>OY728146.1:1658809689-1660073856 GCA_963277665.1 Viscum album
TATGATTTTTACATTGGTTGTTTCATATAGAATGTTCCTCAGGTTGGGACATCTAGTGCCACACCCACCTCAGGTGTCAGGGTTTTCTATTTTAGCCAGAAATAACACAAAAGGCCCCATTGTGTCTTACAAAATGATTTTAAAATATTTTTTCATCATGGTGAACTAACATAACATGACAACTCCATGCCTACCTCCACCACACACTACGCATGGCTTCTGTGTCCTTTTAAATGGACAAAACAACTCTAAAATCTTCCTCAACACTACAAAGCCTTAATAAACCATAATAGAATAGTCCTAAAGGCATAGAACATTACATTAAATTCCAATCAAAAAATTCTCAACCTTATCATTATAAATCCAAGCCCCTAATAATTAAAAGAATAACGGTCATATGAATTTCTACCCCATGAGGTTCTTCTCAAGAATATCATTATCACCAGAGTATAGACACCTATATTATAGAAAAAAAGGCATAAAACTATGGAACAACAAAAAAACCCAAACTCCCTCCCCTCTAAATAGGAGAAAATACACACACAAAAATTTCAAGAAGAGAGAATCCATCTCATAATCTAGTTAAAGGTTAATAATATTTACCAATGATGATAAAAATGAAGGGGTAATCGTAAAACATTGATTATACTAAGTGTGTATCTATAACCTATGTTTTTATTTACTCTCTTATATACCACCATTTCCCAATAATACATAGATAAGAAGAATAAAATTCCAATATGAGACCCTCTCATGGAATTCATGGATCACTATAGGTAAATCCTTGATGGTTACATCATTTTCAATGTCTATCTCTCCAAAATCAATGATGTGAGAGATTCACGAAATATAATGGGGAAGATACGACACATGGAAGAAATCATGAATCTAGCTCATCTAAGGGGTAAGTTATATCATATGTGTAGTATATATAACATGGGAAAACACCATGAAAGGCCTAACAACCATGGAGAAAGATTAATCCCATTAATAAACTGTTATTTCCCATGATGATGAGTTTCCTTCTAAGAAACATGATCTCCAATATCGATGTACATGTCTCCTCTTATGATATTCATAGCGGTTTTGATGATTTTTCACTTCCTTCTACATATTGAAATTTATTAAAACTATCTCATTTGATATTTTCATTAGTTTTATCCTGATAATTATTGATTCTTATACCCCATTACAAAATAATAGAGAAAGCAAAGGACAGTAATATGAACATCAAATAGTTCCATACCAATTATGGAGTGAAAATTATTACTATAAGAAAACTAAACCAAATTTAGGAACCTAATCCTTGATCTACCAATATTTATGATATAATAGTGAAACATATAATGAATATTATGGATTTTACACTCTTTTTCAGTACTAGAATATATATAAATGGAGTTTTGATTTCACAATTAAGAGCCAAAATGATATTGAAGATTAATCCATGCCCTAGAGGTAAATCAAGGTTCACAATCATATTTTTTAATTTATGGGGAATCATGGAGCCTTAAAACCTACTCCAGGTACATCCAGGAAAAAACATCTAATGTAAAAATTCTATGATCTTTATCACATGAGAAAATTAAATAAAATGGCCTATTATAAACCATATATAATCAAATCCTCCCTGATATAGAGTTAAAAAAAATAAAAAATTTCACATAAATGTCCTCCCACATCCAATAAAGAACAAATCATGAATAGGAAAACCCACCAAGAACACAAATTTTATCTCTAGCCTTCTAGAAGACCAAGAATCAAGAGACAAATTATGAAATAGAATGTTTCAATATAGGCTATGAAAACTGAACTCTCATTTCTTTGTAAAAATTTCTCATACTATGATATACCACCAAGGTTGAGTTCGATGACTCATAGAGATCCAACTAATAAATCACTGATGGAATAAAAGTAATCTAAAAGAATAACACCTAGTATTTTCATCATCTAACAAACCCTTTGGGGATCACCATAGAAAATTTGGTCTCTACAAACCACCGCATCGGAATCCCCCTACTAGGAATTAGCCACCTACTGCACCAAAGATAACAATATCTTCATATGAAAATGGAATATTTTACCACTAACCTTTCCCTTTTCAAGTTTCATCATGGAGATTTCTTCCATAACTCTACATGATTCTTCATATTCCCACATAGCAATAATGTGTCACTTCCTTCTCAACATGCCAACTATAGCATTCCAGTTTCTCAGTGTATTTGAAATATTGATGTTATTTTCCTCCAAGAATTGCATCCAACATCATTATGTCAACTTCATTCCATGCTAGGATAATTCATACATCATGCTATTTTTATATGTGGAAAACATGAATCACTCTTCTATGAGGTAATGTGTCCAAAATTATCAAGAAAAAATGATAGTTTATAGATTGAGATCATGTGTCAAATGGTTATGCTCTTGGGGACATAACAGTCGAAACCTATAAGAAAAATATATGGATCACAGTTCATTAATTACAAAATAAATCTAGAAATTTAACTCCATCTTCAATAACATAAATGAATATATCTCTAACTTACTACTCATTCAAATACATAAATTCTATTTGAGATTGTTTAATCCATAAGTACTCTTAATCATATCTGGTCAAGGATATTAGAGGAGTCACAACCTAAGGAAAATCAACTACGAACCTCCTATAATATCATAAAAGTCATTGTAAATTCCACACCATAGAAAAATTCTCGGGGGATTCCAATGAAACAACTTCAAGGATCATTGAACGATCTGTAACTACTCCATGCTAGAATATGACTTTTTGTATGGAAGGAATCTAATTATCCTAGAACTCACACTTCAGCATATTCTTGGATAGTTCATAATGATTATGAACCTCCAAAATGAGACAAATAAGTTATTCATGCTCCTCTTTGGATATAGATTACACAAAGATGTTGTCGATGAAAACCACCATGAAATGATCCATGAACTCTTGGAACACTACATTTATTATCTCCATAAAAAATTTGTATCATTTATTACACTAAAATACATCCCAATGAACACATTATTCATATAATGACATAAAAATGTGGTCATTGGTATATCCTTGTCTTTTAACCACATTTAATGATATCACGATTGTAGATTAATCCTAGACAACCCTCCAGCTCCATTGTGTTGATCGAATTAATCATCAATCTGAAAAATAGTTTTATGTTTCTCCACATTCACCCAATTTATATAACTACAATAATTACATATGTGGAGACTTAAATCTACCTTCATTACTAATAGAACATGTGAAACTCAAGGTAACATTCTTGGATAAATAAAATGTGTCTACATAATATCATTGAATGATACCCGCATCTCTCACAACAACGAAGGCACTATCCTATATGAAGGCATTGAAATTAGAGATACACCTAGATGGTGCACTGTCCCGTACGCAATCTCTAGTATTAGTATTAACACAACAACATCATAATTAAATACTTCTGAGTGCTCTTCTAAAAAAATCTGAAACATCATCGATAAAACCTCTAATGAACTCAGAATCGACTCATCCATCAAGGATGACAAAGATAGAACATGCTTCTGACCTATCTACGGTTTCGTCTCACAAAAAATGGATGTCTCTACATCATCATTATATAAATTGATACTCATCCAAAATAAATCCATTATAACCTATAGTAAATATAAAAATTCCTTATTCAGGATGATGTTTTATGGATGTATACATAAACAAAGGATGTTTTCCAAATATAGGTGTTTCCCCAGTACTAAATGAAATTCAATATTTACTTCTGGAAGATAATATCACCCTTCTACTGGGATTGTCAACATCAAGGGAACTGAAATTAATTTCACATTAACAACCCAAGAATGAAATAGTGTAGGTTATATGAGAAGTGTGTATCTCCTGAATCAAGCAAAGCATGGTCCCAAGTAAAAAACAAGCATAGGGTACCTTAAAAATTGTATAGATTTCATCATATCAGAAACTCCAGAGAATACAACTGAGTATAATATACATTATGGACACTCTATCCTAGACGATTTCCACCTTCAAGGTTGTGATCTACTCTTTGATGATGAGTATAATCACAATTCTATCATATGACTACCCCATCTCTCCTATGCTTGTGAATGTTTGAGAATCATGCTACTACTGACTTGGATGATACTACATCACTTGAAGATCCTAAAAGGGACCTTCAACCAAATGCTTCCATATAAAATAATGATCACTCTCATCATTGAAGACATCATCCTTTACATGAAAAAACATGTGGAAGATCCCTTGGTAGGGGCCTCATAGATTCCACCAATGAATAAAAAAGATGTTGAGGGATATAACATCCCCACATATGTCTAAAATATCATCTATCATGGAGACTAGGAACCCCTGGACACAGTCATACTATGATTGGAATCCTAAATAGTCCCTAATCAAAAATATATCATCATATCTTACATCCTCTCGAAAACCTATGTTCTCACAATCACCTCAAGATATATCGAAAAAATAAATGTGGAGACCTAGAAATGTATCTATTTATAAAATGAATCCACGAAATGTGTCACCCTAGTCTCCTAATATAAAAATAAGTTTCAGGAAAATATAGGGATTTTCTGAAAATGGATATTGAACTCCCACATTCGTAAACTCCCTTACTAGAGGGTAAGTTTCTCCTGGAATCTTTCCACCTTCACAGTCTAAGAAAGAAACTCTTATCAAAACCGGTCTCGCAACATCTCACAGGTGAAAACCAACAACTAAAACTCCTGGAGGAACAATAACAACAATTTCTTCACAAGTCCACATAGTATATTCACTTATATAGAAACAAGTTCTCCATGAATGATAAGATAGAACTACATGATATATTCACATCATATAGGTGTCTAAATCATCAACCTCAACCTTAAAATGATATGTTAGAAAATACTTTTGAATACATTAAGTGTGAACTATATTGGTACAATGACCTTGATCCATACCTATAAAATAAAAATCTATTTTGGACTCCAATACTACAATATGTAATATTTAGTATTTCAATATTTACAATTCAACCTAATCCCATGTTCATCATATTTTAAACCATGATGTAAATAATAATTTTTCATGCTCCTTTCCTAGTCCTACATTTGAAAACTAACATAACTCATCTTTTTATACTTCGTAAACATAATTATCTATTTATAATATTAAAGGGGGCTAGATACTTATTTCCTAGAAAGTATCCCTTATTTACATCTCATATTAAACATAACATACATAATTTCCCTACCAACCCTCAAATTACTCACTATTTCTTGAATCTAAACTCTCTTATATCCCCTAACCACCCTCTAAAACCACTCTGTCACAACCCCTTGACCACAATGATACCCTTTCTTGACTAGAAATGATATAAGGGTGAAAATTATTTCCAATTCATTCCTCCAATTTTAAGAAAATTAACATCCTTCACTAAAAGAATATTTTATGTACAAATGGGAGATTTTCCCTCAAAGAGGAAATCATTTAATAGAGATAAAAGAAAGCACAAAACAAATCCTACTAAATATAAAATAATAAATAGATCCCAATATAGATATATAATACCATACATACTAAAAATTTGAAAAGGAAACTCAATAACCTGAATAAAATTCACATCAATGGCATTGAAATCCCAGATAGCTCCTAAATGATACATTAGAAACTAATGTCCATATCAATCACTAACCATCATCAATGTTTTTTTAAAAATAGTTCGTATAAATTATGGGTAAACCTAACATTTATCCATAGTAGAATCCTCTCCAATACCTCGCATGAAGAAGAAAATAATGAATATGATATTTTAGGGAGTAATAAGTGAAGATAACTAATCATCGAAATAATTATACTATGTTCCCAACCTCACAGAGGCTCCCCCACTGGGTGTATTATACAAGGAATTAGATAATATAATATCAAAATATGCTACCCCACTACCACATCCCAACTTATTTTCCCTTACTACCCCAATAGCACACAACTTGAGCCGTCTATCTTCCAAAAAAACTATGTCGAAGAAATATAGATTAAATTATCATAACATGCATCTCATATATAACATAATCCAACCACACACATTGTAACCCATGAATCACAATATCTCATCAGAACATAACACTTCTGCAAATATTTACTGAGCTTGTTATGGGAACCACCACACCTAATTTTTCGGGTATTGTACCTCAATCCATCACTGGATACATATTCCATACATATAATAACATATAGTATACTATATTAGTAAATACATGTGTTTTAAATAAAAAAATACATTATATCCCTCTATAGACATATATGTGGAAATATAATCACCATTAATACTATTACATAATACTATTAGGATAAGGGCGAGGAGAAAGTTGGTGTAGTTTGTCATCTAGTCAGCACTGGCCTACATTTTATGAATAACACCTCCCAGATTATACTGGGTCTTACTCACCCAATCTATATGGATGGGGTAGAATATGAAATGAAAAAATATTTAAGGATATATATATATATATATTTCTCACATTGACATTACGGTAAATAACCTTGTATTAGGCTTAACTACATTTAAAATCAATAGGACACCCATTTTTCCCTAATAAGAACTAGATATCCTATATGAACAAAAGTTTTCAGGAATATTTTCATTTTATTCTTTTTGTTAATTTTTTTAAAATTATTTCAATTTATCCAATTTACTATTAACATTTCATAACATTATTTAATTATGAACATAAATGAATTCCCTTACCTTAGGCAACAAACAACCAATTCATCTTTTTATTAAAATTATCATCAATTTCATTCATTCGATCAATAAACATCAACTGTTAAATAATTTAAAATTCAGTATCATTGCATAATTCTAGATACTATCGGACTCATACTATGTTACCATAAAATATATTCATAATCAATAACAATTAGTTTTCTAATGTTGTGTGGAAATGAATTCCAAAACGAGTAAACAATCCATCCATCCTTTAATGAATATTCATTATCTATAAATAATCAAAACTTTACCATAAAAAAATCAAGACCAGCTATAACTCAATCCATTTATCATGGTTCCATCTCGACACCACCATGTATATCACCATTGAACCTTCCATATAATGAATAATATTTTTCTACAAACATGAGCATCCTTGAAGATGTCTTTTCATCCATCAGCCAACTTTAGATCACATCACATCACATAGAAAGGATCACATCTAGAGAATCATAAAAAGATATAAGAAAACAAAAAAATATTCATAAGGGAACTAGACCATAAAACCAATGCATTCAGATATTATAAATAAAAAAGAATTAATCAATCTCAAAAAAATTTGATAAAACATCCAGTTATTCCCCATATTGGATTAACTGATTAATTTCTCACTAGTTACAAAGACAATAAAATTAAGGTATCAGCTACAAAAAAACTGTAAATTGTTTTAATATGAATCGAGGGAAAACAACCAATTTAAACAAACAATATGCAATAAGATTTTCCTTCAACATTATACTTTATTAATTCATGAACAAGTATACTATATTTTAATTATTTATCGAATAATCATAACTAGCTATAAATCCCTATACATTTTCCATTATCACTATAATCCATGGAATTAAAATAGATATCACACTATATTATAAAACAAGAGGCAACTTGTTATCATGATTGAAAAATAAGTGATCACTACAACCATAAACCATTACATTGCATTATACTGGATTATTCATCATTAGTTTTATTTCCAATGTCACTAGAATAGTTAATGAATGAAAACTTTATGGAATCACATAAAATAAGAAGAGAAGAAGGAAATACCAAAGCATTATTTCAAAACACAATATTCTTCACACAATAACAAATGATCTAGGTTGAACCAAAACCATAAAAAACAAAACCACGCTGAGGAAATGATTTTTAAACCTATAATATACAAATCTCTAATAATAACATGCTCAACAACACCCAATATAGGGGTTTTGGAGGACATAATATTTCAAATATAGGTATGAATGTAATGT
This sequence comes from Viscum album, assembly GCA_963277665.1. Lineage (NCBI taxonomy): Eukaryota > Viridiplantae > Streptophyta > Magnoliopsida > Santalales > Viscaceae > Viscum > Viscum album. The sequence continues at coordinate 1,658,817,725 of OY728146.1, forward strand.
TAAATAAAAGAAGAGTAAAATGGGTACCTTTTAACAAATATATTTCAATATTTGTGAATTAGATATTGAAACCTCATGTAATCGGTCAAGGGGAAGCAATGGGCGGTACAAAAATCACAACATGAAAAAAATATCTATCGATGGAATAATTCTAGTGAGAAAATGATCATCGAAACCCTAGTTTTTTTGATTACATCAAAAAATAAAAGGAAAATTTTAATGTTGTGTGTATATTAGTTATTAGTGATAATGGTTTAATTTAAAACCATATTCATGACCCCTCTTTACTCGCCATGTGTTTCCCTTTCCAAACAAGTCATAATAAATGAGGATCAGAGGCTATTTTGTGCTTTTAAATTTATGTGGAATGACACAAAAACCTCCACCTAGTCCTTGACATGGTCTTGGGGGTTCATGATCATTCCAGCCTCAACACAAATTCCCATATGTTGTGTTGAAAAAAGCGACTCATTTTTCCCTTCCACAGACTCTATGAAAACATGGAAGGATATTTCCATTGGGAGCATCAGGTTGAATTTCCATCATGAAACCATACTTCCAGGCCTACCATGGGTGTTTTGGGTTGGCCATTTTTGACATAAGAAACCTTTTAGGCCCTAATACTATATAAAAATATATTTAATGCATGTATTACCTGTTGTGGTAAACCAAAACCACCAGACTAGTATAAAACACCCTCCACCACATTTCCCACTAGATTTTGAAGACTTTTTGATATGCTAAAATAAATCAAAACTCTTTTCTAATACTACTAAGACATACTAGACCACAATTTAATAGTTTGTAAGGTTTCAACTATTATAATGACAGGTGGTATTACCACTCAATCTTCTACACTTACAAATATATACAAGGATACTTAATCCAATAATGATTTGTCATCAACCCTTTTTGGATAATTGGGTTTGATGAATGTAATGTTCTAATGGATAATCCTTGGGCTCATGTGATATATTTTCCATCCTATATCCCATTAAACATGACAATGAATCATAAAGAATCTAATATATGGAATAATATGATTATTATGATTAGATGGCATGTGAATCAACATATAATGAGCATGCCTTTATTAATGAATGTTTTAATCAACAATTCCTGACCCCAATTTCCCTTTTATATATGACTATATCACAAGAAACTAATTAAACTCCTATGATCCTATGTAAATTCAAGATTCATGAAAAATTTAATGTGTTGTCCAAATTTATTCCAAAACATTTCCAATTTATAATGGAATATTTTCTCCATCAATAAGAGAATATGTGGTGGCACACAAAATTTACCAATGGTAATCCTGTTTCCAAAAATCAAAGGGTTATTCCTCATGAAATGGGATAAAATATCCTAACCTACCAAATGAGAAAATGGGAGATGTCCCACAATATGAGGAAGAAGTATCTATCATTGGAACCATGATAATGTGAACAGACATGTAACACCCAGAACCCAGTTACCCAGAATTGGTGCATTATTACATAACATTGACATGATACAAGGAATCATGTCTTGAAAGGTAGTTCAGTTTAGTATCCTTGGAAGTACTACATATATACATAAGTTTTAAATTACATAATGAAATATAAAAACAACAATGTGTCCCATTTTAACACTCTTATATTCCTTAGCGTAATCTTGAAGGATAATCATAATATACTTCTTTGCATCCTGGTAAAAATAAAACATAAGAAAGGGGTGAGATCAGATGCTCAGTAAAGATAAAAATATAGCAGAAACTTTCATAAATAAGTATAAATATTTAGGGCAACATATAAGACTAAAACAAAATCCTTTTAAACTTAAACCTCATCAAAATATGGAAAATATAAATCAAAATAATTCCATTTACTTATTCACATGGATATTAAACTACTCAAAAAATCACAAGAAAAATCAATAGCCAATTTCATAATTATTGAAACATAATGCCAGACTTCGTAAACAAATAGTCAAGGCCTTGCGCCAAGACTACAAATAAGAATTTGTCAAGGCCTTGTTTCAAGACACTAGTTTGTCCCATGAGACCTACCGATGCATCAAGGAGATATAGTGTGCTCCACCCATCACATAATAATTCCAATTAATTCCACATATGAAAATATATAAACATAACATAAGCATTTATATTAAAACTAAAATACGTAATGTCAATACTTTATCCATAAACCACGAATGGTATAAAAATAACACATCCACTGTCAAACATATCACAAAACCTTAAATACCGTAATAAAGATTTGTATCATAATAAATCAACCTCGATCAAGAGTAATATCCCATAAAAGATGTTGAAAAAAATGAAAATGATTGGTAAAAATTCTTTGAGAGAAAGATCCCTTTTTCATGAAAACATTTAAAAGTCTCACTATTTATCATGAAGTAGTTTAAAATAGATTTTTGAATCAAAGTGTCCCATACCACATTGAGACGTTTAAAAGTAATTTCAATTTTAGAATATTACTTTCTATAACATTAAAACCTTAAAACCATTTTTAAAACACGGATATTAATGAAAACAATTTAGAAGAATAAAATTTTAAAACATTTAAATTGATATTTTAGTAAGAGATCCTAACCAAATGAGAGATTCTTGAATACAAATAATTGAGGTAATTTTTTTTAATATCATTATAATAAAGGGATTCATGATACAATATGTCAAAGTACAGTATATAAACCAAATAAAAGTGAATTGGCGCATAACTACAAAGAAGTCTCAATGGAATATAAGTTGAGATGAATTTCTTTATGAAGACCATATCCTTAGGTTAAGGATAAATCAATGACATAATTATATGTAAAAAATATAAATACACTCAATATTATTGGATATTCAGTGTAAATCAATCGTAGGAAATTCACACATACTCTTATAAAAGCAACACTAATGACTTGGGTGTTTAACTCAATGAATATAAATTGAGTTAAAATTACTCTTATTTTGTTTATATCGATGACATGATAATTTATAAATGGATTGATTATGTGTATAAATAGTATATCCACTCAAAGGGGAGTGGAAATTACTACATAAGTAAATAAATAGTGATTTTACACAAAATCATGGAGTAAACTAATCATTGGTGTTTGCATAAAACCAAATGAGTGGAAATTGAAATTTGAAATTCCCTTACCGATTTGTTAACATACGAAACATACACCCCATGAAAGAAGGATCATAAAATGATGATGTAAATACCCATAAATTAATGTATATTACGCAAAAAATAAAATCATGGGCAGTACATACACCACACAAAAGGAAATAGTGGAAAATATTGCATGAATCTCATGATAATAAAAGTGATATGAAACTCCCTTACCACATTGTTATCAATCGAGTCGTAAGACCAAAAGTTAATAACCACAAAATTAATCACATAATTACATTAATATAAATATATTCATGATAATATATATCAAGTGGTACTACAGAATACACCACATTCAATAAATAAGTGGTCAACAATGAAAATATCATGAAATTAAAAGTGTGATAAGAAACCCCTTACCTTGTAATATTCTTTAGTATAGGGTTGGTTAACCTCCTGTATAATGGTTAAATAATTTTTATTAAATTATAAAGAAAAAAAATACATAAGTATGATATCATATATGTTCTTCTAATATTGCATTGTTGTTGATATTTCAGTAGTATCATTGTTTTGGTTGTTAACTAATCTGTTTTCTTTTATAGGTTTTGTTATGTAAGTAATGTCTTTAATGTATAGGCTTTATTTTATTCATATCCAGAATTATATTAAGTTCTTAAAAATCATTTTTAATCATAAAATAAAAATTATTCTTGAATGATTACGATGGCAAATGAATCTCATCGCGTTCGTGGAGACGATAAGCTATACGAACTCACGAGCGACAATATCATTATATTGATGGTGAAAAAGAATTTTATTAGATGGTATATAATATATACAGAATACATAACATGTTATATTTATTATTTACATCAGTTATACTCATTAATAAACCCATCCAAATAATGATGTGTTTCAATAACAAACTACACCACGACGTGGCGACGGTGAGTCATACATACGCTTGTTTGGTGACTTTGTCATTTATAAGATGGATATAATAACGAATATGTTTTAAATTATTTATATTAACATAAAAAAATGTAGAAGTTATTGTATTTATTATTTTGGTATGGAAACAAAAAAATAAAGAGGAAGTGGAAGAAGAAAAGAACTCGAAAGAGGGTGGTGAAATTATTATCTCTTCTTTGGGTGTTTCCTTTTGAGTTGATCAAAAGGGATCCTTAGGTTGGAATTATGATCCAAGTAAGGACTATAAGATGATTTCGGGGAATTTGGGAGGATATTTTGATAGGTTTTGGCTGAGCCAAATGGCTTTGGCGGTGTGATGTTGAGAGAAGGGGAAGTGCCCTTTTATAAGAGGGGTGAGGGGCACTTTAGGAAAATCATGAAATATTATATTATAATAAAAGAATTTTCGGATTCTAATGGCTCAAAAAAATTTTCATTCATGAATAAGGTTTGTATGGGTCTAAAACCTCTCAAAAAATAGTTTTTTCATAGGTTATGGCCACTATATTAACCTTATCTTTTAAATTTAACTCTTAGTTAAATAGTTTGACATTTACCATGTCCCTTTGTATTTTTATATTATATGGTTAATAAAATTACTATAACAAGCCAATACAACACCAATTGGTTCATTATTAATATATATAACCTTATATAAGTCATTTGGACGAATCCTATATTTTTTGGAATATTATATCAATTAGTAATATATTATTTTTTTAAAAAATCCAATTATGTCAATTTTGACACTATTTAGTATTTGATTTTTTTGAAAGATATAAAAATGTTATAACTTCGAATAAATTTTTTTTAATGAACCCTAAGATTTCATATTAACCATCTAAATTATTTTAATTAATCATAAGTCTCAATTTACATTTAGTTGGATATTTATAATATCAATTATTTTACTATTTTATTAATAAGGTAATTACGAGATCATCATTTTGTCATATATAAATTACATTATTTAGTGTCTAAAATTTATAAATAAAATACCATTATTTAGAATTTTTTTTTATATTTCAAATGAATATTTATAGTCTAATTTATCTTATGTGAAACCCTATATTAAAAATTTTTTAGTTATTAAACATTGAATTTAACACTTTTAACCCTTCTTTAAATAAAATAATAATAAATGTACAAATCTAATTCAAGTGGACCACAGAGGATAATATTTTATTCCTAAGGTGGTTTTTTTTTAATTAAACTTATCCAATAGAATTATTACAAGTGTTAGGGTAATTATAATATCATATTTACCCTTAATTACCCTATTTACTTTTAACCATGGTAAATAAAAGTCAAAAGTTACTATTCAAAAAAAATATTTTAATCGTAATGAACCAAATATTACTTACTATTGTTAACCATATCTCTCATAGTTTTTAAATTCAAATCACAGAAGTAGTAAAATTATGTTTTATGAAAATTTTCAAATGATCCTAGAAAGCCGGTAAAAGATGGTAAAAAGTTCAATAAAAATTTATATATCTAAACATATTATAAAATGATTCCAATTAATTAAATTAAAAATATATAGGTATCATTTATCTATTTTGACTTAAAATAAAAAAATATAATAAATAATTATTTAAATAAAAATTTGTTTCTAAATAACAATGCCGTATTTTTCACAATTCATCAAAAATTGAATGTTTTCAGAAAAATACCAAAAAATCACCCTAAGCTAATTTTGATATTCAGAGTTCAAATATTAATTCTATTTTACCAAATTAAAAACATAGAAGTTTCATTAATGAATTTAAAATTAATTCTCGTTGTAAATACCAAAAAGCATGTTTTTTTTAAAAAAAGTAAAAACTATCAAAAGATTGACATGTGTTTATGTCAAATTTGAATGTGAAATTACTTATAATGACCTAAATTTTATTAAATGATAAATATATAATCTATTTATAATTCGAAACCATTAAAATTCATAATTTGACACTATAAATTATTTCCATTAGAAATGTTGTTTTCAATTAAAATTTAGTATTTTTCAGTATTCATTAAAATATGAAAGTAATCAGAAGAGTACCAAAAATATATGAAAAATAAATTTTTATGTCCCGATTCTAAAGAATAATTTATTTTTAATAAATTGATTATATAAAAATTGAAATTTTTATTTTAAAAAGTGTTTTCCGTTAAAAGGTCGTAAAATATCATTTTTGAAAAATACATATTTTATATGAAAATATGAATTTGTCCTTATATTATGTCTATGAAACACATAATATGGATTCTAAAATTATATGGAGTATATAAAATTTAAAATTCAGTAAATATTATTCATAACCTCTTTCTGAATGGAAAGTTTGGTATGTCGTGGTGTTCTCAAACTCGGTGTTGGATGTAACACAAGGTATTGAATTACATTAAATAAAATAACTTACTATGAAATCTTGGGGTGTTACATTCTTCCCCACTTTTGAAATTGAATCCTTGTAATTTTTAAATTGGGCTTGGTAACTTCATTTAAAGTCCCAAATTGAAAAAAGAGTAAATAAAAATATCACTTTAAAAGAAAGAAATAGAAGTACAAAGGCCACCCGAGATGACCCATTCTAGGATTATATGTAAGAAAACACAGAGATGGAGATAAAATAATGTCAAGATCTGATGGAGAGTGATAAAAACATGATGAGTGGAATGCTAACAACAAGAAAACCAAAAACTTGTGATGGAATAAATGGTCATTAGTTTCCCAGTAGGAAAAGTAAACGGACAATGATATTTGTTTATTGTTCCATTTCATAAAGTTGAGGAATTTATTTATGATATTGATGAAGAACATAAAGAGATATACTTAGTTTTTCATTAGAGTTCCATCCTTTAATAAATTTCTACCACTAACTCATCTTTTTTTTTTCAAATGATGAGTATTCAATATGACTTGGTCACACATGTAGTTCTAGAATCAACTTCTATAAAATCACATAATCCACAAGGGATAAACTATATATTTACCTTGTCTTTATAGATTAAACAAAACCAAAATGGTTAGTACAAGATTAGATGATCCCCAATACAGATAATCTTTTAGAGAAAGGTATACTAATATTAATATCTAAAATTAAACAAAAAAATACTCAGAGTTCAATGAATACCATTCAATATAAAATTTTCCTTAAAATCCTTCAATATAATACAAACTAATATTCAAACATAAGATATAGAAAATTTTGATTACACAGTATTCCACATTAAATTGTATCTCCAAATAACATTGACTACTCTTAAAGTCACATACTTAAAAGTAATTAACCTAATCAAATATTCTCTATGATAGGTTAATCATTTACATAAATATCACAAATCACTATAAATCCACAATAAAGACATAGATAAAAAACCACCATTACCCCTCAAATGAAATTTCATAGTATTCTATTTTCCTTAGGAATATAGTTTTCCTAGCACAGAGAACATCTTCTAAAATAACATTTATCACATAATCACCAAGTCATTTTCCTATAATAAGGATATACATTTGATAATAAATAAGATCCAAAATCAACTTATTATTGATAAATAAAAACATTTAATTGAAAATAATTATTCACACTAACCATGGACTTCTCGTAGTCCAGTGGTAGGTGATAAATCACAATCACACTTCGGTTATGAGTTCGATTCCTATAGCTTTGTATGACATGATGGGTTGTCTCATGATCTGTGAGTTGTCTTTTCAAAAACCATATTTTATAAAATTCCCAAAATGAGATAAATTCTTCAAAATAAGAACATAATTTCACAAGAAATGTTATCTCATACCTCGCATTTCCCCCCAAAAATTTAATAACTTGTAATTTACTCAAATTCATGGATAATATAAACCCAAATTGTAATTTATTACTATATCAACAATAAAAAAGATAATTACTCCTAAAATAGCATTTTCACAGAACAAACAAGAGGGTTACACATACAAGATAAAATTCTTCTAATGTAATCCCATCAACAATGGGAACTAATAATTTTAAACATTTCACCATCCATTTATTTACACATAGGTTATTCCTTGATGAAGAGGTTATTCTATAGAATAGGGAATTCACTCAGTTAATGACCTGGTCCCCTATATTTACGGAAAATGAGTTTAAATGGATTCTTTGGATAATTTTAATTTTCGTCCATAGTACTCATCATTTTTTCCCAGTAATTCTTTACATTATGTCCTAATTTCCCACACATAAAGCATTTCTTTTTTCCTTTGAGACACTTCCATAGGTTTCTCCTTCCACATTTCATGCATGATGGAAATTGAGAATTCTTTTCTCCATGGTCTCCACTACTGGAGCTCTTATCATACACCACCTTTCTCTTATTTTTTGAGTCTTGGAGTTGGTTAATATATATGCTGTGGATCCTATTTTTGGAAAACTGATTTGGCTTGAACACCATATATTTTACACCTATCAATATTTCATTTCTTTTATCATTTACACCACTTTTCCCAACTTTTACATCATGTTCAATGTTATTATGACTTCCTTGGAATCTAGCCATTGACTAATACAAGAAAGCATAATGTGAGTCATAAAATCATTTATAGAATATCACAACACCTTATTTTAAATATAAGAAACATTACCATTAACTGAGGATATAAATTATCATCTTATATTAATATCCTTAAAAATGGATTGTAATGAAAATGTGAATTATCTTAAGTATATCCTCCAGGAGTGTCAAAACTAAGAGTGCAGCAAGGCCTGTTGTCGTTTACCAGGACACCCTAGGTAAAGCCCGGAACTCTTTGTCATAGTTTTCACTCCTAGGTACATCAGTGGTAGAGCAACCTCTACCTTCTCGTATCCATACAAGGATGTATTTCTTGCAAAACCCACATAATATTTACATTACCAAAAATATAGAAGGTTCTTTTATACCAATCCTCAATGTCTATCTTAGGGTAGTGTTTTCAAATGATAGTTTTTTCTAAATCTATATCCCAAGGTTTGTACTAACCTTCCTATAATATCAACTATAACACCCCGACCCTAGATACCAAGAATAGGTGCATTATTACATAACATTGGCATGATACAAGGAATCATGTCCCGATGGACCGATCAGTTTAGTTGCCTTAGAAGTAGAAGATACATACATAAGTTTTACATTACATCAAGAAATAAAAAAACAACATTGTGTCCCATTTGAACACTCTTATTTTCCCTATCCTATTCCTACAGGTTAATCATAATATACCACTTTTCATCCTGGGAAAAATAAAGCATAATAAAGGGGTGATATCAAATGCTCAATTTGGATAACAATATAGTGGAAACAACAATAAATAATCAATTAACATTTAAGGAAATGTATAAGACTAAAACAAAAGCCTTTTAAACTTAAAATTCATCATTGTATTGAAAATATAAATCAAAATAATTCCATTTACTTATTCACACGGATATTCTACTAGTCGAATAATCACAAGAAATATCAATAGCCAATTTCATAACGACGGAATGAATAATTCCCGACTTCATAACTACAAAGTCAAGGCCTTGGTCCAAGACTACAAATAATATTTTGTCAAGGCCTTTTGGCATGACACTAGTTTGTCTCATGAGACCTAATGATACATCTAGGAGCTATATTGGGCTACACTCTTCACTTACTAAGTTCAGTTCATTCTTCATATGAAAAGGATTAAACATAACATAAACATTCGTATTAAAACTACCATACAAAATGTCAATACTTTATCAAAAAACCATAAATGGTATAAAAATAACACATCAACAGTTAACATATCATAAAACATTCAATAAAGTATGAAATATTTGTTTTATAATAAATCAACCTCGATCAAGATTATGTTCCCATAAAATATGTTGACATAGTTGAAAGTGATTAGTAAAAATTCTTTGAGAGAAATATCCCTTTTTATTAAATACATTTAAAAGTATCATTATTTTTGTAGAAGCTGTTTAAAATAGATTTTTGAATCAAAGAGTCTTATACCACTCTAAATATTTTAAAAGGAATTTTAATTTTAAAACATTAATGTTCATATAAATAAATCCTTATAACAATTTTTAATACATGGACATTATTGATAAATATTTAGAATAATTCATTAAAACATTTAAAATGATATCGTAGTTAGAGTTCCTAAAAAATGAGAGATGCTTCAATACAAATAATTTGGGTAATGAAAAATTATAATATTATGAAAATATAGAGATTCATGATATACTATGTCAATGTATAGTATATACACTATATAAAAGGGAATTGGCGCATAACAACAATGAAGTCCAGAAGGAATGTAAGTTGAGATGAAATCACATATAAAGACTATATTTTTAGGTTAAGGATAAATCAGTGACATAATTATGTGTGAAAAAATTAAATACACTCAATATGATTGGATATTCAGTGTAAATAAATCAGAGTACATTTACACATATTCTTGTAAAAATAACACCAATGACTTGGATGTTTAACTCAATAAATAGAAAATGAGTTAAAATTAACCTTATCAAGTTTATATCGATGACTTGGGAATTTAGAAATGGAGTGATTATGTGTAAAAAAAGTATAAACACACAGTTGGGAGTGGAAATTACTACTTAAGTAAATAAATAGTGATTTCACACATAATTATGGAGTAAAGTAATCAATGAATTTTGCGTAAAACCAAATGAGTAGAAATTGAAATTTGAAATTCCTTTACAGATTTGGTAACATTTGAAACATACACCCAATGAAAGAAGGATCATCCAATTATGATGTAAATACCCATAAATTAAAGTATATAATGCAAAAATACAATCATGGGTAGTACATACACCACATAAAAGGTAATAGTGGTAAATCTAACCTAAATCTCATGAGAATAAAAGTGGGATGAAACCCCTTACCGCGTTGTAATCAATCAAGTTATAATACCTAAAGTTAATAACCAACAAATGAATCACATAATACCCTAAATATAAGTAGATTCATGCTAATATATATCTTGTGGCAGTGCACAATACACAACATGATATAAATAAGTGGTGAACAATGGAAATCTAATGAAATTAAAAGTGAGATAAGAAACCCCTTACCATGTACATTTCTTTAGTATAGGGTAGGTTAACCTTCTATATAATAGTTAAATAATTGTTTTTCAATTATAAAAGAACCAAATACATAAGTTTTATATCATATATGATCTTCTAATATTGCTTTGTTAATGATATTTCTTACTATCATTGTTTTGGTTGTTAACTAATTTATTTTCCTCTATATGTTTTGTTACATAAGTCATGTTTGTCATGTATAGGATGTTTTTGATTCATACACATAATTATATTAATTTCTTAAACATTATTCTTAATCATAAAATTAAATTGGGAATAAATCTCATCACGTTCATGGTGATGGTAAGCCGTACACACGCATGAGTGACAATATTATTATATTGACGGTGAAATCGTATGTAATTGGATTGTATATCATATATAAAGAATAAATAACATGTTTTATTTATTATTTACATATGTTATACTAATTATTATAGCCATCCAAACAATGATGTGTTTGAATAACAAACTACACCACGATGTGGAGACGGTAAGTCGTACGTACAAATATATGGTGACTTTGTCATTTAGAGGATGGATAGAATAACAAATATGGTTGTACTATATTTATAATAACATAATAGTATGTAAAAGGTACTAGATATATTATTTTGGTATGGAAACAAAAAAGAAAGAGTAAGTGGAAGAAGAAAAGAACTTGAAAGAGTGTGGTGAAATTATTACCTCTTCTTTGGGTGTTTCCTTCAGAGTTGGTCAAAAGTTCTACATAGATTGGCTTTCTGATAAAATTAAATAATATTGGTTTATGTGAGGAATCTTGGGAGGATATTTGGGCAGAGTATGGGAGAGAAATATGGATTTGGAGGTGTTATTTTGAGAGAAGGGGAAGTTCCATTTTATAAGTTGGGTGAGGGGCACATTAGGAAAATCTTGAAATATTTTTTATAATAAAATAATTTTCAGTGTCTAATGGCTCAAAACGATTGATTTCAAGGAAAAGGTGGGTATTATTCGAAAACCTCTCAACCAATATGTTTTAGAAAGGTTTATGTCACCATATTAAACTTATCATTTAGATTTAACTCTTAGTTAAATAGTTTTACATTTACCATGTCGCTTTGTATTTTTATATTATATGGTTAACAAACATATTATAACTAGCTAAGAGAACCCCAAGTGGTTTATTATTATTATATATAACCTTTTATATGTCCTTTGGACGATCTTTAGAGTTTTGGGAATATTATATCAATTAATATTATAGTATTTGTTTTAAAAACTGAATTATGTCAATATTGACACTATTTAGTATTTGATTTTTTTGAATGCCATAAAAACTTCTTAAATTAGAATAAATATTACTTAATCAACCCTAACTTGTCATATTAACCAAGAAAATTATTTTAATTAATCAGAAGTCTCAATTTTTATTTATTCGGATATTTATAATATCAATAATTTTAATATTTCATTAATAAGGTAATTACTGCATCATAATTGTGTCATATATAAATTAACATATTTAATGTCTAAAAAATATAAATAAAATACCATTATTTAAGAAATATTTTTTTATTTCTAATTATTATTTACAGTCGAATTTATTTTATGTGAAACCCTATATTATAAATAGTTTTGTTATTAAACATTGAATTGAACACTTTTAACTCTTTTTTAAATAAAATAATAATAAATGTCCTAATCTAATTCATGTGGACCAAATAGGATCATATTTTATTCATAAGGTTGTTTGTGGTTGAATTACACATATGCAATAGAACTAGAACATGTGTTAGGGTAAATATAATATCATTTTTACCCTTAATTACCCTATTTACTTTTAACCTTGGTAAATAAAATCCAAAAGTTACTATTCACCAAACATTATTTTCATCTTATTGAACCAAATTTTAAATACTAATATTAACTATATCTCACAGATTTTTGAAAATCAATTCACTGCAGTGGTAAAATCATGTTTTATGAAAATTTTCATATGCTCTTAGAAGGTGGGTAAAAGACGGTAAAAAGTTCAATAAAATTTTATATATCAAAACTTATTATAAAATGCCTCCAATGAATTACATTGAATATATATAGGTATTATGTATCTATTTCTAATTAAAATAAATAAAATAAATTATTATTTAAATAAAAAGTCAGTTTTAAACAATAATGCAGTGTTTTCACTATTCATCAAAAATAGAATGTTTTCAAAAAATAGAAAAAATTTACCCTAAGCTAATTTAGATATTATAAATTCAAAAATTAATTCTATTTTACCAAATTAGAAAAATTGAAGTTTCATTAATTAATTTAATACTCATTCCAATTTCCAAATCCAAAAGGCGGATTTTATTAAAAATTAAAAACTATTAAAATATTGACATGTGTTTATGTCAAATTTAAACGTGAAATTCCTTATAGTGACCTACATTATATTAAATCATAAAAAATATAATATAATTTTACTTCCAAAACATTAAAATGTATAATTTAAACCTATAAATTATTTCGATTGAAAAACTTATTTTCAATTAAAATTTAGTATTTCTCAGTATTCATCGAAATATGAAAGTTATCTGAAAAGTACCAAAAAAATAACCAAAAAAAATTTTTATATCCCAATTCTTAGTAGGAATTTAATTTCATTAAATTTAATATATAAAACTGTAAAATATTGGTTTTAAAAATGATTTTCCATTAAAATTTTGTAAAATTTCATTTTTTAAAAAATACATCTTTTATCTGAAAAAAATTAATTTGTTCTTATATTATATCTAAGAAACACAAAATATGGATTATAAAATTATTTGGATTATCTAAAATTAAAAATTCAGTTAATACTATTCATAATCATTTCTTGAACGGCTAAATTGGTAAGTCATGGTGTGCTCAAACTCTGTGTTGCATGTATTGCAAGCTATTGTATTATTTTAAAAAAATAACATACTATGAAATCTTGGGGATTTACACAACCCACCAAATGATCCAATTTTTTCAACCTAATAAATAATTTAATGGAAACCTTTCTATCAAATTATATAATGGAAATAAACTATCAAAAATTTCCAATAGGAACCATCCCATAAAAATATCATCTTCTATCACAAAATAAAATTTCACCACTACATTCATTAATATGGTATTATCCATTTTTGATGAATTTTTATAGATTTATGGAGAGTGAACTCTTAAAAAAATAAAAAAAAATTGCATCCTTCATCTATTTAAAAATAGTTTTCCCCATTATAAACTTTAAGAATTAGTGAGGAAGAGATTTTTAATACCACAACATCACCTAATGAAATAATCATAAACTATGTCTATATCATAGAAGAAAATGTTGATAGGGAATAATGTAGGTTTTAGTGGTAAACACTAGAATTTTGGTTCCCAGTAAGACTCTCATTATCGATCACTGAACAATGCATTGGAAACAGATGTTTTGATGTCATGTACTCTATCAAAAAAACTTCTAAGGCCCACAGTCTCACAAATATTATCAAATATATCACTTTTTTTGTAGTGAGGAAGTTAAAATTTCCATGAAATGGTTATATAATTATATCCGGTATGTTTTCCTTATTTTGAAATTCCCCACCACACTTTTTATATTATATGAAGCGTTAAATATAATTATCCCCCAAATATTCCTTATGATATTTAGTATTATCTAGTTTCACAATGGCATTATCAATGATTGAACCATAAAAATCTCCAACACAACTCCAAAATTAATTATTATTGAGGAATCACTTAATTGAAATCGAATTAAACCATGTGATCATGTTAATCAATGAATATGTGGAATATATTTAAATTGGTTATTTTTATATTCTCTCAATGATTAATATAAATTGTGTTATCCATCAAACCACAATAAATATCTCGGTATTTATCCTCTTATATGAAGAATAATTTTTTTAAACCAATTGATCATGTAACCTAAGTGCCATAATTTAAATATAATTTAAAAAATCCCCCAATGTAGGAATGATTTGGAATATAATCAATAGGTTCCTCATATATAAATATTACTTTGAAATTAATTATATAAGGGGAAAATATATACAACAAAACCCAAAATTCCACTTCTCCATGAATTTTTAATGAGAAGATCACAAAATGTGTGTGATGGAATCAAGGTAACATATCACTCGATGATGGAAAACATGGTATATTCACTTATATATATGAATGTGAAAACCTGAATTTGGTGATCATTATAGTTTATCCTTACTGGTAATTCTATTTTTATGTGACCCAAAGAGGTGATTAGGTATGGTCATCTCAGTTACTGCCTTAACAAAATATTTGTTGCATGTACAACCAAATAATTATTAATAATCAATTACTGGTACCAAAAGAACATATAAAAATTCATTATAAATTTAGAGAATCATAAGACCCATTTATCATAAAATTCATTTCTTAGGCCTCTAATAGAATAACAATAAGCATGATTTACAAAATTAGATGAATATTATCCATGTACATGATTCAAAATTGGATAACATGAGTTATATTTCATAGGACCATTGGTTACATGACATGATGTCCTTACTATGTGCCACTAAATTAATATGTGATATGTATATCATAGATAACCATAAACTACACAAAGTGGTCAATAATAGGTGACTATAAAATGTCTCCCACCCCATTATCATATGGGATAAATTTTCATAGGACCTAATAGTTTTTGTAACCAATTACCATGATACAAAACATTATATACTAAAACCACGAATATATTTTATGAGGTTTAATTTTCCACCTTCTTGATTTAGGTGTAATTATTATTCCAAAATAATCATGTCTCACAGAAGACGGTTCAGTTGTAGATTATTACAATCCCTTTGACATATGTCCTATTCAACTCCATGTACATAATTACTAATGGTGTCTCAATCATCATAATTAAAATACCTTTAGTTTATATACATCACTTTAAATCTCATAAACCATGATAAAATAATAATAGTTTTCTACTTTCATAGAAATGTTCTATAGGTTTCTTAACTTATATGGCTCTAATACCAATTTAATAGTGTATATAAAAGTAAATTTGATCATATATTTAACCAATATGGGTTTTTATCATATAATTGTTCCTACTTAATCACTATGAAAATTATGTAGATAGTGTAGCACTGATTTCCACGTTATAATTGATTGTACCACTCCAACAACTCTCTATTCAATTATCCTTAATTTAAAAATATAAAAATATAAATTGATTCTTTTATATCATAATTTCAATGAGTAATTAATATAACTCAATATACTATAACCATGTAAATTATAAACACCACTTGGATGCTCTATATTTTTGGAAAATAGACTTCATGACACATTGAACAATGATTGACATCCATAAAATAAATGATTTGAAATTCTACATTGAATGAAATTAAATTTTTTAAAATTTTCTAATAAACCTGATTATACACTATTTTCAAATGGGGTAAGACATATAAACTTAGGAATGCACTACAATTTAATTTTTGTTTTGTGACATCAATGCTATGAAATATATAGTCCATACCATATGACATTAATTTGGTCTAATTTTTCCATCTTTCGTAAAATTAAAAATATCTACAAGGTATGATCCATTAAATCTAAAAGAAAAATTTCACCATTTTGAGAGATTCAACTATATGATACATATATTTAAAAATATATTTTACGGTTATGGTTCTAATGGTTGATCATAATTTCATGAATCAGTTACTTGTGAAATAAAATTCCACTTAAAAATAAGTACGTGTCACTTTATTCATAGTCTTATAAAAGGAATAGTGTTTTTTGGATTATTTATACCAATCCTAGCCATAAATGATACATTCATTCAAATTACAATCCCAATGTATAGTATTATTTGTCACATTGGTTTATACTATAGTATATTATAAGTAGGGATAGTGAATTTTTTAGAATGACAATGTGTGTCTCGCTTCATGTTCAATAATTATTTATAGTGTTACTAATATCTGTTATTATATAAAATGACTAAAATTTTATTAATGTTTACAGAGTATTTTATCCGAGTAACTAGGCCCTCCCCATTCACATCAGGTACTCCCTATTTGTTATGTATTATAATAGAGTTATTAATTTTTTATGTGTTAGATATATCTACATTGAACACTCTGCAAGATGTTCCTAGTCACATGATTGTAAATTTCATGGAATCAAATTAATTTATAATTGAATTTAATTATTATGACATATAATCCATCATGCAAGTGCTTCAGTTGTTTTGTGTGATATTGATTTTTTGAAATGACATCCCTACATGGGATTTTGATTATATATGGTTTGCTAACATATGGCCTATATCTATACACATATTCTTGGATGATATGTCTTATTCCTAATGAAAATTGGATATCATATCGTGGGTATAAACCATAGATCATATATAGGATTCAATTACATATAATGGTTAGAAGTGAATTTTTCATATATAATAGAACTATACATGATAATTTTATTTTATAAGTTCAATATAATGAATGATTATAAATATTGTTGGTTATGTTGTGAAATCAATATTGTCTTTCAGGGGCCAATTTAAAATTTCATCACCATTAAACCACCTACAATTGTATGGTCACCCTATCAAACTTGTTTCCTTACATAATAGACTATAAAATGGGATAATACATCATAACTCAAAATAATTGTTCATTTACGCCTATAACCTAGGTATATATAGTGAAACATGTATTTCCTAGCCTTGGCCTATCGGAAATATTACATCTCATTATTCATTCTATTATTCAAGTTAATAAATTTTGTTCACCAGATTATTAGGATATTCTTGTTGGTACTAAAATATAATTAATATTAGCTATGTAATTACCTTTATATTAAAGTTATTTCATTAACATTTCTTCAAAATTGTATGACTATAAACCAAAATAACCATTTCTAAAAAATGTATGGAAATAATCATAATATCTTCATTTTCTAAATTTAATAAATATATATTAAAAAATACAAATATTTTTAAATCCATTATTGGAAGAAACCCCAAAATTTGTGGTTTAGTAAAAATTCAAGTTTGTAATTTATAGGCCACTCTAATTTATGGCTTAAGAATAAGTTAATTGACAGAAACAAAATATAGATAGAAACATCACCCTAAAAAATAGGATCCTCTCACTATGAAACAAAATATTAGGAAATATTATGTTAGATTTTCTATCACCCATAATGTGAGAATATACAGTTCCATAGTTTTATTTAGCATTAATGAAAAGATAACCTCATCCAACTGAGTAATCTACTAATTTTTATTATTAACTACTCATAAATGTTTATTAAAATTACATCACCAGAAGAATATATTCAATATACCATGGAATAATTATCAAGTTTTTTAAAATATACATTAATATCATTTTCTCTATGATTTTACTTTATAACATTGATTCATAAAGTATTACCAAAAAACACCAAATGTACTAATACTCCACATAACATCCTTAGAACCCATATAAAATTCATTTACATCCCCTTTTGTATAAATATTTGTAACTGGGTGCATGAATGATCTGAGTGGACCCAAAATTGAATTGATAATGACCAAATAAATTTCCTCTAAGACACTATAAAACCCATTAGATTAGTTTTGGTTTTAGAGGAATGGTCCCCCTTAATATCCATACCCTATTCTATGATAGTGTAGTATTTGATTAGTCATTAAAAATTGTCATCATACTCCCAAAGGTCTCTAGTTTTCATTAACTCGTATATTATTATGTAATTATATAAAAATAATATAACCTAACAATGCATGTGTGTTCAACACCATATTTGTTACATAATCATACAACATTCCCATTTTTAAATAAATATTATGACATTTTTGTCTTATATAATATCATATTTTGGGGTGGTTCACTAATAAAAACCCAATGAGACTATATTGAGATACTCTATGGAAATTACAAAGCCTTTGGATGAGTTTCTAATTTTGAAAAATCTCTTTTAGGAACATTCTAATTATTATTTGACCATAAACCATAAGATATAGTTTCTCGAAAAATATGACAAAAATTTTACATATTTCAATGATATATTTTATAGTATTACATTTCAATACATTTATCATTCATATATGGTTTAAAATTATATTATTAACAGGTGTATTTTTTTTTATCATTTCATAAATATATCTAAACATAAACACTAACTTTACTATTATATCATGGGTATCCTTAAACTGAAAAATAAAAGAGACACAATAATCACAAGGTTAAAACACCAAAAAATATATAATGGGATCATGTAAATACTCCATTTATTAAGGTTTCATGGTTCATAACATAGAAAAAATTTTCATATTTTAAAATAATTAGAATAAAAAAACATAAACATTTTAAAGTAAAAACACTAAAAAGGGTGTCATCACATCCTCTCAATCAAAAACATTGTAAAATGTTATGAAATAATTTAAAAAATAAAAAACTAGGTATGGAATGAATTTATCCCTTGTAAATTTGATCTAGAGCATAATAGGTCTATCAAACATGAAAAATTTTAGATAACCCATCTATTTTCAGTTTACATGTTCCATGTTTCTCAACATAGAACCATATGAAATAATGTATATTGATAAATCCCAAGAACCATACACCTGTAGGAGGTTCTAATTTTTTTTTCATATGTTGGATTTTATACCAGGTGATGTGATCTTATTATAAACATCCATAATTACAATATAATTAAAAAAAATTTCCATTCAATCCCATAACGTTTTATCATTACAAATTTAGAAAAATAAAAAATCCCATTTTGAAAAAACCCATATCCTTCTCATAAAATGGTATTGTTTTCCATTATAAATAGATTTTATTATTTATAATAATTCTAACTAATATAAATCAAAGACATGAAACCATTATAGATATATCTTACATAATATCATTCTTCATAACCAGGGGAAACAGATATATAAGAATTGGTGACCTTAAATTCTTAGCAAGTGTAAATATATTCATTATCAGTTAAAGAGCATATGGGATTATAAGATGATAATCAATGTATGAGAATATATTATAGTTCAAAAATTAAGAGACTCATATCCATATTAACATGGATCATATATGAAATGTCTTAATATAAAATTTATCATTACAAAATGCATTGTTGTTGAATGAGAATCATTATAATGATATGTGAAAGACATAACAGAACAATATTGCTTGATATATGTATGTGGTATAAAAAATATAATAGGAAATCATGACATTATGGAATTGTAATTACATAAAATATCCAATAAAAAAATTGACGATGATTCATCATTATTTTCCCCTTTAATAATGGATTATACATCATCACAAGAACCCCATAGAATAAAGACTTATACTTTTTTACCACTATCCCTTCTTATATAAGATTTTAAATTATTACTAGCATCCCTTAGTACATTATTTTATTATTTTTATCATCATAACTTATAAATATAATGATATATGACACCTTTAAAGTTTTTTATAGGGTTATAACATTGTCACCCATAACATAATGATATTTCATACATATGTGTGAAACGTGAAAACAGTCATAAATCTATCATTCCTTCATTAACATATGGAATGAAATGGGTTTCATTCCAATTTTAATAATTCATCATCACATGGAATCATGAGATAAATGGATGATTATATCATTAGATCATATCCCTATTTATGAATAACAATCCATAATATATTTTGAAGTAGATGATAAATAATTTTTTAATTGCATTTGGAATGATATTTATAGAACCAGTAAATATATCAATTTCATTTGGTAAATTTCAAAATATGAAACATCCAAAAACAAAACAAATTAATTTTCATTGAAAATAACTAATATTATAAATTAGAATTCAGGAATAAGAAATGGAATGATGGATTAAAAATATTTTAATGGCCTATACATTAAAAAGAGATCATTCATTATATAATTTTGTAAAATGTAAAAAGTCATCCATAAACAAAAAAATTGAAAATAATACATTTACTATTCTTTAAATGTATTATAAAAACAATTATAAAAAATATATCTGTCACTAAAAACATACATGAAACAATTTTATGAACATGGACATCGAAGAAGAATATTTTTCACCAAAATGAAGATAAACTATTTTATCTTTTCATATAAATAACAACTTGGATTATTTTTGTACTAAAAAGATGGTTAATGGTAAAAATACATTAAAAACCTATAAATAACTAGTTGAGGATAAAATATAATTGGAATTAATGATTATTTTTAATTTTCATTACTATAAATTGAAAAATAAACATTCCCAAAAATATTATAATGTAACATAAATACTTACAAATTTTGTAATCTTGCAATTAAAACCTAGTTAAAGAGGGATCCATATATGTCTTTTTATCTCCTCATAATATCTATAAAAATAATTTCAAAGAAAATTATTTGTAATTATATACACTGAACAAAATTATGAAAGTGGTGAATGTAAAACATATCTCAATTAAGGGATTTTGAGATTAAAAAACCATTACGATATTTTTATCTTTTGAATTAAAATACAATGAAATATAAAAAATGAAATGAATTTTTAAATACCTTGAATTTAATAAATATGTAAAAAAAATTATATAGGTTATTATATACACTGAAAAATATATAACAGGTGGTTTATATTACATTTTTCTCATATAAATAGATATGAGTTGAGAAACCCTAAAAATTTTAATTTTGATTGAAACCCTACTTGAGGGTGAAAATATGAAATAAAAAATTACCATGAATAATGATGTATTATTTATATAGTAAATCAATTATATAGTATGCATTGTATATAAACAAAATAAGTGCATAATAATAAATATGTCTCTAATAATGGAATATTAGATGAAACCCTAAGGAAGATTAATAGCAATTAAAATAAGAATCCCTTGGTGAAACTATTATGTGGATCTAAAGTATGTAAAACTAAAAAAATCATAATATAATACATAAAAAATCATGTGTCAAGGAATACATAATTTTAGATTAATATAATCAATAATGATTTCATATAATACAATGAAAAACAATTAAGATAAAAATACCCTTACCTCAAACATATAGTTGTTCAAAAAAATATCATGATGTATAATAAATTTAGACTTCATAAACCTTAATTTAAAAATAATATTCAGAATTATCATACTATATATCATTCCATAAAACTTTTAAATTACCTTCTCAACATCAATTTTTAGTTAAAATAAAAATTTTCTAGTTAACTATTCAGTTTTCCATGCGGGTTCTAGTTCAATAATTCAAATAATTGAAAAATTGTCATGGTTTTATAATAAAAATAATTAAAATTAAAATTTAACGAGAAATTTTGATAGGGTTCTTTAGTATTAAAATAATTGTTTTGGAACATATTTTAAAAAAATTAATGGAACTATAATAAATTCCCTTCTCATTGAATATTTAATTTATCAAAGAACTTAATTTATAGGAAAATATGAATTTTTAATATTAACATGAAATAATTATAAAAACAAATAAAACTAATCTTAATTTCATTATGTTAATAGTACACAATATTCCATAATCATTCATGACATGAATATTAAAAAAATGTTAATGTTGGATCTAAAATAAACCAAAATAAAAACACGTTATAACCGAAAAAATTCGTCAAAAATATTGTTCTATAATAATAATATAAATATGATTAAATCTTCAAAAAATTTCAAATATCATATATATTAAATATATTAATATTCATAATCATCCTTGTAAGATGGTGGTGAAAAATAAATCAAATCGCTTCATAATGATAGTTAGTTGTACGTATATGTGGATGATATATTCATTTTTTAATGGATTGGAAGAAGGAATGTAAAATAAAAAATGATTTTAAAAAATTAAAAAAAATTATAAATTAATTAAAGATGCATTATTTAAATACATATATCATTCATTATTATGGGGTTATGAAAAATAAATTACATATATTTATGGGAGAAGTATTCTACACATACGCATAAGTTGAGTTTATATTTTATATTAAGATGAAATGAGATATAAAATGTATTTATCATTAATCAATAGAGAAAATAAAATCGGGAAGATAGTTTTATTTAATTATGTTAACGTGGTTAAAGAATATTTGGGTGTAAATTACGAATAAATAAGGGGTATTTTCACCTTTTTATTTTCATTTACTATCATTGATTTTGAATTATTTCAAATATTTGTTTGTATATTATAAAAATATTATCTCTTTCTAACATTTTTTGGGTTTTTAATTTATTTTACACAACCTTTTATGATTGAATTATACAAAAATATTTTTTTAAGGGTAATCTTTCATCACACTCAACTATATTAAATATGTTCAGACATCCCTATCAATCATGTATATACATTATATAGAGGTACAATACAATTTATGTATTCATTTATTTATCATGAATTTTAATATATAAATTAAATTATTCAATGATTCATATATAATTAAATTAGTAAGGTGATATAACGTAGAGATTATACTATTTAGGATTCTAGTCTCTAGATCAGATCATTCAATAGTTATACCTAATCTAGGATAAACCATTTAAATCATTTTAATATTGGATCATTTTATGTAATTTATAAATATTTTTTTGTTATTGTTTTATATTTACATAGTATCTCTTTGATTGGTCCAGATATCTTTATATACAATCTTTATAATGTGACACTTAGGCTTATTGTTTTTTTGGCTTTGTAATATATCTTTATATTTGTTTTCCCAAGGAAACTTCTTGATAATTATTATATCACATCACTATGTTTTCTATTTCATTTTATCCTTAATTATTCATAGGATATGTTTGTCTTAATTAATTTCCCTGATCTATTTTCCACCTCAATGGATATTTATAAATATTCTACTTTTAAAACCATTCAGTAATTAGGTTAATGTTTTTTTCTTCACTTCAAAGCCTATATTTCATTCCCAACCATGAATTTAAAAAAAGGTATTCACCCCTTATATCTGATTCCCTAAATTTATTCAATTAAATACACTAAAAATATATATATTTATATCCTTTCCATTTTCATTGTTTTTGTTATTTCTAAATGATGTGTGATTATTTTCTACATGACACAAGTGATTTAGAAAAAGTTAGTTTCTGAAATGTGGGAACTTATTTATATAATGATAAATTAAATTGTGATAATATCATAAACCAACTCAGATACCCTATTATAATGATACATGACTCAATATTTATATTGATCAAAACGTGTTCCCAGTCCCCACAGATGGGTGACTAGCACCTAGTATCATACAAGAGTAAATAAGATAAGATTTTCCAAAAAAATATCATAATAAAAACAATACAAGTCATTATGTCAATACTACTCAATGAAAAATTACTATAAACTAAAAGGGGAAACAATAACCAAAAATTGTACATCTTCAAAAGACCCAACATCTACCAAGATAAAATCTTATAAAACCCATATGACAAGTGCATCACATCTCCATCAGTCACCTCTATCACTCTGGGTCCTAATGTTTAGGAACATCCACCAAATATATGTGAAACATTCCCTTTTATTTTTACTCGCATAAAAAAATACAATAATTCTTAAAGGCAAAGGTAAGGTATGATCTAAATAGTCCGGTATGATCAAACCATGTTTTTTATAAAAAATTTCATTAATATCCAAAAAATTATGAATATATTTAAATAAAAAAATCAACAGAGTATAATTTATATATTATAAAAAAAATATCTCATAATAAAAAAGATTTAAGGTGTATCAAAGAGGATTAAAATAACATTTTATATAAAATATTTATATTAATAAATTGGCTTCAATAAAATAGATAGACATTAAATGGAATTTAATCATAAAATAAAATATATAAAATCACCATTTAATTATCCCTATGTTATATTAGTTTCTTGTAATATAATCCCCACACAATTAAATTAGTTTTCTCAGTTCAATGCATGCACGAATCCCTTATCTCCTGTCACTAGGACTCAAATCCCCCTTAGGGAAATATTAATATAGTATGTGTTAATCAATTATTCATCATCAATCAATTTACTGGGTTTTTTATACTAGAAATGTTTTCCTAATAAACTACTAACAATCTAGGCTCCACCATTATTTATTAAATCGATTAATCAATCTTGGTAACATCAATCCTTTAAAATTAGTTGAAAATAAAATTTCACAAATATTAGTTTTAAAAATGCCTCTCTCTATTGATGAAAAAAACATATATTTCCATTATTTCATGTTCATCAATATTATATTTAAATATAATTTAGTTATATAGATCATTAATGTCAAATAATATCATGAAATCACTTTTAAAATCAAGACATCAATTTTTCTCAAATCATCCCTATAATTTCTCTTTCATTAAAATTTGGGGTTTCACATTTACATTCCCTATTATAAATAAAACCTCAATTATTTAAAATCTAGGTTTTAAATCATTTATAAAATAATATAAAATCAATCCAAAAAGTGAGGGTTTCAATTTTATGGTAAAGACTTATGTAAACACTTCCATTTAAACATGTAATCAAAATATAACAACACCCAAAACAGGATCTTCCAATGAAGAAAAAAGGCATAGGATATCACCGAATAAAACCTACAATCATGTCATAGAAAATGTAGATTATATACATCATTAATATGATGATTTATCACTCTCTAATGATGAGAGGATATGAGATCTAATGAAACCTAATGAGAGGAGTTTTAATCACTATAAGAAGATCTGACGTGATCATTGGTGATTCGATCCAAGAGAAGAAGGAGTTAGAGGAGTCAAAAAGACTCTTGGGAGCCAATAGAAGATAAAAAGATGAATGAGAGTTTATTGGTAGAAAATGAGTATAAAATGGGGATTGGGAATTTATATTTGTAAAAAAAATTAATCCCACCACAATGCTCGTGTATATGGTATGGAAAGACTAAAAACATCGAGACCATGTTACATCTCTCTTTTCCCATGTCGCTGGGACCCCTGATAAACCAAGAACATAATACCATGGAATAGATTTCACCATATCATATATACATAGAATAGGGGTCTAAAACATATCCCACACATCATTTTTCATTCTTGCTTTATTTAGAAGTGGATATAAAACCCACCAAACCATTGTCATTTCCTATTACATATCTATTCCCAAATAGGTAATAACATAAAAATGCACCAAACATGGCTTTACAATGTAGCAATCACTAAACGACATAGATATGTATAAATTTGTTGTATCTATGCATTCTGAACTTTTGGGCTCTAAATTTAATTTAACCACTTGCATCATAAAATTTTCCAACCACATTCTCCTATACAAAAAATCATGACGGTACATATTGTAGATGAGACTATCTATGATTTTACCCATATACCACAATGTTTCTCCCCTATAAAAACCAACATTTTTCCAAAAATAAAATCTAAAGTACTCAGGAACACACCCTTTAAATACTTATCCACTTTAATACATATATTAAATTAATTTATGAAAACATACATCCACTAAAATTATATAAATTATAGGGTAAATAATTAACTAATATAGGGTAATGGTTTGTTACAACCTCCCCACCATAACCACATTCTATCCACAAAATTATTATAAAAAATATTTCATATCAAAAAGATGATTCCACCATTCTCTGATCAATTCCTCACACTCCCATGTTTAATAAGAATCATAACCATTTTTTAATCATACACAAACCAAAGGTATCATATTCCGAAGAAGAATGATTGTATCAGAATTAATATTCCCAATTGCATTCTCATTTATGAATAAATCCAGATAAATATCATGATCTTCCAATCTCATAGCATTTTAAGGGTTAGAATAAAACATTAGAGTATGTGATACATAGAAAAATTTTATATCAACATCAACCATAGTCTAATGTCTAAACTATAATCCACTATGCCCACCCACACTACAATCTCAAAAGGATCATCAATCCTAGGTGCAATATTTCCCTGTTTCCCAAGATTTTGGAGGACAAAAAAATTTGAAACTAATAAAAAAAACTAGTAACCAATATAAAATTAAAGTTTTCATATATGAAGTTCAAGAATAATATTCATACTCGATTTTTTCCACTACCATTATTTATCAAATAATCCGAATCTTCACTTTCATCTCTTGGGCCAAAATTTTTCCAACTAAGGAATATTCAAAAATATTCTACCAACAAAATAAATATTGATAATGTAGGATATACATTTTCTAAAAATGAAACATTATATAAGAATACTCTTAACATTTGTTATATAAAAACTTAACCTATCCCAAATGAATATCCTAATCTCCCCAAATGTCAAGAAGGAAGTCTTGAACTATTTCCTCAAGAATCTATAAAGCTCATTATTTTTGGTCGTCCATCTCTATATGTATACAGTGCTCAATATGACCTAGGATCATAATTCCACTTGGAGGCCTTTATAAAAATGAAATGTGAAATATGGATCCTAGTCAAAGACTATATCCTTTAGAACTCTATGAAACTAGACAGTTTTTTTCACATATATATTTTCTAAATCATCAACTTTGGATATATCTCATGTGGGTATAATGTAATCCTATTTGGATGGAACATAGATCACAATCCATGTCCATTATTTTTTTGAGGTTTATATGGAAACCCAATGAAAATATACATCGAAATATCATCATAATTCAATCTCATTACTCGAAGATATAGAAGAAAACTTGAAAGACACTAATGCTCAACTATATCCTATTGGAAGTTATAACAATGAGAAAAATATTCAGCAATTCCTAAACTCAATATTGGTAACCAGATTCATCTCTACATATCATATAACATATTATTATTTCTAGTATGAACCATAAAAATATAATTATTGAAATACCCTATAATAGTAGGAAAAGGTACAATGTACCAGTTCTAAAAACATGAGATAACCTATGAAGTGAACATCCACTCACAAATGGTCTTCCTTACATAAATACCATACCAAATTCCATTAAATTCATCATGAAAAATGATTTCTAAAAAAATCATTTTGAGAAGATATAATTTCAATTACATTATTTGTAAAATGACTTCAAACACATTATCTCAAACTCGCAAACTACACAATATAAAGAGACCCATTATATTAGAATTTTATGATGATTATTTCATAGAGTGGGTCTCAAGTTTCTTTCTCAAAGCCATAGGGATTACATTACAATTACCAATAGAATTGGTAATATTGAAATTAAAATACATCAGGTACTCCACACAATGCCACTATCAAACATTAAAATATTGTTATGAGAAGATATAACTAATTCTTTTTCAGCCCAAATAAATGGTATAACATTATCTAAAAACATTATGCCACCAACTAAATAGAACCAAGTATCATAGATTTAGGCTTAAGATCATGGGTTGGAAAATTATTATTGCATGACTTAAGTTATTGGGATACATATGCTACCAAATGATAACCATGCATACAAACATAGTCTATACACAATCATGATGAGTCAAAAAAGACCACATAGCCCTACCTAGCCTCTAGAAGAGTAAACAATGGAACAGAAGCCAAAATACATTTCATGTTGAAAATAATAAATCTAAATTTATTATCCCAAAAAACCTTTACTCCTTTTATAGTGAGTTCAATCATTAAAAAAGAGAACATACATAAATATTTAACATATATATAGTAATACCCCATCAACCCAAGAAGCTCTATATATCAAAAACTTTACTTGTTTATTTCCATTGGATAATATAATACACCTTATCAAGATCAAATACAATACTATGTTCGGGTACCATGTGTACCAAGAACAATACTTCCTAAATCAAAATATTACATTTTCATGAATTTATGTAATGTCGATGACTTCTCATTTTTTCTAAACTACTCTCAATAGACTCACACATTCATACTTGACCTGAAAGAAAATTAGGATGTTGTCCATAAATTGTACAACTAATGAGTCAAGGTAATCATGGAATATCATCTATATCAAATCCATTAAAATTATAGAGAAATTGAACATACCAAATGGAATAATAAGAATCTAATAATGGCCATTAATACTTTTAAAGGTGGTTTTCTGATTGTCAGTATCTTTACTTCTCAATTAGTTATAACTAGAATGATGATAACCAATCATGAACCACTTCTCAACTTTCAACTAGTCAAACATATCATCAATCAGTAGTAAGGGATATTTCTTAGTTACTATGACTTTGTCAATTTTCTAGAAATCAAAACATAAGATAACTATTTCACCATATTTTTTTCAAATAGAATTGGTTTTCCTGTGGTGAAACATTGGATCGTATATGTAACATCCCAAGTAACGATAGAATAAGTTTTTTCATATTTAATAATATTTATGAATCACATAGTGATTTTACCATAAAAGGAGATCTACCAACAATGTAAAACATGAAACACAAAAAAGAGTTTCTCTAAAATCTTTTGTTTCATACAATACGGAGTTATACAGAACAATAATACACTATTAATTATATTATTTAATATATTTGGTTTACCTCATTTTAATAGAAACCATACATTAAAAATAATTTTTTAAACATTTAAAATTTTAATATGTTAAAATAAACTTCTTTTTTAAAAATGAAATTTCAAAGTCAAGTTTTGGTGATTTTTTTGTATTTTTATGAGAACATTCATATTTTGATTAATAGTGAATAATACTAAATATTAGTTCAAAACTACATTTTATCCCTATTTATTTATACTTATTAATTGTTTTTTTAATTGGTTTTAAATTATAATTTTATCAATTAAATATCATTTAAATAAATTGCGGTATTTATAAACAATTTCACAATTATTGAGGATATAAAAACATGGAACTATTTTAATCATTTTTACATTGAAACACAGCTTTTTCATTCAATGTTTGGGTTTAATTTTTAATTAATTTTGATCAATTATGCGTTTAGAATATTAAAAAATTGATTCCATATTTTGAATTAGAATAATTACTAATGTCTTCTATGTTAAACTTATTTATCCTCTAAAAATATTAGCGAAATAAATTAAAATTATTTATAGTAATTATGTTAAAATGAGGTTACATAGTTTTTAAAAATTAAACACAAGAGTTTAATTACCTAGAAACTTTTCCAAAACCCATTTTATAGAAACTATTAGACCATAAAACATTTTGGAAAGAATTTTGATTATTATTGGAGACACATGATATTAGGGAGTCCTCAGAATAGTGTGTAACATTTTATATTTTTAAGAATGTCACTCCCCCTCCACTATAAAAAGGCATCCACCCTCCCCTATTATTCACACCTTTCAAGACCATTGGTGAATAAAAACCAAAACAAGTCATATCTAACCATACCTCCTATCACCCAAGAGTCCTCAAATTAGGATTAAATTCACCCAAGGAACCCTTTGGTGAAAAAAAAATGATTTACTTGAAAAAGAGGTATCATTCTTCAATATCCAATTATATTTTATTTCTTTCACCAACCCTTCATTTATTGTTACTATAGGATTATATAATAACATAAGTATACAAAATATAATGATATTTTTTTTATGTTAAGGGTTATACCTACACTTACACACACTTCCATTAAATGGGTAATGAAATTACTATTCTTGTACGCTGAACTACTGCCTCTCAAAATTATATACATCATTTTCCATTGAATAATCACATGGCTGTGAATTATGATTGACACAGTGTTTATATATAATATTTATGATATTTATTTTTTCTTTATACTTCTATAACTATTATATATCAGATGGATTCATTCTTTCCATTTCATGTAAATACGATAACATCATTTTTGGATGTATGGAATACATCCTCCTGAAAGCGATGTAATAAATTCAAACATTACATGGAATCTATTAAATATGATTTTAATTAAGAATAATTAATATAAATAACATATATATATATATATGATATTAAGGATAAAATTGAATTTTTTTAAATATAATATATAATTTTTCTTATTACCATATCACACACTGAAAAAGTGATAACGTCGTTCGTGAGCTTCAGGTCCACCGACCCCTCGACATCATAAGATTACTTTTATATCAAAAAAATTCAATATATAATTATATATGATTAAGTTAAATTTTATTTATTATATAACTATCATTATTTAAAGATATGTGTTTCTTACCTTCTTTCTATAATGATCGTTGATAACTAGGAATGTTACCAATGTGTACATACGACATACTATCTCCATGACTGTAACGTTTGATCATTTTTCGTTACCATTTTACATTATTGGTTTTAGAAGTATTAATTATGTAAAATATGATTATTATTCCATGATTATTATTCGGTAGATGTTTACATATTGACCCATTTGACCGTAGTTGACCTAATTATGTATTTTTTGACACATAAACTGAATATGGCCAAAACAACCTACATAAACATAATTATTTAAGGAATTGTTTAAAACACTGTAATAAGTGAAATAAAATAAATGATAAACATGAAAAAACTGATGCAAGTAAATAATTAACATATTTTTATTATTCATGATGATAAATCCACCCATGACACTCTGATTCAAGTAAAGGGACTTTATCTTAGTTAACTTTAATTAAGTCATTTCTTAATGATATGTACATTTATTCTTTTATAAGGTGTATATACAACACCTTTGACATTATATATATTTATATTGTATCCATTTTTAGGTTATTAATGTTTTTTTAATTTTTATTCTCTCATGGGGATTATGATTTAAATATTGAAAGTAGTGTGTGACACTTTAAATGTTTAATTATTTAATATCATAAAATTTTATCCATGTCAATATTCATCATTTATTTTCTCATATTTATTTATATTAATATAAATTGTTTATAATGGACACCATAGTTTTATTATTAATTTCATTCGAATGTTTCAAAAAGGAAACTTTTTATGTGTTTTTTACATAATATTTTGACAAAAAATAAAGGGAATCTTCAATTCTCAACATAAATAGTGAAAATTAATTTTCTACTTCTATGGAAATTATTTTAGTTTTGGATTCCTTTTAATGATTTAATTTTTTTTTAAATTAAAACAATAATTTCCCTTTTTTGGTATTTTTATTTGAAAATTGTCTTTCTAAATAAAGGATTGATTTTTATTGAAAATGGTAATTTTGAAAGAAAAAGTTATTTTATTATCTGAATTATATTTTAATATGAGATTAAAATAGTTTTTTATATGATGAAATTTTTTATTTAATGTTGTTGTTCATATACATTGTAAATGATGGGTGTTCCCAGATAATTCCAGGTGATCCCGTCAGAGCTTAAACTATTGGTCCTCCCAATTAACACTCCAATGCATTTGGGTAATGATTATATTCTCCAGAAAACTATATTGTAAGTTGGTTATATGGTTATATCTATATATAAAGGTTTTTTAAGAGTTATGTAATGTTTTAGTGGGATGGTTTTATAAGGAACCTAAATGAATTTCTTATTTTTGATAATTATTTTTCATAGAAATATTTTTTTGGAAAGGTAAAATAAAATATATTTTTTAAAGAATGATATTTCCCGTTTGGGTTAAATGTTATGTTTTCATGAATGGCATTCTCATGTGTTTTAATTGTTATCAATAGAATAACTTCTTCCATTATTTTATATCTATTACTAATATTTTTTATTCTCATCCAATATTTTTAGAATTTTTTCACATAATTAATGATGAGTAGGTGATTAGAAGACTTCCGGTGAAAATTCATGATGGTTTTTTATAAAAGAGACCAAGATTTATTTTTAAAAGTATTTATATGGTGGAAAAAATGGATACTAATTAAAATTTTCTACTTTTTATTGTATGGTTTTGTTATTTATTATATATCGCCTAATTCTATAAAGCATTATACCTGAAAAAATCCTCAACGTAAAGAAATGTAATTTATTCACAAAAACTCAAGATTATATAATATTTAAGGTCAGGTCTTCATAGATAGTTTCAAAGTATTGATTAGATAAATTTAGATGGTAGTGTGATATTAATAAATTTACCATGAAATATATTTTGTTATGAAAAAGTCACAATGTTATGGTATTTAAAGATTAACATGTTTCTTCATCTAAAATATGTGTGTTCGGAATGTTTTCCCATAACAGAAAAGGGATGAAATAGTATGAAGGAAAAAATATAATAATATACTTCAAATCAGCCTCCCGAGATGTTCGTAATTGGAAAAAATAGTTTGTTGCAGTGATGGTTTAGTTGACTCAAGCAATAAATAATGTTTTTATCCATGAAAGAGAGTTACTCGATCTACCTAAAAGGAATATATCTTTTGTGGAGATTTTCATGAGGCAATACCCCCCATCATTTATAGGATCATCTAACACAGTGTTAGACAAAGTACTGATAAATTCATTGGAAAATATATTTTATGTTAGGGGATGTTTAGAACGTTAAAAGGAAATCCTTAAAGTTTTTTATTTTGAAGATGAAGTTAGTTGACAGTGGTCTTTCGTTAGGAATGCCAAAGTGAAATAGTATCTTGAATCCATGGAATGGAGAAAAATTCATGGAAATTTTACTTGATAAATATTTCCCTAAGTTTTTTCGGCTCCAAATGGAAAAACATTTTGAAAATTGATGTAAAAAAGATAAATATATATACCAACATATAGAGGAAACAATATGACATTGGCCAGGTATGTGATGAATTTCATTTCGGAAATTGATAGAAAGATTAATCAAATTAACTCAAGATTGAAATCAAATCTACAAAGAGGATTAGATGTTTGATAATTTAAAATCTATTACATATTTTTTATTATTTTAAAATGGTGGAGATGTAGCTTTTTAACTCTTATGTGCCTCATGATGATGAAAGTAAGAATATGTGAGGATGGAAGATGATGGGGAATCATGCAAAAACGACATATGGAGGCAATTAAATTAAGTTCCAATATTGTAGTAAGTGTGGTAATAAGCACCTTGGATAATGTATTATGATTATATAGAAGTGTTACCGATGTTGAATGTTTGGTAACATGGCACATAAATGCAAGGTAAAATCCATATGATTCAAAGAATGTGGTAAATGATATCCATCTGATTATTTGATTCATAGTTATTATGGTAGGGTAATTATGCTAATTCAGGTCAAAATTTAGTTATATAGGATGTATATCAATATGATTAGAAACACAATAGTTCTTGTGGGGAAATTTTATACAACTACAGTTTATGATGGTCCATCAAATGAATTGGTGGGAGGTAACTTACTTATCTATTAGAATTATGTCAAAACCCTATTTCACTTTGGATATTTTCATTATTTCATTTATGATAAATATTTAATTAAATTTGGAATATCACTTAATGAAAATAAGATATAACTTTAGGTTGAAACTGTAATTGGATGTTTTAAATAATCCAATATTTATAATAATAATATTATTTTCATCATTGGGATGGTCATTCTTGAATATATTTTTGAAATGGCCATAATAGAGTTTGATATCATTCTTCGCCTAGATTTTCATTTAGATTATCAAGTTATGATAGATTGAATTCATAATAATATTGTTTTCAATGATGTCACGCATTTGATAACTTACTATGAAACTGAGAAATTACTTAGAGATGGAATTTAATGTTACCTATCACATATTGTTGAAAAAATATGATTATATTACTTAATATATTGTAATAAATGAATTCATGGATATTTTTCTAGATGATTTTTCTTGTTTTATTCATGATTGAGAATTTTAGTTTACTTCTAACATAGTACCCAATGATAACCCTATTTTTAAACCCCCTTATCGAGCGTTTCAGGTGGAACTTTTAGCTTTGAAAATGAAATTGAATGAGTTATTAGATAAATGTTTCATTGGACCTAGGACTTCATTGTGGGGTGATTCTATTTTATTCTTTAACAAGAAATATGGATCAGTGAGAGACTTCATTGATTATAGAGCCTTTAATAGCATCAATATTATGAAAACGTATCATTCTCCTAATATCTATGATTGCTTGGTCAACTCCTAGGAGAAAAATATTTTTCGAAGGTTGGCCTGAGGCTGCGGTACCATCAATTTCTTGTGAAGGAAAATATCATTTTGAATACAACCTTATGAACAAGGTATGGCCACTATGAATTTTTAGTTTTTCTTTTTTGGTTATCTAATGCACCTATATTATTCATTGATCTTATGAATTGAATTTTTTATGAGTTATTAGATGAGTTAATTGTTGAATTTATTAATGGAATTTTAATATATAATAAAATTCAAGTGTAACATGAATATCACCTAATGGTTTTTTATTCCTTAAAAAACTCAATATGGGAAATTTTGATAGTGTGGATTATTGTACTAAAAAATGCATTCTTTGGTCATATTTTTTCCAAAGATGATGTTACTATTGGTCCTCCTAAAACTAATGTTTTTAAAGAATGGACAAGACCCAAAAATATCACCAAGATTCATATATTTCCTAGATTATATGGTTACTACCATTAGTTTTCTTAACTATCTCGTTTTTCATTCCCACTATCATTGTTATCTCAAAAAGTAGTTTAGTCTATCCTCACAAAATAGTATTATGATTATTTTTCAGAACTGGAAAGAATATTTGTGTTCTCTTATTTTGGACTATCCTCCCAAAAATGGTTAATTATTCATCTATAGTGATGCTTCGATAAAATGTCTTGGTATATTTCTAATTAATAATTATCATGTCATTTTTTATGCTTCATGTCAGTTGAAACCTCTCGAGTTGCATTACCCTACACATTATTTGGAATTAGAGGATGTTGTTGTTTGGAATTAAAAATGTTGGTCCATCATTTATAGATAGTAAATTGTGAAATATATACTGATCACAAATAAATAAAGCTCATATTCACTTAGATGGAATTAAACCTGAGGTAGAGAATATTATTAGACATAATCAAGGATTGGGATTTCACATTTCATTATCATCCTAGAATAGAAAACATGGTTTCTAATTCATTGTGTAGAGAAATTATTTCTACATTAACCATGTTTTGTTTTAAACATGACCCTTTTGATAATAATTTGATGAATTTTGGTCTAAAAGTTGTGGATAGAAGGAAATCCACTTTTTTGAATTAGGTTTTTGTGTAGTCAACATTGTAAAAAAATTAAGATGTCTCATAAGGTGGATCTATCTTTGTAAGAAAATGTAAAATCCATTAATAATAGTAAGTTTACTGATTTTAATATAGATTAAAAATTTATTTTAAGATTTCGAAAAAGAATATTTCTAACTCATGATTAGGATTTGAGAAAATAGTTATTTATTGAATCTCATAGTTCTCTCTCCATTCATATGAAAATAACTAATTTGTATAGAGACCTCCAAAAGGAATTACTATTGGGATGGAATGAAAAGAGAGATCATTTAATTAACATGATGTGTTTTACATGTTAGTAGGTTAAATAAGAATGACAGTTACCAATGGGTATAAATCAACCATTTTCAATACTATAGTCAAATCGGAGAATATAGAAATGCAATTTTTTATAAAATTTCCCATAAAATATCAAGGTAATACCACAATTTGTGTAGTTTTTTACATATTAACTAAATTTGAACATTTTCATCCCATTCAAGATGTGATGTATTTATAGAATCATTATATACTATATTTAAAAGAGAGTTTCCGGTTACATGGAGTACCTCTCTCCATTGAATCAGTTCATGATCACATGTTCACATCCAATTTTTGGAACAGACATCATAAGTCATTTGGTACTGAATTGAATTTCAGTACATATTTTCATAGTTAATTTGATGTAAAATTTTAGTATAATATTAATACCATAAAAGATATGATTTTTTAACTTAATTGATTTCTAGAGAATAAGGGATCGACATATTTATTTGGATAAAATTTATTTTAATAAAAAATTTCATTTTAGTATAGAAATGGAATCATTTGAAGAATTATATAGATAACACTGTCAGACACTAGCTTCTTATGATTATTTAAGATAAAGTAAGTTGATGGGACTAGAGATGTTAGAGGAATTGGAAGATAATGTTCTTTTGATTTAGAAACAGATGAGAAATGATTGGAGTATGAAGAAAAGTTATGAAGATAACCAATGAAATGATATTTGTTTGAGGTAATAGGTCATATATATTTAAAAGTTTCTCTAGGGAAAATAATGATGAATTTTTGTATGAAGGGAAAGTTTAGTCTACTATTCATTGGACCATATGAAATCTTAGAAAAATTTGGTGAAATTTCCTAGTGATTTGAATTAATTATGAGTTCATCCTGAGAACACAAATTATTTCATAATTCAATTGTAAGTAAGTATATACTAGATTCATTTATTTTTTCCTACCCTAACCTAGTTTATTTGTAATATAATATTTTTTTAAGGAAAAACTGGTTCAGATTCTAAAACACATATGGAATGTGTTGTGTAATAAGGTAATTCACCAAGTTAAGGTTTTATGGAAAAATCATTTGGTTGAAGAGGCAAAAAGGAAATCTAAAAATTAAATGATGAAAAATATCCCCATTTATTTGATAGGTGAATAAAATTGTATGGATATAATTTCCAAATGGGGGGATGGATGTAACATCCTAGGTAATGATAGAGCAAGTATATTGCATATATATATATATATGAATAATACAGTAATTTTACATTG
Source organism: Viscum album (assembly GCA_963277665.1). NCBI lineage: Eukaryota > Viridiplantae > Streptophyta > Magnoliopsida > Santalales > Viscaceae > Viscum > Viscum album. The sequence continues at coordinate 1,658,855,570 of OY728146.1, forward strand.
AAATTTATGTTATTTCCTATATCATACCAAACACACAACAGTGAGTTTCTAAGAACTATTTCATTTGCACTCAATAATGGGTAATATCGAACAAAAAAATCTAGATGATATTAGTATTTAATACCATTGTTTTGTGGATTTTTAATATCATATGTAATTTAAAACTAAATTATTTAAAAAAAATTATATCAAAACATAAAAAAAAATGAAATAGAAATATCAAAATTTAGTTTGGGATTATTTTTGGTATTTTTCTGAGAACATTGAAATTTTGATGAATAGTGAATAATACTTATTTTTATTTCAAAATAGAATTTTAAATAAAATGATTTATATAGTTAAATTATGTTGTCAATTAGCTTTAAAATAAAATTAGATCTATTATATATCATTTAAATAAATTTAGGTATTTTTAATTAATTTCAAATTCAATTTAGATATAAAAACAAGGAAAGCATTTGAAAATTTTTACTTCAAAAACCCACTATGACCTTCTATCTACATGAATAAATTTAAAATTAATTTCTCACAATTCACTTACTATAATTTTTCAAAATGGATTAAATATTTTGAATCATAATAATTCATAATTTCTAAAAAAAATTACTCAGTTTTTTACCGAAATTATTAGTTAAGGTAAATAAAATTAATTACAACGAATAAGGAAAAAATGTGGTTACTTTGTTGTTAAACATTAATATTGAGAGTGTATATGAACTATGAAAAATTTCAAAGTCCATTGGATGGACATGATTCTTCCATATAACCTCTTTTATCAAATTTCTATCATTATTTTGGGATCATGATGTATGGTTTACCTCTCTATGCTGTTTACAATTTTGATATTTTCAATAATGTAACTCCAATTCCACTATAAAAATTCATCAACCCTCCCTACTCATTCACACCACTAAATCCCTTTATTTTTGGGACCATGTTGGATGAAGAAGATTTTGTAAGTATTAATAAGTTTTTTTCAAGTGTGTTTTCTTCTACTATCAAAATAGACATATCAATTCACTTTGTAAAAGGCATGGAAAATATGATGATGCTTTGTGGAGTTGTATTTCAAAAATATCATATGTTTCTTGGAGAACTTTTGATGCAATCCGTATGAAGGAAATGGGTAGTAAAGTTGTTTCCAATAATATTCAGATTTAATTGGAAAGATATATGTTGTTGGAAGATAGGGATATTTCAATACTTTCCTATGAAAATAAAATGATGCTAAAAATGATAAATCAATGGTTAAAAATAATGATAGATTAATTTAATGATCAAATCATATCAATGTAAATTAGTATGGTTGGGTATCTGCAAATCACATTTTTATGGTGGCACTATTTCCCAATGTTTTCTAAATTTTTGGGACTCAAAATATAGAGTTTCAATTGTTTTTTAGAAAAGATATAATTTCCATGATGAAATGTCTTTGACCCATAAAGAACAGTTTGAGAAATTTATATAAGTTATGTTGATCAATGAATTGAATTAGGAAAATTAAGAATATTTACATAATAATGATATTCGTACCGTGAAGTGTGGTATTAAGATTGCATAAGAGAAATTTTCCTTGGGTGGATCATGTTTTGAAGTTGGCTTGTAGTTCGTTGGAGGTCAAAAGTTCATGGAGAAGGATGTTGTTCATGGAATGGAGGTGGTGATTTTGTCCACCTCGGACAATGTAACTAATTGTATTAACCATGTATCGAAAGCAACTCACGGGACATGCACAGAACGTGGTGAAGGCAGTACCACATTGTAAATTTGGGTAAATCGTATTAGCGATATTTTTGGATTTAGTTTCCTATATAATGGAACCTACACCCATAATTAAAGAAGACCAATTTTCATAAGATCAATTCTTATTTATGAGGAAGAATTTTTCTATGCCCATAAGAGTTCGTGAAGAGGAATTCTATGAAGGGAATTATTAAGTTGAGAAAAGATTCCATGAAGGATGATGTTGTCCATGGAATAAGAAACAGTTTGTGGAATATGAAGATGTAGTCCAAAAAAGAATGAACTATTCAAAAGTGTAGGAATTATTTGGACGCAGTACATAGAGTTGGTCTACATAAGTGTTATGGGAATAAGGTGCATTGAAGCGGTATATAGAGGTGGTACGCTAAGGCAATATGTTGAGGCGATAAGCTGAGGTGGCAAGCTGAGGCGGTAAGCTGAGGCGGTACGCTGAGGTGGCAGGATTAAGTGATATGCAGAGGTGGAATGAGCAGTGTTGGTATTCTATAAATTAGTGCTAGTTTTTGGAAGAATAGGTTGTTCTGGAATAACTTTTGATACACAATACAACTCAGTTCGTGGATGATATAGGCAGGTCACATAGGAAGTAGAATAGTTCATGAAAGACTAAAGGATGTTCCTACTAGCTTATGGGTAGGAATGAGAAGAATTGTTTGGAATGATCAATTTTTTGAATGTTGATATAGATGAACCATGACATTGAGTTACATAATTCTGTTCTAGGAGATCACATGCACTATTTTATTGTTTTCAATGTTCTACACGAACATAAGGAAACATACTACTCGTTATATTCCACATCAAAGGGTTTTTTTAGTGGATTGTGTGTATTGGATTGTTTACAAACCATACCAAGGAAGTATCTAATATTTTTCAATAGTGTATCATATAAATTCTTGTATTATTTTGGATGTGTCTTTGGATTTTGTTCATCATGTAAAAAACTCTTTAACAGGAGGTCATGTTTGTTTCAAAAGTAAGGAAACAAAAAAGAAAATTAAATCATTGATTCACCCCCTCCACCTCTCATTAATACATAAATCTTAACTTGGAAGCATCATTTATCATTCTAATAACCTATCCAAATAAACTCCCAAAATCACTACCTTCACCCTAGAGTTTTCTCTTTTGTCATAAATACATCATAGGAATCTCTTTTGTTCAGACCAAAAGGATTTATCCAAAAAAATATGTAATGTTTTTAAAGTGTATTTGGGTTTTAATTCTTTCTTCAAACATTTAGTTATTATTACCTCATGATTATATAATAACATAAGTATCCTAAATGTACTGATATGCTTTTATTTTAATGGTTATACATAACCCTACACACACACTTCTATAAAATGAGTAACAAAATTCCATTCGTGTGAGATGAACAACCACTTCACAAAATGGTGTCATTTTTTTCTTTTACCACCAATCATGATTGGGTATTATGATGGACGCACTATTTTTGTAAGATATTTATGATATTTATGTTTTCTTGATATATTTTGAGTTTTTATATAGAACATACCCTCACTCGTTTCATTTTTTGTAAATATGATAGCATCATTAGTGGATGTGTGGACCACCACCTCCTAAAAATGATGTGATAATTTCACAAATAACATGGAATGTATTAAGGATGGTTTTAGTTAAATATATATTACATAAATAACATATATATTATATTAATGAAATAATTAAATTCTATGAAATATAAAATATCATTTTCATTACTATCCATTCACACACTGAAAATTTGATAATGTCATTCAAAGACATGTGGACTACTGCTGCCTTGATGCGATGTGATTCCTTTTACATCAAAATAATTATATATATATATAATTAAATAAAATTTTATCTATCATATCATGCTCATTTTTTAAATATATATTTTATTTAAATTCTTACCATAATGATCATTGAATGTTGGGAATGCTACTCTTTCATACATACGACCTACCATATCCATTATTATAATTTTAGATAATATTTCATAACAATCATTAAGGATTAGTTTAATGAGAATAACTGATGCATAAATAAGATAAATATTTCATTATTATTATTCTATATATGTTTATATAATGACAAATTATATATTTTTTGACCTACCAAAGTCAATTTTCACACATAAAACTAATATGGTTAAAACACCTCATGTAAACATTTTTGTATAAGTATTTGTATACAAAATTGTAATATGTGAAATATATGTATTGATAAACCTAAAAAAATAGTGAATAAATTAACTAATTAACATAGTTTAATTATTTTGGATGATAATGGAACAACTGACTTGTCAATTTTATGTTAATGGTCTTCGTCTCAATATCCTTTCATTGAGACATTTCTAGATGATATGCACTTTTAATCTCTTAGAAGGTATATATAAGGACTATTTGGAATTATATATCTATATTGTATCTATTCTTATGTTATTTAATGTTTTTATAAATGTTTTTCCTTCATGGGGTTTATGATTTAAATAATCAAATTGGTATGAGACAATGTGAATTTTTAATTATTTAATTTCAAATCACTTTCTATATGTAAATATTCTTTATATTATTTCACATATTTATAAATATGGATATATATTTGTAATAATGATAATTATATCACTACTTTTAATTTAATTTTATTTTTTTCAAAGAGAAATATTTTATATGGAACTTTTTGATAAACTAAAAAGGGAATGTTCTATTCTTAACGTTCATGGTGGAAATGAGTATTCCACTACAATGACCCTTATTTTATTTTTTGAATGCATTAAAATATTTCATGTTTTATTAAATTGGAAAACATATTTTTTTTTATTGAAATGGGTTTCAACATAAATCTGTATTCTGTATTAAAAATGTGATTTTGAGAAAAAAAATTTATTTTAATATCTGATAGTGATTTTCATATGAGTTTAAAAGAATTTTTCAAATGAAAAAATGTTTTATTTCATATTGCTGTTCTTGGGAATTATAAATGATGGGTTGACCTAGATAGAACCTACTGATCCTGTTATAGCTTCAATTATGGGATAATCTATATACATCTATAATTCATTGTGTAATGATTATATTCTTTGGATAATTATATTGTAAGTTGGGTATATGGGTATTTCAATCAATAAGGGTTATGTAAGGGTCAAATGTGAAGATGTACCAAGGTACTTACATGAATTTTATATTATTTATAATAATTTTTTATTTATATAATTTTTTTAAAGTTCAAATAAAATTTTATTGATAAAGAAGAATATTTACCTTTTTAAGATAAATGTCTTTTTTTAAATAAAGGGGTTTTCATGAGTTTTAATGTTTATTAATAGACTAATAGTTTCTATATTTCTATATCTCATACTCATATTTTTATAACCATCCTATGTTTTTAAATTTTTCTCATAGGATTTATTAATGATTAATGGATTGTAAGAGGTCAAGATTAATGTCTTGATGATAATTCATAAAAGATACCATCATTTAGTTTTTTAAAAGTTTTTATAATGTGGAAAAAAATTAATACTGATTAGAATTATCCACTTTGTATTTTATGGTGTTTTTTGTATTAGATGATGCCTAATTCTTGAAAATTATAAACTTCAATATATCCTCATTGTGAGATAAATGTAATACTATGACTAAAACACAAGATTATGTAATATTTAAGGACATCAATTTATAGTATAAAAAATTCCCTAGTATATCATTCAACTAAGTATTCAACTATTTAAATTTAGAAGGTTTCATTGGAAATAAAGAATATACATTGGCTAATTACCAATTACTGAATCATTATAGATATCCACATATATTACTTATCACATACTTTTAAATTATGATTGAAATATGTCAAGAAACATAATAAAAAGTGTATATATATTATCAATCAAAAGATTATCACCCCATGTAAAAATAAAAAAATAGATATTACCAATTCCATATCTATAAAACATTCTCTAGAACTACTCGTCCTTGGGACCCATTCTTCTTGAAAGGCATGGAATGAACCATTGAGAATATTAATGCGGTCTAAGGTAACATTAAATTTGATCCTTATGAGAAATAATACAATCCATCACTAAAATTATGTTAATGTTTTTTGTGTCAAGAACATGAAAATTCCATGTGAGATAAGTATCAGATAAATAGAAAAAACATGAACGAACCCAAAGACCATACTATCAAATTATTCTAAGGGGTATAATAATATCCTTGACATACGAAAAAACTATTTATGAAGGTTTTTTAGGTTCCCAGTACGAGTCAATATAAACATGTGAGATAAAACAGTATCAAATAAATCAGTCACTAAATATGAATCTATAGTGATGTTACATATAATAATCAATTGACCCATGTTAGCTTCCATAGGATTATCATCCACTATATAAAGTATATTTCTTTGGGATGTTAGTGGATGAAACCCCTTACTTGTTGAAAAATCATACTAGACCGTAGTAAATATCCTTGGTATTCAAGTCATTCTATTAAACTAGTCTAAATGATATGGGATAACATTATTAGTTTTCCCATGAAACCAAAATTACTACACATCAATGGTGCCTCAATACAAACCCATTTGGAATCCCCAACCATATGATACTAATAAAAGTTATAGGGCTCTTCCAGACATTATAAGATGTATGGATGACACCTATTATCTAGAACCATATTGAGAATCATTATTTTTTATCTTTCCTTTTAATGATCTCATAGAAGAGAGAAGACAACCCCTGTTAACTGAGACATTCCAGCCATGTCAAGATTAAACATTAACACTATATCTAGCATGTCAGCATTGAAAGTGAGCTTCATTTAGACTATCTATGATTGGATATCTATTTATAGACCCATTTTAAACCTTTAATACCTCATATTCTCATTGGATATAACCTCTGGTGAAAATAAAACATGCTTAGAAAAATTTATTTCATACTATACCATGGTTTCATCACTCATCTAGAGATTGATAAATAGTGTAGCCTTTATCATGAACATAGAATATTGGTATAAATAAACAGTTAAAATTACTCTAATATCATTCATCAGTAAACCCTCTAGATTCTTCTCTGTCATCATTGAATCTCACCATCTCGTTCTAGGTACATTAATCATGAAAATAACAATATTTACATTAACATAATAATTCATTTACCAAAACTAAAAAAATATTTCCATCTTTTTAACCAATACTTGATTACTTGAGCATCATTAGAGCCGTAGAAAGAAACTGGTTTATATTGAATAATCTCTTGATCATGATCCCCTGATTCGTACCCTCAAGGTTCCACTACCAGCATCTATATAGGAATTAGTATAGGTACCTATCTCAATTCTTGTATGGAAGACATGAATATATCCATAAGATTCCAGTCCACTAGAGGATTCACATATTGAGGTTCAAAATTATCTTACACCTATGGGTGATTCAAACATATTATTGGAGGAATGATCCTATACAACATCTGTAAACAATAGTGAAATAATCATCAAGTATACGTAGATCGTAAACACAAACAGGAAATTCGGGAATATTAAATCCATTAAGAGTAGATCATTATGGGTATTTCATCCTACTCAGATAATAATTATATATATATTTATAAATTGAATAGATTATTCCTCAAGTACATTTTATCCAAACACTCATTGTCACTTAAATCTCATTACAGTGACAGTTATCCAGAAAATTGCTCACATTTACCTCCTAGGTTCAATCAATCCTACCTCTTGTATACCAAGACAAACGAGACTAAATAAAAACAATAATGGAATATCCACAACAAATATATTTAATATCACTTTATGATGAACCATCCTAGATACACTAGTATGTTAATACCTTAGATAGTCCAAACAAGGCTCTACAGGTGTTTCTAATCTCCCTGGGTAGGCGAATAGCACATAAAATCATGAAATAATATATGGGGAATAATTTTTCCATAAAATGGTGGAATAAAAACAATACAAGTCGGTACGTCAACAAAACTCAAATAGAACGCATAAAAAACATGTAAAAATTCCCAAAATAGTACATATTTAAAAGAAATAATGACTATGAAGATAAAATCTCATAAATCACATGTAACGACTGGATCAAATCACTAATAGTTAACTCTATCGCATTTTGTCCCAAGGATCAAGAACCTCCACCACCTCCATGTGGATCTTTTATTTTTATTTGACATGGCATAAGATAATCAATAAACACCAGGAAGAAAAGGTATAATGGAAGCTACACATTCTTTTATGGTCTCACGTAGTGTTCCATAATAAATTCCATAGTAATTAATCCAATTAAGTATTCAATATAAACAAACAAATAATAGAAAGGAATTTAATTATTTTCAATAAAACTTTTTTTAATTATAATTTTTTTTTCATATATATCAAAATAAGATTAAATTAACATTTTATATAAAAGAATTATATATTGGAGTTAGAAGGAGTAAAACAGTTCAATAATCAATGTAATGTAATATTCGAATAAAATATAACATATGAACATGTAATAAGACTATAGTTTCATTATTGTTTAGTAATGGTATCCTCATACTACTCAATTAGTTATCATAGCTCAATTTTTTAACACATTCCATGGATAGGCCATCAGGACCCAACTGTCTATAAGGGAAATCATGCCACAGTAAGGGTATGTCATTGATTTCTTCATTAATCCATTTCATTGGGGTTAGAGCCTTGAGTTATTATCTTTATTACCCACTAACTACCTATTCTATTATGTTCTTTAGTTGATCATTCATGGGAAGATAAATCATTTCAAATCAGTTAAAAATCAAAATTCCGAAAATTCCTTTTTTAATATTAATTTCTATTTTCAAAAAAATAATTGGATTTTATTAATTCATTGTATTTCAAGAAATATTTTTACATAATCCATTTATTTCAAGTTTAAACATTAAATTATTTCATAAAATACATTTCCAAATCTTGCCATAATTTTGTCTCAAATCCACCTAATAATTTGATTTCCATAAAATGTGTGGGTTTTACACAATTCTAATTCCATATTAAAAATCAATAATTAATCCTTTAAAATATTGGTTTTTAGATAATTAAAAAATATTTTAATATAAATAATAAAATTCTATATTTCAATTTTATTTTAAATTTTTATGGAACCGCTATACTTTATTCGTGGAATCAAGAAAATGCGACACAGGTAATGACATACACTACAAAATAAAGAAGGTATAAAAGATCAAGGAATCAAAAATATAATCAATTTAAATCAAAATAAAAATTATATCCATAAATAATATGATGATATATCATATATAAAAAGGAGAGAATATGATATTAGATGAAACCACAAAAGGGAAGATTTTATCAACAAAATGATATTTTATGTGATAATCAGTGCATTGATACAAAAGGGAAAAAAGGAGGAGTAGTCAGAAGGGCTCATGGGATAATTCAAAAAAATTATATGAAAATAAAATGAGTGAAATAGAGTGTAAAATGGGTACATGTAATTTAACTCCGTTAAAATATAAGCCATTTCATAGCCCCAATAGATATGGAATTTTAAGGGTCAAATAGTCAGACCACGTTATAGTCATCCCACACCACACTACATCAACCCTTATTCAATCGGCCATCCTAAAACAAGGCAGTGTATTACACATGATATTTTTTTTCTCAGAATAAGGGGATATGGTATAGAAATATGATAATGATATATCCATTCATGATTTAGAATTTTCTCTAAAACCCTCAATTCTAAAACTGTTCCAATTCCCCAACTATTCTCAAATAGGCAGTGTCATTGAAATTAAATCCCTATAGATCCATGAAACAACTTCTCAAGAATTCATAGTAGATTTATAGACTATCCTTAGGGACTCAATGGCATAGACAACACCTATGGAACAACCATTTATAACATTAATCTCTCCTCATCACAACATGATGTTCTATAATGTATCTGAGACTCTCTACATTTCATCCCCTACATGATAGTGTATCTTCCTATTGAAAACTAGCATTTTTTCAAAAAATCGCAAAAGTGTTAGGAATAATCCCTTTAAATCCATTGAAAAATTTATTTACTAATATTATTAATTATATAAAACATAAATTCCTAACATTATATTAAAACATGGGTTATGAAATACATTAATGAAGATAATATGTTGTCATATTAATCATTATATATCATAAGTTCATTATTTCTAAACATGAGGGAGTAAATTTTAACCATCCTCTCCCATGTGGATATGTTGTAGTTATCTTAGCCCTTAGTGGTAATCATATACATGATTCAAAATATTTTTTCTATTATTTCATGATTCATTGGGAAGGTCCTTTATTTATGATGCTTTATTTTCTTTCATCCACTATATTATATTTATTTTCAGAATTTTAATCCCTATTTTATTTTCAATTATCTTCCTTAAAAAATTATTTCTTCACCCAGATCTGTATTTATAGAACAATAAAGTTTTATAAATATATAATCAACAATGAATGAGATATCCTCTATATATTTCCATCAAACACCTTCTATCACTATAACAATAAATATATTGATTAATTTTAATTTATTTTTGGAAGGATTATTTTTTATGTTTCTATAATGATTTATTATTTTTTGGATGTTTTTCCCTTTTCTGTTTCTACCTCGTGGTAACTAAATAATGAGACTAAACTAGTGGATGACCCTTATGTGGTAATTTTGAGGAGTGTGGTTTTCAGTTCATTGTTTGTAAGAAATTGATTGATTTAATAATATATATGTTATTTCCTAGTTTATCTTAAATATTAATGGATAAGGGATCATGTAATGCACACACTTTTGGTAGAACCATCTGAGCCTTGGGGGAACTGTGCAAGGGGAAATTACATAGTTTAAATATACTTCATGGTATGCACATAGTTAGTGGAAAACATGTGATAAGAATGATCGTGAATTTTAAAATTGATAGAGTAGATTATTAAGGTTGGTGAATGGTTAGTAAATTATGTATCCAAATCGTTCATGTAATTATTTCAACCTACTTTTTTCTGTATAGATTGAACCTGATTTACTAAACTATGTGGCCTTATCCTATGAGATTCCTTATTTTACTAATATTTGAGCTTTAAAAAATACCCTAATAAATTTCAAGGGGGTTTTGATCTTTCCATTTATATTATGATCATTTCATCATAGGGTGCATGTGGAATCCCTTGACCTTCCACGTCTCATTATTTCAAATATCCTCTTCTTCAATTTTATTACTTTTTAAAGGTATTCTCTTCCTTCCTACTAGTTTCACCACTAACTCTTTTCTCACATTTTTCTCTTGGTTTCCCTTTTACCTATAACCCTAGAGGCTAATAGGGTTGATATTTTGGGTCAAGGTAGAATTCTATTATGGGTTTTTTGTTTGTTTTTGTATTGTGAAGGGACTTTAATTTATAATTTGATTTTTCAATATCAAGAAGATTACTTCTAGCTCTATTTAAATGAAATTGATATAGATGTTTTGTGTACATCCATTATTATGAATTTCATTTATGTCTCGATGTTTTTAAATCTACTTTTTAATTAGATTTACCTATTTTTAATAGACTAAATAGATTTTAAAAATGATTAAGTGTTCTTATTAAGTTTTTAAAATGGGTGTTTTATCGCTATTTATTTTTAAAATTTTTATTGAATAAAAATTGATTATAAAAATGTTTCAATGGTTATATTGCATTAAATTTTTGGTTAAATAAGGATTAAACACAATTTTTTCTTTGAATTTAGAAAAAAAAATTATTTTAACGTTTTAATGGAAATTTTTTTGACATATGATTTTTTTAGCGGTAAGGGATTTTTTATTTGAAATATATTTATTATGATATTAAATTTTATTTTTTATGAATGGTTTTGAAATATGATTTCAATTAAATGGGGAAGTGGATTATTAGAATGGACCTATTTTAATAAGAAAACATTATCGCATTGAAATGATATTATATTATGTATATGTGTAAACTTATATTCAATATATTTTTGTATTTATTTTATCACTAAATAGAAATATTTCTTATCATTGTTATCTAGATGACATTAATAGTAATACTTATTGTGAGAGATATGTAGGTGATTTGTGATTCATATTTTCTGAATTTTTTTCTTTATCTTTATATATGATGGTTTGATCACCTTATGTTATTTAATTCATGTTAATATTGGTACTAAGTCAGAGGTGTATATTTTTACTACACTAGATGGTCACATGACACTACTATATTATCTAGTTTGAGAAAGAACTAGATAAAGAGTTCCACTAATGATCGATAGGATCATGCTAGTTGGGTGTCTTGTAATTATAACATAATTTAAAATGAAATATTTTCTTTCTATTAATTTAAAGTAATCTAACTAACTTAAGATCTTATGTAAAGACTAGTATACATATTGAATATTTAGGGAAATTTCATTTGGGGTTTTTGTCTCAATTGGAATCTATGGAACTAGCTCCTAAATTTTCCTATATCATGTCATTACTGATGTTTTTTGTTAGGGTATATATATTCGTTATTTAATTTAAATTTTATATTTAATTTCTTCTCTAAAAGACACATTAATGTTATATTTATAGATTGGTCATAAGGGGATTAATAATTGATGTTTCAAATAAACGATATCCGGGTCATGGATAGTGTTTTTTAAGAAATTAATATCATTTAATTAAATGTGATAAACAAAATTATTAAATACACTAAAACATAATTATTGTTTCTCCATTTATATATTTTTTTGAAACCCCTATTATATAGTTTTAATTCAAACTAGGATATAATTAAGTGTTACTATAAAGATATTTCAAATTATCTTTGATGGAATTTTATTGATCATGGTTTCACTTACACAAATAATCATTATTCATTATATGGAGATCCTATTTTTTCTTTTCTAGTTCCCTAGACATTACCTCATAATGATCAGTTTTTGGGTTGTTTGGTGATGATTCGATTAGGATAAAAATTATAAAAATCAGTCAAATGGATTTTTTGGGGTTGATTTTGTTTTTATTTTATAAAATTAATGTTTTGTGACATAAACATTTTCAGATTATCCAACTATCTAGAACATGATCTAGTCCTAACACGAACCTAAGGATATTCTCAATCTACATGGGCTAGATACAAGAACCTAGAACTCATGAAATTATTTCCTAAATGATTTCAAAAAAAATAATATAAAACAACATATCCTGAAGAAATATAATATAGATATGTCAATTAATGTGAACAATTAAAATGAGACAATAGTATGACAACAGAGGTTTAGAAACCATAAATGAAACCAAATTACACAATAACATGAAACACTGATCTCCACATAAAATTTAGTCACCCCCATACTCCCACACCCAATGAATAATCAAAACCACCACCCTCTTACAACACCATACCTTTCCCTCATTAAGAAAAACAATATTTACATACACACAAAGGTGTGTGAAAGTTGTGGGAAAACATGCCCAATATGACCCCTACAAGTTTATCATTATTAAAATTTAAAATATAAAACAATTATGCTCTAAAAAATGAAGAAAAATCCTGAGATACAATATTACACATTTTAATATAAAATATATAAAAAAACTATTTTCACAACATGTATGACCTTAATAATAATAATCTTAAAATGAATTTCCATAAATATTTAAAAAAATTATCAATGAATAAAATCAAGAACTACTAGACCTTAAGGTAACATTAGGTCTTAGTTAGTGATTATCCTCATACAACATACATAATAAATAGTATAACTAGTGTGAAAATTACCCTATAAAAATAATCCTATGAATTAATAGATTCCCCTATGAGTTTCATGGCAACACATTAGACCACCTGGTATACACCTTACAAAAAAACATCCATTTGGGTAAAAGTTCATCCCATAATATTCATACCAACCTCATAAATAATATTATTTTGGATTATAATATTAAAAACAAATTAAAGTTAATTTCATATGTATGTAATAAAAATAACAATGAAATGATATATATGTGTGCGGTTTCAAAACCATTGAATCATGAAAATCAATAGGGAAAATCTATTTCATATACATAATAAAAATATATTATTTCAGGAAAAAAATATTAATTAATTAAACAAAATTTTGAAACATATTTCAATGAGAATGAAATTAAATATTGTCGAATAAATCGATTTCATGAAACCACTAACCATGAAATTCTTAGAATTAAACTAATTTAAGGGATTCACAGATTTATATTAGAGGTGGATTGAAAATGTATGAAGATGATCCCAAATTTAAAATTCCTAATTAAAAAAAATCAATGAATTATCATCACAGTTAGGACCAATTAATGTTTATAAATAATATAAATACAAATAATAAGAATATGTAAAACAATTCGTATTTAGACTCTCAAAAACATGACAGAAACACTGATTGGTTCTTCAATCCACCAAGGATTCAATTTAGGAGTGCCAAGATCATCTGAAGAGATAGTTTAGGTTTTAATCTGTAAATTATAGGAATATAGATTGAAAAAAAGAAATAAAAAGTGGGGTCTTATATAATAATATGATATTTCCATAAATTTTCTAATCCACATAGATGTTGTTAGTAAGTCGGTGGTCACTGACCAAATGGTTTGTGTCTATAAAATAAGTGTTATAGCCACTTCCAATCCCACTAATAGGTTGGTGGAGACCCAAACGATAGATGGTGGATAAAAAAAAGTGTTGTAGCAAATTCCAAGCACATTATCTAGCCAATGGACATCAACAAATAGTTATTAGAACCCCTAAAACTTCAATTTCTATAGGTTTAGGTACACACGTGTTTCAAGCAAACAAGAAACTCCCTATATCCTCAATAAGGAAAAAACTAACCCAAAGTACATTGTTTTTTGAACAAAATAAAACAGAAAAAATTGAGGAATCATTAATGAAGGAAATAATGGTATGTGAAAATTATCTCCACCATATTTCTTGTTCCCCCATAAAGCTATGTTGAATAATGTTGATCCATAAAGATATTATTCCATTAATCCCTCGTAATTGACTCAAAATCCAATTTCTCGTGAATCTTTGATCCATCCATTCATATAACATAGAAAAATGATATTGAAATACCTCATAGAACCATCACATGAGAAACAACTAATTAAAATGGATGCTCATTCATAGAAATTTTATAAGCTATTTTGAGGTCATCCTAATTCATAATGTGAAATATATCAACCAAATACAACCATGGTTTTGATAAATTGAAATAATTTTGTATTTAAGACAATTGAGGTGGTAGATCTAATATATAAGAAAACTTTTAGTGTTTTTTAATAATCATAAATGATCCCACATATTTATGAGTTATCTTTTCTTTCTTTCTTATCCATAAATGATCTAAAATTGGAAGTATATTTTATAATACTTTTTCACTAAATAAAAACAATATGTGATAAAGTTAAATATCTACATAATATTTTTACTTTCTTTGATCCATCTGTAAACATTTATGAATAATCTAAATAATATTATTTTTCACCTAAACTATTTTTGGTCTATTATGAGATGTATTACCAATCTCAAACAAGTAGATAAGATAGTTGTAGGTTTGACCATATAATTCTTCAAAAATATTCATCTTGATGGATGATTAGTAAGTGTTATTATATAAAAACTCAACCATCCCCAAATGGGCTGGATAAGAACCTCTAAATTACTATATTATGCCTAGATTGTATCTTCTAGAATTTTAATATCCCTATATCTCTTATCAACATTCTAAGGATGGTTTTTTGTGATCACCATGACAGGAGTTCCCATCACCTCCCACATGACCTTCCTAATATGAATGGTAAAACAAGGGTCTTTGTTTAAGAAAAATTATATTGAATTATAATTCATCCTTAATATCCCATTCACATATGGATTTCTTAATCTTACATGTATGTGGTTTCATGAATTAGTAAGAAATGATATTACTTGGTCTTTAGGTCAATTAACACCCAAATGGCATTTTTAACCCATAGTGTTCTAGGTAACATAATAATTAATCCATTGATATGAAATTAAATCCCCATATTATCATGGAGAGTGGCTAAAACGTACCATAAGTGTATTGATTATCATCCTTAATTTGTTTTCATGTGTATCATAATCATAAAATTTCAAATATGTCCCACATTATACAAGGCCACAAGAACCCATGTTTCATATATTAAAACATATTTTTAGTTCTAGGGTGGAAAGCATACAGATACCGGTGAAAATATTCATGTACTAAATTCCTATGGTTGAATAGATTCCACACCAATTATTGATGAAAATAAAACCTAAAATAATAAAGAAAATTCACTGATATTGTCGACAATATATGAAAAATAATTTATATTCCAAAAAAATTTATCTTACTACTTCTCATGAAGAATAACCTCATGGTGAGTTGATGTAAAATAATCACCTGCCAAAACATTACAAGAAACATCATCCTTGACTAAGTGTATATGATAAAGGATTCACATTAGGTTCCATTCGTCCTTCACATCCTTCATATCCTAATAAGGAATATTTATACTTTTATACATATCAACCACATTACTCATTACAAAAGATTAGGAAATTTCATATTTAAAGGAATAAAGTTATTGGACATCAATCTATACTTAAGATTAATATATTTTTTTAAAAAAATATTCCCAAAATGATTATGGGAAGAGAAATTGATAATAATCTTCCTAAAATGAAGGTGTATCTAAATATTAGGGGCATGTACAACACTAGTGAGTTTTAAATCATGAGTGTGACAATTATTCTCCAGAGGTCGAAGATGATGTGATCCATAATCCAACACATGATTTCCTTATATAGGGACACAATTGAAACACGTCACTAAATAATCATACTAAACTGTGTATCTCTGTCTGAACTCTAGTATAGTTAGTATTGGTGATGAGGTCAATCATTAATTCAATCTATTTAAGAATACTAGAAATATTAAATATCTGATCAACATCACCCATTCTAAGTAAGAGAAGTTAAAGATTATGTATGTTTCAAGAAATATTTTAAAAACCACTGATGATATCATACCAAATCAAGTATTCTTTGAATATCACTTTAATTCTTCATTTAATTACATTACATGATATCCATCACCTTTTTAGAAACAACTAAGATACCATGGTATAAGATAATGTGTCCTATTAAACTAATATCTTTTATAAAAAATTATTAATTTTATAATATTTCATATGGTTCGATGTCCCTTATGATCCTCAAGAAATTTCTCAAGTGATAAACATTATCATCATTATACCTTTTATAAAACAGAATATCCACCATGGAATACTAGAAAATGTGTGAATATATTGTTGGAAAATACATTTCATCAACATCATGATGAAAATAAGATAATTTCTTTGGCCTAATGGGATCACATGACACTCAAAATCCCTATACCTACTCTTGAACATAGCAATAGAAATATAAATCTCCTTAATTGTGAGATTTGGATAAATATACCAAAGATCAATATTTTAATATATACTTTTCCCTTTCAAATTAATAAAAAATTATTAATATGGGGAAATTGATTTTTATTTTAGATCATAACTCAATTGATTACTAGATAAAAATAATAAATGGGGAGTTCAAGTAAAATTCTTGTAAAAGTACATGGGATCTTCCATGGGTGATAAAATTGGGTATATAAATCCAATAGATAACAAATCATGAAATAAAATTTTCAACCCCTTTGAAATAGGTAGATATATTTTATATGATTTCATTGATATTGTCATAGTTCCCAGAAATAATTCAATTAAGAACTCAAACACCCTCTTTAGAAGAAAATTAGTATTTTCATTTGTAATTTGATTTGAAAATTCATTGACAAATATAATAATCTCACCACTATAATATAATTTTCATAGTTTAAACATAGAAAAATACATCACTGTTCCAATCGTAAGAAGGGGAGGTCAAACCCGACTGGACTGCTGGTCATATTCACCGTGAAAAATTGATGAGTTTCCATCATGGGGCTTAGAGGATACCAATTGATAATAATAATGAATTCAATATTTGTGAGCATTAAAGTAATCCATCGTAATAATAACATTGAATATGTATATTCCAACATCCAAAAAAATGAAAACCATGACAACATCCTATATAAATAAATTTCATGAATGGAATTAGAACCCATGCTCTTTATTTTTTCATAGAGGAACCACAAATTCCATAACGAAATTAAATGGTGTTCATTATATTTTAAAAAATTAATATATATTGAAGTGAAAATGTGAGAGTCGCATATATTATATAAGGTAGTTACTATGGACATACAAAAAGAAATGATAAAAATCATAGTTATAAACCCCACATGCACATCAATTGGAGAATCCCCCTAATATGTGTAACTTCTTAATTTTAAAGGATTTTAGAAAGAACCCCATTTTCCAGGAAGAATATAACTACATTTTATATTCTATAGGTTCTATGAATCTTATTCGAAAGTGAGGAGAATAAAAATACTGAAAAAACATTATCAAGTGACTATGACATACACAATATTTATAGATCATTAGATTCTTGGATAACAATAAATTTGATTGGCCCATCTAGATAGAATGTTATCAAGATAGGCCACTGACCACAAATTATAGTGTAGAAAAACGAATTTTTGAAGCCCCATAACTATTTCATCTTTGAATATCACTATGCTTACACTTCGTATTAAAAGTTCAACTCATGGTTATACCGAAGGTAAGAACATATCTAATTAGCCCTAAAATTTCATCAAGGTCATATTATGACATCACATCTCTATCCACAACCTTGATATATTTATAAAGATTTAACATGATATAACATTAAAAAATATCATGTTGAATTAACAACTAAACCATTTAGCCTTCATCATGTCATTAGACACAACCTTAGGTGAAAACAAAGTGATTATGACAAAGATATTATCATATTTCATCACTATTTCATTAATATTTACATGTATGAGGAACTTGATGGGTTTTTTAATTTTCAATTACTCTAGGTAGAATTTATCAGTTAATATAGCTATTTAGTATTTCCACTTCAATCCCTCATTATTGTTTTCTAAAAAATCCCCGCTACATTTTACTTCACAATTCATGTGTGAATTCAACATACACAACCTTGAAAGAATTTGTGGTATCTAAGAATTCAAAGATACTTTCAGTATTTCTTAATCAATATTTATCTTCGTAAGGATCATTCATCTATTGGAAAGATGGTCGTTTTCAATGAATAATATCTTAGGATAGATTCTTATCCATGTCTCTTCGATGTTCTTCTTTTCTTTCTCAATAAGGGAATGGTTTAACTCCTTGTTCCGTAGCTCAAACTATGAAAACAACTACTTAAATGATATTATATTCAACATGAGGGTTTCCCTATATAGGTTCTTCGGTGGAACCATCATAAGAATTTTTAAATTTTCATCTAGGGGCATGATAATTAACATAAATATATGGAGGGGAACCAAAACAAGAGTCCCAATAAAAAATTTAATCATAAAATATAAGAAATCAATAACAATTCTAGAGATACATGGAAAAAATATTATCTCTTTTCAAATAACTCTAAATCTCAAATTACTCATTTTATGACTGCATCTATTAAATTAAAAATCATCATGATTGGGGATCGATCAAAACTAACCTGAAACTGGAGCCTTAGGTCCAAAAATTCCTCAAATATATCTAGAAATTAATTTTAAGATTCTTGACAAAAAAGAAAATTGACAAAAAACCCATCAATAAAAAATTCTCAGGAAGAAACCCAGATTACCCAACTATCCATAATGTGATCCAGTAATAACATATCCTATAGGGATGTCCTAATCCCCAAGGGTTTGCAAAAAAGAACAAAAGAATCCATAAAACCATTTTGAATTATTTTGTCCATAGAATAACCTAAAACAAGATAAAATGAATAAAGATAATTATCATATTCAAATATAAGTTAAGAATTGAAAATACATAATATTAAGGATATACAGGTCCCAAAACCACAAACCATTCAAAATTACACAAAAAACACTAAACTCCAAATGTAAGGTAGTCATCACTAGAAACCCACACACTACCGATGAACAACCCCACTGATTCCCTGGAGGGCATTTCCTTTACTTATATAAGAAAAAAAGATATAAATATATATATATATATATATACAGAAAATTGTGTATTCAATTTGTGAGATATTGATAAAAATAAGATCCCACCATGGTTTCCATCAGCATACATTATAATGTAAACCAATTATTCTTATGTAAATAATTATATAGAATGAGGCATAATTTATCATCGTTTAATATAAAACATGGAAACAGTCCATTTCACAATTTGTTAAACCTAACTAATATTTTTTTTCTATTATTTTCCATAAAAATTTTCAAATACATTTCAATGAATATTAATAATTAAAACCATAACTTGGGGTAACATTACTTAAAGGCTTGGGTGGATCATTGTACAATAGCTTTGATCAGTATAAAACATGTTTCACACATTACCCTTCAACAAAATGCATAAGGGTGTAAGGGTTACTCCCACGAGTGGCTCCTGAAAATGCATTAGGGAACCTGGTGCACCAATTACCCTATAAAAAAGGACTATGGGTAACATTTCATCCACATGAGTTGATCCCTACCTCATAAATTTTCAACGATTGGATTGCAATATTAAAACCATTCAAATATAATTTTATATATCGGTGATATCAGAACCTATAATATTATATATAAAATTCTTAAAATAAATTTACATTAACAAAACCAATGGATAAAAATACACTTCCTAAACATAACAAAACCCATTTCATTTTATCCAAAATTTTTTCATTACTTTAATAACTTTTTGAAACTAATTTAAAGGAGAATGGAAACCATATTTATATAATAACATCATTTCATGATACCACCTTCCTTGAAATGATTGTAATTAAACTATTGGAATTGATCCACATGATAGAGATATAGAATTCTCAACAATGTTAGGGGAAGATCCCTAGATTCAAATTTCACAATTAGAATCTGAGATCCAACTTATACTCATGGGTTTCATTTCTAATAAATAGAAATAATATAAATGAATATAAATAATAAAATATTTAATATCATTCAGACTTATAATCACTAGAAGAGTGTTACAACAATAATCGTTACTTTTATCCAGTATAAATTCAATATAAGTGAAAAATAGTCATCTAAAGAGAGCCCCAAAGATTGAATGAGTAAAACCAAAGTTGATAGAGGAGGATACAACAATAAATTGGGGGTTTTAGAAAAAACTAATATATTAATATCACTTTTCATAACATCATAATCATAATCAACCCACTGGTGGTCACCTAAAGGATATTATATAAACCACAAGTGGGATAGTGGACATACACTAGAAAGCCTATCACAACAACAGAAGTGTTTTTGACACTTCAAAGCTAATGAGATAGTCATTGGAGAATATATAGCCAACGGGGGGATACAATAGAAGTTTTTTATCCACATCCAAACCCACTATATGGTTAGTGGCCTCCATCAGTGAGCTAGTGGGCCACCCAAAGCTTCATTCACTATAGGTTCATTGACACACCTACTCAAAAATCCTAATTAATTTCCGTATAACTCAAATATCACTGAAATTTAAAATAAATACAAATATTTTCACAAGAATATTTTTAAAAAAAACAAAAGAATGATAATTTTCAAAACAAATGCTGAAATATGAAATATTACATCTATCTATTGTCTTTGATTTATATTTAAATTACTTTTTTTGGAATATTAATTGCCTTTTATTTTTATTTTATGATAGGTC
The DNA here is from genome assembly GCA_963277665.1 of Viscum album. Taxonomy (NCBI): domain Eukaryota; kingdom Viridiplantae; phylum Streptophyta; class Magnoliopsida; order Santalales; family Viscaceae; genus Viscum; species Viscum album. Next base: position 1,658,877,165 of record OY728146.1, read on the forward strand.
CATCTTCTTATGAGATTATTTTATTCTATTTGCTTATATAATATAGTATTTTATTTGGTTATTTTATCCTAAATGGTGAATTCATTTCGAATGTAAACACTATCGATTATCTTAAACTTTTCGCCATCTTTAGGCGATCAAAAATGGGCCTCAAGTTTGTTGCTCACCAACTAAGGTGCATGATCCAATGAACAAATTTTTTGGTTCATTAAAAAATACAATTATATAACCCACTTCTTATCTATGGTGTGTTTTAGTAGGACAGATAATCAGTTGACTATTATGACTCAACTAGAGTGTGTAGAAAAGTTCGTATCCAAGTTTTCCTTGCACAAAATATTGAGTTTCAATGGGAGGGTGAGTATTGAGTTATGAATTTGGGTTGGTTTTTTATAATAATTATTGAGTTTGGACATCTATTTTTATATTTTTATATCATATTACTATGTTACACATTTTTGGAGTTGATTTTAGTTTTATTAGTGGTATTAGGGAATTTTACATTACTATATGATTATCCCTCATGTTCTGATAAACCATGTATAACTGCTGAATGGTTTTGAAACCATTGTAGATCTAAATGAATTGATGGTTCATTCCTTAACAGAACATGTTTCCAAATTTTTCACTATATATAATATCATATGGATGTTTTTTTTATCAATTTCATTTTTTAATAAACCCGTTGTATTTTTTCATTGGCATGGTGATAATTAGGTATATTTAATAGTGAATCGATATGAATAAAAGTGGTTTTATTTTATAAATTTTTTATTGATTATTCTATGATGTTTTGTTTTATATTATATAATTTTTTTATTGAAAAATTATAATTTTATAATGTTTGGTATGATATTAGGGAGTTTTTAATGTGTGGAAAAGTTTGTATCAATTTTGGATTAGGGTTTTTATGTAAATTATAAAGATATATTTTACTTATATTATGTTCCATAATATTATTATAAAAATTTAATCAAATATATTAAATTTTAAAATGAAATTTTGAAATTATTTTTTGATGAACTTTTTTCATGCTCGTGGTGTGATTTTAAAAGTGTTTTTTAAAATTGATATGTGTGAGTGTTTTGAAATGAAAGATAAAATTTATTAACGGTTTAGGTTTTATGTTGAAAATTTGAAAAATGACTTATTTTAGAAAACTATGGTCCTTTTTAAAGCATCAAATGAAATTTGACATTATAATGGGTGTTTTTGAAATTAGATTTGGTTTGATAATTTTAAAGAAGGGTAGTTAATTTTTCATGGTTTGGAGATTCGTGTGTTGATAATGTTTTTTACATGGATTTATATGATTTGATTAATGAATAGGTAACTAAATAGGTTCATGTTTGTGTTAATTACTATATACATCTCCAAATGGTATTGATGGGTCATAGGATGTTTATCATTTGGAATGGTCCTTTAATGGTCTCATTTATCCCAAAGAATTAGTCAACTGCATATTCTAAGCTCTACCCAAACTCCAAGCGCAGTGGTGCAACTGAGATTATTTTTATTCTCATTTACTTCTTCGGTAAATTTTCTATTTGTCTCCATAGTTATCTAGTATATCATGAAGTTTCTGATTTGTTGATATGGATTGGAGATTTATTTTTTGGTGAGATTTGGTTGGATTAGAATATATGTGGTAGGTCTGGTTGGTGTTTGTAGGGATTTATTTGTTTCTAACTTTCATGGTTAATTTTTTATGATATGTGTGGTTCTTATGTGGTTTATATGAATTTAGATACATTGTGGGTTGAGTATTGGTAAACATCGACCAGTTAATGGAAAATTATGTTGAGATTTTCCATCAGGCCATTGAAAATATGACAGTGCAAGTTTTATTAGGTAAATCAAGAGACAATGTTAATTATTTAGTTCCTTGTTTATATATCAAGTATGTGATATATATATAGAGCCCATGATTTTTTACATTCAATATGATAAGGGGATTTCCATCATGAGTTTTATGGTTTAGAAGCGAGTTAATCTTGTTGTCGGATTTTTGGGCTATTGAATTCTCTTTAGGGTTTGTATTTATTCTATTTTATGAATTTAAATTCCTTATAGTAAAAGGATTTTCAAATAGTTTGAAATATTGGTTAATTTTTATTGAAATTCATGTATTTATTCTCTCATGGGTTAACATTTGGTTTTGTGGTGAGTTATTTTTTTACCACAATATTTTGAGAATTTATAAATAGTAATGAGACATATAGTTGGCCTCCAACGTATTAGGTTCCTACTTATTGATCATATATCATATAATAAGAAATTTTTTATTGATTTATAGAATTTAATTTTGTGTTATTAGATATCATTTGTGTTCATTGTTCATCTTTCATAGGTTCTCTTAAGTTTTTTCTATACCCAACCCACCCTATTTCATCGGGAATTATTATATCAATTTTTATATGATTTTTATTTTATTGGTGAATTCATGTGGATCCAATTTAGTATAGTGGGGAGATTGTAACACCACAATTCACAATAGTTATAATTAAATTATAAAATTTTACAAAAATATTTTTAGTTTATTATTAATAATTTTCAACATGATTTTTTATTTTTCAAAGATTTATACAAAATAGAAAAGTTTTTCTATGGTAACCAAATGTTAAAACTGTGATTTAGATGAGGCATAATTAGAGAATATGAGGCACATATCTTTTGTTAAAATAAGTGTGTTTCCCTTAAAAAGATTATCTCCAAGATCATTTTGAATATTCATTGATAACGATGAAAAGGTATCATAACATTTAAGGAGAAATGTGTGAGACCTAGGGGAATGATGCCATTGACTATTACATATGGGTTGAGTAGTGAAACAATTGTGAATATTTTGGATAATCATGGGGTACATCATTTATTTGGATATACTACATAGTAGAGTCAGTTTTTATGTTTTAAACACGGTTAGTAAATTGTTTTTCCAAAACATGAAATTGTGTATTCTAAACCCTGAGGAATCCATATGGCTAGAGAATGATTTACCAAACTGTGTGACCTAACCATTCAAGTTACCCAATTTTATTAAAATTCAATTACCAAAACTTAAAAAAGTAGATTTTTAGGTGGATTAAGCCTGATTCTTTTCCCTTCATGATCTGTCAACCTCAGATCCTATGGAGGAGAACTCCACTAGTTTCCTTCTTTCATTTCAATCATTATCCCCCATCAATTCAAATTTTTTTAAATGAAATACACTCCTTTTCATAGATTTCCCGCTCCGTAATTCGTCTCTTTTATCATTTTTACCCTTTTCCAAATGAAACCTACATGATTCTAGGGTTGGCTAAAAATTAAATTTTTTATTTTAAAAGAACCTTTTAGGATAAAGTGAGAAACTGGAATGACATCATAGACATAAAACCCAACCATGCCACATGGCCAAGATCATCAAGGCCAAATACAATCCACTTCAAAAGCAAGAAAAATTTCTACCCTAGAAACAAAAACAATATGATCCGCATTCACCTTCCTATCGCTACTCAGCTAGTTTTCCCATACAAGAATGTACAGGCCTGGCACCGATAGAAAAAGACATACCCTCTCAAAACATCCAAAATCCAAATATTGATGAAAATGAGAATTCTCCCTTCTCTGAACATCTTCTGGAACAATTCCTTGAAAATAAACTATATGAGATGTCTCATGAACCAAGGCCATAGTACCACAAAAACACACAAAATGAATACACTAAAATCCACAACAATGCACAGAAACATAAGCCAAATCAACCTTCACCAAGTTAAAGGAAATCAAAGGTGCATCCTCCAGCAACACCTTGTTGCAAACCACTGTACATCTATAAGAAGATAAAAACACAACAGAATCACCCCAAACCGTAATCCATTAAAACCAGACCAAAATTTATCTATAATCACGCACTTCTCTGATCGTTTGTTCCTCTACCATAGAACCACTTCCATACCGAAGCACGAATGTAAGCATCATAACTCCAAAATTCCAGAAGAGCAGTACCCACCATCATGCAATGAAAGGCATGGAGATCCTCAGGGCAGATCCATCCACAACACTCTAACACAAAATCCAAAAACTGAACCAACACGCGAGAAGAAACAAACCATTCCAAACTTGAAATATAGAAAAAAAAATATCCAGGATTAAGAACCCATAACCATGATAAAGCCCACCCAAGCACTGAAGAACTCTAAAAATACCACAAATCAGAATATAGATCCGGTCTTTACCTTCCAAAAAATTAGAGACCATAGTGGAACACCTAGCGCACACACCGACGACAAAGTTTCAACCCTCAAGTGTGGAAACTAGAAACCAACCATTGGACTTTCATCATGCCGCCAAAAGAGACCCTATCCAGCATAGGTGGAGTGAGGTAGGAGGGACCAGCATCAATGAGGAAAAGCTGAGCTGAACGGTTCTACAATGTCACACGACATCACCGTGAGAGAGAGAGTGATCGAAAGCCCACAGACCAAGTTTGGTTTTTTTGTGTTTCTTTTGAATAAAGTTTCATCTAATTATTGAGTATTCGATATGATACTTATTCAAATATACCAATTTCTGATAGAGGAAATGGATTTCATATATTTATTGGAGTGGTTATTCAATTTTTATAAAGGGAATGTTCTGAGTTTTGATTTATAAAATTTTCCTTTAATACCAACTGTTTTGAAAAGATAGATTTTTTTTAATTTGTTATATCTGTGTTTAAAAAATATTTTCACCCTATTTTGCAATTGAATTCAGTAAAGGTTATTTTTATGGAAATTTTCTAGTAGGGTGCATTTATTTTTAGAATTTTTTTAGCAAAATGTATTTTGTGATAGAAATTCCCTGAATGTGATTATAAATATTTTTAATGATGAATTACATTAAAATAGGATTTTTAATGAAATGTAAAACATATTGGGAGTTAGTGACTATTTTAATAATGTATGATTGGAATATTTAAATGGTTTTACATGGTGTTTATATGATCTCCTCATGATCCCAAAGGTGTGTGTTGACTATCATTGTGAACTGGAAAATGTTGTTGATGTTGTTTATTGATAGGGAGATATTAGTGAGGTGATTGATATTTTTCATTTACATTTATCATGATATGTTCTTTATTTCTGAACACCTATTGAATTTTTCCAAAACATTAAAGAATTTACTGATAATCCTACAATTATAATACACTAGAAATATTCATACAACTAGTCCATCCTCTATTGTGAGATGAAATGAGACGTGTTGTTACCCCAATGTTCTCTAGATGCCAACTAGTCAGGTGGATTGGGTCTTAAACAAAAAATTATAAAATAATTGGTTTATATTTTGTAATTTATAATACTAGATGACTCCATAAAAAAATCTCATTTTTGTTCCATATATACATTGGTTTTTATGGAATCATTCATTTTAATTTATTGTTTTATTTAATTAGTGGTGATGTTATTTAGGGTTTGATTTATCGTTATTTCGTTTATTTATTTTTCAATATTTTTTCTAAAGTTCATTAAAATGATTCATTTTTATACTGGTAAAGTGGGATTTATAATGACTGTCTTAAGGAAAATATACATCTTTTGAGGAAATTGTGTTCAATGTTTTTATTATTATTTTTATTAAATTTGGGTAATCCATTTATAAGAAATTATATTTTTTTATCATTATGTGTACATATATCTTAGAAAAACATATAATATATTTTTAAGTAAACTAAAATAAATTTGAACTCCATGTGAATAGAATTATGAAAAATAATTGATGAAATATATTTCCTAATTTTTTATCTCACACCATTAATAAATAATTCAATGTATAAAACTCTTATAGATTATTATTAATTTCCCTTACATGATCTTTCTTCGGTTATTTATTTTTGTTCTATGGTGATGGTGAGATTAGTATATAGAGTATGGGAATGGTTATCATGGATAATGTATGAATTTTCATATTTTTTCATTTTATAATATCATATATCAAATCCATCTCATTGATGTGATTTATATATTTTTTTATTTTTATTTTATATGTTGATTGTTGTTCATGTTCAGTTTGTGTTATAACCTTATTGTTATGATTTTGTTTTATAATCATCGGTTAAATTATCTATTGTTGTATTTTTTTAGTTCAACAATTAGGATCATATTTCTCCCATTATGTTCTTTATAAATACATAAGAACTTGTCTCTGACCGATGGTAGTGGGAAATGGACCTCGTTATGTAATGGGATAACTCTTGTGCCTGGTACTGGGAAGGCTTGAGGTGGATAATGAAATATCCCCTAGTATTTTTCATCATTAAATATTCCATTAACAAATAGAATATAATAAAATATATTTAAAATTAATATATATGTATAGTACATAAATTTTATTCAAATATATTCGTATTCTTATAAACTATTTATAATTATTCTATTGTTCTTTTCTCTCCTGAAAAATGTCTTATCAAGGGTCAACTTAATTTAATATGAATATGATTTCCACAAATTACATATCATCAAATTCATGGTAGGATGTTTTAAATTATTTAAAATTTATAAATATAAAATTTATTGAATTTATATAATTCTATTTTTAACTTCACTAATTTATAATCAACCAATAAAACAAAACTATGAATTCAAAATAAAATGGGAAAATTTGAACAAATATGTGATCAACTAAATTTTTCATCAATGAAATGATTATAAATAAATTCTATTTATTTATAAATATTTATAGTAACATATATATATAATTAATATAAATATCTATTAATTATAAAATGATCATAATTTTTATATACCAAATATTAATACAAAAGAAAAAAAATCAAAACATATGGTAAGAGAACTATTTTAAAAATCCCATCTATTTGGGATTTAAATGAAGTTTTAATCTAAAATATTATCTTCCTTCTATATAATGGATTGTTTAAGACTATATTCATTTTATAATGTTTTTAGATTTAAAAATAATGTCATTTTTTATAATTAGTTGACTTGTTCTCCATACATTATAATATTTTTATAGACATTCTCTCTCAATCATATTTTATGAATTCACTCTATTTAATTATAATCATTCATATGTTTATATGTATTTTATTCTCTGATTTTCATATTAATTTTATTATTTTGAAATTCTATTTGTTTACATACCTATTAAATATAATAAAAATTATTTTTTCTTATTTCATGCTATACATTGTTTAAAATATGACTCTCAATAAATTAGTAACTTAATTATTATCCATTTAATTAATCCTGATTAAAATGTTTTATATATTTAATATACCCTAATTTAAATATGAAATTTTTTAATTTTGTTTTCATGGTGTTTTTGTATCCTTTAAATATGACCTCACATATTATCATTTCATACCTTATAATGTTTTTAATAATATTAACCATTAAAATTGACTATCTTAATGGGATCACATATTTTTTCATTAACATTAATATTTTTTGTTTTATTCAATTATATATAAATAGTTATTACCTAATTTTTATTCCATTTAAGATACTTTTATACATTAGATATTCTACATTTGTAATCAATAATTTAGTGAAAATTTTATTCATTATTCTCTATTAATAACTTTCATTTCACAATATTCTTTTGGTGGAATTAAATACAAACTTATCCAAAATTTATGTCATGACCTTTCCCCCAGGGCCCGTGCCGTGACTACCCCAAGCCCGCCTTCCATAGGCTAGGGGCTGGTGACTAGCATTGGAAGGTGTAATACCTAAAACTAGGAAGGCATTGCCTTTATAACCTATAAACTCACGTAACTAAGAAATGATAAATATAATAATAGAAGAAAATAGTGAAACCAAAAGAGTACTGAAAGTAAAAGGGTTCGGAATACAAGACCAACTTTAAAGATACAAGTACAACTAAATACAATAAAACTAAAGAAAGTGAAAAGATAGCTATTGGATATTCCTCTGAGGTTCCTACCTGAAGGGTAGGTTCAGATTGCCTCCTCAACACTCCATGTCCACCCGTCTCCTCTACGAACCAACTCATCGTATGGTCCACCTCCAAGCATCATCCAGTCCTGGTACCCTAGTCCTCATTCAATGATGTCTGTCGTCTGCATCCAACACTATAATGTGCGGGCATATCCCATACAAGGGTGAGTATAAAGATACTCAGTAGGGACCCCGAGACCCTCAAAGTCTCACAAAATCCACCAAGGATAAACCACAATGTATGAAATCAACAAATATCCTGAATTAGGTATATGTCCATTCATATACCTGAGTTTTGAAGCAATCCATCTCAATCATGAGGAAAACACAGAGGCACTGACTCAGCTAACACAAGGTATAGCTTTAGGTACGGTAGTAGATATGATTATTTATAAATATTGAATCATCTTATTCCATTAAGAGGCAATATTGCTGACCTACACAGAATCGCTAGGAGGTGACCCACATAGGATCTTTGGAGCTAACCCACATAGGATCGCTAGGAGCTGACACACACAGGATCGCTGGGAGCTGACCCACACAGGATCACTGTAGCTGAACTGCACAGAATCTCTCAGTGTTGACCCACACAGGATCGCTAAGAGCTAACCCACACATGATCGCTAGAGCTCACCCACACCTGATCGCTAGAAGCTGACCAACACAGGATTGCTAGGAGCAGAGCCACACAGGATTGATATGAGCACTCTACTGGTCACATCCAGCTACTAGGATTCTGCACTAGCATTTCTTATCTCCGGGAAAGTCTATTCCCAAAGTCACTAGTTGATTCTCCAACTACCACGATGTCCCTTGACGATTTATCTCAAAGGTTCTCCATGTTATATGGGTCTCAACGCAATAGACGGTGTGTCAATCGAACACCTGATCTATGATTTATTATCCTTTTAGTCCCGGGAGCCCAAATGGATTTATGCCCAATCCAAATTCACCATACCCCATCATAATCCAAAACTATAGTGGGGTATACTCAAAGAGATCATCTCACTCTGAGGATTGCAGCACCGCTGATGGTTCATCAAATAGATGTCTGGTACCAAAGTTATGCCCCAAGTAAAGAATAGGGTCGTCTCTGGTCTAGGCCCGATCCGACTCGGTCGGCCAAACCTGGGTAGCGGCCTTCCAGGGGCCTCTAGGATCGTGGAGTCCGCGAGGGCATGGAGGCCACAACGGGGCCGCGGAGGGCCGCTCGAAGCCGTGGCCGCGCGGCTGGCCGCAGGGTGTCTCGGTGATGCCAGGAGGCGGTCGGAATGGGTGGCGCGGGAAGCCATGTGGGGGGGTGGGGGGCTCAGCCAGAGTGGCAAGGTGAGCCTACGGCGGCGGTTCATCGGCGGCGGTGCGGCGAGGCCGCGACGATGGTTCGAAAAAGGCAGCGCGACGAGGCTATCTCGGCGGTTCGGCCGGGGCAGCACGGTGAGGCCACGACGGCGGTTCGACTGGGGTGGCGTGGCGAGGCCATGATGGCGGTGCGGCCGGGGAGGCGCTGTGAGGACATAGCGGCGGCAGTCACGTAGTGGCGTCGTTGCACCATCGCTTTCATCGCCGTCGGCAGTGGTGCCGACCATTGTTCTCGTGCCCCATTGTGGATGGTCTCCATCCTCCACCATCTCGAAGAACACCACAATTAATCACAATAATTATGAAGAGGAAGGTCCATGTTATTTTGTCCCTCACTATCCGCATTGGAGTGGTATCAAGTGGCTCACCAAGAACAAGAGTATCAAAAATAGGTAAATAAAAATAAAATAAAACGCCCTCCATACAATCCTCGTCAATCATTATTCCCAATCCCGCAAAATAATTAGAAGGGGAGAACATGGAAAGTGATAATAATTTTGTACTAAACCCCTATATCATTTGTTTATTATCATTGATGAGGAGGGAATAACGGTCGTCAAAGACGTTCGATGTTGGAGTATGTCCCGAGGAAGAATTTGAAGTCAGTGTTCTTTATTGGAGGAGCGTTCTTCGTTGGAGGAAGTTCATCATTGGAGAAGTGTAATCCTCCCAATATTTCTCCCCTCCCAATTCCACCAAATTTGAAAAGTACAGAAAATGTAATATGTTTCTGTAATTTAATTGTGGGCACAATTTCAAATTAGGTAAATTAATCACATAGGTTGCTATAATTAATCAGGGGACGGTTGTCATAATTAAGTGGGGATCTCAAGAGGTTTCTCCCCACTTAATAGGGAGTTCAAGAGGTTTCAAGCCTCAAGTGGTCCCCACCACCCTAACCTCTCATAGAAGGTTTTAGATTAGGTGTTCCCCACCTTTGAAATATCCACATGGGTGGTTTCAAAATAATATAAAAATAAAATGTCACACCATTTTATTTTATTTTATTCCTTCATGAAAAACCCAAAAATTATTTTTCAGCATCGACTGACTATTCTCAAGGTGAAAGTCTCCTTAAGCGAGTAACAACACTTCGAGTTCAATGATGTACTTGGATTTCAATTCCAAGCACTATTTCAAAAGTTATAAAAACATTCTCGTACATTTACTAAATGTACTCGAAAAAAAGTTCAGAAATTTATTCCGAGCACTTCCTGCCTCTGATTCATGCATCCTGAATTTTCACAGACTTTTAAAATTCCCATTTATTAAAAAAACAATTACATGTAAATTAAGTTCCATTACATTCTCCCCACCTTAGGGATCTACATCCCCATAATCCACATCTCAAACCCGGTAAACAAGTGGGGGAACAGCGCACACATCTAAGGCTCCCGCTCCCATGTGTTCTGCTGGAGGTCTCCGTGCTACCAGCGAACACACACTAAAGGTATCGACCATCCCCAAAGGACCCGCTATTATCGATCCTCAATATTTACTAGAAATTCTGTAAAAGTCACCCCATCGTCAAGGTCCATCTCTCCATGGTCGATGATGTGAGATGATTCGTGCATGTATCTCATTAGGTGGGGTACGAGGAAGACGTCATGAACCCAGTGCAACTGAGGTGAAAGAGATAAGCGGTAAGACACCATGCCAACTCTGCTGAGAACCTGAAAAGGTCCGATGAATCCCAGAGATAACATGCCTCCTCAGCAATATCTCTACAAACCTCTTCGGGGTGAGACCCGTAGAAAGATGTGGTTTCCATCCTCAAACTCGAGACGTCTCCGTCTCCTCTCAGAATACAACATATGCTTGCTCTGTGTAGTCTTCATCCACTCCTAGAGGATCTTCATTTTCTTTTTGGTAGGCCGTACCATCTCAGATACCACTAGTGATGACTCCCCTGGGTCTGTCCAACACAGAGGTTATCTGCAAGGTCACCCGTACAACACCTCTAAAGGTGCCATCCCAATGGTGGAGTGATATTTTTTGTTGAATGTAATCTCCACCAACGGCAAGTGATCCTCCTAGCTGTGACCAAAGTCAAGGACACAAGCTCACAGCATGTCCTCGAGGGTCTGAATGGTCCGCTCAGTCTCACCATCCATATAAGGATGGAAGGTACTGCTCAAACGAAGCTGTGTCCTGAAAGCCTCCTCAAACCCCTTCCATATATTGGAAGTAAAACATGCATCTCGATATCCATGTAGATGTACAATCTCTTGCACATAGAGGTGTCCCAACTTCTCTACAAAACCCTTCTCTCTGATCAGTAGGAAGTGGACCGACTATTGTAGTTGGTGTCGTAGAACCAACTACTTTTTACTTTATTCATCAATAAATAGCTTATCACATATTGATTGTTCTTATGCATGACAATGCATGTGATAATGTCTTAAGGACAGCTGTTTCATTAAAGGGTCATAGCAGATCCCTGCTATGATGAGATCCCGGAAGTTTCATAACACTATTCTTGTATATATGCTCTATGGACGGATGATGTTATTTGAAGGACGCAAATAATACAGTCCATTAGGGTTGAGGACTCATAAAACTTTGAGTCACATTATCATGGTGTGTGCCCTTATTAATATCCAGGAAGATATTATGAGAATGAGACCCTCCAGTAGGAAATCCAAATTTGATAGTGTCATTGGATGTTCCTATCTGCGGATGTGTGTTTTGGTCCTTAGACTTTATGATTAATATTAATGGGTATTACAACTCGCTCACTTAGATGTATTGATAAAACTATGATGACACAATATTCGCAGCAAGCTAGGATATGTTGGGTGTGTCACGAGTAATACTGCATTAATATATATTGCGAGAAAATATTTTTCCCTTCTTTTCCAAAACAGAAGTATATATCTCAGGCCCTTTGATGGAATTGATATAGCCTAAATAAATCCATGGCCATGGTAAGGTATGGGCGAGTTCAATTACGGAAAGTCAATGAATGAATAATCGAGCACATGGGTTGATGGAACTAGCATGCAACCCGCTTGATTCGAGATTTCGTGACAAAGGGATTATATTGCATGGTAAGCGTTCGTATCAGGTGACACGTCAATGCGGCGCCAACTTATTTCTCATGGGTGCCTTGACCTATTGCTAAACAGTAATCTTGGACTTTAGGAAAGCCTGCCTAATCCCAACGAGATAGAGGCCTCAAGGGTCACACACTACGTGTGTCCATGTATCTTAGTTAAATATTAATTTAACACGTTAAATAAAGATTATTCATGACTGTGGTTTAATAATTATTTAAGGATACATGATTGCATATATTTTGACACTAGTTATTCGAGAGAATATATTGTGGAAGAAATAATATATATTTATTATAAAGTAATGCAGTTACATTTATTTAAGAAATAAATATCCATTACTCAAGGACTAATAAATGTGGTGGAGAAAACTGGAAAATTAAAGTACACGCCGTGTATATTGAATATACACGCCATGTAGTTTTATCAAAAACAAGTACATGTCGTGTATTAATGATTACATGGCGTGCAATTTTTCAAGTCAGGATTTTGAGGAAATAATATCATTTTATTAAATGATATTTATTATAATTAGCATTGGTGCATGTCAAAAAATTAATCATTTTACATGGGGGGTTTTCAATAAGAGTTAATGAAATAAATAAAACATGTAATGCATTTATTTATTGTCATAACTCTATAACCTTAAACCTGATTATAAATATCCTCACAACCCCAACAGTTTTCCCGAATCATTGTGCACAACAATTATAGAGAGTTCTCTCAAGGCCGAAAGAACCCCTTCTTCCAAGAACGCTCTCAAGACCAAGAGAGATCCACCACCACCGGATCTAGGCGATCGAAGGATGACATAAAAAGAGAAGGTTCTTTCGTACTAGCACCCGGATATCCCTTCTGCGACGTCCAGAGGTATGTGGAGCATGTGTGGATAAATTCTAGAGGAATCCTAAAGTTGGATTCTATGACGCAATGATTGATCACATCAGATCGTGACCAGAGACATCAATGAAGAAATAATTACATCAAGGTAATTCTTGTAAATTAATTAAATTAATTATAAACAACATATGATGATCATATCTCTATGGTTCTGGGACTCCCTCTTTTTTTCGTTCTTCATTCTATTCTGAAGATTTGGCGATTTACATCGTGACGGATCTCCGATTGATCATTGTTAACGCTAATATTAATGTTGGTCGACCCACCAACGTGCTTCCACTAGGCCCGAAACCTATAAGTGGTATCAGAGGGGTCATATCATTGATTATAATTATTTAGTTTTTCGTTGGTGATTTACAAATATAATAATTTAGTTGTTTCAATTCATGTTCATCGTTCTTTAAAATCTGAATCATGAGATATGTTCCTCCCCTCTTGTTTCTAGTTCACCTTACAGAAACAAATTTTTCTTATAATTTTGAATAAAAAAAATAGAGGAAGTCATCTGAAGGATCCAAAATGTAACACCCCAAGGTTTTAAAAATAAATATAGAATGAAATTTTATAATATAGCCATTAAAACTGAACTTTTTCTCTTCTATGTTTTGAATTTCGAAAAATGTTCATATAGAGTTGTGTTCCGTAAGTCATTCAGAGTCTGATAGAACATAGTTGATTTTTAGTGAATAGTAACATACCCTTATGAATAGTAATATGAATAGAAATATTCCCCTTGAATAGTAAATAATATTATTATTTTATTTTCTTACGACAATATGATAATGGGATCTTAATTAGTTTTTCAATGTCACATAAAACTAACTGCACTTCCAGATTGTTATTTTTAGAATTAACTATGACCTTATATAAAAATTAAATTAATAATATTAACAAAATTATTTTTGAAAAATGGATTTCAGTTTTGAATTCAACATGTCAAAAAATAGTAGGGGTGAATTTTTGGTATTTTTCTAAAATAAATTAATTTTTCATGAATAGTAAAAATACAGTTTTGAGTTTTCGGTAGATTAATGACATCATAATGATTTAATAATTAGATATAAAAGTATGGTAGACTTTTGTATTGTAACTTATGACATGAGGTGTCCCAAGTGGCTTAAACCATTGTCAAATACCATGGGCAAGACCATGGTTTGGGAAAAACCACTAATGAGGTGTCCCTTTGAAATTATTAAAAACATACCTCTCTTTTTCTATAAATACCCACTCATCCATTCATTTCAATTCATTACTAATCCATCATCCTTGAAGCTCTGGTTTTTTTACCTCTCTAGTTGTCATCCCAAGGTTTCCCTAATCCCCCAAGGTCCCATCCTTCAAAATCTATGAGTTATTCTACAAAGTAACGAAATCCTTCATTCTATTCTTTAAGTCGACAGTTCTTTTATGTTAGCAATTTGAAATTCCTTTCTCATGTGTTGGAGTTTGATTTTATTTATTATTCTTATTGTAATTTTTATTTCAATATGATGAGATACCCTTTTTGGTCTCATCATTTGATTTTATGAAATTTTAAGTGACGACGTTAGGCTGACAAATTTTTCATAAGGGATCTCTTAACTTTTCTTTATTTTCAAGTTCATCTATTTTATTTTTCTCTCATAACATAATATATCAAAATGATCATTAAAACAACCGTAACATCTATATACTGGATTTATATCATTTGAATGGATGAATCATCATAAATATTCTTATTCCCATCCTTTTATTTTTATAAACAAAATCGACGTCCATGAGGTTCTGATTTATAACCTTCGTGGACGACAAAGTTTTGTTATTCAATTTCATCTTCATTACTGGACATGAAACCATATTCATGGGTGAAACAGACTATAATATATGTGTTATAACCTAATTAATATTCAGGAACCAGAATAAGTACATATAATTAAGTTATATGACCAAACTAGTTCATAATATTCCAATTACCGCCGAATAATCAAAGTGGTTGTCATGTAATGATTCATCCTCATTCCATGTAACCAAATGATTGAAATTACCATTATCAATTATTTATGTTCATTAATAATATATAATTTCAATCCTGGATATTTATAACCATTCCACATGAAGTTCATTACTGAAAAACAAGTGAACCGAATATGAAAATAAAGGAAACGAACACTCCAGAACTATGAAATTCAATATAATAACTTATCAATAAAGACATAAATGAACTAAACAGAATTATGGTAAAATAAATAAAGGTATAATTTGTTATGAAATAAGTTATTAACAAGTATAATTTCATATTCCAAGAGATTAAGTACAAGATATGAACACATTTGGAGTTAAGGTAAGGGGTTTCTCATCTCACTTTCATTTCTGTGAGATTTTCATTGTTCACCACTTATTTCTTGTATGTGGTATATGTGTACTATAATTTGATATATAATATCATGATTATATTTTTATTCATTTTATTCAATAATTCACTTGATATTTATTATGTTCTGTTCATATGATTCGACTGATCGCATTATTGTAAGGGTTTTCCCACCCAAACTTCCATTTTTCATTTGGGATACTTTCATTATCTAATTACCTCAATGTAATTTTTTTGTATTGTTATGTACTAATAATATGTTCTTTTTGAGTATAATATATATGTTTACAAACCAGATTCCTTCCTTATTTTATGGATAGTTACACATTTTAAAAGGAACTTTCAAAATTGTTTCAAAAATACAAGCCCGATTCAAGGGAATTTCTCAAATTCTTAACTATTTTCAAAGGAACACTATAATCTGTTCTTGGAAACAATTATATTTATAAAACCACTCATTTTATTATGAAAATAATATTTTACATCACTTCTGGATTTATACAAATATTTTTCCAAATGAACTCTTCTTTTCAAAATAAAAGAGTATTTATCACAAGAATTACTTAATTATTTTAGAAGATTATTCTCGTTTGATTCAACACTCTTGTTGATTATTATGTATTGTTGGGGTTAATAATTTATGATGTCATATACCGTATTTTATTAAATGTTTTATGACTAAATTTATTGTCTATCATCTATCCTAAATCCATTCACCATATTATTCTGAATTGTTAGTGTTTTATGTTTAATGATTGGGGAAGGTTAGTTACATTTCATATGATAGATTCAATATGAATGTATGTATTATTTATGTTGATCCCTACTCAAATGAGGAATTAATTAGACTTATTATTTGAAGGGTGGGTCCTGTTATAGCCCCTCGATGCATTGGTAGGACTCATGAGACAACTAGACGTGGAATTGGCCGAGTCCTTTCCAAATGTGATATGGATTTTGGTCGAGGCCTTAATCACTAGACATCGTGGCCGAGGCCATGAAAAAATGTATCATAATGTCCAAAATATTCAATTCCCGCATTATGAATCTAGTAATTGAATGTTCATGTGGATATTCGACTAGTATAATACCCTTGATTATGTTTTATTATGATAATATTTACTCAGCTCATATTCATACCATAATATGTTCAAGTTTATTATTAAAGGCACGTGTTTTAAATTATTCACCATGTATAATGTTTATATTATATTTCTATGTATTTCATACTCTTAAGGTGTGTTTAGTATCACCCCTTTCTTATGTTTATTTCTTAGGAAATGAAGAAGTAATTTATGAATGACTTGCAAGCATAATCTTGGAGACGTGATGACACTAGTGGAATAACTTAGTGCTGTTTTTCCTTTCCATATGTAATGTTTAACTTATGTATGTATCTTGTTTCAAATAATACTAAACTACTCAGTCCTTCTGGATTCGTCTTCCTTGTATGTATTCCAACATAATAAAATAAGGCACTGAATCTGGACAACTAGGTCCATCTCCTTACATTTGGTATCAAAGGAAGTTTAGTAGAATACTTGGAAACTAGATTTCGAAAACATAGAATTAGGGAAGATTACATAAGTTAGTCTTCGAGGATAAACATACAAGAACATCCTAGTATTTTGTTAAGGAAAAGATTATTTGGATCATTCAAGAAATACATCACTGTCTGGAAATGAGTAGGTAGAGGTGGCTCTGGCACATATATACCTAGGAGTGAAAACTACGACAAGGAGTTTCAGGCTTGACTCAGGGTATCCTGGTATACGACAACAAGTCTTTCTTCTCTCTTGGATACGACACTCTTGAGGGATATTCTTAGGATAATTCACGTTTTCATTTCCCACCATTATGAAGGATTTATGTCCCCAAAGTAACCAATGTATATGGTTCTAGGATTTACGATGAATAAATTTATATTTTGTGTTATACCATGTTTAGAGTTATAGATAGTTCATAATTTTATGATCTAATATATGATATGTAATTGATTAGATATGGCACCAATAAGGAAGAATGAGAACTTCACCAATGCACAGGATGCAAAGAGTAATAAGGATCATATCTCTAATGGTCTTGAGCCATCTTTTCAAAGGATGGTTGTATCCCATGTATCCTCATCATATGAGGAAATTATATCATGTGTTTACATGTTATTTAAAGACTTCTCTATGTCCTATGGATTTGAAGGGAAGCAAAAGAATAATAGGATGGCAGAGAGATACAAGGATAAAGGTAATAAGGTAAAGAAGTGTTTTCCCACATGTGATAACTGTTGAAAGAATCACCCTGGTAAATGCTTGAAGGGAATGGATGTTTTCTACAAGTGTGGAGAAAAAGGACACTATGTTCATGATTACATGGGTATGAAAATGGTTTCCAATGTACAATGATTCAATTTCAAGGAGATGGGACACTATTCAAATCAATGTCCTGATCATCAAAGGAATATACCCCAAATGATGATTTTGGATAATGATCAGGTTATCATGTTATCGTAGATGAATTAGAATGATTAATATGCCTAGTGAAGAATAATGTTAGTTGTTTATTTTGTCAGTGAAGTATTGGTTGTATGAATTATGAGATATAAAAGCATTGTACTACAGGACTCTTTCATTAAGGATTTGAGGTCACATGATGAATGGTACAAAGAAAAAGTGATTTAGTGGAATGTTAAACATTTTTTAAAAAAAACATGATTGAGGGAAAGACAACCCTTAATATATATCTGATGTTGAGATAATCATGAAGAAATGATTGAATCCAATAAGTATTGACTACCTTGGAACTGATTTTTTACTTGTTAAGAAGTGGTCTATGATATCATCTATGAAGTTTACAACACTTTTGGATTAATGGAATATATCCAATAACATGTATCTTACTTAAGTAATATGGAATAATGAATGTCTCCAATATGGTTTTTACAGTAATTCATGTTATTATGATATTTCAAGAGGATACATGATGAAGTTATTAACATGTTTGGAATGTGAATTTTAGAGCTACTTATTATTGATTAAGGGTTAATGAAAAGTTCATCTTGAAATTTAGAGGACTTCGTTATAATGTGTTAAATCATTATATTTTGGATTTTTTAACCACTTGTGAAATGGTTTAATTTTATCATTGTATGAGATTTTAGAGGTTAATGTTTTGCTTCACCAAATGGTGTACCCTCATCAATTGTTTCTGATCGTGATCCCCATTTTACATCACGATTCTGGTAGAGTCTTGAGAATTCCCTAGATACTGATCGTCTTTCGAGAACTACCTACCAACCACAAATTGACGGAAAATCAGAACGGACAATTCAAACATAGGAATACATGTTGAGGTCTTGTTCACTTTATTTTCAAGGCATGTGGGATCAGTATTTACCTCTAATAGAATTTTACTACAACAATATCTTCCATTAAAGTATTTAGATGGCTCCCTATAAAGCATTATATGGGAAGAGATGTCATACACCAACTTGTTGGGATGGTATTGGTGAAAGAAAGCTCGAGGGACCATAACATGTTAGAAAAACAACGGAGAAGGTGAATATTATCCAGAACCATATCAAAATAGCTCAAAGTAGGCAAAAGAACAATGATGATAACAAAAGGAACAATTTGGAGTTTCAAAAAGGTGATCACGTTTTCTAAAAGGTATCTTCATAGAATGGTATTATACGATTTAGTAAGAAGTGAAAATTAATTCCCAAGTACATCAGACCTTTTGAAATTATGGACTGAATTGGAGCCGTAGCTTACCATTTGGCAATGCCGCCAAGTCTTTCCATGGTTCACAATGTGTTCCACGTGTCAACGTTAAGAAAGTACATGCCAGACCCAACACATGTACTCACTTATGATGAAGTGGAAATTGAGCCCGGTCTATCTTAATGTAAAGAGCCTATCAATATTCTTGATACTAGAGAACAAGTATTCAGAAATCGGACAACTCTTCTGGTGAAGGTTCTATGGAGAAATCATAATATAGAGGAAGCAACATGGGAGCCTGAGGAGCTTATGTTAAAGCGATACCTGAATCCTTTTAGGTAATATTTTTTAAATTTCAAGGATGCATTTTTTGTAAGTAGGGGATGATGTAAAACCCCAAGGGTTTAAAGTAAATATAGAATGAAATTTTATAATATATCCATTAAAACACAACTTTGTCTCTTCTATGTTTTCAATTTTGAAAAATGGTCATCTAGAGTTGTGTACAGTAAGTCATTTAGAGTCTGATAGAAAAAACTAGATTTTTACTGAATAATTACATATCCTTATGAATAGTAATATGAATATTATATTACCCTTGAAAATAAAATAATAATAATATTTTATTTTCTTAATGCAATATGATAATGGGATCTTAATTAATTTTTCAATTTCACATTAAACTAACTGCACTTCAAGATTGTTATTTTTAGAATTAAAAATAACCTTATTTAAAAATTAAATTAATATTATTTAGAAAATTATTTATGAAATATGGATTTTAATTTTTAATTCTACACGTCAAAAAATATTAGGGGAGATTTTTTGGGATTTATCTAAAATACATGAATTTTTTATGAATAGTAAAAATACAGTTTTTGAGTTTTTGGTAGATTAATGACATCATAATGATGTAATAATTAAATATAAAAGTATGGTTGACTTGTGTATAGTAACGTTTTAAATGAGGTGTCCCAAGTGACTTAAACCATGGTCAAATACCATTGGAAAGCCCATGGTTTGGCAAAAACCTCTAATGAGGTGTCCCTTTGAAATTATTAAAAAATTACCTATCTTTTTCTATAAAAAAACCCAATCATCCATTCGTTTTATTTCATTCCAAATCCCTCATCCTCAATTCTCTGGTTTTTTTACCTCTCTATTAGTCCTCCCAATGTTTTCCTAAGCCCCCAAGGTCCCATCCTTCAGGATCTAGGAATTATTCTACAATGTAAGGGAATCCTTCATTCTCTTCTTTATGTCGACACTTATTTTATGTTAGCTATTTGAAATTACTTTCTCATATGTTGGGGTTTGATTTTATTTATTATTCATACTGTACTTCTGATTTCAATATGATAAGTTACCCTTTTTGTTCTTATCATTTGATTTTATGAAATTTTTAGTGAGGCTGTTAGGCTGCCAAATTTTTCATAAGGGATCTCTTAACTTTTTTTTAATTCAAGTTCATATATTTTCTTTTTCTCTCCTCACCTCCTCTATCCAAATGATCATGATAACTCCAGTAAAATATATATACAGGATTTATATCTTTTTAATGGATGAACCATCATAAGTATTCTTATTCCCTCCCATTTTATTTTTATAAATGAAATCGACGTCCATCAGGTTCTGATTTCTAACCTTCGTGGATGATGAAGTTTCGTTCATCAATTTATTCTTCATTACTGGTCATGAAACCATATTCATGGTTGAAATAGACTATAATATATTTTCTATAACCTAAATAATATTTATTAACCAAGATATGTACATATAATTAAGTTATATGACAAAACTAGTTCATAATATTCCAAATACCGCCGAATAATCGAAGTGGTTGTCATCTAATGATTCATCCTCATTCCGTGTAACCAACTGATAGAAATAACCATTATAAATTATTTATGTTCATTAAAAATATATAATTCCAATCCTGGATATTTATTACCATTCCACATGAATTTCATTAATTAAAAACAAGTGAACCGAATATGAAAATAATGGAAACGAACACTCCAGAACGATGAAATTCAATACAATAACATATCAATAAAGACATAAATGAACTAACCAGAATTATGGTAAACTAAATACATGTCTAATAGGTTATGAAATAAGTTATTAACAAGTATAATTTCATATTCAAGGAGATTATTTACAAGAGAGGAAAACATTTGGAGTTAAGGTAAGGGTTTTCTCATCTCACTTTTATTTCTGTGAGATTTTCATTATTCACCACTTATTTCTTGTATGGGGAAAATGTGTACTTTAATTTGATATATAATAACATGATTATTTTTATATTCATGTTATTGAATTATTCACTTTATATTTATTATGTTCTGGTCATATGATTCGACTGATCGCATTGTTGTAAGGGTTTTTCCACCAGAACATCCATTTTCATTCGGGATACTTTCATTGTCTAATTACCTCGATTTAATTCTTATGTATTGTTATGTACTCATCATATGTTCTGTGTGAGTATCATATATATGTTTACAAACCATAATCCTTCCTTATTTTATGGATAGTTACATGTTTTAAAAGGAACTTTCAAAATTGTTTAAAAAATACAAGCCCAATTCAAGGGAATTTCTCAATTTCTTACCTATTTTCAAGGGCACTCTATAATCTGTTTTTGGAAGCCATTATCTTTATAAAATAAGTCACTTTATTATGAAAATACTATATTACATCACTTCTGGTTTGATACAATGATTTTTCCAAAATAACTCTTCTTTTCAAAATAAAAGAGTATTTATCCTAAGAATTACTAAATGATTTTAGAAGCGTATTCTCATTTGATTCAACACTCATATTGATTATTATATATTATTGGGGGTTAATCATTTATGATGTCATATTAAATATTTTATTTAATGTTTTATGACTAAATTTTTTGTGGATTATCTATCCTAAAACCATTCAATATATTATTCTGAATGGTTAGTGTTTTATGTTTAATGATTGGGAAACGTTAGTTACATTTCATATGATACATTAAATACGAATGTAAATATTATTTATGTTGATCTCTTCTCATATGAGGAATTTATTGGACTTATTATGTGATGGTTGGGGCCCACTATATCCCCTCGATGCATCAGTAGGTCTCATGAGACAAATGGACATGGAATTGGCCGAGGCCTTTCCCAATGTGATATGGATTTTGGACGAGGCCTTAACCACTAGATGTCTTGGCCGAGGCCATGAAAAAATGTATCAGAATGTCTTACATATTCACTTCCATCATTATGAATCTAGTAATTGAATGTTCATGTGGATAATCGACTAGTATAATACCCTTGATTATGTTTTATTATATTAATATTTACTCATCTCATATTCATGCCATAATATGTTCAAGTTTATTATTAAAGGCATGTGTTTTCAATTATTCCCCATGTCTAATGTTTATATTATCTTCCACTATATTGATTACTCTTACTGATCGTTTGATCTCACCCCTTTCTTATGTTTCGTATTCTCATGACATGAAGAAATAATTTATGAATGACTTGCAATCATAATCTAGGTGACGTGATGACTCTAGTGGAATAAATTAGTGTTTTTCCCTTTCCATATGTAATGTTGAACTTATGTACATATCTTGTTTCAAATAATTCTAAACTACTCTGTCCTTCAGGATTCATATTCCTTGTATGTATGCCAACATAATAAAATAAGGCACCAACTCCGGGAAACTAGGGTCAGGTCCTTACACAAATGTTCCTGACCGTACAACACCCGAATACACGGCCTGTATTCGGATGTAAATGTCATGTAGTCTAGGATCAATTTATTGGAAAAGTCCTCCAAATCTGGCCATGTATTGGATACTATATAATTCATTTATGACACTGTGTGTTGACAAGGAATAGGTGGCACACAGTTTCTAGATTACACACCATGTGGTTCAGTGAACATGACGTGTAGTCCCTTTGGGTTAGTATTAGACTGTGTACCCTGTACACGGATTTCTCGGTTGGAAACCATGTAACACTGAAACAACACAGCATGTGTGCAACTGAACATGCCGTGTACTCAGAAAATTTTTGAAGTACATCAATACTTCATGTCCCCGGGCATGTACTTCAGATGGATGGTGAAGAAAATTACACGCCGTGTAGTCGGAACTACACGTCTTATAATCACCCAAATTATACAGATTTATTAGAATTTATTATTATATTATACAAACCCTTGAGACATGTACCATGGTGCATGCGTAAAGATGAGGTACAACACATGATAGGTGTTTTATATATTTGTTTTTAATTTAACATCTGTGTAATGAACGATAATTCACCAGGTTTCCTCCAAGGTACAAGTTACGTTCAAGGATAATTTTAATTTTTTTTTAAAATAATGATATATGAGGATATAAAGGAAATTCAGAATAGGGTTTAAGATAAAAGGATTGATTAATTGAAGATAATTAATTGATTTGAGCATGATTTATCTTAAACAATAATGATTAAAGAATTGAATGCTAGTTTTATTTATGTGTAAATATCGTTTCATGTATCGATGATCATGAGCTATACCAAGACCTTTGTATGTGAATGGTTTCTTTAATTTATCTATTTAAATTAAATTTATTGGCCTGTGAGCCTTTCCTCATTATTATGCAGGGCATGCGCACCCAAGGATTTTTTTATGTAAAAACTCTTTTTCACCCCTCACCTGTGTGTGAGATAAATTCATATATAACGGATGGATCTCCCAAGATAGTGTAGGTGGATCAAGTCAAGATCCATGGTGAAACCAATCCAAGGAGATACAAAGGTGGACCGGTGGACAGCTGTAAACATGAACCCGGAAGGTTCAATGTGTTTCTCCCTTATGTCTTGGGATATTTTATCAATCGTTAGATAAACAAACCAATAGAACAAGTTCATGATCATACCATTTATTTTATTTTTGTCAGTTTCATGGTTTATTTATTGTGGGTGTGTTGTCTCGATCACACAATTAATGAATTAAACAAGCATGCAAGATGGAACTTAAATAAAGACCGGATTTTGTGTAAATATTATCTTATACATGGTTAATCACTTAATTATATCCAAATTAATATTAAAAATAATGTAATCAAAGATAATAAAATATCAATTTACATATAAGGATAAAATCACTCAAATAAATATTAAGTCGGTATAGCCTTCCATAATCTTGGTTAGAATCAAACCATAGTTCAATGTTCTTGACCAAACCTAGTTGGGGTGAATTCAATTGTTGGGGAATTCTAATTCAAGGTTTTGGGTTGTCTTTCCTTGATTCGCATCAAGGGTTGACTACCACAGCAGGACTTCGTGTGACCAAGAGGCAAAGGTTGAGGAAATCCAAAATAAAAAGATTTCAGGATTGGGGAGTCCACTCAGCGGATCAAGGAGCTGCGAGTTAATGTAGTTATCATTTGGAATTCCTACCTAAAACCCTTCAGGTTGCTTGACCAATTCTATTTGGGGTAATTTGAAGGGAAATATGGATCCTTTCCACTAGAATATTCAGGCAACAAAATATTATGAAGTCAATGGTGAGGGCTATTGGATTTCGATAAAATAGTGGAAGACTAATAATTTTTAATTTATTTATTTGTCTCATTTTTTTAATAAATTACTTAAACTTTGATCATATTAATTTGTAGAAACAGAAAGAAAAGTGACTTGAAACATATCATTTCGAACCATACTCGAGAAGGAAAACCTTCTCATAGGCACCAATTTCCAAAAGTGGTAGAGGCATTTACGCATCGTCCTTCGCCATGAAAGGAAGTTGTGTGTGCTGGGAGAGCCTATTCCAGTTGTGACTGAAAAAGAGGATAGTGATGAGGATATATCTCTCTATGAGAAACACATGGATGATGCCACAGATTTCCAGTGTTTCATTCTATCGGCCATGTCCATTGATCTCTTGAAGCAACATGAAAACATGGAAGCGTATAGCATGATGTCTCACCATAAAGATCTCTACCAAGAGAATGCGAGATTTGGGAGGTGTGAGATCTCCAATGCTTTTTTTACAACTATTCTTGGAGATTCTGCACTAGCCGTGCCTCATGTAGTCATGCTTCTTGTCTACATTGAAGGACTAGACATCTTAGGGATTAAATTCCCAGAAGGTTTGCGTATTAATATCATCTTATCATCACTGCCCAAGACATTCTCATGCTTTATTGTCAACTACAACATGAACAATAATGAGAAGACTCTATCAGAACTTATGAACATGATTCACAACATAGATAAGGATATGGGGGTGAAAAACCCACAATCCTCATGGTTAATAAGAAAAGGAAGGCCATGGAAAAGGGTCAAAAGACTTATAAAGGGTCTGAAGCCCCCAAGAATCGTCCTTCCGAGAAGGGGAAGATCCAAAGGTAGGGAATGGAATGAGTGGTGGTGTGTTTTGCATGTGGCATGAAAGGCCACTGGAAGAGGAACTACACCCAGAAGCATGGGGATGCTAAAGTTGTGTTCGTTATCGAGTGTAATCTTTCTATTTCTACACATTGGGTACTAGATACAGCTTGTGGGGCTCACATCTGTATTCAAATTTAGGGACCATATAGATTTAGAATGATTTCCATATGAGAGGTGGATCTTCGAGCTGCCAATGGCACGATGCTGGTTGCGTTGGCCATTGGCGATTACCACTTCTCATTGCCGACTGGGATGATTTTGG
The DNA here is from genome assembly GCA_963277665.1 of Viscum album. Lineage (NCBI taxonomy): Eukaryota > Viridiplantae > Streptophyta > Magnoliopsida > Santalales > Viscaceae > Viscum > Viscum album. Next base: position 1,658,903,182 of record OY728146.1, read on the forward strand.
TTTTATGTAACTATTATTAAGTGGCTACTATTTCCAAGAACATAATTTCTATATCCTTTTTGGATATGGATGGATTCATTTTAATGTTTGTAAATAAGGGTTGTCTCTTTTATAAGAAAAATGTTTGTTATTGTATGGAAGATTTAAATAATAGTTTGTATGTATTAAATTAAAAAAACCAAGTGTTGGAAATCGATAACGAAATAAACTCACATGACTCATACATCACCCAATTGTGGCATCACCGTCTTGGTCATGTAAGCAAGAAGCGCTTGAAAATAGTCTGCCAAGATGGCTATTTACACTCTACTGAGATAAAACCACTTGATAGATTCCACACTTGTTTACAAGGTAAAGTGACTAAGCCGCCTTTTGGTGGATAGGGTGAAAGGGCCATAGAGCTTCTAGGATTAGTGCACACAGATGTATGTGGACCATTTACAATAGAAGCTAGCGGTGGATATTCTTGCTTCATTACTTTTACTGATGAATTTAGTAGATATGGATTTTTATACTTAATGAGGTATAAGTCAGAGTCCATAGAGAAATTTGAGGAATTCAAGAATTAATTAAAGAATCATCTTGGAAATAAGATGAAGAAACGTCGATCAGATCGAGGTGGAGAATATCTAAACCATGAGTTCATCGATCTTCTACGGTAGTCTGGGATTCGATCATAGATCACTCCTCCTTATATACTATAGTGGAATCGTGTTAGTGAAAGGAGGAACCGAACCTTGTTGGACATGGTGAGGTTGATGATGAGTCATGTAGATCTTCTTTTATCCTTTTGGGGATATGAATTAAAAACTGCAACATAAAAATTAAACTGAGTACCATCTAAGGAGGCAAATAGAATTACATCTGAGTTATGGAATGGAAAAAAACCCATTTTTCGTACACACGTGTATGGGGAGGCATGGAATTTGTTAAGGCCTTCTCAGGAAAAAAATTGGCACCATGGGGCACGAATAGTATCTTTATAGGATATCCCAAGGAAACTAAATGATATTACCTATATAACCCTTTATACAAGAAGGTGATTGTTGCCAGAAAATCTTCCTTTCTGGAGAGGGATAACATCCTCAAAAAGTATAGTGGGAGCAAGATGGACATCAACAAAGTTGATGATCAAGATATACAAGATTTAGTACATTAACAAGTTCCATAGGTCCCCATGGAAGAGGTTCCAGAAACACAAGTACTGCGTAGGAGCTCAAGAGAGGTAGAGAAACTAGATAGATTTGGTTTCCTAGTCACCGAGGATGGTGAATCATTATTGTTGGAAAATGATGAACCTCTCTCTTACAATGAATCAGTAGAAAGCTCAGAAGCTACAAGATGGATATACGATATTAATTCTGAGATTGATTCTATGTATCAAAACCACGTCTGGGTTCTGGTTGATGAGCCAGTTGATGTAAAGCCTATTGGATGCAAATGGGTATTCAAGAGAAAATTGCACATGGAAGGTTAAGCTAGCACCTATAAATCAAGGCTAGTGGATAAAGTATTAAAACAGCGTCAATTAATTGACAATGATGAAACCTTCTTTCCATTTTCCATGTTTAAATCTATAAGAATCACACTTGCCATAGTGGCTTACCATGACTATGAGATTTGGAAAATGGATGTCAAAACATCATTCCTTAATGGAAACCTTCATGAATATGTCTATATGACGCAACCAGAATGTTTTGTGACACCAGGTGATTCCGAATGGGTTTACAAGTTGTAGAAATCCATTTATGGATTAAAGAAAGCATCCAGGTCATAAAACATTCGATTTGATGAATCCATAAAAGAATTTGGTTTCATTAAGAATGAATATGAGACATGTATTTATAAGAAGTTTAATGGGAATGTGATCGTTATCCTAGTAGTATATGTTGATGAAATATTGCTTATTAGAAACGATGTACCGGTCTTACAATTATTTAAGGACTGGCTGAACAAGTGTTTCTCTATGAAGGACTTGGATGAAGCAGCCTACATTCAAGGTATCAAGATAATTTGTGATAGATCCAAGTGGCTTCTTAGACTAATTCAGGTTACATACATTGACCAAATACTAAAGAGATTTAGTATGGATCAATCTAAGAGGGTATTGGTTCCAGTGTCACATGGCCTACATCATTCTTAGAAAATGTGTCCTCTGACACAACAAGAGAAAGATAGAATGAGTAAGATCCCATATGCTTCGCCTATTGGATCCATCATCTATTCCATGTTATTTACAAGGCTTGATGTTGCCTATGCACTAAGCATGGTAGGCAGATATCAAGTAGATCTTGGAGAACAACATTGGACTGTTGTTATGACTATCCTTAAGTATCTGAGAAGAAATAAGGATATGTTCCTGGTGTATGGAGGAGATGAGGAGCTTGTCATTAGAGGGTATGTTGATGCTGGTTTTCAGACAGATCAGAACGATCTAAAGTTGCAATCGGGATATGTTTCCTTTCTCAATAGAGGAGCTATGAGCTAGAAGATTTAAAAGTAGCCAGTTGTCGCCAATTCTATAGTAGAGTTTGAATATATAGTGGCTTCTAATGCAGCCAAGGAAGCTGTCTGAATTTAGAACATTGTCCAGGATCTTGATGTGGTGCCTAACAGTAAAGACCCTATCACATTGTATTATGATAATACTATAGCGGGGGTTCTTGGGAAAGAACCAAGGTCACATCAACAGACAAATCACATACTTCAGAAGTATAACCTCTTAAGGGATTTCTATCAGAGGGGTGAAGTTGCAGTGAGCAGAGTGTCCATGGAAGAGAACGTGGTGGACCCCATGACTAAAGGACTATCTCAGCAGAAGCATGAATATCATGTGAGAACTAGCAGGATAAATGTTTTTAGCAGTTGTCTCTAGTCCAAGTGGGAGTCTATTGTAGTTGGTGGCCTAGAACCAACTACTTTGTACTTTATTCATTAATAAATACCTTATCACATCTTGATTGTTCTTCTACATGATAATGAATGTGATAATGTCCTAAGGACAGTTGTTGCATTAAAGGGTCATAGTGGATCCCTACTATGATGAGAACCTAGAAGTGTCATGACACTGTTCTTGAATATATGTTCTATGGCCGGATGATGTTATTTGGGGGATGAAAATAATACAGTCCATTAGGGGTGAGGACTCATAAAACATTGGCGCACCTTCTCATGGGGTGCTCCCATGGTAATATCCCGGAGGATATTATAAGAACGAGACCTGACAGTAGGAAATCCACATTTCATAGTGTCATTGGATGTTCCTATCTGCGGATGTTTGTTTTGGTCCTTAGACGTTAAGATTATTATTAATGAGTATTACAACTCACGAACTTATATGTATTGACGAAAATTGTAACAACACACTTTTCATAGAGAGGTAGGATACGTTGGGTGTGTCTCAAGTAATACTGCATTAATAGATAACATGAGAAAGGATTTTTCCCTTCTGTTCCATAAGAGAAGTAGATATCTTAGTCCCTTTGATGGAATTGATATAGCCTAAATATATCCATGGACAGGGTATGCTATGGGTGAGTTAAATTCGGGAAAGTCAAAGAAAGAATAATCTAGCACATTGGTTGATGGCACTAGCATGCAACGTTCTTGATTCGAGATATCATGTCAAAGGGATTATATTACACGGTAAGCGTTCATTTGAGGTGACACATCAATACGACGTCAACTTCTTTCTCTTGGGTGCATTGACCCATTGCTAGATAGTAATCTTGGACTTTAGGAAAGCCTGCCTAATGCCAACGAGAAATATTCCTAGAGGGTCACAAACTAAGTGTGTCCATGTATATCAGTTAAATATTAATTTTACACGTTAAATAATGATTATTCCCGACTGTGGTTTAATAATTATTTAAGGATGTATGATCACATTTATTTTGACACTAGTTATTCAATAGAATATATTGTGGACGAAATAATATATATTTATTATCTAGTAATGAATTTAAATTTATTTAAGAAATAAATCTCCATTACTCAAGGTCTAATAAATGTGGTGGAGAAAAATGGAAAATAAAAGTACACACCATGTAGTTTTATGGAAAACAAGTACACGCCGTGTATTAATGATTACACAGTGTGTAGTTTTTCCAATCACGATTTTGAGGAAATAATATCATTTTACTAAATGATATTTATTATAATCAGCGTGGGTTCATGTCAAGTAATTAATAATTTGACATGGGTGGTTTTCAATAAGAGTTAATTAAAAAAACAAAACGTGTAATGCGTTTATTTATTGTCATACCTATATAACCTCAAACCCGATTAAAAATTTCCTCCAAACCCCAACACTTTTCCCAAATCGTTGTTCACAACAATTCTGGAGAGTTATCTCAACGCCGAAAGAACTCCTTTCTCCAAGAATGCTCTCAAGACCATGAGATATCCACCACCACCTGATCAAGGCGATCAAAGGCAGACATCGCAAGCGAAGGTTCTTCCGCGCTAGCACCCAGATATCCCTTTGGTGATGTCCACAGATACGTGGAGCACGTGTGGATAACTGCTAGAGGAATCCTCCACTTGGATTCTACGACGCAATGACGGATCACATCAGATCATGACAAGTGACATCAACGAAGAATGAATTCCGTCAAGGTAATTATTTTCAATTAATTAAAGTAATTATAACCAACGTATGATGGTCTTATCTCTATGGTCCTGGGACTGTCTCTTTTATTTTTTGTTATTTGTTCTATTCTGAAGATTTTGTGTTTTACATCGTGACGGATCTCATATTGATCATTGTTAACACTAAAATTAAAGTTGAGCGACCCACCAACGATCTTCCGTTGTGCCCGGAACCTACACCGACTTGGTGAGTCGATCGACGATCAGACAAATTGAGTCATGACCTCTTGATGTACATGAAAGTCCTGTCACGAAGTCCAGGGATATCCAATCCCAATTTCACTCTGGGACCTCTAAAGGATGAACGATTCCTACTGGTACTTGATTCTCGACCTTCACTTGATGACAAATGATGCATCGAGAAAAAAACTATCATACTAATTTCTTCATTCCTGACTACCAGTGTTATCGTTGGAGATCTAGGAACATCCTCTCCACTCCTAGATATACCACTAGAGGGGATGTGTGTAACTCCCTCAATAGTTCCTCCTAATGTGATACTGGTACCATGGTACATCCTCTAAAGAGGATGACGTCCTCCCCACCATTAGAAAATCCATCATGTGCTTCTCCTATGGATATCTGAGCACATCATGCCTCGCATTCAGCGTCCCCATGTTGTACCTCACTAAATCACTGAAGAAGTTGGGGAGTGACTATAAGAGACTGAAAAAAAATCTCCATCTCTATCCATAAAGGATATCATCAAAGCATCCAGCTGCTCTGTCGCCTCGCCTAGAAGTTTTATACCAGATCACTTAATAAGTGCATCTTCTAAAACGTTCCCCTTCCAAGAAGTATATACTATATTGATGTCATAGTCCATGAGGAAGTCAAGCCAACGTTGCTATCTCAGGTTTAGGCCCTTATGAGATAAGATATACCCAAGACTCTTGTGATCAGAGTACACTATATAATGTTCTCCCATCGGATAGTGTCGCCACATCATCAAGGAGAAGACCACTACTGTTAACTCTAGGTCATGGGTAGCATAGTTCTTATCATGCTGTCTCAGCTGTCGAGAACCATATGTGATCACTGCTCACTCTTTCATCCGGACAAATCCTAGTCTGGTCCTTGAGTTGTCGTAGTAGACTACGTACCCTACACTCTCCTCTGGAAGCCTCCAGATGGGGGCACTAGTAAACCTCTGGTTTAGCTCCTGAAAACTCTTCTAGCATTTCACTGACATAAGGAAGGGTTACCCCATCTTCTTGAATATTGATAGAGGTGGTGAATCTCTGGAGAAATATGGCACAAATATTCGGTATTATCTGCCCAACCCTAGGAAACTTCATACCTCTATCACACTCTTGGGTGGCTCCCAAGAAAGTACCGCCTCAATTTTTGCTAGATCCACTACATCTCCTGCCTCCGATATGACATATCCCAAAAAAATGAACCCCTTGGATCTAGAAATGGTACTTTGAGATCTTGCTATAAACCTGGTGCTCTTGGAGTGTGTCCAGTACTACCAGAAGATGGTAGGCATGACCCTCCTTAATAGTTGAGTAGATAAGAATGTCGTCGATGAAGACTACTACAAAGAGATCAAGGTATGGCTGAAGGATCCTATTCATGAGTCCCATAAACACTTCTGGATCATTGGTTATGCCGATTGTCATAACCAAGAACTTGTAATGGTCATACCGACATCTGAATGTCGTCTTCTGCACAACCTCGTCTCATACTCTAAGCTGGTGATAGCCTGATCTAAGTTCTATCTTCCAGAACCACCATGCACCATTCATCTGATCAAAGAGGGTGACAATCCCCGGTAGTGGGTACTTGTTCTTCACAGTCACCTGATTCAGGCACCAATAGTCGACACAATGTCTCAAGGTCTCATCCACCTTCTTGGCGAACAAAATCATGGCTGCCCAAGGAGAAACATTAGGCTGAATGAATCCCTCCCCCTGCAGGTACTCATGTTGTACCGCAGCTCACGAAGCTCTGAGGGAGCCATCCAATATGCAGGTGTAGATATCAGTGTTGTCCCGGGATATAGGTCAATGTAAAGGTTCACCTTTCTGTGAGGAAGTAGACCCGAAACATCATCAGGGAAGACATTCATGTACTGGTCCACCGCTATAGGATAATTATGACTCTCCACATCAACCGCTCTAAGGGTAAGGCTAGCCAACTGATGTGTAATTGGCTGCACCATCCACCTGGAAATTCCATCTTGTGCTGCAAAGGCTCTCTTCTCGCTGGTTAAGGTAAACCTAGTCCCATCAGTGCGAACACACTGCACTTTGTGCCTAATATAGTCAATCTGAGCATGGACTGTAGATAAACAGTCCATACCCAAGATGACATTATAAGGCCTCGACGCTGCTACTAGAAGATCCCAGCCGAATCTCTCACCTCCTAGAGTAATCTCATACTTCCAGCACCAGTTCATAATAATCGAATTTGCTCTCGTAGGAGTCTCTAGCCATAAGGATCGATCAAATGGCTATATCAGAATCTCTGAGCTTCGAACGAGGGTAGTGGAAATAAAATAAGAACAGAAACCTATGTCTATAAGTACTGCAGCTAAGGTGGTGTAGACACAGATCATACCTCGAATCGTCTACAGAGCACCAAGATCGTAAGACTTAGCTTCTTGAAGATGATCTCTCCCCTGTTCACCTACTCCATACGGTCGAGGTGGACCTCCTAGTGGTGGTGGGGGTAATATCTTAAATTGTCGACCACCACCAGCTGCACGAACAGCTCCTCTTCCATGTCCGCCTTCTCCCTACAGACCTCCTTGGTCAAATATATGTATTTTCCTAGATGGTCCTTCGATCATCTACTGATCATCTATACGGTGGTTTGGATAGTCACGAGCCATGTGACCCTACCTACTGCATGGCATGACTGGCTTTGTCTCAGGTACCCCACATAACTGACCCTGAATCATGTGGTAATTCACCTGTAGGTCTGGTCCTCTTGGACCTCTGCAATATTTGTCTGATTTGAGCTGTAGAAGACTTCGCTACATGATGATTGGTGGTGGATCGCACTGATGATGACTACACAGCAAGTAAACTCTCTACTAAGAGGGCTCTCTCTAACACCCCTGCCTGTGTCGGGATGCTTAGTGAGATCATCAAAGCCTTGATCTCCCTCCTGAGTCCCTACTCGAAGGTTCTGCACTAAATAATGGGACCCATACCAAATCAGTGGAGTACCATGAGAGGTCAATGAACCTCACTGAGTACTGAGCTAGAGTCATGTTTCCCTACTGTAGATAAAGAAGTTCCTGTATGTGCACTGCGCGAAGAGTCGCTTGGACAAACTCAACCTGAAATAGGCTCTTGAAGTCTGCCCAGAGAAGTGTCACCTCATCGTGAACCTCGAGTATCAACCTCCACCATCTGCTCGTTTCTACATATAGAAGGATGGTAGAAAGGTTAACCATGAGATCATCTTGTGTCCCTACCAGTCGGAAGACTCTCACCATGGCCTCCATCCATTCCTCAGCTGCCTGTGGGTCCGTCTCTCCCCTAAATCTGGGTGGCCTCTGGCGCTAGAACTCATGAAACGTGCACAAGTGGCGTGCACTGTCTGTTGCTGGGGCTGGTGTCATCTATGGCCCAACAGGAAATGGTACCTCTGGTGCCTCCACTGGTACCTCTACTGGAAAAGGGCCTTACACAAAGGTCTCGTTGCCTGGTGGGCTATCAGTGCATACAAATGTCAGAAACCTAGCTAGCTCTCTGCGTGGAGGCATCTTGAAAAGTAATAGGTGCGCCATGGTCAATAAGTTATACCTGGTGAGATGAATCAATAAATCCCAAAGAAAACTCTATGAAACACACAAGAAGTCAGTGTTTTCATGCACTGGGTCAGAAATCAGATGTTAGGGTGCTGGTGTATGGATACGTCGGCCACCACACCAACACTAGATTACCTAAACTAATAACCACACTCACTACAATTAACACTATTGCTGTTAAAAGGAAAGATCAGAGTCCTATGTTCTGTTGTAGAACCGAAACCTATGATACCAATTTGTCACGACCCGTCCCCCGAGGCCTATGTCGCGACTACCCCATGCCCGCCTTCTATAGTCCAAGGGCTTGAAACTAGCACCGAATGTCATAATCCCTAAAACTGGGATGAAATTTCTTTTATAACCTGTAAACTAATGTAAACAAAAACACATCAAGATACGAACACAAGAAAAATGTAAAACAAAAAGAGTGATGAAAGTAAAAGGGGCCAGAATACAAACACAACTGTAAAGACAAAAGTACAACTAAAATACAATAAAATTAAAGAAATAGAAAAGGCAGCTACTGGATCATCCTCCATGGTTCATACCTGAAGGGTAGGTACAGATCGCATCCTTAGCACTCCACATCCACCCATCTCCTTTGTGAACTGACTCATCGTATGGTCCACCTCTGAGCACCGTCCAGTCCGGGTACCCTCATTCTTAGTCAGTGATGTATGTTGTCTACATCCATCACAACAATGTGTGGGAATATCCCATGAAGTGGTGAGCATAATGATACTCAATTGGGACCCCAAGAACCTCAAAGTATCACAAAATCTACCAAGGATAAACCTCATAGTATGAAATCAACAGATAACCCTTATTAGGTATATGCCCATACATATACCTGAGTATTCAAGTAATCCATATTAATAATTATGAAATCACATAGGTACTGACTCAGCTCACAATAGGTATATCATTAGTTATGGTAGTAGAGATGATTAGTTATAAATATTGAATCATCTTACTCCATTAAGAGGCTCTGCTGCTGACCTGCACAGAATCGCTAGGAGCTAGCCAACACAAGATCACTGGAGTTGACCAACACAGGATCTCTAAGAGCTAACCCACACAGCATCACAGGAGATGACCCACATAGGATCTGTAGGAGCTGACCCAAACAAGTTCTCTCGAGCTGACCCACACATGATCTCTAGGAGATGACCCACATAGGATCACTACGAGCTGACCCACATAGAATCACTGGAGCTGACCCACACTGGATCACTAGGAGCTGACCCACACATGATCGCTGGAGCTGACCCACACAGGATCGCTAGGAGCTGACCCACATAGGATCCCTAGGAGCTAACCCACACTTGATCGCAAGAGCTAACCACCACAGAATCTCTAAGAGCTGACCCACACAGGACTGTAGGGAGATGACCCGCACAGGATCGCTAGGAGCACTCTTTTAATCACACCCAGCTACGAGGTTTCCGCACTAGGATTTCTCGTCTCCTGGATATTCTATCCTCCAATCTATTGGTCGATTCTCGAACTACGACGATGTCCCATGAAGAAGTATCTCAACGGTTCTTCACCTCAGAGGGGTCTCAACGCAACGGATGGTTCGTCAATCAGATGCTCGGTGTGTGAGTTATTAGTCTTTTAGTCAAAGGGGCTTGGTTAGACTCGTGATTGATCAATCCTGACCATACCCCATCAAAATCCAGAACTCCAATGGGGTATACTAGAAGGGACCATCTCGCTCATAAGTTTCCAGCGACATTGATAGTTCATCAAACGGACGTTCGGTGCCAATGTTATGGCCCAAGTAAAGTATAAGGTCGTATCGAGTCTAGGTCCAGTCCGACCCAGCCTGGGTCAACCTAGTTCATGTCGACCCGGCCCGGCCCACGCTGGGTGGCCCAGCCCGCTGGGTCCAGCCCAACCCGCGTTGGCCGGCCCGGCCCGCAGGGCGACCCTGCCTGGGCAGCGGCCTGTGAGGGGCTGTGGGGATCACCGAGGCCGTGAGGGCATGGAGGCCACAAGGGGGCAGCATAGGGATGCTGGAGGCCGTGGCAGTGCAGCTGGACGTGGGGAGGATCGGTGAGCCCACGAGGTAGCATGGCCTGGGCGGCATGCTGAAGCCTTGGGGGAGCACGTTCGAAGTTATTAGGTGAGGCCGCGACATCAGTTTTGTGAGGGCAGCGCGTCTAGGATGTGGCGGAGGTTTGGTCAGGGCGGTGCGGTGCGGCTGCAGTGGCTGTTTGGCTGGGGCGGTGTTGTGAGGCCACGATGGCGGTTCAGCTGGGGCGGCATGGAAAGGTAGCGGTTACGGTGGGTGCGAAGTGGCCACGCTGCGCCGTCGCTATCATCACGTTCGGTGGTGGTGCTGACATCCGTTCTTGTGCCCCTTGGTGGTTGGTCACTGTCCTCCTCCATCGTGAAGAACACCACAATTATCACAAGAGTTACAGAGAGGACGATCCATGTTAGTTTGGCTCGCACCCTATGCATTAGAGAATTAGAAAGTGGCTCAATAAGAACAATAGTATCAAGAATGGGTAAAGAAAAATAATAATCAAACACCCTCCCTACATTCCTCATCAATAACTATTCATAATCCCTCAAAAGAATTAGAAGGGGAGAACATGGAATGTGATAATCAAATTGTAGTAAACCCCTACTTCGTTCATTTATTGTCATCGATGAGGAGGGAACGACTATCATCGAAGACGTCCTAATTTGGAGTATGGCCTGAAAAAGAAGTCGAAGTCGGAATTATTCGTTGGATGAGTGTTCTTCATTGGAGGATGTTCTTCGTTGGAGAAATGTATTCCTCCCAATATTTCTCCTCTCCCAATTCCACCAAATTTTCAAAGTTCCAAAATGTGATATGTTTCCACAATTCAATTGTTGGCACAATTTCAAATTGGGTTAATTAATCACCTAGGTTAGAATAATTAGGTGGGGGAGGGTTGGCACAATTTAGTGGGGAGATCAAGAGGTTTCACCCCAATTAATATGTAGTTCAAGAGGTTTCAAGCCTCGGGTAGTACCCACCACCATAACCTCTCATTGGAGGATTGTTCAGGTGGTCCCCACCACCATAACCACTCATGGGAGGTTTTAGATCTAGTGGTCCCCACCTGTGAAATATCCACATGGGTGGTTTCAAAAAAAAATGAAACACCATTTTATTTTATTTTATTCCTTCATGAAAAATCCAAATATTATTTTTCACCCACGACCAACTTCCGTCGAGGTGAAAATCACCTTAAACGAATATCAGATCTCGAGTTCAACTTTGTCCTCGGATTTCAATTACGTGCACCTGTTAAAAAGTTATAAAAACCCGCTCGTACGTTTACAGAACGTTCCAGAAAAAAAGTTCAGAAATTTATTCTGGACACTCCGGGCCTTGGATACATGCACTGTATATTTTCACAGACATGTAAAATTCCCATCTATTAAAAAAATTAAATTGAAATTCCATGTCTTTACAATTTAAATATGAATTATATTTGGTAAGTTCCAATTTTTTACATACAGTTTATATTTTTAATGGTATCCCACTAAAATCATAAAAAACTATTTTTAAAAGCTCCGTTATTAACATTTTTATTCCAATATTCCATTTATTATTTTCCTCATGTAAATAGTTAACCACTTATATTTTATTATTAAACATTGACACCCCTAATGTATGTTCAAAAAATAATTATTTCTAATTATATTATAGTAGTTAGATTATTTATGAATTGATGATATGATAGGATGTTTGGGAAAATCATGAAACTGATTAATTTTTTATTCACTGGTGATATAGATAATGATTATAAATTTACCCAAAATCAATTAATTATTGTTCAATTTTTTTGGAAAATTAATATGGATCATAAAATTATGAGATAGTTGTGACTGAATATAGATGTACATATAATTATTAGGGTAATGATTTTAATCATCTTAGATGATAAAATTTAAAATTTATATTGTTATATTTGTTCAAAATATTATGAATAGATAGTATGTAATTAGATATGTCAACAATTATTCAACAATACATGATTTGGGGATATTTTTACACAATTTTATAATTAATTTTTTGTAATTCATGAATTATGTTATGAAAATTCATTGATTTGGATCTTCATATTCCTATAATATTCACAATTATATTTTATTATTGTGCTACTTCTTAATTTTATGTTATAATCTAAAGATTCAATCCAATATGTCATGGTGTTATATATATATATATATAATAACTACGTAAATATTAATGATTACTAAAATCTTTATCAGATTCCTCCAATGACATTACATTATTATGTAATTGTCAGTATCAATAATTTTCCTATGATATTTCTTCATGTCTTACATGATGAACTCATGATAATTATTATTTATAGTATTCTTTATGATTCACATTAATTCCCATCACTAGACAATTATCTCACAATTTCATTGAATTATGTCCATATTTTATCACATAAATTAAAAGGGATCCATTTATCTTATAGTTGGATTACAATAACCAAATCTACTGTAGATTTATTATTATATTGGTTGATGATATAAAATGTCAATGTTTCAAAATAAAATAAACATTGTTATCTCAGATTGGTTAATGTAATAAAATGTTAATTTTATGTTTCTAATGCTTATAACTATTCCATGTGATCTATATGTTTAGTTATCTGGGTGTAAAATAATAATCCACCAAGAATATAAAATAAAAAAATCAAGTAAAACACATAACAACAATCTATAAAAAATAATTATCACATAACATCGACCAAAATAACTTCAAATGTCACCATATGACACAAACCTTCCAATTTAGAAGAATCTACTATTCTCTTGGGAAATATAAATATATATTTATCACATAAAAACAAAACAAAACTAGTACATCACAATCGATATCGAAATAACTCTCATCAAACATGTTGTTATATAATATCAACTAAAGATTCAATGATTTACAATAATATTAACCATATTAAAAATCAGTCTTTATATAAAAACACCAAAATAAATATTTATACATGAATTCAAACTCATTAAAATGCCCATCTCAATTATAATGAATATCACTATTCTCTAGGATCGATATATGATGTAAATTCGACAGTCATGTCCATATATATCCCTTATATTCAGTAAATACAACATTAATCTAGTATGATTTACAATAATTACCTATAAAAACATTGACTAAAGACTTATCTATCTTGATAAAAAATAAATAAGTGATACATCAAAAAAAATTAAATCTAAATTAATTATTTTCGTGATCATTAATGTAAAATCCTTGGACCCAAATTCATAGATACATAGCTAAAACATAAACATTACATTTCAGGCTATGATGTCAATAATTGTGACCCAGTTTTTCCCCTTCCAACCCTTAAAAATTAAAAAAGGAGATGTTGGATCAATTACATACCAAATGATCTTTTAGGTTTATAGTTTGTCAAAATTTGGTAAAACTCCAATATCTAACACACTCATGAATTTAAGAGAGTATTTGTTTCACTATACCCATCTTTTCATATTCCATTTTTATTTTATAACATCTCCCACAAATTTATTCACAAATGAATCCTTTCAACAATAAAATAATTTTTCATAATTCTTCACAACCTTATCAAAATAATACATAAGAAGGGTGTGCTCAAAAGATTAGTAAATGTGAACTTAATCATTATTAATTCAATGTCATTGGTAATAATAAGGTTATAATGGCATAGTCAATTTTCATGAGAATAACATCATATGATTCATATACATAAATATATGTCCCATAAATCATGAAAAATTGAAAAACAATTTATCCAAGGAAATATTTATAGAAATAAATAATCACAATTCATGTGATATCGACTTGGATTAAATGGAACATTAAAACCCTATAGAAAGAATAAAGAAGATATTTTGGTATCTTGGAAAATATTCATATCACTCTTACTTATAAAATAACCTTCATGTTTATAAGTGGAGTAACCATGTAGTTACACATGGACTAGCCAAAATGATTATACATAGAGTGTTAATCATAGCTAAACTTGAAATAAATATTAACATAATACTTGGAATAACCATCACAGTAAATTCCATAACATCTTAGGAGAAACCAAATCAGAAAACTCTACCCCTATACTTAATGAATTGGAGAGCTATAATAGTCTCACTGATTCATGGTTTATAAAGAAACAACACATCTTAAATAACAATTTTCAATATCTATAACACGTAAAATGTATGTAGATATTTTATTTCAACATAAATCACATAAAAACATCAACTATTCATTTCATAACAAGATTAAACCATTAAAAAAATGGGTTCCCTGAAAATCACATTGAAATAATTGTAATCCTTTGAATGAAAATATAATGATTGTATCAATTAAAAATAATTGTTGTGGAGCATAAGTAACATATATATTTTTTCATGTTGATGAATTGAAAAACCAATAAAACATCATTAAAAAAAAATTCAATAAATTGCTGTTTTCATATAGAAAATCACTTTAAAAACAAAAAAATAGTAAAATATTGTGAAAACCCATATCATTGAAAATAAACTAGGGAAGTAATATTCAAAAATATTAATGGCCATTGTAGTGGTAAAATAAATTCATGTTGTAATTGTTAAAATAATATTATTTTCAATCAATTTTAAAGAGATTAAAAAGTTACCCATTCAGAAAACATTAAGAAAATTAATTTCTAAATACATTTTATGTATGGTCAAAGACCAAGTGAAATATAGAGAGAAAATCATTTAGCTTCAAAAGACAGTATTTTGGAGAGCCTTATTGGATGAAAATATATAGAAGAGAAATGATCATGATCTAAGATAAGTTACGAAATTTGTATCACTTATAACAATCCTCCATGTTGTTTCTTTGATCGGAATGCACTGTAGCAGTGGAAGGGAACTATTGCGGCGGCAATACTATGTGGGTACTGTAGCAGCCAGGTTACTATTCATAGAATGGGCATTGGGCCATAAATTTGGGCCTATGGGCTATATAATGGGATACAAGCCCACTAGGCCTTCGGGATATATAATGGGTTTCCCTCTACCCAGTTAAAAGAGGTATTTTCTTTTCTTTAATAATAAAAATGTGGCTTCAGCCCCAACCTTTAAAAAACATAAATTAAAATGAAATGGAATTTCAGATTAATAACCCTTACAAAATTCATATCATTGAATTGGGAATTAATCAATTTAAATACTATGTGAAATAAATTTAAATATATAAAAACAAGTGTAAATAAATTATAAAAAAATTAGATATCAGTTAATAAATAATTATATCACAAAAAGTCAAATGAAGACGATTTATAATCTAAGGAAATGAGATTCAGTTAAGAATTTTCTTCAAAAAAGGTAACATTGATGTCAAATATCCATTGGTGAGTTAATTAAAATTGTATCCCAAAATAAAATAAATTATGAGTTTTTCATGATTTATCATGTAAAATGGTATTATATACACTCTATATTATAAATTAGGCTATTAAAAATAATATACGCTTCAATGGATGAAAATTGAGACAGAATTTCTTGACTCGAGTATACTATTTCTATGTATTCCCTCATGCGCCTATTTAATAAACTAATATCAATTATTTTTTGAATAAAAAATCATTAATTAATATTTTACATAAGGAACATTTTTTCATTAATTAAAATGACTTATTTTATTACATAATTAATTAAGTTAATTTTGGGTTTTATAAGGTGTTCTGTCCATAATTTCAGAACAGATTCCATATATTGATTGTGGTAACTAGGTTAATTATTCCATAATCTAAATAATAATAATCATGCAATAATTACATTTTTTATAAATAAATTATAGTTTAAAAAATCATGATATATGGTTTTGGAAAATAAACCATGTTGCAATCATAGACACTGTAAGCCATTCCTACACATAAGTAATGTTTCTATTTTTTGACGATCAATATTTGAAGAAGTTAAGTTGTATTTTTTCATTATTCATTTCTAATTATTTCAAGAAAAAAATATAATTTATTTCAACGTTAATATATAAATCATTCATGTAATTTGGTGATGAAAAATGAATCTCATCGCTTCATGTAGGTGGTAGTCCATGGTATGCTTGAACAAAATTATAATTTGTTAGTGTGTGTACATGTATGAAAATATGTGATATATTATATTTTAAGAATATTAAATATTTATTAATATCACATATAAACATTAAATCCATTGTTATAACTATCCCTAATATGTGGTGATGGAAAATGAATTACATCATTCGGTAAGATAGTAGAATGTTATACACATGAATAATGAATTCCTTTCCTAACTAATGGGGGATAAATATGGATATAGGTTATAAAAATAAAATTATTTCATAATATTATATGTGATATAGTTATTTTATTATGTAATCATGGTTGTATAATATTTTACGATGGTGGAAGAATAAATAAAACTAAAACTTTTGGATAAAAAATATACAACTTCTTTAGAAAACTTGGATTACATAACACCTTATGACATAATATATTTTTATTATTCACAAAATAAGAACTCTAGATCTTGAGAATGGATTTTAAGAAGTTATTTTCATGCATATTTATTGAAAAAAGGTTTTTAGTTATATAGTAATGAGGAAAATATATTCCATTTCACAAGGGAGGGGAGGGGAACTCTTAGAATTTATCAAAATATATCATTCATATAAATTAATTTAGAATTAATTTTGGATCCAAAATGATATAATTATATCATAAGATGAGGATATATCAAAATAATCTCACAAAATAATTATTATACATGTTCGGACTATGTTGTTACCCTTATCTTTTGGTTTTAACCCTCTGTTAATCCTTTTCACATATATTGTAACAACAATGATTTTTACATGCTGATGTTCAATATAATTATTCTAAATGAAAACAAGCCCATTAATGATTCATGGTTGATATTAAAAACCGTATCCTATTAAATTTTACAAATATATAATTATTATAAATTTTCTATTATTTAATTAATTATTTTTTGTTATAAAATATAATTAAAAACAATTTTAGAGCAATTCATTAATTTGAATTTTGTCATATCAGGGAAAAAATTGAGAAAAATATTTCATTACATATTTAAATTTTTAAGTTAATCTGGAAAATTTATGGATCACATTAATTCACTCAAATTATACAACATTAAATATTTTTAATACCATTTTTTTTATTTTTTTATTAAATAAAAAATTAATTCATTAGCATTTTTAATAATTTTTTGTAATTATTTATTCATTAAAATTAAAAAAAAAATTATGATGATGAAAAAAAGTCATTATATTTCATAATTATTTTTATAATAAAACACATCCCATATTTATCTCTATTTAAAAATTATTACATATATTAAAAAGAATAGTATGACATTTTTTTCCTTTTCATAAAATAAAATATTATAAACTTTATAATCACATTTAAATGGAACAATAAGCACATATATAAGACTTAAGGAATATTATGGATGATATAAACTCATAAAATAATTTTTATTAATGTTTTATGGACATTTTATAGTCCTTTTAATTTTATTTTTAACCAATAATTACCAAGATTTCCCTTTACCATTATAAAAAGAATTTCTCTAATTTCTATTCATAAAGACTAAAAATAAGAGGAAAATATTTAAAATATTTGGACCATGTAATTTTAAATATAAAATCCATTTTTTAATATTCATAATATATAAGTGGGATATTAAAATTTAAAATTGATCCCAAAAAAACATGTTCAAAAACGATATTTCAGAAAAATTAAATTTCTAAATTAAAATGGGTTTTATGATAAACTAAAGTATAACATTATTTTCAAAAAAATAATATTTAATTATTTAATAAAAATTATCTTGTTAAATTTTGAAACTAATTTAATGTATAAATATAATATAAAAATAATTTAAAATAAAAAATGGTTTTCAATAAAAAACATAATTTTCTATTATTCATTGAAAAGTCAAAATTTTCAAAAAAAATTATAAAAACATGAAAATATGATAATTTTTCAATTATTATTTCAAAAATGATATTTTTTTATAAAATAAATTATCTAAAATTTCAAGAAATTAATTATATTATTCTCTTATAAAAAGTAATCAAAACCAATTGTGATGAAAACATATCTTTGAAAAATAAAATTTCTCTACTAAAAATTGAGTTCTTATTTACAATTAAGTGATAATGAAATTTATATCAAATATGTAATTTATGTAGATATATATATACATAAAAATTTGGTTATTATTATTCATACCCACCAATTCGACAAATAGTTTATAATGATCATTTGTAAACAATAATATTTCAAGGTTCTTTTAAGCTCGGTGATTTGTTGTGTACATGTTGTAACAAATAAATCCTTTTTAACATATCATGATATTAAATTATCCCTTATCCCATCCCTAGATTAATAAATTGAATCCGATCAATTTTAACTCAACCTCAAAAACTAGAGGTTTGACTATTCAAAATACCTCCTTTGAAATCCCACATCTTATAAAGGGATAATAAAACATCCTCATGAAATGAGATAAATTGATGTATGAATAATGTATTAAATAACTCGTAATTGGGTTTGGTAATTAGATAAAATTATTTATAAGTGAAAATATGTACATGGAATAGAAAAAACACCCATGGATTAGCTGAAAGTAATAGAGAACATGGCCCTGAGAAAGTTAAATATAAATCTATGATAGGTTAAAAGGCCATTTACATCTCTAATAGAAAATTAAATGAATGACATTCCTATATTGAGACCCTATTCCCAGAGTTAATGAATTAACTTACCATTTATACAAAAAATATAAATAAATAAACTTACTTTAGAAGTTTAATTTCATCCTTTAATTAATGTCTTCCACAATATCATCTTTTCCACTAAATTGTCATTATTAAAAATAAATTTTTGAATGTTTTAAGAACATCCATTGGATCATATACTTCCATATAATGAAATTAGAACATTTTCATTTTATTAATACATCAACCAAACCAATAATATTTTCAATAATATAAGATAATTACCAAAATTATAAAACCATTATATAAATAAATAATAAATTAATCATTAAAATTCAATATCAATACCAAATGTTGAAACAAAATCATTCAATAAATTCATATCCTTAAATTTTACTAAAAAATACCTAAAAATGTTGAAATCCAAAAATCCTAAGGATTTTATCACATATTATTGAAATATAAATTTAATATTTATATATAAATAATATCAATAAATATAAATTACTATAAAAAATTTTAATATTCCATAATCATGTTATCTTTAAGACATGCTAATTATTTTCATCAGAAATTTTAGTCACCAAAAAGACATATTAAGATCATATATGATTCTGAAAAGTAATTTAACAATTACTCCTTATATAATTATTAATGTTTAACCAATAGAATAAATATACATAGACCTAATAGAACATCTCCCAAACTATCCATAATCGCCTTAAAATTACAATACGTAAAAAATAAAAAGGGGTGTTAAAGACATTGAACATATGATCATACTTGAATTTATAAACCCACAACGATATCTATAACTATTAAGATAATATCATATGAAAAATTCATATGCTCAAAATATATCTCAACCTTACATAGATACCAACTATAAGATCCCAACACCCCCACTCATAGATCCAGTGATAAAAACATAATTAAAACATTCATGGATTTTATATAAATAAATACTTACCAATTTTTTCCCTTATAATTCTAAATAATAAAAAGGAATTTTTGGATCACTTATATACACAATGATCTTTTAGGATCACATGTTAAATAATTAGAACACACTCCTACTTAAACAAGTATGATGGCACAGTGAAATAGAATGAGCATAACATAAGAGGGATCATTCCCTTTGATAACTGGGTCTTCAATAATGTAACATGGAATAAATAATTATAAATTTCATCAGTCATAGAAACAAATAATCACAATAAAAGTGATTTCGATCTTGATCAAATGAATCATTTAATATCAATAATATATACAAATAAATTGTATTGATATCTTGGAACATTTTCATATCACTCATAAAAATGGAATAACTATAACATTTATAAGTGGATTAAACCTAATAGTAATACATGTAATGAATATCATGGTAATACTTAGAGTAATTATTATAGTTAGACTTGATATTACTATCACAGTTATACTTGGAATATCTATCCTGAAGATTAAGTAAACTCATAAGTGAATTCTAATAGGAAAACACTATCCCATTACATAATACATTCGAGATATATAATGGGTTCTCATGTACATAGTATATTATATAACCACCAATCATAATAATTTATACCCCAAAACTATAGCATGAGTAATGTATATAGAGAATTCATTCCATCATAAAACTCATTAAAATATTTAATATTCCATTCATAATAAGTTTTTTCCATGAAAAAATGGTTCCATGAAAATCCAATTGGAATTATCAGAATTCATCCAAGGAAGGATTGAGGGTAGTATCAATAAAAACATCCTCAGTTTTTCATACATATAATCAAGATTTATTTTTTTTATGAATATAAATACATTAAATGTATCATTAAAAATAGTTTTCATTATAATACACTTTTCAAATTGAAATTAACTTTTAATAAATTAAAATTAATAAAATATTTTGAAATAATTTTTTCATTAAAATAGACAATTATATTATTCAGAAATCATAAAAGTAAATAAAATTCATGATAATGAGAAAATATTTTCGGGTTTTAAACATTAAAAATAATGATTCTTTTATACAAATTCTAAATAAAATAAAAGAGAAACATTTAGAGAACATTATGAAATTTCATTTTTAAAACATTTTTAAATAACATCAATTACATGAGATATAGAATGAGGAATCATTTATGTTTGTAAAAGAATTTTTTTTATATTTTAGAGAACATGGATATTGAAGTGAAATATTCCAGATCTAACGAAAGATACAAGATCAGTTAAACATACAAAATAATTCTTTGATGTTCCTTTAATAATTATAGAGTAACATGGAATTTAAATAGGTAAACCAAATTATGAAACAAATTATAATAAATTATATGTGGTTCAACAAAAAAATGGAAATTATTTCCATGAAATTAACCATGAACATATAAAGTCATGAAAATAAAGGAGATTGTAACATAAATATTATTCCACTTTGGTAACATGTCAATCATAGGACCCATGAATGAATAACTTCAAATAAAACTGTAAATATCATTAAAATAATTATATTAAATATATAACATGTCAAATAGGAAGTATATACATCTCATAAATTAATATTGGTGCGTATAACAAGTCCCAAGGAAAGGTATATTAAGACAAATAACCCTTCAAAATTATATCATTTAATTGTGAATTCATATATGTATATATTATGATTAAAAAAAGTAAATAGAATAAAAATAAGTGTAACTATATAATAAAATAATTTATTAATAAATTCACACATAATCATGGAATAAAATTGTCATTAAAGAATAGTTATAACCAATTGAAAGGAAATTGAGAAAAGAATCCATTTTTCACATAGTACCATTCATTTAAAATACCCAAGGATGAAATAATTAAAATATAAAATTAATATACCATTATTTATGAATGGTTTACTATATAACATGTAATATTTATTATATATGAACATATAAAATAAATTACATAAATATTCATAAAATATTACCCAATGATGGAAAAAATTTGATGAAATCTCCTACCTCGAGAAGATATATTTTATATATACCTTTTAACACAATTATAATCAACTAATATAAAATTAATTTACTTATTTTGAAATTTTTATATGATTAATACCATTTCAATAAACATTTTTTTCATTTATTGCAGTGAAATATTGAATTATATAATCAATTAAATTCATGTCGGGTGTTTTGAGGACATTCAGTCAATATTTTCATAACGGATTCGATATGTTGTCCATGGTAAAAGGGTTAATTATCTCATAATAAATTGAATAATATTATTGAAATAATTATGATTATATAAATAAATTATACTTTTAAAAACAATAATAAAATTTTTCTACTAAAAATTATCTATTTACCAATCATCGAGATGGTAGGTCGTACGTATACAGAATTAGCATTCCTATGTATCCATGATCATTATGGAATCAAGGTAAGTAGTATTTTATCATAAAATAATTAGAATTTTATCTTATAAACCAATTTATTTCTTTTAACATTATTACATATATCATTCATTTAAGGGGGTGGAGAAAGAAAATCGCATCGCTTTGTGGAGGTTGTAGTCTATATGTATATATGAATGACATTATCATTTATTAATGTATAGAAATGTAAGAAAATAGTTAATAAGTTATAGTTTAATAATTATTATTATGATATTTAAATCATATATAAATAATAAATACAATATTATAACCATTTATATGAGGTGGTGATGCAAAATTAAATACATCCGTCTGCAAGGTGGTAATCCGCCTACACATGAATGATGCGTTTTATTCCCAAATAATGGATGGTTCTGTATGGATATTGTTGATTAAAATAAAATAAACCAAATACTAATATATGTTAAAAACTAAATTTATTATCACATCATATTTATAGATGATATGAATGAGGTGGAATAAGAAATAAAACTGAAACATATCGTTAAAAATTATACTTCTTATTTGGAAAATTGTATTTTCTCAACAATTTAAGTCCTCTAATATTGTTGGTATACCCAAAATAATTCCACTAGAATATGTGATATAATTTTATTATGGTATTTTTTTAGACAGTTTCCAAAAACATATGTTTTTAATTGTTAAGTAAGGAGGATAACAGATTCCCTTTATAAGAGAGGGGAGGGGCACTCTTATAATTTTTAAAACATTAAAATTAATATAAACTAATTATCAATTCCAAATGGTTAAAAAATGATATAATAATAATATATGATGAGTATGGAATAAATTATTTCATACAATAAAAATTTGTAATGTTAGTACTATGTTATATCCCTTATCCTTTGGTTTTTACCCCTATCAACCCTTTCACACATACCACGATAATCAGATTTCTTACTCTTTTTAAGTCAATATAGTTATTATAATTGGATAAAAGCCCCATATAAGAACCATGGTTTATATTATAAACAATATCCTGATCATTTTAATGAATATATTATTTTTAAAAATATTATATTGTTTATAAAATATTATTAATTATAAAATATCATTGATATCAATTTTACAATAATTATTTACTTTGACTTTTATAAAATTTAAAATATAATTTAATGTTAAATGAATATTTTAATATGGAAAAAATATAATATTTTTTCAATAAAATTATTGGATCACATTAATTCCCTTTAATTATATTACATTTAATATTTTTAAAACCATTTATTTTGTTTTTCCATTAATTAAACAATTATTCGTCAACATCGTATAAGCATTTAAGATAATTATGTCTTCATTTAGAATAAAAAATAAATTATCATTATGAATAAATATATTGTATATTTAAAAAATATATAATCAAATATATCATGTATTTATTCCTATATTAAAATTATTAAAATTTATTAAAAATAATATTGTTACATTTTTTACTTTTCATTAAATTAATTATTATAAAGTTTATAGTCACGTCTAAATAGGAATAAAGGTCATATATTCAATATTTTGATGGTTATAGATATGATAACTTATAAAAACTGGCAATGTTTTGGGGTCATTTTATAGTCCATGCCATTTTATTTTTGAACAATAATTACATGATTTACCCTTTACTAATGTAATAAAAATTACTATGATTACTATTCACAATGACAAAAAATAGATGTTTTACTAAGTTTTTAACTAATGATTCCAAATAATGTGTCCATATTTTAAAATTAAAAACACATAATTGAATGTATTTATTTTAAAATTAAACTAAAAAAATGTGACAAAATTAGTTTTCCAAAAAAATGCCTTTTTAAGGTGAAAATGTTTATATAATGAATTGAATTATAAATTAAATCCAAATAACATATCAATGTATTTATAAAACAAAAAAAATGACAAATTAAATTTTTAAACAAATAAAACATATAGTTTTCCATTAATAATATGTTAAAAGAAAACAAAGATTTCTATAAAAATCGGTATTTTCAGTATTCATTTAAATAATCCTAGTTTAAAAAAAATATTAAAATTTCACTGGAGGATAATTTCTATTTTCTTATTTAAAATATGGTTTATATATTACAGAGTAGAATTTTTAAAAAATCCATAATTTATTTACATAATTTACATACAAAAATATATTAGAGAACATTTTTGAAGAATACATATCATTAAAGAAAAAAATGTCATTTTTAAAAATTAATATTTTATTTATAAGGAATTAATTTTAGAAAAATGATTTGAAAATTTAAATCAATATTTATTCCTACACAGATCCTAGAATTCAATTTTTTGGTTAAAATGGTTAGATTTAAATAATAATATTTCATGGTTCGTTTAAGTTCAGCGTTGTGTTATAAACATGTTATCGAACATAATATACTTTTTTTTAATATATCAATATATTATAGTTAATATAAATCTAACACACCATAAAACCCAATCAATTATTTAAACCATTATAATCATCATAAAAGATACTATTTTCTATGATAAATATTAAATAAGCGGAGTTCATCCAAAAAATACAATGATATTGTCTATGAATCTCACAAACCATAAATCCAAAATTCAATATGGTTACTCTAGAAAAAATATTCTAAGTATATGTCCCTATATTTTAAAATATATTCTTGTTACACTCATATTATTCACGGCTTTGTAGACAAGTTACATTACAAAATATTAACATTCTGTCCAACCTTCAATTATTTTAATCTAATTTTCCAAATTCAATTTTATATTAACATATATCATGATGTATTCAGCTATCAATTACCCCATTAATAAAATTTAAACATAATAAAATTATATCTCAAAAAATAAATACCATAAATTTTATTAAATTTTGGAATATCAAAATCTCATTATAGAATGGATAATAAAATCCTTCCATGGTTTATAAATCCTCGAATCAAATGAACATAGACAAATATGTGTTCACCGTTGACATATAGACCTGGTGAAATAGAAAATCCCTCCCAAGATACACCAATATTTTTTAAATAATCTAATTAATATTCTTATTTTATAGAATTTCTGAAGATTCACCTTGTTTTAGATAGTCAAATAAAATTAAATAGGATATTTCCTTAAAAATAAATGTGTAGTTTAATCAGACATGACATATCCTCTATATCATTTAAAGAGGATACATTACCAATCTATAAATCCATTATTAGACTAATATATAATAAAAAACATCCATTCTAATAAATTTACCTTGCTTGTTTTTATATAATATTATATTTTCATCCACTAAAGAAGAATATCTCCCCAAAGCTAACATCATATCATCCCCTTCCTCCATCATTTCCCATAAATCATAAAAAAAATATAAATAAAAAATAAACCATCCCTAAAATTATATAATTATGATATTAAATGATTATATGAAATAATAATTTTCGTTTAATATTGTAAATACAGAAATTAAAATATAATTATTTTTTAAGGATTGAAAAAAGGTATTGAAGTGAAAATAATAATTACATTAAAACATTTTGAGTTACTAAAATATTTATGGTTATTAATTGGTGTAATATGATTAATTCTAATAAAAATAATTTATTGATATGGGGGACTAACAATAAAATAAATTATAGAAATTCCAGGTATTTTCAATTATTCATAGAGTAATATGAGTACATGTCTTCAGTTTCAAGTGACTATTATTGGAAGTTGAAGTAACACATATAATTACTATATCCCAAATATTTTAGTTTTTTGGTGATAACTATCATGGTTGATTAATCATGGTTAAAAAAATAATTGATTTTTGAGATGGTATAAGTAGTTTTTAAATTTTTTTATTTATTACTATGCTAAATTTTGAAATTGTTGAGTTTTTTTTAAAAAAAATACCCTTAATTTCATAGAAAATAAATATTTTGTCTTGTGGGATACATTTTTTTCTTATGGGTTTCCCATAGGTTGATTGGTTATTTTATTTAACTATATTTATTTTAATAAATAGAATATTTTACTCTACACATATTGAAACTCTGGAGATTCAGTGTAGAAATATTTTATTTTTTGATATACTCACAATGTCATATTTTTTCTATATATATTCATTATTTCTTATAGTATTGATTTGATAGTGTTTTTGAGTAAATATTAATTTTTTGTAATTATAAATATATAGATTTGTTTCTTGAGATGGTGATAGTTTAACATAAATAAATTTTTTATTGTATCATACGAAAAAGAATTGTATTGATGTCATATTTTACAAATATCAATATATTTATATTGATTATTTAATTGTTTATATATTGAAATTAATTTTTATTTTTTAATATACTTAATAAATGATTTTATAGTTTATCATTTATTATTATTATAGTATATAAATGTGTGTGTGTGTAACTGGTTATAGTCTTCTATTTCTAACCTATTAGAGGCTCACTTGTGGTGTCACTTATGATGAAAACACATGTTTAGGTGGATGGTGAACTATCACGGATCTTCAAATGAAATAATAAAAGTAACATGATGGTATGTTAGAACCCTAACTATTTTCTTAGCACTTATATTGAATATGATTTATGTTTAAAGTACACATAAGTAAATTATGGGTCATATATCTTGAAGTAGTATTTAGGTTACTATTATTCAATTTTTAGTATATTTTTTCATATTTTATTGGTTAGAGGATTCAATATTTGGAAAATGTGTATTGATGATTTGGGTGCCTAGATTATCTTATTGTCATTTCAAGCCACACTCCCAAACCATGTGAGGGGTGGGGTTTTCCAGTGATATTTACATGATTACCACACTATTCACTAATTCATGTGGATTCCAAGGGAATTAGTAAAGATCCATTTTATTTGTTTGAGTAACGGTGCATGGATAGTGAAGTTTTATAAAAAGTCATGTAACCAAATTGCTTGACCAAACCATTACAATTGGGTCCCAGCCTATGAAAACTATTATGATGGAACTTTGTTTCCCAATACTTTTTCCCAAACTCTAGTGGTCTTCCCCCATTGAAAACCCATACTAGGCCTAAAGTGAAGATGACAATGACTCTCTAGGACCGGCTTTAGTAGGCTACTGGTGGGATACAAGCTTTGAGGGTATAAAATAATAAATTGGGAGGAATTTACCATATATAACCCAATAATACATAAATAAACCTTATATAACATCATAAATAATTTAAACCATGATCAATAATAGTCCCACAATGCATGAAAAATGTCAAAAAAATAAAATCTCAAAAAAATTACAAAACAAATTATATGAACCAACTCCATATCCAACACATTTTCTAATAATAATCTTCTGCTCAGTAACTAAACTCACCTTCTAGTCCTATAAATAATTTATATATATTAGGGGTGATAATTATATGTATAATTACTTGAATTATACTCATGATATCTCATGAAAATGTTTAAATTTATTACTAATCCATATTTTAACAAACGAAAAATTACCCATCATATAAATTATAGGAGACCAAAAAACCTCAACATTATTCACACACCAAATATCACAGAAATTCATGGTAAAAAAATATTAAAAGAAAATTTCTTAAGGTTATTTTGAAACAACTTCCTGACCATTTTTTACACTTAACCCCCAATCTCAAACATCATGTGCTATCAATATCTTCTTTAGCAGATTAGTAGCACAGAAAGTTACTTATTTTATTTCCTAGCTCTTACAACAACCATAACACCCTAATCGTCCCATATCAATTGTAATATACCATGTCTCATTCAAACATCTTATATATATAATAGTAGGGTGTTATGAACATGAAGGGGGTCAATATTGTTCCATATTACAACCATTATAGACCCCCAAAATATTTCCTCACATAAATATCACTACATCTCATATATTCAATTCCTTATATATTATTCATTTCCACCTAAAATATATCATCTTGTAAATACTCCCATGGTATTTTATAGTGATCTTAGGGTTTCATTATGCCCAATGCGTCATTGTGTCTTCCAATGATATTTTACCCTCTCATTAGTTCCCAGTAATGTCTACCATTGCACTACATATTATGATAGTATGATCACACACACCTATATATCCCATAACTAATATAACATTTCCATGAGGTAATGGAAACGTTGGTGGAGTTAACCATCAATTCCATCATCATCCATGATTCTATGTAAAAAAACATCGTACTAGTCTCTTGTTTGGCATTATTAACAGTATCCAACAATGGTTGTGTGTGTAAATAAATGATAGTAAAAATAAATTATAGGAATATATATCATACAATATATTTGTCGATATAGTTAACACCCAAAATCATTGCCATAACACATTAATGTTTTCCTACAATCATGGCCACACACCACCATTGTTACCATCTATGAAAACTCATCCATCCCCATTTCATATAAAAAAATGTTCCTTATAAACATTCACAATTATATGATAATTATACCATTTCTCAAATACAATATTTACAAGTAATAAAAAAATTTATGATTATTTATCAATTCAATTACATATTTAATGTAAATCCACTTTTGGTCATTACCTATAAGTATTTCAACCATTATGAATTTCTATATCAACTTTTTAAATTATCATATTATACTACTACTCATCAACAATAAAAATACCCATGAAAACTATCCACACCATCATTCCATAAAAATTATGTCATTAACTCATATCAATCGTTGTAGGGGAATGATTTCCATGTTGTAAAGTTCCACGTCCCCAACCATATCATTATTGGATATCCATGGAATCTGTCAGATGAACCACTAACCATCAAAACTATTCACACAAAAACATAACCTATAATTATGACATAATCACTACAAAAAAATAATGAAATAAACTATAAAAATACTACATTTCAAACTCAAACACACTTTAGAGTTCCTTATAAAAAAAATTCAAACAAATTCACTTCTTCCATTCTACAAGTTCATTACTATCCTAATTTTATTTTTGTTTTTTGAATATAGAATCCAAAACAAAATCACAATTGTTAAAATAATGTCTAAAAAAATATGTATTTCCTTCAATAATAGAAAACATATTTAACCACATGAGGAATTACAAAAAAAGTAATTAAACAAATGGAGTTCATCACATTTCCTTCAATTTCATTACATCTAGTTTATTATCACAATTATATTAGTCCATTTAATCCACTAGAAATAATGAAAACTCATAATTCCCAGATATCTTATAAAAAAATAAATTTTTATCTTAAATCTCGTATGTCATCTCGAGCTTTACTACCAACTACACAACATAGGGAAAGGAAGAGCTGATAGAAAGACCACAATTGTATAAGAGAATCCTCGGTCATTTAAAACATTATTTTTTTCATCATAAACTCCTCCCAAATATCTATAAATTAAAATCATCAATACTTCTTGGATACCATAATGAATGAATAGGAATAATATGATAACGCAATAGGGGGAAATAAACATTGATTACCAATAGTGAATATCTTAATGTTTAGTATCCAATCCCACAAATAGTGTCCCAAAGGGATATGAAAATTGCACTGAAATATAATAAGAGTTGAGATAAAGAGTCTGGATAGAATAAAATTTACAGGTGCATCCATATTAATACTCAATATGGAATGATTTTATCATTGAAAATAGGTAGAAACCATGAAAAATGGATAGGTTTTTCTTGAAACGATGTGAAATATGATAGTCCATGCCACAATCAGTTCCTGTTAATGGAATCCAATAATTCTCAAAAAGTATCCTGACATGATCCTATAAACCTAGGTGAAATCAATAATGTAATAGATACCTCCATGGGTAAGAACTATAACCACTAAACACGTATATGTTACAGAATAATTTCTATGAAAAATTGGTGAATCAAATAATATATAATTCAAACCCACTATATCTTCCCCAACACCACTATTGAGAGTACCGAGACACATCCTATGACCTTCTATTCACTCTAAGAAACTCATATCCCAACATAATTATGAAACATGAAAGCCACACTATAGGGGTCCTTGGAATGGAAGATCCTAAAATTTTAGCCACCAAGGCTCCCATTTTGAAAACCCCCAAGGTAAAACATGAACCATAACATCATAGAACTATCCCCCATCTAAATATATTTTTAATAAAAAACCATTATTACCATGAAAATCTTTACAATACGACTCTCTCCCAGAAAAATGTAATGGGGTGGAAAGGTATGATATGTTAAATATAATAACTCTAATAATATTCTCATCCATTAAAATAAAAAACAATCATATTAGTAAAATCCAGATACAACTCATAATAATATATCTTTCGGTGGTTCTTCTCAAATGGGACAATTACTCAATAGAAGCATGAAGCAATAATAAGAAAAAAACTCAATCATTAATCCTTTAGAACCATCTTATGATTTTCAATTCAATTCAGGAATCCCATAAATAAATTAAAATAATAAAATCAAATCAAATAACGATACAAATCTTGAATATTTGATTCCATTCAAATTTATTCTCTTAAAAATCCCCATACCTATATAGAACTGAAAGAATAAAATAACCATAGACCTCATTCCTTTAGAGATCCTATGTCTTAATTGCTCCATACATGAACATCACATAAAAAACTATATACTAATTTTACCAATTGATTACAACAAAATCATATTGAAGATATATATTACATTTTTTATGTGAAGGAAATCATTGTCCTAGTACAACCTTTGAGGATCCTCTAACCATTAATCCATATAAAAACACACTAAAACACAATTAAAGGTCTGATAAACTAGGAATATATCTCGTTCTCCTAGAAAAAACACAATGATCCATGATAAGGGGAATCCCTTAAGAATAGAAGGTCACTACTTAGATACTCTACATGTATCCTCTACTAACCCTCACATTACCTCAGATAGACTTATATAGCCTTTATACTCTCTTAAATTATCTAAATCATCATTATCATACTTTTCAAAATAGTTGGTCCAAATAATGTTCACTCCATATCATCAGTACAATATAATGAATTTAAAAATGTCCCCAATACAACTCCATGAACAGATCTATACAAATGGAATAGTATAAGGTACTATTAGAAATAAACTCTACCAAGGAATGGTTATTCCCCCTTTATCTGACAAATTAATGTAAATTATAATCTAATAAATTCACCAGTATTTATATAATTTTTATCATTTACCCATACATCTATGGTTGGTAATACTTGAAGAGATGAAAAATAAATATCAATTATTATTACAATCGTCATGTGATGCCTGAGAAAAAATGAGGATCTTGATTATGGGTGATGACCCTTGATACCTCATGGATGAAAACTGTAGAGGCCCGAATCCTGACGTACATGGACATTACATTACATTTTCGGAATACTTATTACATAACAAAAACACACACACAAGGATCGTAATAGTTTAGTGTCTTTGGAAACTCGGAACGTAATCTTGTAATCGTGGTGAAAGATCTTCAATATCTCTCATAAAGATCTTCCCTTTTTTTTACCTAAAACCTTTCTTTATATCCTGGGGAAAAGAAAACATAAAAGGGTTAGCTCAAATGATCAGTAAGGGTAAACAAAAGAAAAAATCAATCACATCATATTCATAAGAACATAACTTTTGGAAATCTTAACCTGCAAAAGAGAGCATAATTTCATAACATGGGATAAATCCTAGTAGTGAAATGAAATCCCAATAAGCATAACTTAAAACATGAAACTTTGTGGCATACACACATAATCATAGAGAATCATTTCTTGTTAGTCATGACTCATTGCCAAGACTATCTTAGTGGACAAAGTCCCTTTCTGAATCGAGTCACCCTCGTTTCAGTCCTGTTTCACTGAACAGGTATAACCTACCATTCCAGCCATGTCTATCTCATGAGATATGAAATCTTTACCCAATTCATTGGAGGGAGATATAGGTCCCACCCATCTCATAATGAATCATTTTTTATGTGTTCCACATAATCATAAATCATACATCATCACATAACACATGTAACAAAAATGGGATTCTGGAAACATCATGACATCATAAAACAAATCATATAAGGTAAATAATTCCCTCACAACATAATCAAATCAATGTAATAATAGGGATAAAAACAGAACCCTTTATTATCTTAGATGAAAAATAATTTTGATAAAACACTTGAACTCCATTCTTGAGGAAAATATCCTTTCTACTTTAAAAACACTTTTCCTTTCTTAACATGTCGTACAATCATAAACTAAAAGAAGTGGATTAAATATAAACTTGAAAAATTTTAAAGGAAGCTTCTTGGAAATAATGTTTTAAAAATACATTCATGCCGTATAAGTTAAAAAAACATTCTTCGTACTTTTGTCGGAAAAGTCAAAAAGTACCTCGTACGAAAAACGACAAAAGATTCCTTTTATATCTTTTACTAAAAACTCGCCGAATGGTAAAATTGGATTTAAACAATTGTAGGTGGATGTAAATAACATTACATATTGAGGGAACATGGATTTGGATGATAAAATACACCCCAGTAAATACCAAAGTATAAACAATCTCGGATAAAAATGAGATTGTGATATTTCCCTTACCTTAGGTCCGACTTGCTTTGTAAGTGTCTGAACCTCCTTTATAATGATTTAAATCATGTTATTGACTTATTCCAGAATCATATTAATTGTTATTATATCATATATGGTCCACTTATTACTTTATATTACCCGTTCTTTTGTAAATTCATGTTAAAGTAGCGTTTTGGATAAAATCGTCTCATTTGTCGTTCGTGTTTTAAACTTGTAATTATTCATATGATTACTTAGATCATGATTACTTAATTCCAGAATATAAAACATGATTTATATATATATATTCAGAATATACATATATAATAAATCAGTAAATGGAAATAAATACACCGTTCATGGAGACGGTAGTCCATACATACGCATGAACGCTGTTTTCGTTTCCTTATTGAATTGAATGGAATTAAGTAGATGACATAAATATAAATATAAATAATTCCAGTATCATTATCAGGTCATATATTTCATTAGTACTTATTATATATACTTTATAATCATTCATGAATGGTTAATCATTGAGAATGAATCTCATCGCGTCGTGGAGACGGTAGTCCGTACGTACGCACGAGCGATGATATCGTTCCCATGGTCGTGGAATTGTGTTGAAGTGTATGGATACTATTTCAGTATCAATATCACATTATAATAATCAAATATAGTTACTCATTACACCTTTATACCCATCCAATTAAGGTGGTGGCGGAAAATAGATTACACCACGGCGTGGAGACGGTATTCCATTCGTACGCACGCGCGGTGATTTCATTTTTCCGTAGGATGGATAGAAGGTGAATTAAGGTTGTTTCATATTTATAATAAAATATCAGTATTTAATTAATACTTATGTTATTACTTTATCATGAAACAAATAAAGAAGATGAAGTTGAAGAAGAAATAAATTGAAAAGATCGGTACTGGATATTACCCCTTCTTTGAAACGCCTCTTTGAATCCTCCACTTAGGGAACTAAGATTGGTCTTTGAAGAAGACCAGGACCTCTAGGATTATTTTAGGGAAGTGGAGAAGGGATTTTGGCAGGGGTTGGACGAGCTTGAGTGCTCAAATTGGTGTGAGGAGGAGTGGGAGGAGGTCTCCTTTTATAAGGGAGGAGAGGGGCACCTTAGAAATATCTCAAAATATTATTTTATATTAAAGTCAAAATCGGTTTATAATGGTTCCAAAGGGTCTTATTTAGAAGGTAAAGTGGGGATGGGTCGCAATCCTATCAACCAATAGGATTTAGACAAGTTTAGGTTATTATTTTAACCTTATCAATTAGATTTAACTTTAAGTTAAATAATGTAACTTTTACCGTGTCTTTTTGTTTTCTTACACTATATGGTTAATACACTTACTATAACATGCAAAACTAACCCCAAATTGTTTATTATTAATATATATATCCTTATCTAAGTCATTTGGCAGAACCTTAGATTTTTAGGAATAAAATAACAATTAATAATATAATTTTTTATTTAAAAACTATTTTGTGTCAATTTTGACACTATTTGATATTTGATTTTTGTGAAAGTCATAACAGAATTATATGTTCGAACCAAGTTTATTAAATCAACACTAATATATCATAGTAACCTAGAAAATTAGTGTAATTCATAAAAAGTCTTAAATTACTTTTATTTTGGTATTTATAATATCGATTATGTCAATATTGCATTAATAAGATAATT
Organism: Viscum album; assembly: GCA_963277665.1. NCBI lineage: Eukaryota > Viridiplantae > Streptophyta > Magnoliopsida > Santalales > Viscaceae > Viscum > Viscum album. The sequence goes on from OY728146.1 coordinate 1,658,938,013, forward strand.
ACTGCATCATCTTTGTGTCATAAATAAATTAAATTATTTGATGTCTAAAAATTACAAATAAAATACCATTATGTAGGAAATATTTTTATCTTTCTAATGAATATTTATAATCAAATTTATCTTATGTACAACCCTATATTAAAAATGTTTTAGTAAATAAACTTTGATTTTAACTCTTTTAACTCTTCTTTGAATTAAATAATAATAAATGTCCTAATCTAATCCAAGTGGGCCTAAATGATAATATTTTACACTTAAGGTTGTTTTTGGTCGAGATACACTTGTCCAATAGAATTATGAAATGTGTTAGGGTAATATTAATATCATTCTTACCCTTAATTAACCTATTTACTTTTAACCGTGGTAAATAAAAGTAAAAAGTTACTATTCACCAAAAATTATTTTCATCTCATTTAACCACATTTTACTTACTGACATCAACCATGTCTCTCGGATTTTTTAAATTCCATTCACAGAAGCGGTAAAATTATATTTTATGAAAAATTCAGTTTTTTAACTACCACTTAGTAGTTTCACTATTCATCAAAAATTGATGTTTTTCAGAACAATGCCAAAATTTCATCCTAAGCTATATTTCATATTCCGAATTCACAAATGATGTCTATTTTACCAAATTAATAACATAGAAGTTTCATTAATTAATTTTATAATTAAATCCCGCTGTTAAAACAAATAGCGTGTTTTTAGGAAACAATATCTATCAAAAGATTGACACTTGATTATGTCTGGTTTAAATGTGAAATTACATCCAATGACCAACATTGTATTAAATTGTAAAAATATATTCTAAATATACTTTAAAACCACTCAAATTAATGATTTATCACTATTAATTATTTCGATTAAAAAAGTTGTTTTTAATTATAATTTAGTAATTTTCACTATTCATCAGAATATGAAAGTTATCCGAAAAGTACCAAAATTTCACCTTAGGCTAAATTCGATACTCCGAATCCAAAAATGAAGTCAATTTTGAGAGCTAAAATTTCTAAAATTTAAAAAGTGGTTATTACTATTCATAACGGCTAGTTTTAATAATATTTTAATAGCATATCGTTTTTTCGTGAAACTCAGTATTGCGTACTACACACGCTATCGAGGAAGGTTGAGATTGCGTGTAATGCAAGGAAAGTCAAGGATGCATGTTGTGAAATCTCCTTTTGGTGTAGAGTATAACACAAGACATTAATAAAATTAAAAAGAATATTTTTCATAAAATCTCGGGCTGTTACATTCTACCCCCCTTAAAATGAATTTCGCCCTCGAAATTCGTCGGGGTTATAAATGGTTTACTATTCGAAAGTTTCTTTAATAGAAACCCACATCGTAAAAAAAGAATACCAAAACATGGCTTTAAAAACTAAAGTATGAAATGTAACGATTACCCAAATAAACTAATTACTGGGTTTCCACACAGGTGAAAATATGGATATGGAAGAGAAATATAACCATCATGTTCTGATGGAGAGTTGTAGAGAACATGGCTATGGAAAAGCCAGTAATCACAAATCCATAGATTTGTGATGATATAAGGTACCATCTGATTCATCAGGTATAAGATCACTAGGACAACATTTTTGGTTTTCAAGATCATTTCCCTGAAGTTAAAAATTTGAATTAGAATAAATACTTACTTTATTTTGGTACAATCTCACTGTTGTTCGTGCCTTGAACAATTTCCACTTCATCTCTTAAATAAATGAAGTTGAATTTGTTATTCGTGAAGTGTTAGCAGATCATGTGATAGAATGACGGGTCATTCCATCTGTCTCAAACAAATGGTTAGCAAAAATTATATACATAAGTCGATCTATAGTGAGATTAATCATATATGGTTCCTAAAATGGACTTATACTTCATATATCATACTGCTTAATATAATAAAACTAGTTTCTACTAAACAGGGACTTCATGTAGGCTAGTGGTAGGCGATAAAGGCCAGTCACACTTCGATTGTGGGTTCGATTTCCACAGCCTTGTCCGACGCGATGGGCTATCGCCCGTCCGGCAGGTTGTCCTTTTTCTAAAGCTATATTACTATAACATCCCATCAATAATATCAAAAAACGTTTTATCATAACTTATGTCCAACATAATCCATTCTAATATTTAGGCTTATCCATAATACTGTCGTCCACTCTCAGAGATTTAATACCATCATTGATCCCCATATATCATAAGATATATCTTGTTGGTCACATTCCAAACTTTCAAAGGCCTTAATCTTGTACTCTCTTGAATACCCATTGAACCTTAGTGAAAACATGAATGCAGTTAAAAGTTAACACTTTCCACATACCAAAATCCTCAAAATTCTATATACTCAAACCATGATATCACTTAGTCCTTATATCAATCATGAGCTCATGAATACTGTTAAACATTTCATTTTCTCGTTTTCCATTCATTATGCGCATATCATCTTACTTCCAAAAATATCTCAATTACTTTGAATACCACATTAGACCAATACATTAATATTCTAATACTCCACGATACAACATTATTTTGGAATCCCATTACATAAACACTTAATCATTCCACCACATCGTTGTCATATTCAACATCGCCAATAGTGATCGCATGTGACTTCCCTTTGTCCTTTGACTTAAGCGGTTGCTCATGTCGATCATCACTAACCCTTAGATTAGGGCATTTATTATCATAATGCCCCATTTCCTTGCACTTGAAGCATTGAAGTGTTGGTGGTGCGTTCTCTGCAGTGTTTTCTTTATTCACATCATTAGAAACCCTTCTTCCATTACTTCGACACTCAGCTGCTCGATGACCTTCTTTTCCACACTTAAAACATTTTCTAGTCCCTTTAAGACAATCTCCACCATGCTTCTTTCCACACTTTGTGCATAAGGAAACATTCATCTTCTTTTCACTATTATTCTGAGATTTCTCCTTGAACTCCATCTTTCGTTTCCTGTCAAAACCATGAGATGGATATGTAACACCAACTTCTATTTCTACCTTGATAGCACAACACACAATTTCTTCATAGCTACTGAATTCTCTTATAGCTAATGCCCTTCGAAGACTTGGTTTTAAGCCACCGAAAAATCGATCAACTTTACTTTCAGGTTAGATGATAATGCCAGATGCATACCTTGCAAGTCTTGTAAAATTCTCTTCGTATATACCAACAGATTCATCATCCTTTTGCTTTAGTTCAAGAAACTCCTTCTCCATCTTTGTTCGAAGAATACGAGGAAAGTACTTACTGAAAAACAAGTTCTTGAACTCGTCCCATTCCATGGACTCAATTTCATCTCTTGGCCTCGTATTCTTGATAAGATTCCACCATTGATCAGCTTCACCTTCAAAACGATATACTGCTAAGATGACTTTATCATGTTCAGAACATTGAAGAACTGAAAATATCTTTTCAGTCGTACTGATCCATTGTTCAGAAACAAGTGGATCGGATGTCCCACTGAAAGAAGGTGGACGTTGCCTCATGAAGGACTCAATAGAATATTGTTCCTTTCTCTGCTCATTTGGAAGTCTAGAATGATTCATAGCTTGTGTAAGGATAGTAATAAGATTTTGAACTCCATCTCCCATAACATTTGTTTGTTCAGGAGGACAATCATTGCATTGTCCATTGCATTGATCAACACGGTTCCTTCGGGTTCCAGCCATTGTCTAAAACCCAAAAAGAATAGTGTGAGAGGCAAAAATCATCCTAGGGAAAACAAAATAATAACGGGGGAGTACCTTCAATATCTAACATATTAGGTTTAATTCTATGATCGTTAGCGTAGTTCTAGTACTATAACCTTTACATATACTTAACCTTAGGGACATCCCTAGACATACCGTAGAAATATCTCTAGGGATCTCACTAACGTTTTCGCATCCTAGTTTCAAAAGGTTGACTAAACCTTTCCTCTGATACCAACTGTAGAGGCCCGAATCCTGACGTACATGGACATTACATTACATTTGCGGAATACTTAGTACATAACAAAAACACACACACAAGGATCGTAATAGTTTAGTGTCTTTGGAAACTCGGAACGTAATCTTCTAATCGTGGTGAAAGATCTTCAATATCTCTCATAAAGATCTTCCCATTTTTTACCTAAAACCTTTCTTTATATCCTGGGGAAAAGAAAACATAAAAGGGTGAGCTCAAATGCTCAGTAAGGGTAGACAAAAGAAAAAATCAATCACATCATATTCATAAGAACATAACTTTTGGAAATCTTAACCTGCAAAAGAGAGAATAATTTCATAACATGGGATAAATCATAGTAGTGAAATGAAATCCCAATAAGTATAACTTAAAACATGAAACTTTGTGGCATACACACATAATCATATAGAATCATTTCTTGTTAGTCATGACTCATTTCCAAGACTATCTTAGTGGACAAAGTCCCTTTCTGAATCGAGTCACCCTCGTTTCAGTCCTGTTTCACTGAACCGGTATAACCTACCATTCCAGCCATGTCTATCTCATGAGATATGAAATCTTTACCCAATGCATTGGAGGGAGATATAGGTCCCACCCATCTCATAATGAATCCTTTCTTATGTGTGCCACATAATCATAAATCATACATCATCGCATAACACATGTAACAAAAATGGGATTCTTGAAACATCATGACATCATAAAACAAATCATATAAGGTAAATAATTACCTCACAACATAATCAAATCAATGTAATAATATGGATAAAAACAGAACCCTTTATTATCTTAGATGGAAAATATTTTTGATAAAACACTTGAACTCCATTCTTGAGGAAAATATCCTTTCTACTTTAAAAACACTTTTCCTTTCTTAACATGTCGTACAATCATAAACTAAAAGAAGTGGATTAAATATAGACTTGAAAAATTGTAAAGGAAGCTTCTTGGAAATAATGTTTTAAAAATCCATTCATGCCGTATAAGTTAAAAAAAACATTCTTCATACTTTTGTCGGAAAAGTCAAAAAGTACCTCGTACGAAAAACGACAAAAGATTCCTTTTATATCTTTTACTAAAAACTCGCCGAAGGGTAAAATTGGATTTAAAAAATTGTAGGTGGATGTAAATAACATTACATATTGAGGGAACAAGGATGTGGATGATAAAATACACCCCAGTAAATACCAAAGTATAAACAATCTTGGATAAAAATGAGATTGTGATATTTCCCTTACCTTAGGTCCGACTTGCTTTGTAAGTGTCCAAACCTCCTGTATAATAATTTATATCATGTTATTAACATATTACATAATCATATTCATTGTTATTATATCATATATGGTCCACTTATGACTTTATATTACCCGTTCTTTTGTAAATTCATGTTAAAGTAGCGTTTTGGGTAAAATCGTCTCATTTGTCGTTCGTGTTTTTAAATTGTAATTATTCATATGATTACTTAGATAATGATTACTTAATTCCAGAATATAAAACATGATTTATATATATATTCAGAATATACATATATAATAAATCAGTAAATGGAAAGAAATACACCATTCATAGAGACGGTAGTCCGTACGTACGCATGAATACTGTTTTCGTTTCCTTATTGAATTGAATGGAATTAAGTAGATGACATACATATAAATATAAATAATTCCAGTATCATTATCAGGTAATATATTTCATTAGTACTTATTATATATACTTTATAATCATTCATGAATGGTTAAACATTGAGAATGAATCTCATCGCGTCGTGGAGACGGTAGTCCGTACGTACGTACGAGCGATGATATCGTTCCCATGGTAGTGGAATTGTGTTGAAGTGTATGTATACTATTTCAGTATCAATATCAATTTATAATAATCATATATAGTTACTCATTACACCTTTATACCCATCCAATTAAGGTGGTGGCGGAAAATAGATTACACCACGGCGTGGAGACGGTATTCCGTTCGTATGCACGCGCGGTGATTTCATTTTTCCGTAGGATGGATAGAAGGTAAATTAAGTTTGTTTCATATTTATAATAACATATCAGTATGTAAGTAATACTGATGTTATTACTTTATCATGAAACAACTAAAGAAGATGAAGTTGAAGAAGAAAGAAATTGAAAAGATCGGTAATGGATATTACCTCTTCTTTGAAACGCCTCGTTGATCCTCCACTTTGGGAACTAAGATTGGTCTTTGAATAATACCAGGACCTCTAGGATTATTCTAGGGAAGTGTAGAAGTGATTTTTTCCAGGGTTGGCCGAGCTTGAGTGCTCAAATTGGTGTGAGGAGGAGTGGGAGGAGGTCCCCATTTATAAGGGAGGAGAGGGGCACCTTAGGAATATCTCAAAATATTATTTTATATTAAAGTCAAAATCGGTTTATAATGGTTCCAAAGGGTCTTATTTCGAAGGTAAAGTGGGGATGGGTCGAAATCCTATCAACCAATAGGATTTAGACAAGTTTAGGTTATTATTTTAACCTTATCAGTTAGATTTAACTTTAAGTTAAATAATTTAACTTTTACCGTGTCTTTTTGTTTTCTTACACTATATAGTTAATACACTTACTATAACCTTCCAAACGAACCCCAAATTATTTATTATTAATATATATATCCTTATCTAAGTCATTTGGCCGAACCTTAGATTTTTAGTAATAAAATAACAATTAATAATATAATTTTTGATTTAAAAACTATTTTGTGTCAATTTTGACACTATTTGATATAAGATTTTTGTGAAAGTCATAACAGAATTATATGTTCGAACCAAGTTGATTAAATCAACACTAATATATCATAGTAACCTAGAAAATTAGTGGAATTCATAAAAAGTCTTAAATTACATTTACTTTGGTATTTATAATATCAATTATGTCAATATTTCATTAATAAGATAATTACTCCATCATCTTTGTGTCATAAATAAATTAAATTATTTGATGTCTAAAAATTACAAATAAAATACCATTATGTAGGAAGTCTTTTTAGATTTCTAATTAATATTTACAATCGAATTTATCTTATGTAAAACCCTATATTAAAAATGTTTTAGTAAATAAACTTTGATTTTAACTCTTTTAACTCTTCTTTGAATTAAATAATAATAAATGTCCTAATCTAATCCAAGTGGGCCTAAATGATAATATTTTACACTTAAGGTTGTTTTTGGTCGAGATACACTTGTCCAATAGAATTAGGACATGCGTTAGGGTAATATTAATATCATTCTTACCCTTAATTACCCTATTTACTTTTAACCGTGGTAAATAAAAGTAAAAAGTTACTATTCACCAAAAATTATTTTCATCTCATTGAACCACATTTTACTTACTGACATCAACCGTGTCTCTCAGATTTTTGAAATTCCATTCACAGAAGTGGTAAAATTATGTTTTATGAAAAATATATTTTTTTAACTACCACTTAGTAGTTTCACTATTAATCAAAAATTGATATTTTTTAGAACAATGCCAAAATTTCATCCTAAGCTATATTTCATATTCCGAATTCAAAAATGAAGTCTATTTTACCAAATTCATAACATAGAAGTTGCATTAATTAATTTTATAATTAAACCCCGCTGTTAAAACAAATAGCGTGTTTTTAAGAAACAATATCTATCAAAAGATTGACACTTGATTATGTCTGGTTTAAATGTGAAATTGCATCCAATGACCAACATTGTATTAAATTGTAAAAATATATTCTAAATATACTTTAAAACCACTCAAATTAATGATTTATATCTATTAATTATTTCGATTAAAAAAGTTGTTTTTAATTATAATTTAGTAATTTTAACTATTCATCAGAATGTGAAAGTTATCCGAAAAGTACCAAAATTTCACCTTAGGCTAAATTCGATACTCCGAATCCAAAAATGAAGTCCATTTTGAGAGCTAAAATTTCTAAAATTTAAAAAGTGGTTATTACTATTCATAATGGCTAGTTTTAATAATATTTTATTTGCATATCGTTGTTTCGTGAAACTCAGTATTGCGTACTACACACGCTATCGAGGAAGGTTGCGATTGTGTGTAATGCAAGGCAAGTCAAGGATGTGTGTTGTGCAAGATCCTTTTGGTGTAGAGTACAACACAAGACATTAATAAAATTAAAAAGAATATTTTTCATAAAATCTCGGGCTGTTACAAAAACTCTCTCATCCACATATCATATCACTAAGACCTCTACAACAACTGACTATATAATATATTAGAAGATTTTTAAATTTATCAAATAAAAAATGATCACCCAAATAGTATTGAAATGCATTAAGATATCATCCCATTTCAAATTGGGGACGTCTAATGGTTGTTACAAACCACCTAGAACATAATTCTTCACCATAACCTATTGATAGACAAAGCACTATAATACAGACATCTATTGTGATATTAAACATATTTGGTTGCCAAATATGACTCTTCATTGAATAAAACATCTTATAAATACAAGAATTCAATTCAACATTTGATAAATTATAATCCTGCAGAACATCCTTGTGCACCAGCCATAGAATATAAAACAACCCATAAAATCTAATGTCATTTTTGTTATAAATTCACCACACTTATAAAGTATCATCATGGATAACATGGCCTGATTTCCCCACTACCTTTGAGTCTTCCAACCAATAATCATTTAACTAATAAATTTAAGGGTAAAAATGTCAACTGAAATAGTAAAACTCTAAAACTAGCATCCTCTACATCAAAATCCATTTTTGTGTGATTCACCATCAATCTATAAACATGTCTAAATTGAAGAACAATATATCTCCAAAAGTTCATACACTATGTAACAATGACTACATTCACCTTCCATATGGTGTGAGAGATCTAATTGTTGTAGTCATATAGTAACTCCATCTATATCAATTTTCATATAGTCAAATACAGATGATAGATATCATACCTCAGGCTCTTGTAAGTAATGAAGACTATAATGTGATCACCAATGAATTAATTTCATTGTAAAATATTTGAAAAAATCACCACTACAAACTTGATACCATGGGTGATATATTTCTTCTCATAAAGATGTAACATAGAAGGAATATAGGATATAAATTCCCATTTTTGTATCAAAAAAAATTCCCAAACAATTATGGAAAGTGTTGTAAAATACCTCAAACATCACTCCCACTATTAAAAGATAGATAATTGGAGTAACTAATCCCATGGGGGATGGGATTAACTCCTTATTCACATATGTATAGGGTATAGAGCCTCGTAGTGGATTGGATTAACTATCCATTACCATTCATAATATTTACTGAGATTTAAAGCATCATCTAATGAATTAGAGGACTATATAATTTTAGTCCCACCCGTCACATAACATATTGTTCTTATGTTAACCACCAGTGAACCATACTTGGATTATCATGAAATAAAATCATTATCTAATGCAATGGAGGGGAGTATAATTTTGATCCAACCCATCAGGTAATGAAAATCGTAATATGTACATGTTTATGTCTTCTATATCATGAAACTAAACCATGAATAATTATTATTATTGATAAAACTTATTAGAAACAATTGTGTTTCATAATATCATGTCATATCATAGCCAAATTATATATCATAAGGAATAGGAAGATTATAAGTGATTAAGTAACCATGTATGATGATATTTCCATAAAGAGTCATGTATCATGATCATTGATTTCCAATTTTGGAATATTAATTATTATGATTATGGACACATGATAATAAAATTTAAATGCAAAGGTGATGTTTTTTAGTGGGGATATGATCTATTATTGAAGTAAATAGATTATTTTTCCCATAAAACGAAAATTGAACAACAGTAGTCATCTATAAAATGGAAATTGTTTTCAAAATATATTAATTGAAAAAAAATTATATATGTGACATTTTTCACGAAATAAGAAATCTTAATGTTCACTAAATTAAGGTTTACAAAAATGTGGGAATTTCAAAGGGTACATAAGACATGTATTAACCCCAACAAATAAGGGAATAATAAACAAGGTATATATGTAACAATCATATATAAATAATATGAATTAAATAAATGAGAATAAGAATGAAAATATGGAAAAAAATAAAATAAAATATGTAACCCACAAGTAATGAAGACGTTTTTAAAGATCCGATATTAGGTTTGAAAACAAATTTTTTTAATTCCCACTTCATAAAAAGGATTATAAAACATTATTTTGAGAATTAGAGAAGGGAAATTTTATGGTCACAAGTGATAAAATGTAATTTGGTTTCCAATTAAAATAGGGAATTTTTATGAGAATGAAATTATGGACAAGGAGGGTAAACCATTATTCAAGATGTAAGAAAATACTCTAAATAATTATATTTATTTTTTGGAAGAAATTTATCAAGTTATGACCCTTAAAATTATAAATTAAATTTCAACATATATGAAGTGATAGTTAAAAATAAATTATTATGGTGGAATAATCCATGAATTTAAGTATGATGTTCATGGTAAAACATAATAACCTAATGAATGTGGCTTTTAGTTAAAAACCCCTAACATCTTTGTAATATATTGACTTGAAAATCCATGGAATGTAGAATATGAGATGGATTTTAAAATACCCTAAATTTTGTGAAATTTATGGAAACTGAAGTCAATTTACAATATATACACCACATAAAAAAAATTCATATAATATGAATTGTTTTTTAATTAAATTAAATTTCATATAAAGAAATATATAATTTATATTTATTCCCTATAAGGTGACTTGTACTCAGTATTATGTCTATTATTAATTCATTGGAGGATACCTTCAAAACATAGAAACTCATTGTGAGGTATTTTTAGAGGGACAAGGAAGGAATCTTCATTATCAAATCCATTAGTCTTTATAGAGATGAGTGAATGGTTGGGAGTGTGCTCCACTTATAGTTGAAACATAGGGGAATTTTCTAGGGATATAACTTTAGGAAATGGGTGATAATAGAATCACATAGTGATTAGGTGGGATTGGTGAGTTCATTGAATTGTATATAGAAATAATATTGATCCATGAGTGTGTGAATTACCAACCTAACAATGATATTCTAAATGTTTTAATTTCAAATTGATTTTTTAAAATTTTATACACTTAAAATTACTCATTTTAATACTTCTTAGTCATTATTAAATATAAATAATATTTATTATTTTATATCTAAAAACATAGGATGACCCTTATTACATTTTTTAAGGTATTAATCAATATTTGGCTTTATTTAACCCAATTAGATTTCTAAATATGATAAAATTGTTTTTAAATTATAACATTTAAGGTGTAGATAAACCTTTTTTATAAAGATAATGTTTTAGTTACTAGGTGTTCTTAATCTCTTATAATATTAATTATCAACTAAATGAGTGTTAATTTATTTAAATATATGTCTAAAAATACTATTGGAGTCCTCATTTAAAAAATATTATTTAATTGATAAAATTAAAAATATTTTTAATTTTATCTTCATTTTAAAAATATTAATTTTACCATAGAAATTATTATTTATCTTTTTAACATAAGTTTAGTCCTAAAAATTAAATTTTCCCTATCACATAATTTCAATGACCTGATTTAAAATATTTAAATCATCTTATATGAGTCAATTTCTAAAACTAAATTTTAATATAATGACACATGTCGTATAAAGACATTATTAAGAAACATTTATCATCTAAGAATAAAATAAATTCATTTCATACCTTGTAATAAATATTTGATGGATATTTTATTATTTTATATTATATATTATTAATAAATTATATTTGAATTTATTATCTAAAATCAGTATAATGAATATCATAGTACACCTAAGGTAATTTTAATAAAAATGTGATTTTATGAATAAAATGATTTTAATATTTATTTATCTATAATAATTCAATTTTATGAATAAAATAGTGTGGAAGAAGAAATTTATTTATATTCATATATACTTTTTATAACTTGGTTACCTATATATTATTTATTACAAATCATCCACAGTATTTTAACAATTACATAACAATCTACAATTCATTTTGGGTTAAATTTTTCATTCAGTAAGCTAACAAATAGAATATTAATTTAAAAAAACATATTCCAATAAATCAGGGTGTTTTATCTCCCAATTAATAAAAATTTTCTTTTAAATATTAATTATCCGTTTCCAAAAAAGATAATTTCTTCAATGACTCAATATGTAATTTCCATTGAGGTTTTAACCTCACTATATTGGGTTTGACTAGTAAACTCTTATTTTACCTCATAATAAGAATATAACTCTAGTATTTTTCCTTTTTCCATTTTTGAAAAATAATCTGATATGATAAGATTAAATTCTTATGGTTTTTATAGGTATCATTCTAAAAAGATTTTTCACTACTTCATTTTTAAATATGATTTTACTATCATGTAAATAATCATATACTTTATTTCAAGAGAGTCATTCAAGGCGTAATATCACATCAGATATGAATAAATATCAGATAATGGGAATTTATAGGATGAAAAATCTTACATTCATCTATTATATAGATTTTGTAAACTTGGTAAAAATTATCATATGATTAATTGATTTTATTTATAATTAAAAATATATTCATCTGTAGTTGGGTTTTGTCCTAGTGGTAAGCACCCTGTAACACTACATGAAAAATGGGGGTTCAAAACCCATGGGGTGAAGGTACTGTAGCAGAACTGTAGCGCACTGTAGCATTGATGACACTATAGCAATGACGGGCACTATATCCTCGGCGGGCACTGTAGCGGCGACATGCCCTGTAGCGGCGGCGGGCATTGTAGCAGCAATAGTTTATTGTAGAAGCAGTGGGTACTGTGCGGTACTGTAGGAGTGAGTAATGTAGCAGTACTATTCACAGAATGGGCTTTGGGCAAAAAATTTGGGCCTACGGGCCATGTAATGGGCTAAATTCCCACTAGGCCTTTGTGGTATGTAATGGGTATCCTTCTACTCAGTTTAATGAGGAATTTTATTTACTTTAACAATAAATGAGGCTTTGGCCACAACCTTTAAAAAACTATTCATCAGAGCGGAGATAGTATATTATTAGAGAAAATTCTAGTTATATAGGGCTTGGATGAGTAAGATATAAAAAACACCCATCGTACTTAAGTGGGCAATCAATATTCTATATTCTATATCATTTTCAAAACCCGATTTTATATTTTTAATTTCATAGGATTTACTTTATCATACAATTTAATTGTTCCTATAATAATTTTAGGCCCCATAATATGGTATTGAAAAATATAATGTAATGATTACCACATTTAAAACATTAAACTATTAGTGGTACTTCCATAAAAACTCTTTTTTTCTTCCACAATTTCAACAAAACTCTTAACTTTTCATTATCCATAAGATACTCTATACCCCCTTTAAACAAATAAATAAATACATGGTTTCATCATGATATTCCATTCGGTATCTCTTCTATGTTTTTTACATAAAGTAAATTGAATCTTCCGTCCATAGAAATACATATCACCTGAAAATTTATAATAATCTATACTTATAATATTTTATTTGTCTGGAAACTAAAATAAATTAGCATTATTATTCACAATAAAGCATAATAATTTTTTCACAACCACATTTTTATAACTCTATATCCTAACTCATTTGGCTACTCATTAAGAAAACCTCAATATTTTCCATGGAATCCATTGTTATCTTGATTCCTTCAGGATTTTACCAACACTAAAACAAATGTTTTATAATGTGAGGGATGATTAATTAACATCATAAGATAATTTTTATAAATGATATTACGAAAAAGTCAACCAAAAAATGTCTTACTATTTGAGACAATCACATTATCATTCAGTTCAATTGAAATCACACCAGGTTCAATGTAGAAGTGTTTAGGTTGGGTTACCTCATAATACCCCACTGAAATTTTTATCATAATAAATACTACATAATTAATAGAAATGAACAAGGGGTTTATAAAATAATACACTTAGGAGTGCCAAACTAGGTGTACAGTTGGGCCTCTTTTTCATGCATTGGTTGACGATTGAGTTAATAACCAATGCACCTCATTTATGGTTACTACCACATGTTATATTGTTTTAAATCTTTTATCCACTTTTAGAATCAAAACAATGATTTTATTTCAAGAAAATAACAAAATCTCAACACTACAAAACTTTTGGACAATATCCTATACTTTTACTTAATTGTTATATTTATCCCTTGGTTTTCACTCATTTTGTGTTATCCTAATAATAAATTGATAAAATAATCTCAAAAATTACTATTCACAACTTTGATACTAACTATGTTGAACTTAGATATAAATATCACTATTTTATAGAAATACCAAAAGATAAACGTTTTCTTTCTCAAAAAATTCTCATACATTTTGGAAAGAATTTTTTGTTAGTGTATTTGATGACTAGTTATATAGAACAATTATTTCAGAGAAGATATTAACAATTATATATAATATAACTCATCAAGTTACCGTTATATATATAACATAATTTATACATATCATTTTAACTTGATAATGATTAATATAAAAGAGGTGCGATCTCAAATGATCAGTAAGGGAAAAAGATATAAACATTTCATCAAAAGTTTAGATCCTTAAAATATGATAAATCATCAGTATGGAGAAATATATAATTAAAAACACATGGAATATAAAGATAAAAATATATACCTAGTCATAATAGTTTGATGTAATTATTAAAATATGGAATAATGAAATCAAATCATATGTTCAAGGAGTCATAAATTGGTGGAAACAAAAAATCTTGAACTCATAAGAATAATTCATGGATTAATTTCAATATAGTCATAGTGGATATATTTTAATGGTTGATTAGGATCACTCACCATTTTAATAAATATAGTTGATATAGTTCCTTCGTGGATTGAGTTTACTCTTTATTCCCAAAAAAATAGTGGATAATGTCCCAAAGTTTATTGGGTTTACTCATCATTCCCTTCCATATTATGTAATTATATTTGAAGAATTAACCAATTAATTTTAGGGATACAAAATTGTTTTCCCATATATAATATAATGAAAATAATAATATTTATATGAATATTTTTTCCACATGTGGAAAATAAACCATAAATAAAGCATAATCTTGAAAAATCCCATGATAAAGAGATCGGTTTCAGAATATTTTCTCAAAGCATAACTAAAGTCTATATCATAAGGATTCCCAAGAGAAGAAGGAATTAAATCACTCATGATGTTCTTGTTTTAATAAATATTAATAATAATTGAACATTATGTTCCAATATAGTGAAAATAATGAGAAGGGTCATGGGGAAGTAATAATAAAATTTAACTCCATAAGTGACGATATACGAAATGTTCATAGGATATTATAACAAAAAATATCGTATTATTTATTCTTTAATCTATAATTGATCATGTTTGATTATAAATAAAATAATGAGGTTTTTTATAATTCATTTATGGTGGAAATAATTTTACATAGGTGGAACATTCTATCAAATAAGAAATCATAACGTTACCTTGAGTCAGGATTACTTTAATGTGTGAATTTTCAAGGGAACACAAAACATCGACAAACCCCATCCAAGAAATTGATAGTAAACTTGGTATATATCTATGGTACCTATATACATATTATAATATAAATAAATTAGAATAATATAGAAAATTTTTTAGAAAAATAATGAGATTTTGTAATCTAAAATTAATTATGGTGGTTTCAAAAGTTCCATTTTAATGTTTTAAAACACTATTGTTGAAATCGCACATCGTAAAACTAAAAATAATAAATTATTTTAAAATGAGATGAAATTAAATATTAATTTCACATAATATAAGATATAATTTGGTTTCCAATTACAAATTAAAAAATTTGTGGGATGGAAAATTATTGAAGAGGACGGTAAACTGTCATTAAAAATTCTGAGAAATATTATCAATAGTGATATACTTTTATATGATGATATTAATAAAGTTAATATTATTAAATTTATAATTTTTTTTACTATATTGGAAGAGAATATTCAATTTAAATTTTAATATTAGAAGAATTTGTGAGTTATGTTGGGATGTTTAGAATGAAATACAATAAAAAATGATGTTTGAGTGAAACAAAACCCATTGAGCATCATAATATTTTGAATTGGAAATCCATATAAGGTTGAATATTCTATGTATTTTTATATACTATATAATTCATGATATTTATAAAAAAATAAATCAATATCACATACATAAAAAATAAATAAGTGGAGAATATGTGTCATATCTGAGTGAAAAATAATTTGAGACCCGAGGAATCTTAATTTTTATCTTAATTTCCACAAAATCACTCAAACCATATAGTAAATTAGTTTATTAAATCATGGTAGGAGTATATAGAAAATTGTAATAAATTTAGAGGATTTATAGAGGAATAGGTAACAGAACTTCTTAATCAATTCCTTTTTTGGTGATGTATGAGAGACTTTCTAGGATTTATCTTCTCCTATAGGTGAAAATAGGGGCATTTGTGATAGAATATTGTTACTAGTGAAAAATAATTGTATGAAATGGTGGTTATGTGGGTTTTCCATGTTATTTGAATTATTTGGGGAAACGATCATGATAAATTTAGTTATTAAATTCTAACCGAACAATTTTATTCTAAATTATGTAAGTGTCAAATGTATTTAGAAAAATTCAAGATATGAATGACTACACATTTTAACCCTTATTAGTAAATATTAAATATTAATCATGGTTATTATTTTATCACTAAAAAATAATATGAACCTTGTTACAAAATATCAACATGATAAATCTAAATTTGTTCATCATTTAGTATATTAAAATTTTAAAATATGAAAAAATTAACTTTCAAATTATAAAATATAACGTGTTGAAAACCATTTTTTTAAAATAATGTTATTTTAATTGATAGGTATTATTAATATAATTTTAAAAAAAATCAATTAAATGGTTGTTAATTTATTTTTATATATTTATAAACATCATATTACATTCATATTTAAAAGTAAATTAATTTCACTTTAAATAAAAACACAATATTTAGAAATGTATCTTTCTTGAAAAAAAATTGCTTTACTATGGTTACTAATATTTATCATGTTAAAATAATTTTATTACTAGAAAAAATTATCCCCATTAGATATAATGTAAATTTTTAATAAAAATATTCAATTCATTTTAGAAGATTAATTTTCTAAAAATAAATTTTAATATTGGAATTAATGACACATAAATAGAATTAATGAAATAGGTAACTTTTAAGAATAAAATAATTTCATTAGTATCCCATTAATATATATTGGAAGGATTTTAAATTATTTTATTATATACTTTTTCAATGGATTTCAATAAAATAATTATTTAAACACAATATATTAATCTTCATATCACATGAAAAAATATATTTCTATAAAAATATATTTTTACGCATAAAATGATTTCACATGTTATTTTTCTATATTAATTTATTTTTTAATATATTAATATTAAAAATATTTTTTTATTTATAAACATATTTAATAATTAAGTTACCTCATTATTTTTTACTCCGAATCAACAACTATATTTTAATAGTTATATAATAATCCTATATTCTTTTTTGTTCAGTGTTGTGTGAGGAAATAGATTAAGGATAATATATATTTATAAAAAAATATATTAAAAAATCCTAGAGTGTTATAGATCATCCACCAAAAAATATGATACTTATTTCATTAAAATTGACTTCTTCTTTTTTCTTATAGATCCTAAAAAACCCATAAAACACATTTTATAACAAGGGATGAGCACAAAAACCATAGTAAGGTACATAAAAGTACATATATGTTAGTCATGGGAAAATTATTAAAACCCATATTGTGTAAAACTTATAACAATATTCTTAGATATTTTGAAACAAATCATATCCATATAGAAAAAAACATCTTTTTTATCCAATAAGACATTTAAACCCCATAAAAAGAAAATAAAAACCCCTTTTAGGAAACTTAGAGCATTATATTCCGAAATCATGTCATAAATAAATAGATATTAGTTAAATCCATTGTATAAAAATTCCCAAAAAACGCCATATTTCATTATTATGAAGAAAAAGAAAATTTCCCAATGCATTAAATATCTATATCAGGTTAAAATTTCAAAAATGTTTTATCAGGATCACCTGTCATATAAGTTGTATCATGATCACACATTATATGATATGTATTTGGATCACCCATTAAAAAATTTATATGAAGCTCACCCATTATTCATATAAAATTCTCAAGTAACAAATAATGATTTAAAAATTCATGCCTATTAATTTTATGAAAATTAAGATAAAATTTATGTTAATATTATTTTTTTTCATTTAAATAAATCTGTAAATTAAGTTTATAAACGTTTAAATTGATGAAAAATATTTATTAAATAAATATTCAAAAATTAAAATAAGGTTTTAAATGTAGTTTTTTCCTTACTGTGAA
The DNA here is from genome assembly GCA_963277665.1 of Viscum album. NCBI lineage: Eukaryota > Viridiplantae > Streptophyta > Magnoliopsida > Santalales > Viscaceae > Viscum > Viscum album. Next base: position 1,658,956,439 of record OY728146.1, read on the forward strand.
TTAAAATCATCACATAAGGTATTCATAATCCTAAATAATAATCTTTTGTTAATTATTTACTTTTATGATAACCCTTTTAAATTTTATTATTTGTTTTTATTTCCATATTGTAATAATTTACTTCAACAATTAACTTCTAATTGAATGTTTTCTTGATATTATTCTCATGTCTCTAAAATTACTTATATAGGGTCACTAATATCAATGAGGTTATTGTCAAAATATGTATAAAATTATAATAATTACATAATTATCATTATTAAATATCAAATATACATTTAAAACTAACTATGAAATATAATTATAAAAAAATGAACCACATTACAATCAAAGTGATGGTAGGTCATACGTATGTATGAATAACATTTTAACATTTCAATGAACATGATAGAAATAAGGTAAGTGTTATTTTATCATTAAATAATTATCATTTTATATTTAATACAAAATTATTTATTCAAATACTATTATATATATTATATATATGATGTGGTGATGAAAAATGGATCTTATCTCTTCGTGAGGGTGATCATCAACATGTACGCATGGATGACAATATCATTTTTTATTGAATTGAAAAAAAGTAAATTATATAATACTTTTAGGAAATAATAAATATTTCATGAATATAATAAATATAAATTAAATCCCTAATTATTAATGTTCATGAGATGTAGTGATGGAAAAGTGAATTACATCGATTCACGAGGTGGTACTCCGCTGTACACATGAATTGAATTTCTATTTCACATTAGAAAGAAAATAAGATAGATATAGATTAATTATTTAATATAATAATATATAATAATATTTATGATAGTTATATTATTATTTCATCATGTTTAATGAAAATTATAATGATTTTGAATAATAAATAAAATAAAAATTCATGGTTAATGATTATACCACTTCTTCAGACAATTTCATAGGTTTACACCAACGAAATTCCTAGATTGGTTTTCCCATTAAAAAAGTCTTCTAGTAAGTGTTTATGGATGTTAAAAAAAATTTAAGTAGAAAATTGGATAATAAAAAAAATCATTTAATTTTTTAATGAAGGAGGAGATGTCATTCCCTTTTATAATTGATTATAGTGGAGCTCTTGGAAGTAAGTAATATATTAAATTAATATAAATTATTCTTAAAATATAATAGGATAAAATTATATAATTAAAATATAAGATTATTTATTTTAAAATCCTATCATAAAATAATATGTTGAAATGTTTTGATTATTTTTCTACACTTATCTATTTGGATTAACACCTCATAAAACTATTTAAAACATACCATTTTATCAAGATTTTTTTAATAAATGATTCATGAAAGTTACTATAAAATTTAAATTGGACTAAAAATGTAAAAATGTTGATATATTAAACCATATACTAAGCACATTTCCAAAAAATTTATTTTTAAGAGTTTTAAATTATTTAATAAAATGTTACTTGATTTATAAAATTTTTAATGTCATTTTTCAAACTATTCATTTATTTTTACATAGAAAACAACATGAAAGAAATAGGGTTTTAATATAATCCTTTCACAAACAAATAACATGTTGTGGTGACAAAAAAAATACATGAAACAAAATAATTCATTATAAATATATTACGTATAATTTTTTTAAATTTTTTTATTTTATTTTTCTATTAAGTGAATAAATATTTTTATGGAGCTGCAGAATATTTTAGGATAATTATTTCATCAATAAAAGATACAACTAAATTACCATAATAAAAAATAATTTATGATTAAATTTACTCTTTATGAATCGAAAAAAATTATCCCAACTATAATATACTATATTTATTAAATACAGGGCAAGAAATTTTGTACATTACCTAATTCTGAAATATTATAAAGGGGAATTCAAAGATAAATAGAAAAAGGAATATTTTTTAATTGTGGATTGTTATAGATAAATTAGACTCATATAATGAATGAAATCAAAGTGTTATGGAAATATTTTATCCTTATCTTATTATTTTGAACAATAATTATCTAATTTTACCTTACTGAGATGAAAAATATTATTATGGTTATTATTCATAATGACCAAAAATAAAAGACCTTATTTAACAAAATTGACCTCGTAATTAAGAAAAAATAATTCATATTTCTAGATTCAATTCTCAATATCAAAAGGATTTAATTTAAAAGTAAACCATAAAAAGGTTATCAAAAACAAGTTTTCAAAAAAATTAAGTATACTAATGTTTTTATACCTAATTAATGTATAAAATTCATTAAAATTATTTTTAGAAAATTTTTAATCAAAATGTAATAATTAAATTTTAAGTCTAATAAAAACATTTATATGAATTTGTATATAAATTAAAAGTAAATACAATTTTCAATAATAAATAGTATATTTATCTATTCATTTTAATATAATTATTTTCAGAAAATACAAAAAAAAATCTATCATAAGATAATTTTGATATGATTAATTAAAAGATTTAATTCATTTTTTATAAATTCAATAATTTGAAAATATTTATTTTAAATAGAACCATTTAATTCATGTAATCCTAATTTGGTTTAAACTTAATGTTTTATTATTTTTATCTTAAAAATTACATAACATTCTTATAATAAATATAAAATTATATAGTTAATGAATAATAATAAGAGATTAAAATTATTTATAATGATATTACATCAGTTTTTATATTTTCCCCCACTTGGAAAATTTTTCCTATTAATTTTATTCACTTATTAAAAAATTAGACATATTATTCCCTCATATTCAATTTAGAGTCCCATGTTTCTTCTTTAGTCATATTGTTTTTTCATTATACATTAACCTTTTGAATTTCCTTATTCTACAACAATTGTTATATATTTTCAATAATAAGTACTAGTTATCTTTTATATGAATTGGTATGTTTCGATGGAAATACCCCATGGCTCAAAAAATGAGATGAATCTAGAACATACTTTCTTGAAAACCAAACATGAAGTATGTTATGTACCTAGGATAAACATAGAGGAAAGGTCACTCGGTAGGAAACTAATCCATTTATATCAATGAAATCATATGGTTCAGGGAACCGCTGAATTAGGTTCCCCTTTTACCAAAAATTATAACACTTTTTCATAGAGATAATTTAATAAAAACATGATCACCAACATCAAAAAAGATTTTTCCTTTGACTATACACAAAACATTTCATCATAGTCTAATCATTCCCCATGTGTTTCTGAATCATCTTCACTATATCATCATTTTTTACCAATAATGATCTCATTAACTTACTTTCTGATTCTTCACCCAAAATATATGGTTTTTATTACATTTTTATATAATCCCCTAAATGTTTTAATATATATACTAGAATGAAAAGTGTGATTATAAGAAAATTCAACCAAAAATGACATTGCTCCTATAATGATATATGATTTTCATTATTAGATATTACATATTTTTAGTTGAATATCGAATATAAATTATAAATTCACAGCATATGATATTACGTGTTTTGTGTCTTTAGAAACTAGATAAAAAATATTCTTATTTTATGATTGTTCGTAAGCATCTCCTACAAGGATATTCCCATTTATTACACTTTTAAGACATATCCTACATGAAACCAATATTCATAACCTAAGGAAAGGATTCATGAGAATGGGTGATATTTGATTCTAAGTATGGGTAAACAAGGGAGATATCAAAGATCACATAGGTATAAAATTAGAATAAGTGTATGAGAACATAATCATCACATTTCAAAACCACAACAAACATAATAAATATCATAATCATGAGTTATGGAATAATTCATGGAAGTTCGTAAGGCATGAATCATAAAGGAATCAATGAAAAAAATCCATGATAGAATAATAAAGGTATAGGAATGTAAAAAACATAATATTATAACATTTTGAACATGTCTAAAATGTACTGGTTCAATTATTATGTTAAGGGGAAGAAATGAAGCACTCACATTAACTTATAGACATTAATCATGGTCCATTTATAACCTTATTACCATGAAATTAGTTACAAAAATAACTATATAGACATCGTTATATGTGTAAACATAACCATATGGATAGGAATCCTGGTCCAGACATAACATTTTGGGCAACAAATCAAGTCCAAATATTTCTTTATAGGCATGAAACTATGTTGATTTATAATATTGTGAACATGAAATCATGTTCACACATAACATAATTAACTCACGAGTTATCTATATTTACTCAATAAATTTAATGGATATATAGATCTAGTACCACCTATCATGTAATGAATAACATTAAAATTTGCTACATAATATCATAACACATTGATCATATAATAACCCATAGAATGTAAGTGGGTTTTATAAACATTTCATCAGGGCATAACCCATAAAAAACATGTTTTATAAGAATTTCATAATATCATCATATAATAACCCATAGAAAAGAAATAGTAAATCTGATGAAGCATCAAATAATGTCATCTTAGATAGAAAATTATTTTAAAAGATCACCAGGATCATTTCCTAAGGATAATATCTTATTATCTTGAGAATCACAAATATAAAAACTAAAAAATTTACAAATATAAAGGAAAATACATCAATTAAAATAACCATGAAATTTTTACATGGAATCATTAAATCATCTTGTGGGTAGGATAATGGGAAATATTGTTCATGTTGTAAATTTTAAAATGAATATTCATTTTATATTTTTTATAAAAAAGTAAAAATATAATCATTTAGAAAATGATAATAATATTCCTCTTAAAATATTTTATAAAATTTTAATAAAATTTAATAATTACATTAAACTATAATTAGAGAAAATTGAATGTTTTATTTAATTTTTTTTAGAGAACATGTACATGGAAAAATAATGATTTTCTACAGAATGTAGAAACAAATTTGTCTTTCCTTAAAACCCATATTTTTCACTCAGGATTACATAATATAGAAAACTAAAATTAAAATTATTAATTCATTAAAATTAACATTAAAGATCAACCCTTATTAGTTTATTGAGAGATATATCATAGTATTTCATCATCATAGCATAGTGATAAACAATCCTAATAAACAAAGATATTATGACTTAAAACCTTTACCTCTTTGGTATATATTAAAGAATAATCCTCATGAAATAATGAAAAATAGATAGATAAAAACATCAAAAAAATTAATGATATTAATCATAAAATACATTTATAGGTAGTATATTCACCACTAAAAAGTGAGATGTTGGTTATAAGGCATGGGTCTAATAGATATAAAACTGAGATACCCATCTATTACGAAATTGGAATGATTTTAATCATAAGACCAATTAAAGAATAAAATCATATGAAACATTTTTTTTGAAAGACTAAGATCCTACCCAGAAAAGAAAGATCCCTTTATTGATCAGAAAAAAGCACTTACACCAGTCTAAAATAGGTTTCTTACATTGATCCTTCCTTAGAAAGGAAGAGAGATCACCCGGAGCTTGATCCTCGCAATGAAAACTAGATCTATTCACACCATTGTTCGCAAGACCATCAGCCACCGAATTTTATTCTCTATAGACATGTTTAACAATGTACTTCTTAGAGTAGAGAAGATCCAAGCATCTTGACCATTTATTGGTCAGCTTCCAAGAAATCTGAATAGAACATATCCTAGTATCAATCACTACTTGTGTTGAATCACATTCAACCCATAGTTTGTCCCAGACCCTTCTCCCAGCATTCTCAACCGCTTCCTTAACAACTATCATCTCTACTTCTAGAGCAGTGAAGAAGCCACACAATCCATAAAGACAACCAAAAACACACCCTGTATGATCGTGGAAAACCGCCACAAAGCCAGAGTTACCCGGGTTACCTCGCGAGGCTCCATCCGTGTTGATCTTGATCCAGCCTTGTAAGGGATGTTTCCAAAGCACTTAAATCATGAAATGAGGTGGAGGGAAGTTGCCCCGGACTACCATCCTCTTCAGAACAGAGAGATCATGGCAGGAATTATCACAAAATCAGTTTCTCAGCAGAACAGCCTCATGGACAGTATCAAGCAAACCAAAAATTACAGTACCAGTGCTGAATTTATAATGCTCATGAATGGACATGTTTCTAAATTTCCATATAATACTAAGTAATTCTTACACAGAATATAAGAATAGATACCTCAGTTGTGGAGATAAATTAATCGAAGGCTAGGTTCTCATGAAGTCCACGATTGAGTTTCCCGGAGGCAGTGGCACTTAAAATAAGCTGGAGACGGCCTGCCACATTGCTGTGGAAACCACACAGTTGAGGAAGAGGTGATCTAAGTCCTCTCTGTGTTGATGAAATAAAGAACATATAGAGTAGAGAGATATGCTACCTCTTTGAAGAAATTCATCAAGGGGAAGTTTCAGGTGTGCTAGTCTCCATGAAAAAGTGGCACGCGATGGTTTCAAAAATCCCTTATTCAACTTACCCATCCACTGAGAGTCTGAATCATTTCCAATAGTGTTCTTGTAAAAATCCTTTTAGGAGAGTATTCCATTTGGTGATTTCTCCCAAGCCTAGAAGTCCCCCTGGAGGAAAAGGAATACTACCCCACAGTAGAAATAATATTGTTCGGAATACCCTCCATATAGCCCAATTTCTCCTTGATTGACAGATCCAAATTCAAATTGGAATTGGTGTCAATAACCAAGTCTTCTAGGTGTCTCCCAGTCTAGTTGCATTTTTTGAAAGGTAAAGAGGAGTCTTTAGAAACAAGCCACTGGGAATCAATATCAATTCTAGAGAAAATGTTCCTAAAAGCAGGCTAGATAGATAAATTGAGATAATTAATCATTCCATATTTTAACTTTTGAATGAATCTGTCCTTAATGAAGGCTAAGGCCTCAGATTGAGTGTTGACAAGCTTCCGGATAAAACTATCTTTCATGGAATCATTTAAGCATGTCAGGTTTTTAATGCTCAGACCCCCATCTTCATAAGGTTTGCAGACTGAGCTCCAAGAAATCGTGTCAAGTTTTTTTTCAGAGATTCTTCCGCTCAAAATGATGTTTCTAATGGAGGTGTTGATGTTCTTGAGTAAATAAAGAGTCCAATTATAGACCATGAAAGAATATACAAATTTTTAAATGATGACGGACTTCAAAAGACATACTCTACCAGCCATAGAGAGATACTTACCCTTATAGGAGGATAGTTGTCTACGAATCATGCCAACAATGCTAGATAAATAGCATGCTTTTGGTCTCCCCCAAAACATAGGAACCCCCAAATAAATGAATGGGAGAGCTCCTTCATTAATGCCCAGCTCTCTGATAACATCATTCCTCTTGTTAGAGGAGAAGTTTCTTCCAATGTAAATAAGGGACTTGGTCCAGCTAATCACTTGACCTGAAACCATCTCATAGTGCAAAAGGACTCTATTAATGTTACTAATATTTTCCGTGTCTCCATGAGTGAAGAGAATGATTTCATCAGCATACAGAAGGTGAGATGGGGTAACCAGACCTCTTCCAGCATGAATAGTCTTTAGCTTCCCATTTCCAGCCATGATAGAGAGTAATCTACTAAGATGATCCTCTGAAATAGAGAAAATGATCGCTAAAAGAGGGTCACCCTGCCTAACACCCCTTGAGTAATCAATATAACTTTCAGGAGATCCATTAATTAGGATAGATATGTGAGCCGAGTAGAAAATAGGCTTGACCTATTTGATAAAGACATCATCAAACCCATACATTTCAAGAATCTTGCATATAAACCCCTAATCCATTGTGTCAAAATCCTTCTTAATGTCCAGATTGAGAGCAATGTTTCCACCTCTGATAGGACTTTTGAGAAGGTTCACACATTCTGAAGCAGTAATAAGGAAATCCTAGATCTATCTCCTTTTGATGAAAACAAACTGATTAGAATACACAATCTTGCACGTAATTCATGCAAGTCTACTAGCAAGGATTTTGCAAATAATCGTGTATAAAATGTTTACCAAAGAAACATGCCTGAATAAGTGAATTTCATTCACATTCTCCACTTTTTGGATGAGGGAAAGAAACTGAGCATTCAAATCCCGAGGTAGTGGCCCTCCTTTGAAAAAATGAGTAACAAGCCTGCACACATAAACATAAATAATATCCCAAAAATTCTGAAAGAAGACGTTAATAAAGCCATCCGGGTCCGGAGAGCTTTCAGGTTTGAGACTGAAAACAACCTCCTTGATTTCTGGTTCAAGAGGGATAACAGCGAGAATAGAGTTCTCCTCATTATTAACAAGTCTTGGAATCAAACCATACAAAGGGGGAGTGGTGTTATTTGGTCCATTGAAGAGATACTTGTAGTAAGGGATGATGTGCTCCACAAGGTCTTTCCTGTTATCAATGAGGGTATCCCCATTTTTGATCAGGGAAACAGGTTTAGACATCTTTCAAATTTTCTGGAGGGTGTTAAAGAATTTAGAATTCATATCTATAACTTTTAACCATTTTCTCTTGAATGAGTTTCTTTTCAATGAATCCTTAAGATTGAGAAGTTTGTTAAGCTTATTGGTTATGTCAACTTCATTCAGGCACCCATTAGAAAAATCACTGGAAGTTGTGATCTCCTGAACAATCTGTGAAGAATCATCATGGGAGAAAATATCAAAATCAATGGAACTGAATCTATCCTTGCTCTAATGTTTCAGATTTCTCTTTAAGACATTTAGCTTTTTGATACAATCAAAGCCATCATCCCTGCACTTAATAGAATTCCAGGTGCTCTGCACTATGACTCTACACTCCTGGTGAGTCGTCCAGGCTTTGTTGAACCTAAAGGGATGTGGCTGATTAATTTCCTTTTCAGCAAGATCCACAATAATTGGATGATGATCAGAGTTCATTCTGGCTAGGGTTGAACATGATATAGATCCCCATGTGTCCATAGAAACCGTATTGATGAAGGCCCTGCCAATTTTACTGGCAACAAACGTGATGATATGCCTTCTATACCAGGTGTATCTGGAGCCAACTAAATTGATCTCAACCAAATCATTTTGATCTATGCAGGAACAGAATTCTATAGAGGAGATGGAATCACTAGGAGCACCCATTTTACTCAGTCAGCAAGAATTGGAGGAGGAACTCATTTCCCTTGAATAGTACAATGACATTCTCAATCTATTATGCTCCTCAAGGGATGGATTCAATGATAAGGAGGCTCCAATAGACCCCTCTAAGCTGAAAGACAACGACAAGGATGTTGTGGAAGCTTCCCAAATCAGCTCCGAGAAAATTATGAATGGGCAGAACACTGGGCATGCTGGAGAGCAAAGTCAGGGCTCTGAAATCTGAATCAAAAAGGGTTCTTCTGATACAGAGGTCATTCCTATGGATGCAGATGATCATAACAGAACCGACAATGCCAGTAATGTCCCAATTACTATAGAGAATAGGGAAACTAGGCCAGAAAAGGGGAATTAAACTAAGGATGAAAGCGTTATAAATAGAAATATGGATGTCTCTGACCTTATTCAGGGTTCCATAGTTCCCAAGAAAAAGCCTGGTCGACCTTCACAAAACCAGTGAGTCGTCCAGGCTTTGTTGAACCTAAAGGGATGTGGCTGATTAATTTCCTTTTCAGCAAGATCCACATTTCTATTTATAACGCTGAATAAGGTCAGAGACATCCATATTTCTATTTATAATGCTTTCATCCTTAGTTTAATTCCCCTTTTCTGGCCTAGTTTCCCTATTCTCTATAGTAATTGGGACATTACTGGCATTGTCGGTTCTGTTATGATCATATGCATCCATAGGAATGACCTCTGTATCAGAAGAACCCTTTTTGATTCAGATTTCAGAGCCCTGACTTTGCTCTCCAGCATGCCCAGTGTTCTGCCCATTCATAATTTTCTCGAAGCTGATTTGGGAAGCCTCCACAACATCCTTGTCGTTGTCTTTCAGCTTAGAGGGGTCTATTGGAGCCTCCTTATCATTGAATCCATCCCTTGAGGAGCATAATAGATTGAGAATGTCATTGTACTATTCAAGGGAAATGAGTTCCTCCTCCAATTCTTGCTGACTGAGTAAAACCAGGTTGAATCACTAGGAGCACCCATTTTCTCATCCAGGTGGAGGAAGTACTAAAATAAAAATGATCGATTAAGAATAATATATCTTCTTCAAACAACCTTTTTAGCTTTGAGCCAAGATCCTTATTAGGAAGTTTTACTGATAATAAAAGACCTCTATGAAATAGATAGGGGTTTATTTCGAGGATTTGGGTTGGTATTTTTAAACCAAATGGAATTGAGAGTGTGAAGAGCATATGAGGGGGTGCCCCTTTATAAGTGGGGGAGATGTTAGATGTAGAATTTTTTTATTGTCAAAAGGTATAAACACATTTACACATTCCAAAAGGAACTAAAATGGTTTATTATTGAACATTATATTTGATAAGGTATAAATATAACCAACCTATTAGAATTAGACAAGTTTATAGTTCATTTTAGCCATTTTTTTATTTTATCCATTTGTAAATGTGTATTAACAATAATCATAGTAATATATTTTTGTTAATTTTATTATAAATGATGAAACAATTATGTTGGAATTATTATATAAAATTATTTATTTTTATTCCAAATATTTAATCTTTTTTTAAGATTCAATTCATAGAATTGGAATAATTTAATTTAAATTAAGACCCACAAATGCAATAAAAAATTAGTTGTTTAATGAATAATGTTTCATAAGCATAAAATGATTTTATAAACAAATTGAGAATAAAATTTATTTTAATGACTTAACTTTAATTAATAATAATATAATTGAACTAATTTTACATTTATAGACATCATAAAACTAAATTATATATATAAATTAATTAAATAAACATGTATTATTAAAAAAATAATGTTTTACACAACTCATAGAAAAGGTTATATTTTCTGAAATTCTCAAAAATTCAATCTGAAATAATTTTGACGTGTTGATTTTAAAAATTAATTTCATTTTTAAAAATTAATTATGTAAAATTGTGAAAAATTAATTTTATTATAAGCGCGCGACATAAAAACTTCTTTAAAATGTAATGTTTTTAAGCATAAAACTATAATTAATATTATCTCATTCTATGAAAAAATATTAGATGAATAGAAAAATATTTTATTTTTTATATAATATAATATTTTAATTCAAATTTTTCACTAATTGTGGATATATTTATTTTTATTAGAATAGTTTTTAGGATAAACATTTTATTTACATTCAGTTGATTTTAATTTTCATTTATAATAAATTTATATCCAATAAATATATTTTATAAAATTATGCATCATTAAATTGTAATAATTTATATAGTCAAATTAATACAAACAATTTAAATATCTTGGTTAAAATGGGAATATTTAAATATATTAATAGTATATCATGGTATATTTAAATTTTATGTTTCATGTAACGCATGGTATTGTAGAAATTAATTTTTTTAAACCAAAAATTTCATTAAATCACACAGTGATAAATTCTACAACATTTAAATAAATTATTTCCTTATTATATTAACTTCATCATGATAATTAAGGATTTAAAATTTGAAAACTCTTCTACAAAAACCCCATATCATAAATTTTTTTATAAAACATACTCATACAAAAAGGAAAAGGGAAATATGATGGTCATACTAGATAACACACAACTATGTTTCCTAATAAGAGAACACTAATAGACATTGGGAATATGGACATGGAGGAGAAAACTAAACGCCAATAGATAATATAGAGTGATAGATAACATGGCGAGGTTAATTTTAGCCCCCACAAAGACATAAATATTTGATGGGTTAAAATACCATTGATTCATTAGAAATGATGGTAAAGGTATAAAATTTTATTACATGTTCATTTCCCCGAAGTTTAGGGATTATTTTACTATCAAGGTATTAAACACAAAAAATATAGTTACTTTACTTATTTCAATAACTAAAGCATAATTTCACTATTTTTTTGTTTAATGATAAATTTTCACTTCATTTCTTACTCCATGAAATGAATATCTAAGATGAATGTTTTTAATTCCGAAAGTACTAAAATTATTTTTTTAAAATATCTTCAGATCCATAGAGTGGTATAATTTTATTCCATATTCCTTAAAGTATTTACCTAAACTACAATGGTTCTCATAATGTAAACAATTAATGAAGTTATAATATTTTAAAAATAACTCAAAAGGTTCACCTTAACCCATTATATAAATAGTTAACTATAAGGCTACTCTAAAATATGTATGACCAATTTTAAATCCCATGTATTGGTATGGTTTGATCTCACATCCTCCAATTATTAGTTTAACTAATATCTTAAAAAAAATTTAATCACTCATAATGTCTCATAAAAATATGTATATACCCTAATCATTTCCAGAAAATATCTATAAAATCATATATTCTTACAAATGATAATACACAAGTTATTCCTTAAATAATATCTCATATTATCTATAAAAAATATTTTCATTAGATGTTAGATTTCATTATAAAACTGATATAATATCATAGTTTGATTTAGAATATCAAATGTTATTTCATTATTCTACAATCTATGTAGTGATAAATAATAACTTCTCAAAATCACATCAAATTTCACTAAATAATTCTAATAATTTTTCCATGGGGGTTATTAATACAATTTCGAACATGAAATTATTAGCACTTGAGAGGAGGATAACTGTTACCTTTTTAACATGATTTACATTAATTTATGTCTTTTTATAAAAATTCCCTTTAAACTTTATATTCATAAATTTTTTTCTCATATTATCTTCAATAACCCTTAGATTAGGGAATTTATTCACCTAAAAGAAAAAAAATATTTCATCTCTAGAATTGAACTGTTTGTTGTGTAATGTTTTGAACCCTATTTTCATTCCTTTCACTTAATAAATTTTTTCTCATTAATTCTACAGTATTTTTCTCAATGGTCATGTTTCACAAATAGGAAACCACATCTTGTTCCTTTCAGGTATCAAATTGCATTCTCCATCCAATATTCTTGGAAAGTATGAGGTTGAAATGTTTTTTATATTAATTTGATATACCATTATAGCATGAATAAAAATGTATATTTATTTTCTTATCAACAAAACCATTAGGGATTCTAGCTTCCATTTAAATTTTAACTACAGAAAAACTATTCATTCAAAGATTCAAAAATCCCATATGAATATTTCCTTTTGATGACATGTTTTAAACCACTAAATAATCAATAAATTCTATTGTCATGAATGATTATTATACTAGAATCAAACCATTAATATCTTGTATATTTTTCCTCATAGGTACCAATAGATTGATCACCCGTCTCTTTATGTTTTAGGAAATACTTCCTTATTTTTTACATAAAATATGGGGTATTTTTTCACTAAAAATATTCCACTAACCTCGTCCCATTCCAAGGATTGAATTTTATCCTCTTTCCATGTATTATAAATAATATTACACTATTGATATATCTCTCTTCCCAAATGATAAATGGATAGGGAAAAAATTTTGTGGTCTGATCATTGAATAATGGAAAATATCATTTCCATCGCATTGATCTATTGCTCAGAAACCAGTGGATCAAAACTCCCATAGGGGGTGAGTGGAAATTATAAAATAAAATATTAAATGTATTTTTTCTCCCTCCTTTGTATATTAAAAAGATAATCATATCCCATATTACAAATTATATAATGAGATAGTTGAGTGATCATGTTCAAAAAATATTGTATACCATATATTTTAATATGTTTGGTTTTAAACGACGGTAGTCCTTTCATTATCTATAAAATTATTTCCTCACATGATTCTTTTAGGTTATAGTCATTGACTAAAATAAAAAATCATATTTTGAGAAATAATATCATAGTGGGAAACCAAAAAATCATAAAAAAATATATAGTATGTCTAAATTAAAACACCTTTTTTTAATTTATTACACAATAGGTTTAACATAGTTAATTCATTGTCATCATCCGTTGAAATCCTTTTTGATGGTTCATAAACAATTTTTGAATTTCCAAAACATATCCCCTAGATGTTTCAAACAATGTGTACAGAAATTCACATTTTTTCACTGGGTGACAATCACGTTAAATCACAATGGGACCTTTTTGTAGTTATTATCCTTAGTTATAATCATACTAAACATCATCTACTTTTAAAACCTAGATATGGATTTAATTTCTTGTCATCCACTCTCTCTATCATTCACCAAAATTATAGGACATTTTCCCATTATTTTACTTATCCTTAGTGTTATCACTATTTTTTAGTAACCATAATCTCCAAATATTGACTAAACCCTATAATGAAACCAACTATAGTAAATTAGATTAATTAACACTGATTTATATTTGATACCTACCAAATAACTCCACTGACAATTAGACCTTCTAGACATCACCCTTACCACCAACCCTAGTAACAACCTTGTCTGCCAGAACTCCTTAGGCTAAGTGCCATGATTTATCAAAAGATCACACAAGAGAGTTACCAATGATTGGATTCATTAATATCTCTCTAATTCTAACAATAGTGACATAAAATTTTTACACATAGATATTACATATTTTTAGATGAATATTTAATACAATTCAAAAATACATTCCAAAGAACCAATATAGGTTTAGTGTCTTCAAATAATTGATACAGAATATTCATAATTAATGAATGGTATTCAATATCTCTTATAAAAATATCCACATTCAGTACACTCCTTGGACATTCCCTACATAAAACCATTATTTTTAACTTCTTGAAAATAAACATAAGAATGAGTGATCTCATATGTCCAGAAATGGTGTGAAAGGGATCTATCAATGACCACATAGGCATAACATGATCATAAGTGTATGAGAAAATGAGCATAACCTTTGAAAACCATATCCTATATAAGAAAATATCATAATCATTATTTATTAAATAATGCATGGAAACTCACTAGACACGATTTATAATGGAATCAGCGACTCTAAAACATGATAGCATGAGATAGACATTAAGATGTGGAAAAAATAATATTATATCATCGTGAGATTGAATATGTAGTTACATGTTTATTCATTAAGTTATTATCATGAATTTAGGCCCCCATATAATATAAGGACATGAATTTAGGTCCATACAGAACCATATGGACATGAAAACATGTCCAAAAATAACCTAAAGGACATTAAACCAAGTCCACACATAAGATTATAGACACAAAATTGGGTCCACACATAAAATTATAGACATGAAAATAGATCAACACATCAGCTTATAGACATGAAATCAGGTCCACCCATAACATTGTGAAAACAAATCTAGTTCATGCATAACTTAATTATCTCACGAGTTTTATTTCATTACCCACATCGTTAGAGTGGTATATAATTATGATCCCACCCAAGATATAATAAATATTATAAATATTTGTTACAGAATATAACAAAAAATTCATCATTTAATAACCCATATAAATTAAAAGGTTTTAAACCACATTTATTCAGAATATATTCCATATAAAAGGAATGGGTTTCATAAACATTCCATCATTTCTCTATACACTAACCCATATAAACTAAAGGTTTCAGTGAAGATTAACCATGGAAGGGAAATGGGTTAAATAAACATCTATAATCATAATAATAATCCATCAATATAAAATATAAGTATTTTATAATTATATCATATTGCTAATAAGTCTTAAGTAACAAAATATTGTGTCAAATTAGAAGGAAAATTAATTTAAAATATCACTTGGATAATTTATTTTAGAAATTATCATTTTATATTTGGAATCTTTTATTTATAATCAAAATACTTCAAAAATATTAAGGTTAACATTATCATTAAAAATAACTATGAAAATATTTAAATTAATCTTTAAATAATTTATTGGTCATATTTTTTAGAAATTTCATTAATTTCAAACATATTAAAATGAAGATTCTTTACGAATCTTAGGTAAAAACTCAAAAATTACTCATTTAGAAAATGAAAATAATATTACACATAAACTGTTTTGTAAAAAAAATATTGTTAAATTGAATTAAAAATAATTTTAAAATAGTATAAAATTTCTTTAAATTTTATTTAGAAGACATTTATATGGATGAAAAAATATTTTCAACTAAATAGGGAAATCAATTTAGGTTTATATAAAAACATTTTGGAATATGGAGTGTATAAGAGAGGAAAAGTGAATGAAAAAAAATCTAATTTTCATCAGTAACCATAAGAAAATAAAATTAATGAGTTTATTTAGAGGTATATAAAATTATTTATTTATCATAACATAATCTTAAACAATTGAGATAAACAATGTGATTGTATCACAAAACATTTACAACTTTTGTAATATTTGAATTATAAATATATTAAATGAAAAAACCGTATATGGATATGTATATCAGATAATTTTCATAATAATAATCATTAAATAAATTCTAGGTTAGTTTATAATCAAAAAAAGTTATGTATAAGGCATGTGTCCCATAAAAATAAAAGTGAGATGAAAATCCCGTACCACTTTAGATATATTGGAATCGTAAGCCCAATTAAAAAATAACATAAAATTAAATGATAAATATCATTAAAATTATTTTATTCATGATATTACATTTAAAATTTATATTATATAGTCCACATAAATTAAACAATTTTTGAATATGGTATATATCTCTAAGAAATAAAAGGGTGACTCGAAATCACATACATCATGTCTCGAAATTATTCATACCTATTAGAAAAACTTTAAAATAAATTTAGGTTTTTTATAAATATATTAAAGAACCAAAATAATATTTATTTTTACATATATTATTTACTTTTAAACTTTATAACACATTTATTAATAATTACTAATTAAAATCTATGTTTCATGTGTTAACTACTTCATTTTTCATTTCTATTTTAGTACGTTAGTTTTGGTCCTAATAATTTTATTATGGTTACATCATCTACAAAATATTAATAATGATATAAATATCATATATAATAATTACATAATTTTTTTAAATCATTCATAAATGTTAGATATGGAAAAACAAATTACACCATCCATGGAGACTATAGGTCTTACGTATGCATGGATGTTGTTTTAATTTTCATGATGGATGGAACAAAAAAATGTAAATATTAATTATATATATATGATTAATTTTTTATCATATATATCATATATATTCATTAAATCTATATTTATTATCATCCACTTCAATATAAAATGATAAAAAAACATCACATTACTCCGTAGAAGTGGTTGTCCACATGTACACAGAAGCAATGTTGTCATTTTACAATGTATATTAAGGTATGGTAAATATGATATTATAATTGTAGATTTTATATTATATCATAAATATAATATAAATATTTAAATTTTATCATTATTTCCTGTTGTGAAAGGTTGTGATGGAATATGAATTATTTCTATTCATGAGGCAGTAGTCTGTCGTACACATGATTGAAGGTTATGTTTTCAATTTCATAGAGAAGGATATGGTGTAGTTTATTACATTAATATAATATAATAATAGCATATATT
Source organism: Viscum album (assembly GCA_963277665.1). Classification (NCBI taxonomy): domain Eukaryota; kingdom Viridiplantae; phylum Streptophyta; class Magnoliopsida; order Santalales; family Viscaceae; genus Viscum; species Viscum album. Next base: position 1,658,973,943 of record OY728146.1, read on the forward strand.
ATATAATATTTTTTATTTCACTATATTTTGATATTATTTGAAGTATCTAGAAGAAGAAATAAAATAAAAAATCTCAATTAAGAATGATAACTCTTCTTTGGAAAAAATCCTTGAGTTATAATAATAAGACATTTTAAAATTCTTTACAAATCAAAACCATGCCTCTAGAGAATTTATAGACAATAAAATAAGGTATTTGGGTAAGTATTTTATTATCCAAAATAATTTGGATGTTAGAATAGGAGCAGATAGCAGGTTCCCTTTTATAAGTGGTGGTAAAGATACACTTTAAATTTTTAAAATGAAATTAATATGCCCACATTTTACACATTCTAAAAGGATAAAAAATAAATAATTATCAAAAATTAGATTGAATTAAGTGTAAATATGGCTCGAAAATAGAAAATGGGAAAAAAATTAACTCATTTTAATTCTTATTTTTTTAGTTTAACTCCCTGTAAATTCGCTTGAAACATAACCAGAGTAATTAATATTTAATGATTTTACAATTAATTATAAAAAAATATTCGATGGCCCTTATTATATAAAATTAATTATTTTTATTAAAAAATTATCCATTTTACTGAATTAAATTCAAATAATTTTTATAATTTATTTGAAAATTAAACCCCCTTGCGTAAGGACAAATTGATTTTAAAGAGAAAATCTTTTCATAATTTGAAAATGCATATATATCTTAGATGAAAATGAAATTAATTTAAATGACCTAAATTAGAATAATAATATAAATGAACTAATTGAACAATTAATACCATTTTATTGAAAGTAAATGTAAATTATTTAAACAAAAATGATGTTTTTAATAAAAATAAATATTTTTTACTATTCATAAAAAATTCATGAAATTGAAATTAATTAACCTTAATATGGTTTTTACATGTTTATTTAAAAAATTAGGTTGATTTTTTTAAATCTATATTCTAAAAGATTCAAAGTGATTTTCCAAAGAAAAAATTTTCATAATTGTAAAATGTTTGTATATCATAGTTGAAAATGAAATTAATTTCAGTGACCTCAATTTGAATAATAATAATAATATAATTGAACTAAATTTACAATTAATACCATTTTTCTTAAATAAACAAGTAAATTATTTTAAAAATGATGTTTTTAATAAAAATTTATATTTTTTTACTATTCATCCAAAAAATAATGAAATTAAAACAAATAATCTTAAAATAATTTTTAAAAATTTATTAAAAAAATTAGTTTAATTTTTTGAAATACATCTCTAAAAGTTTCAAAACATAATTTTTTATGTGTGTGATAAACCACTTTTTTAGAAAAATATAATTTTTATGCGTTAAACTACATTTATTTGCACCCCATTGTTAAAAAAAGATGAATGATATGAAAATTTATAGAATATATATTATATAATCTTCCATAAAATCATTCACCATTAGAAGATAGTTTAATTTTCCAATATAAAAATACTATTTTAACAAAAAAAATTCATAATTTTTTTTTTTTTTTAATTTCAAAGAGTTTTTTTTAATTTTCAATACATTAATATCTACTGAATTTATTTTATACATGTCTACACCCTATAATTTTTATAAATTAGTTAATTTTATTAATAATTTTATATTTAACAATTAGGCGAAATCATTCAGTATTAAATATATAATTATTATATCATGGTTTATTTATACTCGATGTTGCGTATAATGCAAACTTTAAAAAGAAAAATAAATTTATCAAAAAAATCAATTACATAAAACATCAAGGTGTTACAAATTCCAAATTTTATAGTAATCTGTTTAACATGGATGAATCACGTCTTCCATGGTTTGAATCATTGCCTCATTCTATCCATCATGTTGAGGATAAAAAGTTGTTCATAAATTTTATTCATTAACCAACAATTTCTAAAGCCCTTTCAAAAAATTACAAGTGATCCCGAGATCATGGTTATATATAAATTAGAGAATAAATCAATGTATCCTAATTATCTCTTTGAGATATAGTCATGAAATATGATCTACATTAAAATTATCTCAAATCGGGTGGATATGTATATATTTTTTAGATGATCAATAATATCTAAAATTGTATTATTACCTTGACATTTCCTTGGTAATCCCACCATTATATCCATTGATATATTTTCCCATTTAAACTATATAACTGCAAAATGAAGAATCATCCATTTCAGTAATTTTTATTCTTCATTAACCTATTTAAAAGTCACATATTTTTCTATGAAGTTATCAATATATCTTTTTTATTCCATCCCCCTAGTAATACATTCAATGGTATTTTTACATCTTAGTGCTTCCAAGATTAATAGAAAATGATATTCACTCAAGAATTCATTAATCAACTATAAATCACAATGTACACATAATTGTTTTCAAAATATGAGAACACATTCTCGATCCATATTAAACTTCAGAAACATATCATTGTAATAAAATTCTACACTTTCCCATAATACATGATAATATTTCTATTATTTATTAATTTTTTAACAAAGATAATTATACTAATTCAAAAAAATAGACGAGGTTCACGCATGTATAATTTTTAAGAAAAAGATCATCGTATAATAATCTATAGATTCATATTCCAAACCTAATATTGTTAATGTAGAGTTATTTTTCTAACTCAAAGTATCAAATGATTTATTTACTTTTCTCTAATGGTAATAAATAATGCATTCATAATCCTTAATTACTTTTAAACATCTTCTCTACCTCATGTTCAACTCTTTATGACTGATTATATACTTCAAAAATTTATGATCAGTATATATTTCACGCATTACTCTATAGAAATATTTCTATCAAGTTTTTAAACCAATACCATAGAATCAAATTATAGATCATGTGTATCATCATTTAACTTGTGAGTCATCAGTAGAAATTAAACATAAGTAATTAACTGACAATTTATTTTTAGGATATAAGCAATTATAATTAATGAGGCCTTACTATGAATGAAATATTTCGCTTTTTGATGGTGGGGCCAAAAATAGAGCATTAACCAATTATCATTTTTTTATTTGCTTCAAAAAATAAAAACATTCTTTTTTTGTTGATTAATTTGAATACATTCCATTTTAATTATGTCTGCAAGATGGATAATTGAAAACAAATTCAACTAACCTATAGTAGTATACTATTAATTCAAAAAAACTTTAATTATATATAGAATTTTTAGGTCTTCTAAATTACTCAAAAACATTAGATTTATTAGTTTCCACGGTTATAAATTATTTCAAAAACATTATTCTAGGAATAAATTTTATTGCAACCAAAATTTTCACATAATAAATTTTCCATACTATTTTATTACTTTTAAGGATTAAAAAAATACATGGGGTTATTTCTTCACCCTCATGAATTTTAAGATATATAAATATATCATAAATATTTATAACCATAAATGGAATAACTAAAAAATCAAGACTATCGTATATATTCTGAAATCATGTCTTCGGAATAACCCCTACTTCACATTCAACTGGTGGTACCTTGACCTCATATCAATATTCAAAAAAACTCCCCCCTTGATCTATCACCACTTCATCAGATCTCCAATATATCAACCATAGTAGAATAAAATTACTTTTACACACCTTTTTTGTTTTTGTATGATGATTTACACATTCTGTATCTAACATCAAATGCATATTAGTATAATTCCAAAATTCATTGTAATTAAAACATATCAATATTGGTTGTTTATTTTCAACCCCATTCTTGGATTGTTCATGAAAATTTTATTTTTGTTCAAGTTTCTTATGACTAATCTTACCACACTAGAAGAAAAAATTTGATCCTTTAGAATTTCATAGAAGTGTTCTTTTAACGAATATAGAATATGTTAAGGGATTACCTCTAGACTTATATACTGGATTCTTCTATATTTCATTCCATCTTGAATATTTCTTACTGATATCATATCCATGAACATAATTTGGGAAAACAATTCATCTCATCAATTTTATCACAATGAACAAAATTCTCTTAACATTTAAATTGGTATGTTGCCAAATAAATTGTAAACATAGTTTCAATATTAACTAAAATCAATTAATTTTGATATCATGGTCCCAAATAAATTCCAGTACATACCTGACCGATCTTGAAAAATTTTCATTATATGGGATATTGGATCTTTGTCTTTTCATCCCAATTCAAGGAATTTATTCTCTATTTTGAGACATAAAAATGGAAATATTTCTATAAATAAAAAATTATTAAATGTATCTTATTGCATGGATTCTATGACTTCTATCCCTTTTTTATTCTTCCCTGATGACCACCACCAATCTGTTTTACATTTAAAAAATAAATTGAAAGAGTTATATTATGATAATATAAAGATCTCATGAGTTCAGATATCTTTTTTAGATGAGTGATTCATACAATATCTACCATCAAACTTGAAGTTCCACTAAAATATGAAAGGTTATATTTCATCAAATGCTCAAATATCAATATATCCTCAATGTGAAATATGTATTCTCTCCAAAAAAGACACCACAACCATTTATATCATACATTAGTAAATCCAACTCTGTTAAAAAAATTCTTCTTTATAATTCTATCCATTCTAGGATGGGATTTTTGAAGTATATTTTCCTCTTAATACCTTCCAATATTATCTTCCCTATTTTCTCGATAAAAACCCACTCTTAATAGAAATTAATCATGTGAAGCAACATAATAATACTGAAATTATATATCATTTCAATCTAAACAAAATAGTTTCATTTAAGGTTATTATATTAAAATTATTTGAAACACTAAATTTATCTAAAACATTCCATTTATAATAACTATATAGACCTAGCCAAAAAACATTACATAATTTAATTTCCTGAGAAAATAATTCACTTTCTATTACATTGAGTTACTTTACAACATGGACATTAATTAAATATTCCCATATATTATAAAGCAAACAAATCTACTATAATTCATTCTAAAATATAATACTTATAAAATGAAAATTGTTTTATTTTCATCATAAACCTTCATGAATTTTCACTTGACTTAGTTTTACTTACTGATCCTTACAGCCTATGAAAATTATTTTAAAATATGGGATGAGAAAAAACATCTCAGTAAGGGGTATAAAATATGAAATATTTTAATCTATTAAAAATAATTTAAAACCTATAAAATGTTTATAGTTATTATAATATACTTTGAGAATATTTAAAAAATAATATCCACTGAAAAAAAATCTGTTACTAAATATAAATTTTTGAAACCCATATATGGAAAACTAGAAACCAACCCTATATCTAAAATTATTGGATTCTAGTTAAATACAAAAGATAAACCTCCTTGGTTTACCGTATATGTCTTAATGATAAAGAAAAACATCAATACCCAATGCATTAGAAATCTATATTAGTCTTACACTTCATATAATTTATATTTGTCTCACCTATTGTCTAAGATACATTAATATCAACTATCGTATAAGTTTTATTAGGATCACTGAACAATAAAGATATATAGAGCATACATTTTCATCATATATTATTATTCGGTACCAAATAATTAATAAAAAATTTTATTCTTTCACCTTTAAATCATAAAACACTTGAATAGCTCCATTAAACCCATATTTAAAACACATTTGCATATGAATATAACTATTAATTTTAAAAGCCCATTTTTTAAACAAAAATACCCAAATCAAATAGAAAGAGTGATTTTCATTTAGGAAATCATAAAAAATTATAATGTGATCATAACTTTAAATAACATGTATTGTGATGGAAATAATAATTCACTACTAAAAAGATAGGTTTATTCAGCAGCTTGATTTATTAGTGCTTGAAAAAAGTGATGATAATGGAACCTTTTATCAGTGCGAGAAAGAGAACTAATAAAGGGGCCCTTTCTCATAATTTTTTTTACTACTAATAATGGGGGGTCTTCATTGATGAAACAAAAAGTTAAAATAAAGGGACCCATAGTCAATGATAATAAAAAAAATCAATAATAAAGGGTTCACTTTTTATGTGCTACTAAAACCCGCTTATAAAGGTCCCCATTTTATTAGTAACAATAAAAAACTCATTGATAAAGGGGCAATGTTATCCATTCTAATAGAAAATAATTAATAAAGGGGGCATTTATAAATGAAGTTTAAAAATCACTGATAATAACCCACTATTTATCAAAGCATTTTTACCAGCATTGATAAAAATATCCTTTATCGATGATTTTTTCTATCACTGATAAAGGTTATATGTCATTACAAATAATATATTAATATAGTAATATATTTATATTGATATACTTATAATATATTTTTTTAAATATGATTTAGGTAAGGATGAATATGGATCTAAACATAATATATACGATATTTAGTCAAAATGACTTATAAATTAATTAAAAAATATTAATAATTAATAAATTTTTTAAAATTATCTAGTAATAGTAATTTAATCACAATTCGATGTCATAAAAATTTAATACATTAATGAACAGTTTAATATAACTTAAAATCATGAATATTAATTTCGACAGCCATAACTTTTGATCCGAGTGTTTGTTTGAGCTCTACCACATATAAAATAAAACTGTGTGAAGAGATCTCTAAAAAGGGATCCCAAAGGGATTATTTTTTGAGCTAAAAACCCTATAATTACACCAAAACATTGTTTCTAGTTGGGGAAACTCAGTTTTTTAACATTCAATGAAATTTTAGTGTCATTTAAGGAGGTCTTATTGTCTTTTTTCACTAGAAAATAAATTTTTTCTGAGCGATTAGATTCGTATTGATATTATAGACTTTAATTTTTATCATTTTTCAAAATTTAATGTTATTTATAACTAAATATATATGTATTTGTTTACATATAATCATATAAAAACTGTTATAAAAACATATTTACATAAAACTCTATTTTAAATATATAGACCATATAAAAATTAATGTTTGTTTTCAATTTCATTTGAAATAAATAATTATCCACTTTATTTTACTTATAAAAATTCATTAATATTTATAAATACTGTTACAAAATTAAATAAGTATATATATATAAACATATGTGTTTGTTTTCTAATAAATAAATATATTTATATTTATCTTCTAGTTTATTTAAATGATTATTTATTTATATAATGTTTAAATAAACAATACTGTATATATATAACAAGCTTCTAAATATATAAAATGAAATATTATTAAATTAAAAAAAGAAACGAAATATGCATGGAATAGTGGTAATGGGAATCATGTCTCATAAGTGAGGTTATAAGATCCAATCCAGGCTAGCACAGATGTCTGCGGGGAATTCAAGGGCTAATAAAGTGAGGTAATTGTGAGAATTAAGGGATGGTGGGGAGTGTAAATCATTGAGAAATTATTAGTGTATGGGTGTGGGAAAACAATAATTACATTAATATTTTTAACTACACTAAAATAACATTGAAAAATGGTTTCATTATAAGTTTTTTTATACTTGTGAAAATCACCTTTTATTAGTTCTAAAATTTTCTTATAAACTAACCCTTTATCGTCACTTTTTTAGATTTTGAAAATGATCCCGTTTTCTTAAATTTTCTTATCACTAATGATGATCAACTTTTCACATCACTCACAATATCAACACTTTATAAGTGCTGATAAAACCCTTTTAATAGCACTAATATTGGCTCGATTTGTAGTAGTGTTTGACTTTGTATATCAAAAAATAGAACATTCCTTTTGTATTTTATAAAAAAATCCATATAAATTTGTAAAAGGTTTCATTTGGAAAACCATTAAATTTAAGTAAAAGATGACATAAAAGTTCGATTATCATTAATTTATTACAACAAAAATAAAAACATAAAATAATTTTCCAAACATTGAAATAGAAAAAAAATATTTATAAAATAAATCTTTTAAAAAGTAAAATGTCGATTTTAGAATAAAGAGTCACTTACCTAGAGTAACAATAGTCACATGTGTTCTTTTTATTGATGAATAACCTTTTCCCATGTTATAATTAGTTAATTAATCAATTAACGTCACATTGGATGTTTTGATGATATTTGGATCATATGTCCAAAATGAATTTGGTAGGCCAAATATGGTTATACATTTCATAGATCCGCCACATAAAGAATAGTAAATATGGAAAAATCATCATTACTAAATATATAATATTATTTTTCAAACAATGATGAAATTTTATTATTTAAAATTAACTACATTAAAATCATGGAGATGGTAGGTTGTACATACGCATGAGTAACATTTCCATTTTTAAATAATCATGATGGAAAGAAGATAAGTATTATTTTATATTTCCAAAATTATGAGTAAATAATTAATAAAATTTTATTAATTTAAATAAACATATATGTATATATATATATATATTTCATATATATGATGTGATGATAAAAAAGGAATATGTCTCTTCTTAGAGGTGGTAGTCCACACATAGGAACGAACGACGTTATCATTTCTCAGTGAATTGAATGGTAATAAAATAGATGATATTTTATTTGAAAATAATGATAATTATTTAATGAATATCGTATATATATATATATATTATATCCATAATGATAAATAAATATGAGAGGTGGTGATATAAAACTGAATTATATTGGTTCGTGAGGGGGTATTCAGTCATACACATGAATGAATGTTTTTCCCATTTTTAAGGAAGAGAAGATTAATGTAGGTTATGTAATTAAAATAATAATATCCTAGTATAGGGGGATAATTATGATATTATTTCAGAATTATTGAATGATATTTAAAATATTTATAAGAATAAATTCAATTAAAACACTTGGTTAAGGACTATACCACTTCATTGGAATGTATTATAGGTTTACACCTAAAACATTCATATACTGGTTTTTTGATCCAATGAAATCCTCTAGGATGTGGGTAGGGATTTAATTAAGGTATATTTTAATATCTTGGTAGAATAAAAATTATTTTTTTTATGTGAAGAGATAAGGATAGTAGCATTATTTTTAAATGTGAGGGGAGGTGCACTCTTGGAATTACTTAATGTATTAAAATTAATATAAATTAATTATCATGGTTATGGATTTTAAAACCAATATAATTAAAATTTATTATGTTTATTGGTTGAAATTATCTCATAAAATACAATTTACAGTAGTTTGGATTTCTTTTTAGCCTTGTCTATTTTACTTAACCCCTAATTGACCATCTTGACACTTACCGCGATATCATGGATTTTTACAATAAAAGATCCAAAGAAGTAACTATTATTGGTAAATTGGACCATAAATGTATACTGGTTGATATTTGAAACCATTTAAAAATATCTTGGATTGAAATTGGATTTTAATTATTTTTAATTCATTTAATAAAACATTATTTATTACAAAATATTATTAATAGAATTTCTAGAAACATTCATTCAAATTGAATTTCTAAAAAACATTATAGAAAAGGAATTGAAATATAATACATTCGAACATCCCTAAAATGTTATATTTATATATGAAATTAAGGTTACACAATAATTCATTAAAATTATATTTCTTTTAATATTCTTAAAATCATTTATTTTAATTGTCTATTAATTTAAAAAATACAATATTTGTTTTGACTATTCATTTAAGGAAATTATTTCATCACTAAAACATAATAATAAATTACAATATTAAATAAATATTAATATTTAGAATAAATATTTATTAGTGGACTTGATTTTTCCTCTTATCACTAAATATTTTATATATTAAAAGAAGGAGAGTTACTTTTTTTATATTATCCTGTTTTTTAATATTATAATGATAAAATTCGGGGAAAAATAGATATAAAAGGTTATATGTTCAAATTTTCGATGATTATTGACAAAAAAATGTAAAATGAAAAAATTTAAGTGATAAATTCTTTTTTTATCCTTGTCATATTAGTTTTAAGAAAAATTACCTAATTTACCCTTACCTAGGTGACACAAATTTATTAATTTTGCTGGTCAAATGAACAAAAATAAAAGGTTTTGACTTTCCCAATTAGAAAATCCTCATTCATAATATTTAATTCATTTCTAGAAATTTAATTCATTGAAGTGGCAGAATTTTATTTTAAAATAATCACAGAAAATATGACCAGAAGGAGATTTTTTGAAAAATTATTTTTCAAGTATAATATTCATTAAATTGCTAAAATTGGGAAATTTTAAATCAAAATGAAAAATATAAATTTAAAAAAAAAATAGAATATGAATTTGTAAATACTGTAAAAGACAACACATTTTTCATTAAAAGTCATTAATTTTTACTACTCATTGAAAAATAAATAATTCTATAGAATTATCATAAAAAACATTCTAAGATAATGTGTACATTATAAATTTAAAAAATAATTTAATTTTAAAAAATTAAAATTGAATAATTTGTAAATTATTATTTTTTATAAAACCATGTAACTCATGAAAACACTATTTGGTTACAAATAAATCTTTTTCCTTTTTGACTGAAAATTTAAAAAATGTTATCATAATAATTATATATCTATATAATTAATGAATATTTATAATACATGAAATTTATTTATCTTCAAATATTATGGGTTTTATATGCACAGCCATCAAACACAAAGCTCTAACCTTATCACCTATAAAAATATTGTGAACAAATAGAATAAGGTCTATAAAACACATCCTGAAATATTTCTCACTCAGGATCATGAATTATGATAGGGATACTCATTTATAGAGACCCATACATAACATATAAGGATATTACAAAATTGAAGATTAATATTCATCACATTACAAAAATATATGTCTGAGGAAAGTAATAGTTTAGTATCATTGGAAACATGGAACAAAATATTCTAACATTGTTAATGGTCTTAAATGTTTACCACACATATGTTTCCCTTTATTAATTATACTTAAAAACATTATTCAACGCCTGGGGAATAGTAATAAAAGAAACAAGTGATATCAGATTCTCATTAGGGGTAAACAAATGAAATACATAAGAACTACATTAGCATAAGTTCATGAGAATATGATAATGTCATTTAAAGATCAAACCATGAATATCAAAGATATTATATATGATTCCTGGAAAAAATATAATAATTTCATACACATGAATAATAAGGGAATCAAGAGAAGAATCCATAAAACCATAACATAGTAATTAGACATAGAAATTGTGGTAGACACATAATAATGTAAAACGGTTTACATAGTTCTCAAAGAATCATTAATGATGTTATCTTGGAAGTATTGGTTTACTCCGAATACCTTATTTTTTTGTTATAGGTCACTCTCATTGGAATATTATTAGTAATAATACAATACGTAGACCAACATTGTGGATAAATTATTTTTCTGAACCTTGTTCACTCCTCGTTCCAGCCATATCTATCTTAATAGATAACAATTTTAACCCAATGCATTAGAGGGAGATATAGGTCCCAACCATATCATAATGAACTCATGCATACGAGTTATGAAAGATCAAAATAAATAATATCATAATGAATTAAATGAAATGAGTATCCTTAATGTGTGATTATATCATAACCTGTGGAAAATAGATAGGTTTCATAGTCATTTTCTGAAAGCATAACCATGAAAATAAGCAGGATTGATAAACATATAACATGTTTAAGAGAAATATTTTTTGTAAACATAATTCCATAAAAACATAAACCATTCAAATAAATGAATTGAAGAGAAAATTTGTGTCATTTCCTCAGGAAGGCATGAGTAGCAGCCACCAATTTCATCATATAATGAAAATAATTTTGAATTATCTTTTAAAAATATTCTTTATAAATTATCCATTATTTTCTAAAAAAATAACAAATAAAACATTTTTAAGACCCTTTTCAATGAAAATATCCTTGAAAACATATAAATATTCATGAATTTTTTTTAAAAATAAACTTGAAAATATATAAATAAATCATGAAAAAATTTAGGAAATCTTTTCTTTAGAAACATATAAAAAATTCACGAAAGTATTCTGAAAAAAAAAACCTTGGAAACAAATAAAATAATCATGAATTTTTTTTAAAGCCTTCTTCCTAGAAAACTAAGATTATAAGATTGATAAAATTTTGAAAACCATTTTCCATGAAAACAAATAAAATAATCCTAAAAACATTTTAAAAACCTTTTCCTTGAAAAATTAAAAAATAATATTGAGAACATTTTGAATCCCTTTTTCATTAAAAATACATTGAAAACATATAAAATAAGCATATATATCATTGAAATATAATTCTATTAATACTACATTTTGAAAACATATAAATGGTGCTTTTAAAATCAATTAGAACACATTTTAAGCATTAAACATTTTTTGAAAACCCATTTTCATTAAAACCCATTTCAAATAAAAATATTACCGGAATATTAGGAAAAAAATTATTTATAAAAAACAAATTTATGCTCACAAAGGTATAATAAAGGAATTGATCTTCATGATGGTGGGAAAGTTTGTAAATGTCGAATATTCCTTTATCACCTTAAAGGGTTAGAAATTATACTTTATCGAAAAATGAAAAGAAGATTCCTTTATAGTTTTTTTTTAAAAAAAAGTTAATATATGAGTAAAATGATATTTAAATGTAATAGGATAAAGGGAAAAAAATTAAAATAGTTTAAGAAAATATAGTTTTCAAAGAATAAAGAGTTCGGACCGAAAAGAGAACTAATGTCTGATTTTCATAAAAAAATTATTATTTATCTTTACTACCTTATAGTGTAAAATTATAATAATACATGAATATAACCTGTATAACTAGAGGAATATAAAATTAATATGTTTTTGTGACATATGGATTATATTATTTCATTAACAGAAGCATAATCATAAACAATCTCAATAATAAATGATATTATTACAATATACTGTTACAACATTAATAAATTTAATTCATAATAATAATGAAGGAATAAACTTACATGAAGCATACACCTTATACAAAAAATTACGTGCATAAAATGACATGTATATGAAAGAAGGAAAATCAAGAAAAAATGTTTTACTGATTTGGATTCTTTTGACCCATAAACCCCATGAATGAAAGATCATAAAATGGATATTGAAACACCCACAAATTTAATTATAATAATCAGATAAAATATTATTTGTTTGAATATGACACATATATCAAATATAAGGTGAACATGGCAGGCGTCTAATGGAAAATAAAAGTGAGATGAGAACACCCTTACCTTAAGTCATGACTTTCTTCGTAAATGATCAAACGTACTAAGCAATAAATATATTTTTACTATAAATCTAAATAATAAAAAGGTTATAATATCTAATACCATATATTATTTTTTTATGACTTTATATTACTTATTTATTTATAAATCAATGTTAATGTTACCTATTGGGTAATATCATCTTTTTTATAAATATTTTGTTTTGTTATTCTTGATCCTCTTACTTAGATCATGATTTAATTATATAAAAATGTAAATAATTATATATATATATATAATCATATATATTAACTACATTCATATTTATAATAATCTTTAAAAAATAAATATTAAATGGAATGCTCCATTCATGGAGATAGTTAGTCGTATGTACGCATTAACGCCATTTAGGTTCAATTATATTTTTGAAAATAAAATAAAATAAATATATATATATATATATTTGTAAAAATTATAGTATAATTATTATTTCATATATTTTAAATACCTTTGATATACCCATCATCAATATTTTCTATGTAATTTATGAAGGAATCACATTGCATTGAAGGGGAAGTAGTCCACTCGTACAAAAACGAAGTTATCATATTTACAAAAAATTGAAATCATGAAGGTATGTTTTATATAATACCTTTATAATGTTATATAAACAATAAATATCATATATATCATATAATAATATAATTTCAATCCTTAATCCCAACCATGATAGGTGGTAATGGAAAAAAAGGAACATTGTTTCGTGAGGTGGTAGTTCACCGTACACACGTACAATAAGTTCCTTACCCATTAGATGTAAGTGTTTTAAATTGTATGAATAACCCTAAAAATAAATAAAATCTCATAATATTTCAGATAATTAGGTTTTTATATATTCATTTAATAATAATATTTAATGGGGTGGATAATAAAAATAAAACAAAGGAGCTTGAGGAAGTATGTTACCTTTTCTTTGTGTAACTCCTCATGTTTTTAACAAAAGGATTCCATGATCGTATTTATTCCAAAATGTGTGCTCGAATAAGGAAGGGATGTGTTTTGGTAGATTATTTTTTTTTGGGACAAAAAGGGCTTCAGAGATGTGAATATGTGGTAGGGTGAGTGCCTTTTAGTGGAGGAGTGGCATTCTTGTAAATGTTTTAAAACGGAATTCCAATCACATATTTTCCATTTAAAATTACTCAAATAATATTAAAACATATATAAAAGATTTTATACGATGTAAATATGGAATAAAAATTGAATATAAATGGATTTTGTACAATTTTTTTTTGTCATTTGGCCATTATGTTTATAGTTTAGTCCATTGTTATGCTTATTTTTTTCTTCATCATTATAATTTAACTTTAATCACTTTCACTAATATTTTTTTCCAATAACTTTGTTGTACTTATTAGACATTATATGTTATTCTAATTACAAATATATAATCAATTTTTTTTCAAATTAAAATCATATAAGTTGTATAAATTAATTTCAATCTGATCCCAGAGGCGAGACGACAAGTTGGTTTTTAAATTTAAAATATTCTAAAGTTTGAAACTCTTTTATATAATTATTTTTGTTAGAATTATTTATATGATCTAAATTTTATTAATTTAGGTAAAATATATATAATTAAACTATGAAACCAAACTAAAATATAAATTAACTATATAAAAAAATTAGATGAAAAATTAGTTTTGAATTAAAATTAATAGTTTTCACTATTCACAAAAAAATGTAACTTCTATGAAAAATAAAACAAATTCACAAAATATTATATTTAGTTATTAATATTTAAAAAATTAATTTTTCCAATAAAATTTTCAAATGTTTCAAAAATCTATGTTAAAATTGGTTCACCATTAAAAAAGGAAAAACTATCTTATATAAAAATACATCATTTTATTTATAAAATTGGATTTAATATTATATTATACCTTTAAAATATATTATATAAGCATAAAAATTATTTATTTAGTGTATAAAATATAAATTTTATTTAAAAAATTAATAAAAAGTGAATTTTTTATTCACGGAGAAAAAAGTTTGTTTTTTACATAGAAAAATTGTTTTCATAGGAATGTAATTTCCTTATTTTAAAATCTTTATTACATTACATTATAATAATTGATATAAAAAGGATTCATTTTATATAAATTTGAAAATCATATTATCCCAATTTATTTAATCTTAATCTTAACTTCTATTCCAATGACTAGGTGGTATCTATAATAATATTTTAATAATATTATTAAGAGTATCTTATTGTTATGAAACATTCGACCATGTTTGTAACTCAAGATATAGAGGGTAATCAATATTGTGTGTAATAAAATACAAACAATTTGTTTTATGTGATTAAATCAAATTTATGTGTTTCATGTAGTGCTATATTGACTTGTTGTGGTATATAATTAATAGAAAACCTAGTTATTTTGTATAAAAAATTTATATTTACTGTTGTGTGAAATGAATAATATAAAAAAGATTATATTTATTTGAAAAAAATTAATTCCAAAAATCATGGGGTGTTATATTCTTCCCCCATTAATATGAAATTAGTCTCCAAAATTCATATACGTTAAAAAAGTTTTAACAAACTAATTTTCAATTCATAAAAACCAACTTTGTAAATTCGAATACTAAAAATTCCATTAAAAAATGTAAAGTTGGAAACATAATGGTTATCAAAAGTAACATGTATCTATTCTTACAAGTAGGATAACATAGTTTTGAATTGAAAACATAGTCATTAAATAAAAATGTAAATGATCATAAAGATTGATAAAGATCAGTGATCACAAGAAAGTGGGTGATCTAGACAAAGATAAAAATCACAATACCATAAACTATAGTATCATGAAAGAGTTCATTGATATCACCAAAAAATATGATAATATGAAATAATTTAATTTCAAGACCATATTCCAAATATTGAAAAAAATTTATGATAAGGTATACATACTTGATTTCAGCATAATTTCACTCTTTGTTGTGCACTGATAAATTTACCATCCATCTATTATTCAAAGAATCAAAGGGGAATTTTTCATTATTTAGGTACTAACATATCATGAGTGTGAATGATTAGTCATTCCATATATATTTATTTAGCATTACAAGAAATTGTTTAGCACAAGTTATACAATATTCATAAATCCTCATATGGTGCAGTAAAACTTTAATCTCTAAAACCACATCTTATAGTTACCTTAAACAATTCCATAAATTATAAACCTTAAAACCATTCAGAAATGTGGATGTCCAAAATCATTAGAAATAAGGTCACTAAATTTCACAAAAAGAACTTAATATTTATCCTCCATATATCTTAGTGTAACTCATGTTTATCACTTACCAGACATGTGAATACCTTTATCAAGTATTCTCTTGAAAATGGTAATAACAGAAATTATGAAGAATCCGTATTGAAAATATGAATTTTTCCTTATTAAAAATTTTATTGGATATATTTATTAATTAAAAAATGTTATAAACTTTATTAATAATAGAATTGACCACTTGTCAAAATAATCCTTAATTTTTTCCATCATAATAGCTACCATCCAATTTATTTATTCATATCTCACATATCATTATGAAAACATATTTATCTCAACATTAAGAAAATACTAAGGGTTATATTTCCTTAGTCAAAATGTCAAACTTCCATGAAATCACTTATCCAATCAATCTGAACCATTCACATATTCTAATAAATCCTTAGAAAAAAAAATTGAAAAATTATTATATATTTTACAATTAATAATTCTTCAATCCAAATACATAAACACTTTGATTTTCAAAATCATCCTAAATCCATTAATAGGGATACCGCATTCCATTTCTTAATAACTCTTTCCTGTAACATTTCATATGCAGTATCATCATTAGTAATAATTTAAGAATTACTAATACCACCTTGTTGATTATCCATGTGTTCTTTCCACTTAGGATATCAATTTACATAATGACTATTAATTATAAGCTTATTGAATTTAACCTTTGATGATTTCATGGGAGGTCTAATATTCCGAATAATTTTGTTAACCAAAATATTCATTTTTTTATTTTCAGTTATGTGCTTTGTGTCTTTATTTTCCATAGTTCAAACAACATCTTTTTAATTTTAGACATTCACATGGGTTTTTCTTTGCACATTCTTGATGTGTAGGAAAAATAATGTTCTTTCCTTAGGGGTATCTATTACTATAATTACCAAAAAAAACTCATTCCTTCTCTTCCTTGGTGAGTTTGAGAGTTTATTAAGGTGCACATTGTTAATCATGTTCCCTAAAAACTTATTAGGCATGACCCCAACATTATTCTCTCCAATGATCATCCCATTTTAATGCTCATTAGAATTTTTTTTTCAACACCTTCAATGTTAACTTAGTTTCATCTGGCTCTGTCAATTGACTAAAATAATAAATCACAATATGAGAAACATTTATCATAGTATAAAAACCTGTAGCACAAAAATTCACATAAAGAATTTCTAAATCGAGACACCTTCTTATTCAATATATGAAACCTTAGGTATATCCTAGGTTATTAATAGTCCTCCATTATTTAAATCATTTATGATGGTTTATAAAGTGGTTTTTAATTCCAAAAACATATCCCCTGGGATTTTCAAACTAGTTATGTAGTATGTATCATTGTAATGGGCCAATTCCTGATCGGGACTAGCTCAATACGGTGTTTCATGGATTTTTACCCCTAACTACATCTATGATGTATCTAAATCCACTTTTATTATCCATACAATGATTTATTTCTACAAAACTACTCACTATATCATTTAACAAAATTCTAGAAAATTATCCTAAATAATAACTCTTCCTTAGAATCATCCTTATATATATCCCAAGACATAACTATATAAATTTACATGAGTATGTCACTAATTTTTTACCCTACTAGTTTCAAAAGTGAGACTAAACATTTACTTTTATACCAATTATAGTTACCCATTCTTAACACACATAGATATTACATTATTTTAGATGAATATTTGATAAATTAAAAAAATACATGACCAAGGACAATAATATATTTCTATCCATTGAAAATTGGAAGAAAATATTCTAACTGGGTAAAAGATCATAAATTTTTACCACAAAGATACTCCCCTTTAATATGTTTACTTAAACCATTCTTCGTAACCTACAAGAAGAAAACATAAGAAATGGGTGAGTTGCAATTCGTAATAAGGGTAAACAAAAGAGATACATAAGAATAACATGATCATAATGGTATAAGAACATTATAATGGAATTTAAAGATCATACCCTATATATAAAAGATCTTATACAAGATTCATGTCTTTAATATTGGTATTAATACGACATTAACCATAAGGGAATAAATATAATAATCCATGAGACCAAAACATAAGAATAATACAAGGTATTTGTGAGAGACACATAAGTGTGTAAAAATATTTCCAAAGTAGTAAATTCATCACATACAAACCTTCTTTAATGTATAGTTTAACTCCCCATACCATCTTTTTAGTCATGGTTCACTCACATGACCATATTAGTTGTCAATGTTTTCTCTCAAGACCATATTAGCGGAAAATTTACTTTACTAAACCGAGTTCACTCACTATTCTAACCATGTCTTTCTCATGAGATGTAAATCAGTACCCAATGCATTATAGGGAGATATAATCCATGTTGATCTCATTATGAAATCATACAAATGAGTTCCAAAAGGTCATAAGAAATCATATCATTACCCATGAGATGAAATAGGTATCATAAACATGTAATCATATCATAACCTTCTGAAAATAGATATGATTTAAAATTATCTCATCAAAGAATATCCCATGAAAATAATCGAGATTCATGAACATATAACCTGGGAAACAGAAACAGGATTCATACACATCATGCGGTAAAAACATCAACCATGCATAGAAATAATATGAATGGAATCATGGCATAATTTCCCTAGAAATATAGGAGTAACACCAATGGATGTCATCTTATAATGAAAATAATTTTTAAATATCATTTAAAGTTATTTTTTGAGGAAAATATCCTTTACATTTTAATAAAAATTTAATAAAAAATTGACTATAATTTTAGGGAAAATAAACTTGAAAATTTATAAATAATCTTCAAAACATTATTAAAACCATTTTCATGAAAAATTATAAAATAATATTATAAAATATTTCCAAAACATTTTTCTTGAAACCTATAAAATAACCTTGAAAAATTTTTCAAATCCATTTCCATTGAAAAATTATAAAATAATCGTTAAAACATTATTAAAAACATTTTCCTTGGAAACTAATGAAATAATATTGAAATTTTTTTGAATACCTCTCCCATTGAAAATGTATAAAAGAAGATTTAAAACATTTTGAAAACCGTTTTCTATGAAAACTTTTAAAAGAAACCTAAAAACATTCGGATAAACGTATTTATTGAAAACTTATAACAGAAAAATGAAAATATTTAAACCCCATTTTTCATTTGAAATAAATTGAATTATTATAAAATGGGAATTTAGATAATTTAAAACATTTTCATTTAAAACAAAATTATAAAATAATATAAAGGGACCTTCTAAAATCATTTAAAAAATTAAACATAAATTAATTTTTGAAAATGATGTTTCTTAGAAAACCATTTTAAAATCAAAAAATTTCCAAAATATTATAAAAAAATTTCATTCATTAAATTTATATTTTAAATTTATAATCATGAAGGAAATGATGGTCATTACATTGAGTAATTCCTTACATGCCGAACATTCTATTTTCACATTGAAATATGAAAAAAAATTATCGATTAGAAAATGATAAGAAGATTTTTTTAAAAACTATTTTTTTCTGAAGTTAATATATGTATAGAAAATTCATTTAATCATAATAGGATAATATTAAAACTAGGTTAAATCATTTTTATAAATCATGGTTTTTAAAGAATAGAGAGTTTTAACAGAAATGTGAAATAAAGTTGAATTTTCATTAAAAAACATCTAAATTATCATAAGTACCAAGGATTGAAAAAATGGAACTAATACATGAAAATGTAATGTATAAAAATAAGATAATAAATTTAATTATTGTTCTTGAGATATGGATATTATAATTTCATTAATGGAAGTGAAATAAAAAAAATCCTGACAAATAATGAGATTGTAGAAATTAACTGTTACAACTTTGGTCACTATGAATCACAATCACCATGAAGGAATAAAATTACATTAATCATAAAATATCATTAAAATAATTATATTCACTATATAAAATTTAAATTGGTATTATATACACCCCATTGTAAAATATAGGGGCATAACATGGCCTGTATCTCAAGGAACACAAATTGAGATAAAATTACTTTACTGATTCGGTAAATTTTGAACCATAAAACCCATAAAATAATGAACATAAAATGGATTTTTAAATAACCGTAAATTCAATTATATTAATCATATAATAAATTCATTATCATTTTATATTACATGTAATTAAATATTATGTGAAAATTGCTTTTGGCTCATAGAAAATAAAGGTGAGATGAGAAAACCCTTGCTATAAGACTTGACTTTTTCTGTAAATGATCAAACATCATGTATAATAAATATCAGTTTATTATAGATATACTAAAGAATGATATTATTATATATAATACCATATATTAATTCTTATCACTTTATATTACCTGATTATTATTATCTCCATGTTAGTGTTACGTTTCGGGTAATATCTGATCTGTTATTCAATTTGGCTTGTTATTCGTAGTCCTCTAACATAGAACATGATTTAAATATTTATATAATGTAAATAATGATATAAGTTTCTTATATATTTAATATATAGGTATTTATAAAAATCTATAAAATATATAAATATGAAATGGAATACACCGTTCATGGAGAGGGTAGGTCGTACATACACATGAATGTTGGTTCTGCTTAATTATCTCTCCAAAAAAAGAAATTAAATGAAATATATATATTATAATTCTAGTTGAATTATTATCCCATATAAATCATATATTTTTACTAAAACCATCATTAATATGTTCTATATAATGTTATAATGAATCATATCTCTTTCAAGAGTTGGTAGTCCACACGCCCACAAACGAAGTTACCGTTTTTACACAAAAAATAGAAATCATGAAGTTATGATTTATATAGTAATTCAATAATATTAAATAAATCATAAATTTAATATTTATCATATAAAAAACTAGTTTACAACATAATTCCCAACCATTAAATGTGGTAATGTAAAAACGAAGAACATCAATTCGTGGGGTGGTAGTTCATCATACACAAGAACGGTATGTTCATTTCCCATTAGATAAAATGTGTTTATGTGTAGGTAAATCCAATAAAATAAAAAAGTATTCAAATATTTATGATAATGATTTTATTATTTAATAATTTAATAATAAGAGTTTAGTGGCTGGATAATGAAAATAAAACGAATGAGCTTGGGGAAGGAAGTTACATCTTCTTTGGGTGTCTCCTTTTGGTTTTCATGAAAAGGATTCCTTTGTTGGAATTATGCCAAAATTAAATATTATATGATGAATAGAGGTATTTTTGAAGATTATTTTATCTTATTGGGTGATAAAATGGTCTTTAGGGGGTCTGAATAAATGTTTGGGAAAAATACATTTTTATAGTGGAGGAGTGGAATTCCTCTATATTTTTGAAAAGGGAATTCCAACCATGTTCTCCACTTTTCATATGGATAAAATAATTTTAAAAATTCAATAAAATGTATTATATAGTCTAAATATGGCCATAAATTTTTTTAGACATGTTTTTAGGTCGTTTTGACAGTTAAGTTTAAGGTTTAGTCCTTTATTAAGCTACTTTTTCTCTTAATTGTTGTAATTAATTTTAATCACTTTGACTAATATTTTTTTCCAAAAATGCATTTTTAACTTGTTAGAGCCCAAAAATTATTCTAATTAAATACACTGAATCCATTTTTAAAAATTCTAATCACATTAGTGGATGAAATTAATTTAAATCTAATTTCTCAGACGGGATGACAAAAAAGGTTTTTAAAGTAATAATGTTCAAATGTTTGAAATGTTTTTATATCCAATTTTAATTTGAATTTGATTCCAACTCAATTAATTGTAATATATTATGTAAAACTATTTAATTAAACTCAAAAACAAAACTAAAATATAATTTAACTATATAAATAAATTAGATGAAAAAGAAATTTTCAATTAAAATTAAGTGTTCTCACTCTTCCTTACAAAATGAATCTTCTCAGAAAAATACCAAAAATTCACCCAAATTGTATTTTGACATTCTGCTTCCAAAAATGTCGCTTATTTTTCCATATATAACTTTTATAATTTTCAAAATTATAATTTAAATGGTATCTTTATTAAAAGGAGGTAAAATTACTTTTTATAAAATTCATCATTTTATTCTTAAAATGGGATTTATTTTTCTCTTATACCTATAAATTATATTGGATAAGTGTCAATAACATTTATTTAATATATAATATTAAATATTTATTTAAAAAAATCAAAAGTGTATTTTTAAATTTATTAATAAAATATTATGTTTTTGATAAAAAAAACTTTTATTTGAAAAGTAACTTATTTATTTTCAAATAGTAATTTGATTTAATACTACTAATTGATAAATAAATTATTCATTTGGTATACATGTGTAAATAATATTTTAATAGTTTAGTTAATGTTATTTATAACATTCATTCCAATATCTAGGGGTAGGTATAATAATATTATAACAATATTATTAGTAGTATCTTGTACTTCCATGAAACGTGGCCCTATGTGTAAGACAAGCTACCAAAGGGACTCAGTATTTTGTGTAACGTAATCCAAACATAGTGTTTCTTGTACAAAAATATAATATAAGTGTTTTTTTGTTGGGAAATGTAGACTATATATTTTTTATAACACAATACACACTTAGTGCTTGCATATAAAAAAATATTTATCCAGTGTTCTGTGAAATGAAAAATATCATAAAGATAAAATAAATTCAAAAAAATAATTCAAAAAATATTGACATCTTATATCATGTCTCCCCACCACATTCATCATCAATAATAAAAAATCTAAATTAAACTAGATAAATCAATTTTCATATGATAAATTGGAAAATATCCTCTCTTTGAGATATAAGGCACACCATTGTATTGTTACTCCCTAAATATGGATGATGTCAGATAGTACACGATACACCTCCCTAGATCGGGTTAATATAAAAGTGATCTCGATCTCCACTATCTAATGATTTTTATTAAAATCAAAGATCCCAAAAATAAATTATTAACATAAGAATAAATAACTAAAACATCACCCTCCTCTACAGTATATCCTCATCAGCTAGGTTGGGTTTCCTATGGTTAATTAGGTCATCCTACTAATACTTACCATTCTAAAACATTCACGAACATGGAAAAAATAATATCTAAATGAAAAAAACCCTAATATTAGTAGTATGGAAATAAAATTAATTAATTTATTTTAAAAATAATTATTTTATTATTATACATAATCACCGAAATCGAAAAACAATCAAAAAAATTATGATACATATATCTCGCCAAGGTCTCATTCCCACAGGTAACATCGTATTTTCTACCACATTATTCCAGCTTATAGTACTTGAGTTGTATCACATAGATCCCTAAGATCATGTGACCTTATTTTTTTACATTATTATATCACGTACCAAGATTAATATATTTTTAAAACTATATCATGACCCTTCTCCATTGAGAACTTCTCATTAGACTATAATGATGTTGTGATTGACCCATGAGGCCTAATTCTAATATTGAACATGTTAGAAACTTGAACCATGTGTATAAAACATGAATTTTGGAGTCCATACTACAGTATAACCCAATAGAACATAAGTAAAGTTCCCATTAACAATATAATATAAATAAATCTAGATCCACAATAATCTTTCAATAGATAAATATGAAAAAAATAAAATTCCAATAAAAAATCCATGGTAGAAAATCTATAGACAAATCAATGATTCCAGCTAGTAATATTTGGGTTAGTGAACGTAGTATCCCTATAAATTAGAAGAATAATATATATATATATATATTGGGATGAGAATAATTGGATACATATTATGATCATACTCAGGATCTCTTATGGAAATGAGGAAGGATAATTCTATTGTATCAATGAATAAGTAAAATAATAATCCAGTGGGTATCATGTTAATTACCACCCATCCTCACCAAGAATCACATGCCAAATATTGTAGTTATAAATAGAGAAATAATATCAAATAAATATACCAAAAAGGCTCCATGAAAACACTTACCCACATGTTTTTCACTCTCATACACCAATATTAATCATCATGTTCTTCTAATTCAATTCACATACATACCTCTAGACACCATGTCTCATACTACTATATATTATTCATGTAATTTATATATCATACTCAACCTACTATCTCAACCATATAAAATCATTTATCATATACACATTACATATCCAACATCATTGGGTATTAGAATCATGAACTACACTATCCTCATTTCGTTCTCCTACAATGCACAGCCGCCGTTGAGGTATCCCAATCTAAACATTCCATTATTCTATATCATTTATATATTTGAAAAAATTAAAATACCTATTAATATCAATATACTATTAATAGATATGTTAATATTTTTTCATATCCTAAATATATAGTCTACTTATTTTATAATTGTTATGAATATGTCTAAATTAATTTTATCATAATATATCATCTTCTAAAGATCTTCCAAATTAATCATGTAATAATGCCCATGGAAATGGAACCATAATAAAGGTGTGAGTTCAAATTCCATATAATTGGAAAAAAATATAAACATTTTTCAAAGGTTAATATAATAAGAAAAAGATAAAACAAAATTTTGTGGTAAATATATGATTATATGATCATATAATCATAAAAGGTGACACATAGTCAGATAAACGAAAAAATAATTCCAAATGATCAAATATATAACATTGAAACATTAATGGGAAATCAAGAAAATTAAATCATAATACTAGTAGTATATCATAATATCAAATAAAATGATTATAGAACTAACATAATAATATTTACACAACATTGTGGATTACTAATCCCCATTTATTTTCCATAGAGGTTCTAGAATCACATCCTTTTTCCTATAATAGAACATGCATCACAACTTGTTTCCCAATTTATAAGGAGAATCACTAATCATTTCACCATTATCTCATGATATGTAAAAATTTTCCAATGCATTTTATGTTAATATAGGGCCCACACATCACATAAAGATTATATATACACCTGTGTTCCACAATATAACATCTATTCATTACATCATTAAAACTCAAGAATAAGAATGAGTTTCATATTATATTACAAATGGTAACACATAAATACCAACATAAAAAATGTTAATTTATTAAAAAAATCAAATAAAATTTATAATTTATTATATAATTTAAGGGGTGATTTATAAAACATAAAATCAACAACTATTGATCCCTTTTGAAATACATAGGAAAAATGAAATCGAAATGTAACAGAGAGAGAAAAACTTATCTATAAAAGTATGGTATTAAAATAAAGTGAATTGATATAGAATTTTATTTAAAAATATTATTTTATAAGATTTTGGTTATGTGAAAACATATACTTGATAGAGATATCTATTTTAGGAAAACCAAATTCTAATAAGATGAAAATTTCTCAAAAATTAATATAATTTTATGAAAAAATCATTCATTGAATATAGTTTAAATTATCAACTTATATTACTCATATAGGTAAAATTTAATATAACATGTACAATTATTTCATTGAATTTATTGAACATTGAAAGAATAAGTTCAACAGAATGTGTATAATTCAACAAAATATATTTTAGTTACCAATATGGATTATGGATCAATAAATGTATAAATCAAAATAATATGAGAGGGAGTTTGACAAATTATCAATAAAATATCATTGATGTAATTTTATTAACCAATATGTATAAAATAGGGTACTGAATAGACAATTAATATTTAAACAAGTCATATAATTAGAAGTATGTCTCAAGGAATTGATAATTAGGACAAGTAATTTATAAAAGTAAAATACATTATTGGAATGAATTATTTTATAATGAGGTTATAAGGATGAATTATCCTTTCAAATTAATGAATTAATAAATTAAAAATAAATAATTGATTTGGTAGAAGAAATAAAACATGTAATAAGAATTATAATAACATTTGTAATATAATTATGGAAAATTGAGTTATCCCAATCTATTACATTTAATAATTTCTTCCATGCATGAAATATAGACTCATATATTTTAAACATAAATATAATAATAAATAACTTTATAAACATATTTTTACATAACAAAATTTAATGATATCATTTATAATCGTTATCTAAATTTATATTAGATAGTTTTTCTTATTTTCTCATATTGTGTGTCTTTATTTTATAAAATTAGCAATTGTTTAATAAAAGAAATGTAGGTATTAATAATTAAAATTAATCAAGAAATAAAAATTAAAGCAATTATAATGGATAACTTATTACAATTTTCGAGTCTTTTTATTTTCATTTATGAATTTTTCATTCAATATCCATGAATATCCAGTCAATTCTAAGTACACTTTAGTGTATTTTATAATTAATGATAGATATCTTCCATGTTTTTGAGAAAAATATTATTGTAACCATTATAGGAAAAAACATATCATAATTTAAATAATTATAAAATATTATATCACTAATAGTTTTTAGAGTCATCCATGAAATAGTTGTTGTATTATTGATCAAGTAGGTGGCCAAACCAACACAAACATGAACATACCATGATGAATGGATGATTGTGGGGTGATTTAACTACAATATGATTATACCAATAGAATGATGAAATAAATTATTTATTATTATAATTATATAACATAATTTAAATGAAGTAATTTAATAATTTATGGGTATAAATAATTTTCATGCAATAATAGTTTTTCTTTTTTGTTCTCTTATTCTATATTTTTAATTTTATAATTATTTTTTATCATTATTATAATACAAAATTTATCCAGTTTAAATACACATAACATTATTATTATAATAAAAATATTAACAATAATTTAAAACAATTATTAGTACAATTCATGAATAGATGTAATGAAAAATGAAATACATCAATCAATGGAGGTAGTAGTCTCCATGTACGCATGGATGACTATATATTTTTCAAATAAAAACATTGATAATTAATATGTTATATGATTTAATAGTATCATATAATTCATTAATATCATAATTATACATTAAATTTCCTTTTTAACTATCTAAATTATGTGATGAAGGAAAATGTAACATGTTTATATTTTGAGGTGGTAGTCTTCACATACATGTGAACCACTTTTTCATTTTTCAAAGTGTAAAATTGGGGGAAGGATAATGCATGTAACATTATTAAAATAAAATATTAGTATACTAATGAAGGCAATTTTAACATTTTAATATGTTATATTGGAATTTAAGGATGAAGAACTGCCCATAAAAATATAAAAGAGAAAGTATGAGT
The DNA here is from genome assembly GCA_963277665.1 of Viscum album. Lineage (NCBI taxonomy): Eukaryota > Viridiplantae > Streptophyta > Magnoliopsida > Santalales > Viscaceae > Viscum > Viscum album. The sequence continues at coordinate 1,659,001,701 of OY728146.1, forward strand.
TATAAATTTATACCTCACTACTGGGATTTCATTATTTTTATGGGGGTTAAACTCTTATTGGATGCTATTTTGAGAATACTGGGACCTGCTTAATCTATATAAGAGTGTTGAGGAGAGTAATGGTCATATTATATCTAGATATATTTTGGTCGGGTTGCTTGGGGAGTGAGGAGAAGAGATCCCCTTTAATAATTGAAAAGCGATGTCAATTTTAAACATACACAAATTTTTTTTTATGTATTTGGAAGTCACCCTCAATGAAGCGGATCCAAAAATTGAGAAATTATAGGTAGAATAAGTTATAATTACCTAAAATGCCTCAAACATGGATTCCAACACATGCTTCAATCATGTTTATGGTCATCTACTCATAGTTTTTTTTTCTATTTTAATTTTTACCTAAGAAACATATTTTTACCAAAGTGACATATCCTTTATGATTAAAAAATAAAATGATCCATGTTTAATAATTTATACATAATAATTATAAATTTCAAATATATTTATTTTATTCAAATTCCAATAGGGATAAAATTTAATTATGATATAATAAGTATATATTATATAAATAATCAATTTAATGAGAAAAAATTCACATAACTTATATAATATTAAATATTTGTCTCTAAAATAAAAGGAATATTTTTTAATTTAAAATATAACTCATAACATGCAAATTTTTTCTAAAATTGGATTCATAAATTTTCAAATCATTCCTAGAAATAAATAATTCTATTAAAAACATGATATTTGTAAAAATAATATGTTTCACTATTCACCTAAAATTCATTTTATATAAAAATCCTAGAATTTTATATTCAAATAATTTTTACATGATAAATGAAAACATTATGCTAAATTTATCAAAATTACATAAATAATTTTTAAAATTTTAATTTCATGAAAATTTAAAATTAGAGAAATGTTGTTTTATAGGAAAATGAGTTTTGTATTATTAACTATTATTTTTCCCTTTAAATGAAAAATTCAGTTGTTTTTAAATTCATTTTGATAAAATAAATATTCTATGTAATTATTGAATCAAAATATAATTATTTAATTGAAATAAAACTATAATTTCTGTAAAATACATTTTTAAACATAATGTTAATTCAGAAATATTGATCTTTCAAAACGTTTAAAACTCAATGATATATATATACATGTAAATATATTATTACAGTTCCATATAACATCATTTTTTACTTAAATAGTCAATTAGGATCTCTACATAATAAATAATCTTTAGATAAGATCTTATTAAAATTTAGTTTGTGGTTTATCTATAATTGACCTTCTAGTAATCACAACAAACATGATCTTCTCCTATATGTAGTTTCTAAAAAAAGAAATTGTTTGAGTTAGTCTTAGGGAAAACCTAGAAAATCTACCTCCCATCCATACTATAAAAAATGGGGTTCATATTGAATAATTATGATTCCTGATTCCATTTACTATTATATTGATTATTAATTTTGTTAAACTTTAAAATCATTTTATATCACCTAATTTAACAACATTATTTTATCAATTATATTTACTCTTCTAAATATATCTAGAATTTTCATTTCTGTTATAGTATATGAAATATTTTATTTATAAATGTATTTTTTAAGGATAATATATAGTGGAATATTTTCTCATCACATTCTCCATCCTTAAATAAATTGTGTCCTTGCAATTTTAAAACTCATATTATGGGTCTAATTTTCATTTAATGGTCCTAACTAACCATACAGTAGTAGTTTATCATGGGTTGATTTAGGATGTGAAATGATAATTCTATATATGTAATCTGATATGATCTGTATATAAAAAGTGATAATATATTATTAATAGTATTCTAATAAAAATTAACTTCAATAAATATTGAATAGAACCATTCTCCTATATATATGACAATTGATCCAAAATTTTTTGTTATTTATTGTTTAAAACATATAGAAAAAATATATACTCAAATAGATAGTGAAAATACCTTTATACGTTAATATAAGTCTTTTTATTGGATTTTCTATGCTCCAATAATCTATGTGGTTATTGGTTCCAACATTAGTCATTATCCCTTGGATTGTTGCCTTGACTAATGGAATGTCCAATTTCATTATAATCATAGAAATATATTTATTTAATTTTATCTATTTCCCTAACACTTTTGAGTTTTATGGTATTGAATTCTATAATTGTGGAATCTACAGATACCTTTATTTAAATTCCCCGATGCATATTTCTATATTTAATGTAATTAGGTAATTGAATTGTATTTCCTTTATTATCCTACAAACCTCTTTCTATAAAAATCTGAGATTACTCTACTCTCTCCAGGTCCACTCTCTCTTGAGATATTCTCCTCCTAAAGTGTCTTTTTCAGGGCATTAGAACCCCCTCCTTCAATTTTTGATCCTCTCTCCTCTCATTTATGTTGATTCAGGATTTTGTTTGGTCTTATTTGCTCCAGTCATGATGTTGATGATTTTCACCTGCGGCTCTTTCAGTCATCTCTATCACACTTGAACCTATCTTGGTCAATTATGATGGTAGGTAATACCTCTTGGGAGGTGTTGGTGGCTTCTCATAGTGGAGGACCTTCAATCTCCTTGGTTTTAGCTACATCAGTTCATTCTTTTAGGGTTTCATCCTTAGATTCCCATTTCTCGTTACTTAGTGGTTATTTTAATCGATCTGATTCAAACCCTTTGTTCTGGTTTCCCTAAGGGTTTCAACCCAAGTTATCCTATTTCTCATTTTATAGAAGTTTGTTTTCTCCCTTTCCCATTCTCTCCATCTCCTCACTACTCTGGCTTCCAGATTCTTTACTTCCTTCCAAGTCAGTCGGGTGAAACTTATTCCAAGGAGGCTTTGGGATATTTTCGGGGAGCAGTAAAAGTTTTTCGGTGGCGCAACCTATGGTGCATTTCTGTAGTTTCAATTTTCTTTAATATTTCTCCTGTGAATATGGCTTTGAATTTTTTTAGTTTTTCTACCATAATGTTTTCAGTGAACCTGTTTGAATCTCTGGTTGTTGGTTTTGTTCGTTTTGAAGTATGATGGCTATTGAATGTGATGTTCACGATGATGGCATGACTTCCTGATAGTTGGAAAGGCCTATGATGTTGGTGTTTAGTGGTTTAATGGTTGTGGTAGTGGGCATTGATGAATAAGATGTTTGTGTGGATAACATGGTGGTGAGGGTGGTGGCGATGAGACTGAAGATGATGGAAGGCAGTGACTTGACCGTATGACGTTGTTTGAGGCCGACACGTAGTGGATGATGGATAGTAGATCGCAGTGGGTACATGACTCAAGTTTCATGGCTCGAGGTTGATGATGGTGGTTGATTTGAATTTTGAAAGTTGAATTTTGAATTTTGAATGTTGTGATTTTTAAATGCCTTATTTGGATCCTATGTATGGTTCACACTTACCAAAAAGTGGATTTTATAAAATACCAAAAAAAGGATTCGTTGGTTTCTCACTTCCACAATACTTCTACTATGTTATAATTATTAATAATATTTCCTAATTTCCAGTTTTTCATAATCATAATATTTCAAACTATATATATCATTATAATGTGGTGATCATTCATACTATCACCAAATTCTCCCTCCTACCTACTTTATACAAGGTTCTTTATGTTTTCCTTCATCACTAAAACCGAAAGACTTAACATTAATGGTAAAAAATTAACAATATCATAGTGCTATCATATTTTTAAAATGAATTAAACTATAAAAAATCATATTGATTTACACTATCTCACATGCCTATATTTATATTATATCAACTGATATCCTTCTTAGTTTAGCATAGGTTAAATTAAATTGGGTTATATTTTACTTCACAACATAGTCCCCAAATGAAAAAAAGAAATTAATCATTCCTCATGGTTTATATATATCATATTATTATCCAATTAAAATACCATTAGATTGATGATTTAGGTGTTTAGCCCCAGTCCCACTAGTTGTTCATCAAAGTGATGATCAATTCCATCATGAACCAAAATTGTTTGGGTGATTATCACTAGGTTCATTTATTCCACATTGACATCCACTTTCTAGGATCAATACATGTATTTATTACTACGAAAATAACCATATCAAAACATTACCAATATTTTATAATATTATCTTATATGTAGACAGATATATAGGGTTCTCACTATGGTTATCTAACCATAACACCAATGAAAACATGACAGGTCTATAAAAAGTAACTAAACCTCCGCTATTTTACCAAATAAGGGGATAGATACAAAATTTTATTTTATTATATATCATTTCTATAAATTAAAACATTATTTCACATAACAAACTAAATATATATATATAATATATGTCTTTAATTTTTTCAATGTCTAACTAAATAAGCTACTTATTTTATAGTACATGTGAAAACTTACCCATTATTTCTGCATACTATATAATATACTAAAAATATCACTAGATAAACTCATCCTTCGGCCTTGGGAAAGGGAAACATAAGAATACATCTTTATCATAAAGTGAAAATAATGTATAAGAAAAAATATTAAAATGTTACCCATGGGGTTATCATAACCGTGCGAGAAAACATAATTTTTAGAGAAATCTATCATTAAAAGGACAATGAATCATAAAACATTTCATGTGGAAATATAGGATAACAAATATTTCAATATGATAAAAAATATAACATGTAATAAAGATAGTAAAATCATGAGACTTAAATCACGAATAAGATAGCATAGCATAGTTTTCATATTAATGTAGTGGGAAAACAAAATAAACATAGAAATACAAAATTTATGATCATGAATCATCATGAATTTACTATAACAGATCAAGAATCACAACATGATTCCCATATAGTGTAATTAATCAATAATTGTTTCATATAGATAATTATGCATCATAGCCTATTTCCCATAGCATATCAGACATCAAAACATGATTCCCATTTTTGATCAAGTATCACTACTCTTCTCACTATTATATCATGATATGTATTGCTCTACCCAATGAATTAGAGGGATATATAGGTCCCTCCAATGACATAATGATTAACAATACCTATTTTTTCAATAAGAAAACATATAACCATCACAAAATTAAAACCATAGAATAATAATTGTTTTCACATTAAATATAAAATATATTACATAAATTACTATGTAAACGAGATAAAACAATACCAAATTTAATCACCTAAAATTGGTACATCATAAAAATAATTTAAAGGGTTATTTATAAAACATATAATCATAGAAAGTGGATAAATTTTGAGATAAAGTGGAAAATGAAGGAAAAATATTAAATGACAGCAATGAAGCATATCAATAAAAGGAAAGTAAAATGATGAAATTAATTAAAATATAATTGGATTTAAAAAATATTATAGGAGAAAATTTGTGTTAAGTGAGAACATATAATTTAATGAAAGACTAATTTAAGAGAAATCAACATTACATTGGTTTGAATTATTCATAATATATTATATTTTTTTAGAAATTAAAATTATTCATGGTAGTGGATTTGAATAAATAACACATTTTCACATGATATATATAATTATGAATAATATTTAAAATGATATCATTAAATATAGGTGACATTTATTCTCTATGTTTAATAGAAATTTCATAACTCAATGAAAGTGATTTGAGTTACAAAGTCCCTTATAAATCAAGGAATGTTTCCCTCAACTGAATATGATATTGATTTCCAAAAATGATCTAACAAATCTCATAAAATGTTATATTATTATCCCACTTAAATTCAATAGGGTATTCAAAACACAATTACCAAAAACAAGGTGTTTAATAATAAGTATGTCCTAATGAATTGAAAATTAGACAAGTAACCCATATGGTTTATATAAACATTTAGGTAAGAATTATTTAATGATCATTTTTTCAGGAAGAAGTGTAAAACCCCCTTAACAAAATTAGTAAATACAATACAATTTATTATTTAGTTTTAATAAATCAAACATATAATGATAGAGTTTAATAAGATATTTTTTTACCCAATCAAAAAAAATAATGTCAGCAAAAACCCTTAATGTTGATCTTGTATCTCATTGATGAAATCTCACATTTAGATTAAAAAACATAACTATATTAAAAAATATATTAAAAACCATATTCATTCCTAAAACTATTTATAATTTTAATTAAAAAATATTATCTACAATTATATTGGTTAGTTTTTACTTAATTTCAAGCATTGGGTGTTTATAGTCTTGAATGTTTATAATTTATTTGCAGGAGGAGTGATTGTATTCCTTTTTATTCCATATTTAGTCATTAAAATTTATCTAAATTTACTATAATATATGTTTTATAATTTTATATACTATTTTAATTTTATTTTATGAGTTTTTATTCATTATATTTAAAGATGAAATTGATAATAAACATATTTAGGTGATTTTCATATCTAGTGATCATTTATTTCTAAAATAATATGTTTAAAGAGGATTCTTTCATTCTAGAACAAAAAATGAAATAATTATTTTCATACTTATATCATATTATACCATTAATTATGTTTTCAAATTTGTCCATGAGATAATTTATTTAGCATTGTTCATATAGGTAGTCAACCTGGCCCAAACATGAACACACCTTCACTAATTGATGATTGTGATGTGATTTAGCTGCAATATTATAATACCAACAGAATAGTGATATCATTTACTATCTATTATAGTGAAATATAATAATTAGTATCAATTATTAATGGAACTGATGTGTACAAAAAAGTACATCGTATGAATATATTTTTGTTCCTCCTTAGTTTGCTTGTTTAAGATAGTTAATATTATAGAAATTGTTTATCATTAATATCATTCATAAGACATTAAATTAGTTTAATAAAATAAATTATTCATATAATAAAAACCTTGTTTATCCACTAAAATCATTCATATCAATATCCATGACATTATTTAATGAAAAACAGAATACATCGACCTATAGAGGTTGTATTACTTGCATATGCATGGATGATTATTTCATTTTCATTAAACATGAGTGAAGAGTAATGAGTTATATATTTTATAATAAATAAATTCATTAATATAATATTTAAAAAATAAAATTAATTTTGAAAAATCCATGTTATGTGATGAAGGATAACATAATATATTTATTTAAGGTGGTAGTAGTCTGAATATATGCCTGATTGATTCTTTGGTTTTTCTTAATGGAATTATAAAGGGATTTTAATGATCCTACCATCACTATAATAACATATCAATGTGATATTTATGTTATATTTAGCATTTTAATATGGTGTAATTTAGTTTTAGGAATAATATGATCACATAATAAAATAAAAAATAGAAAGGAGTTGTTAAAATTTTATCTCTCACTACATGGATTCCCTCCTTTTTGAAAGGTGTAAACCTGTTGAGTGGTTATATTTTGAGAATAAGAAAACCACATTCTGTTGGATAAGATTTTTTATGATATTTTTGGATATTTTTGGGCAAGACATTGGGAGTTGTGGTGTGATCATTACTGAAGTAGGGAGAGTCCCTTATAAAAGTGAAACAAGATTACATTTTTGTAAATGTCCATAACTTTTTAAAAATGGGATGTAAATCCCCAGGAAACTGGATTTAAAAGTGATAAACAATATATTTGGTAAGTGTTAAGGTTGATTAAGTCCTCAAACAAAAATGTTTTAAAATTTTCAAAGAAATTTCCACAAAGATTTTTATTTTTACCATTTTATCTTTTCCACAATAACTAGTTTTTACATAACGAACACATTATTTATAAATAAAAAATAAAATATTCCTTATCATATAATTTGGTACTACTAATTATAAATTTTAAATCTGTATTATTTGATTCAATTTCTAAAATAATAAAATATATATATAATATATAATGTTTTAATTAAATTATTGAGAATAATATGACTTACGTTACAAAACATTAAATATATGTTTCTAAAGATGAATAAATATTTTTAAAGATATAATATTAATAGTAAAATTAAAAAAATTTGTTGAACATTTTCGCATAAATTTAAAAAACAATCATTGGAAATATAAATTCTAGAAAATCATGGTAGTTGTTAAAATTTATGTTACACTACTAGCTTAAAAATCAACTTTTTTTGAATAATTTCAAATTCTAATCATAATCTTATATTTACATGAAAAATCAAGAAAAAAAATGAATTTTATTATTCAAATCAGAAACCAAAATTTATGATTTTTATTTTCTAAAAAATTATCATATATATATGAAATACATTTTTATAGTAAAACAATTTTTTATATAATAACTAATATTTTTCTAATGGATTAATTATTAATCTAGTAACAACTAATGATTTATAAAATCAATATATCACATAATTATTCAATTTTAATAAAAATATTTCGTTAAAATTAAATTATAGTTTTATAGAAAATTAATTTTTAAGAATAAAGTAATCTTACAAAAAAATGATGTTTCTGAAAGTATAAAATTTCATGTTATCTCAATACATTTAAATATTTTATTACAAGTTCATATAATCATTATTTTATATGCATAACCCTATATGATGTCTGAATAATATCAAAGCATTAGAGAATCTCCAAATTATTTTTTGTGTGGTGGTTCAGCTAGCATGGATCATTAGGAAATCTAAATTATCTTGATCTTATCTAATATATTGTTTGCATAAAATCATAATTGCTCAAGTTAAGAATTGTCTTGGTCTAGTAAAAACCCTATCAAACCTACCTACATTATAATATTATAAAAATAGGTTTTATAAAGATGAATTCACATTCATATTCTATTTTTTCTTAATTAATGTATTGATTTTATGATATGGTTAATTCAATTTATACAATTAAATTTAATGGATATGTTTTAACATTCATATTTAATATTAAAAATATTTCTTGTTTGTTTTTATCTTAGTATAGTGTGTGAATTGTGAAATTTAATATAATATTTTCAATGGATATTATATAAAGAAATTAAGGGTTGATACACCAACTATATATCATCATTAAAATATCATTACATCATGTCACATTAATACCCGACATGATCTACTAGTTTACCTACCTTATATCCTTGTCTTAATAAACCATAAGGTTTCCTAGAAAACCAAGAGTATCATCATCACCAAAACCTATAAAGGATATTTTGGTAGGTTATGTACCTTCTTATCCATACCTCATATAGTTATATAATACAAAACATAATATAGTAGTACGTTTATATGTACCTTGATCCACCACAACCTGTAACTCACATGGATAAGTTAGTTGAAAAGAAGGTGTAGTCACCATTTCATACCCTTAAAAACTATGATATTTTTTTCAAAAACATGGGAAATATATCATGCTAAGAATAATTATAGGTATATTACTAAGGTATGGTGTATAAATAACTATCAAATAAAACACAACATATATATATATATATTATATTCAATCTTATCCTAATTTGTTCACACAAAATTTCACAACCATATTTTTCAAATGATATCACACTATAGTAAAATTACACTACCAATACATCAAAATATAAAACTATAACTAGCCTCAATTCCTATAAAAATATCCCAGAAAACTATTCACAAATCACTGTTAGTTTTATAGTTATTTTATATTTGGATTTACTATTTACCGAATTTTTTTTGATCATTAATAAATTAAATATAATATTTAACAAAAAACATATTTTATTCATTAACCACGTAAATTAAAAATATCACCCATAACCTCTTCATCATTTTAAATTTTAAAATTTGAGTAATATACAAATATTATTTTGAAACCCACAACCAAAAGACAAACCATTATTCGACAATAATCACTACATTCCCTCTTTAAAATCATGGAAAGATAAAAAAATCCTCGATTCAAAATAATTCATATAAAACGCACAAAAACTATACCCCTTATATAATCTTCCACATAACCCACTAAATTTACATAACATTCACCCCCAAAATAGTACCCATAATAACCACACAATTATAGAAACAAGAACAAGAAAATTAACATCATGCAATGATAGATTTAAAAATCCATCACTTTCTAATATTTTATATTTAATCATTACTTCATACCAATTACCTTCTTTTAAATGACTGATTCATTATAATATTTACATTAATATAAGTCTACTGATGATGATTCCACAACATAATTACATATGTGATAAATTCTTAAAAAATAATTATTTCATCAAAAATAGCAGTAAAAACCTTTATACACGTGAGAAATTATATAGAAGTCAATGTAAACCAATAAAGTGAGAGATTAATAAAATCCACATCCTTGACTATAACATAAAAGAACACTATAAAAGACAAATGAATAAAGAAATTATGGAATGAAAATAAATCCATAAGGATATCCATGATCAATGAAACCCTCAACAATTCTAAAGAAAAAAATAAGTCTCTAACATCACCTGATTAAAATGATCATCGTCACTAATAATCCTCAAGGAAGGAGTTGTAATTAACCATGCTGGAATGATTAAAAACTAATAAAAGATCATCAATAATAAATATATTAATTTTTGGTATAAAATCATGGAAATAAGGTCGGAATGGACACCAAAGACACAACCTAGGTAACCTAAGCGTCAATGGAAATAGAGGGAATAAACTATAAGTTAATAGGTATTTCAATTTTATAATCAAAATGGAATAGTATAAAATCATATAAATATGTTAAGAATATGATATAATGAATATGTATTTCCCAAATTCAATGTAAAATATATCATTCCATTCCATAGTTATATTAATTTAATCAAATCTTGAAACGTTTATCGGGTTCCAAACCTATATATTATATAATTAGTAAAAAATATATGTGTTAATAGATACATCAATGGACTATTATTCCAACCCTTGAAGATAGAAACATTTTAAAATATATTTCATGCTTCAAAGGTTACTCAAATGTAATGGGAAAAATATCTCTCAGTCAGCCTCCATGACATAATGGGGAGTACTATATCACACTATAAAATATACTCTTCACCCTGATAAACACATAAACCAACACCAAAATGGATCTCAAGGACCACATTATATGGTTCCTAGAAATTAGGTAACCTAAAATTCTGACCCCCAAGGATTCCATTTTATAACTAGAACATCCACACTAAAATTCCCATGCCATAATAGTGAAACATAAAAGGCCAAGCCCCAAAATTTTCCCACTCTAAATGATTGGTTCACACTCCACTAATCATTACTCAAACCTCCTACTAATATAAATATATCCCAAAATTGAAAATGAAATAATTTGAAATGTATTGGATATACAAAATCTATGATGACTAGTAAAGATTATTAAAAATTAGAAATCCCACATTTTCCATTTCAATTATCAATATCCCGTATTAATATTTTTCCCATTTATTTGATCATGAGATTCCTCACCCATAGATCATTCACCCAAAAAGCTTTTGTGAGGCTCACTTCTTATTTTGCGGTTGTTTTTTCAAAGAAGCACCTCTTTTATTCAAAATTTTCTCCACCTATATACCAATTCCCCATTATGATGTCTTATTTTTCTCAAATATAGTAATAGGACATTGGGATTCATTTTTAATGATTTTTTAAAATAATTTTCTTCTCATTACGACATATTTTGGACTTTGAACCACATATTGACTTCAATTTTTGTTGAACAACACCACTAGTTAGTTAAATCTTAAATTACCCCTAGGTTATTCAATAAATTTATTTCTTCTACAAAACTATGGATTATTTCCTCTTTCAAACAATTTATTCCGAATTATTGAATCTTTAGGAATGTTAGTATGATTTATATGTGTTTATTTTACCTGTTTATCCAAAAAACATAATATAAAATCATGTATCTTTTAAAATTTTGAATTATAAAATTATTATATTTTAAAGAAAATTTACTCGTGGTGTTAGAATTAGATCATATATTGAGATTTTATTTAAATTTTCAAAATAATATTTACAATTAACACGTCTTAGTGTTTTTTATTTTATGATCAAAATTGTTTTAATGTGTAATTTTAATAATATGGTTTTTGTATACATGAATTTTTTATAATAAAAGTTAAATTTATTAAAATTCGTTTCTTTCTTATGAAAATGACCATTTTTTAAATAATTGGAATTTTTTCATTATATACATAAAATATCACTGATATTTATCTTTTTTGTTATTGTGTTGTAATGTGATATGTCATTACATGAGATTTGTATACAAGTTCTATTATTACATTGTATTGATGATTTTTATTCAATGAAGTGTGTTAGAAGTTGCGTGGGGATTTATACAATGATTATTATAGAAAATTCAATATATATATATATATATTGAATTGATTTATTATTTCTATTTTATATAATAATATCTTTTCATAGTTATGTAGGAGTTAATTTTATGGTTTATACACTAATTGATATTATGGATTGATTATTTTTTCTATTTTTCATTTTGCTCTATCCAGGAAAATATTTCTACTAGAGGAGGCTAGGAAATATAAAACTAAGTGTTTATTTATTTTTTGGTCATATAGACACCAAATGATGTTTCTCTATTTATATTGGTCCTAGAAAATATCCTTAGTGTAGTGGGTATGATCCAATGATGATTGTTGAATATAATATGTATATTTCCATCACAGTTGATCATTATTTGGTTAATTAAATTTCATCAGTTATTCCAATTTCTTTCCAAATAATTATTAAACCAATATAATGGTTATATTCTATTAACCTAATAAAATTTGGTTTTAATTATAATATATTTTCCTTTATATATATATTTTATTAGAAAACAATTTATTGATGTTAAAGATTGGATTCGTAATTTATTCCAATAAAATTGTATTATAAAAAAAAATTACAAGATTAAATGTAAATTTATATTTTATATTAAATAAAGTATACCCCTTTTATGATTGGTTTTTAATTTTTAGATTAATAATTTTCAAATTATTGGTTTATGGTTCCACTTTCCATTATTTGAAACATTATTATTTGAAAAATGTATAAAACATTATTATTAATGGATATATTAAAAAATATGATACTTTAGTTTCATATATTTAAAATTAAAAAACATCTAATTGTTTCTTAAATGAATCATACTATGTAATTTTTGTTATCCTACATGGATTATTTTTTATCACATACAACAAACCCACATCATAGGAATGTATGTGTCATATTTATGAATATATATAGGCTGAATAGGTTCATTGTATCATGGGATTTATCTTAATGGTTGTTGTAATATAATAACTCTGAAAAGTAAAGTGCATTTTCTTGTTAAATATATTATACTAGTTTATTACTTTAAATTATGTCAATTTTTTATATGTTTATATCTTCTTTAAAATACACCATCTTCCACTTTTATTTGATAGAATATTTTTTTATTTATATTGTTTTATATACTTTTAATGTTAATGTACTTTGGAATATGCAATTATCGAGTATTAATTATTTTATTAAATTCCCTGTTTAATTGTTATAGATTTTTTAAAAATTATTCTTTTTTATTTATGGTTTTTAATCTTTTGTAATTCTTGGGGAAATCATATGTGTAATGAATGGAACATTTATAAATATAATTCCCTTTCTAATAGAATTAAATTGCATATTATGTAATATAATAATAGAAAATAGATTCCCTTATTTTCATATCAGACTCGCAATTCCTTTAGCAATCATGAAAATTGATAATATATCCATTTAATTGTGAACATGTGACAACTACATATAAAGGTTATGATAAATCCAATTGAGATAGATGAATGATGTTATAGCCTTCACCAGCCAGATCATACCCTATGAATCCCATTTATCATAGGTTAAAATGGATATATAATCTCTGGGATCTCTCCTTCACCAATGCAAATAATATATCCAAAATATAATTCATGAGTGAATCAATTTATGGGAGAATTTCATTCTCATTTAAATCATGACCCAAACCTTATTTGACGAACTACCCCTGAGAATCTTCTCATTGTGCACCTTACCCTTACGATGTTCGCTGGTGTAATAAGGGGTTATATATATTAATCCTATATATATATATTCCATTGAATAATGATTCTATTTATTGCTTATTTTAATTACTTTATAAATGATTATGTAATGGGTTTGATATAAAATAAAATTTTATATGAAACTACTTGAATTGTATTTTTGGGTGACATGAAATTTAAATTATACAATTTATTTTTGATGATTTATTATTATTTTTAAATAAAGTATATTTTAATTAAATATTATTATTATATATTATATAAATTCTAATATATTTTAATGGAGATAAATTTTAATTATTATAAGAGTCGATAAACTATTATTGTAAAACAAATCATTTTTTTCAATAAATGAGGATTTTAATTTAAATGATTAGTTTGTAATATTTATATAATTATTTTGATATAATAAATATTATTTTTGGAATCATCATGTAAAAATTAGCTAATATTTAATTTTTCATAATTTTCTGAGATAGTCAAATTTTTTAGGGTAAATTTAAAGACGATATAAATATATTGTGTGTATTGTGAAATCATAATAAAAAAAGGAATGCAATATGTTCTATAAAAAGAATCAAAATCCTAAAATATTATTCCTATTTAAAATAATTATTTTATATTATTTTATTATTTTAATAAACCCTTGGATAATCCCATAAAATCTATATTATATTTTATTGTTTTAAAATCTATTATTTTTATTCATGACTCACTTCCACATCACCATAGGTATTATTTAAATGTGATCAGTTAATGGACATAAAAAATAATTTAAACCACTCTTATTGGGTAGAAACCATGGTTAAAAACTATCATAGGGATTTTTTTTAATTATTTTATAGTATATAATCAGAAACCTGGGTTTGAAAAATAATTGAGAACTACCTCCTATTTTCCAATATAAACTTAACCAAACTCTAATTCTTCTTCCCTACAAAACATTGTACTATCAAATTAATCTATCCATTCATCTCCATATATCTCCCTAGTTGTCAGAAGAACCCATTAAGTTCCTCCAAGTCTTTCGGAAACATCCCCTAAAGGTAAGGGATCATATCATTATCCTCATTATTCAAGAACTTTCATTATGTAATGCCTTTTGTCTTCCAATTTCTATTTATGGGAAACTAATTTAAAAAAACCTCTTACTTCCCATGTGATGTAAAAGTTATTATAAAATCATTTCACTATCTTTAATCGCTCCCATTATTAATTATGTATCCCCACTATGCTCTAAAAATTATCCTATGATTTTCTCATGCCACAAGTTTGTATCATGAATACAATCGTAATTTCAAGTGAAGGGAGTTCTACTTGACATATATATAATTATTTTATTTGGGAATTACATTTAGGTATTCTACCCACATTGATAATATCATTACATTTGAATAAATATTATCTAATGTTATATTATATATGTGGAACACTTATGCATGTTCATGATATAAAAGTGATAAGTGTGCCCAGAAATATGTAACGATCAGATGAATTGGGAAACCTTTTAATACCATGAGATTTTATGTCTTATATTAGGGAGTTAACCAAATCCATTATGGGACACATTCAGTCATATATGATTTCTTGGTAGTTATCCTTGACCTTCTTTTATGATTTCATGTCTAATATTGTATCCATATTCTATTTTTTTTGTAATCAGATTGTATCATAAAACATTATTGAAAATAATGATTCTCATTCATTTTGTGTTATTTTAAAATTCAAAATGTCTAAAATGTAAAACATTAATAATTTTATTTATTATTTATTCCATTAATTTGATTTATAGAACAACCATTTTTATGTATGTCACAATGTTTTCCCGTGATGTTTTAAATGAGAAATTGAATATTAGAATAATTTAAAGGAAGTTTTCAATAATTGTGTTATTTTCATGTATCATGATGATGTGTTATAGAGATAATATCCCAAATAATATAAGAATATGTATCTTATGGGTTGTAGTAAGTGTGTTTTTATATAATAAATCATGTAATAAAGTGTATGTAAGATAATAGTTCCCATAGTTTATAGCATAAGAAAGCCTAGTTATTTTTTTATGATTATAAAGAATTAATAAAATCCCAATGACTAATACTGAACATAGGAATATATAAATAATTTTTGTTAATATGTATACCTATTAGTTTCTGAGAAAATACATCATTGACTATATACTATAAGTAGATGTGGCTCTTAAAAACATTTACCTAGGGGTAACAATATAGAAACAATACTATATTTGGATAGACATGATAGGGAACCCCTATAAGAAAACATACCTTACTGAACACATGGTTTGTTAATCTTGGGGGTATGATTTTGAAAATAAAAATCTCCTTAAAAACAATTATTAAGGAAATAATATATTCCCGTTATATTTTATATCAATAAATATATTATAGATAACTTAGATTGAGGCCTGGATGTTATTTGGTTAAGGAATATACATTATTTATTAGGTATCCATTTAATATTCATGGTTTCCCTTTAATGTGTTTATTAGACTGAAAATTATTATCTATATATATATTTTGAATTATTTAAATGTTTAGAACTGAAATCAAATAGTTAAAAAACGTGTATTGCATGTGGTTCTATGATTTCTTTCATATCTCACAAGTTTAGTTGAACTATTCAAACACCACCAAAATTCATTGAAGAAAAAATATCAATTAATATTAAAAAATGTGAAATTATTCGATCCAATGTATAAACATAATCACTTTTCAAAAATATTTGGGCTTAAGATCCCACAAAAAATTTAGGGTTCTCCCTTTATATAAATCCAATATTATTTCAGTTATGCATTTTCATTTCATATATTGATCAAACATGAATTTTTGGTAGAAGGAAATAACCCTCTATATCATGAATCACCCTCTGATTGTATACAAGTGAAACTAGGAGGGCGAATGTTCTTATTTACCAATATTTAAAGCATGGATATTATAGCCTTATGGGATGTTTTATCTAGCCTAAATGATTAAGATTAAGGGAAGGATCATCCTTGAATTTATACCCATTGTGAGAGAATACAACGATGTGTTTACTAAATAGTTTACTAGTATTTCACCTAGACATGTGGTTAAATTTTCATTCAATATTATACATGGGGATTTTCTAATATCCAAGAATCCATATAAAATAGATTTTCTGAACATTAATATCTGAAACAATGCCTATGGGAGAATCTAGATAATGGGTTTATATACCCATGTTCTTCCTTGTAGGGTGAACTAGTCCTCTTTTTCAAGAAGAAGGATGGGTCAATGCACCTCTATATTTATTCGGATGAGCTCAACAAGTTCATGATAAAGAAAAGGTATCTTCTATATAAAATTTATTAATTGTTTGAATAGATATGTTGAGCCCTATATTTTATTAAGATATATCTTTGGTTAGGATATTGTCATGTAATGTTTAGTAATGAGGATACCCCCATGAATTATTTTACTATATGATTGGGGAACTATTATTTCATTATGATTCCATTTGGACTCACTAATGATCCAGTAATATTAACATATTTTATGAATATAGACTTTAGGGAAGACCTATTAAATTTTTTGTAGTCCTTACTAAAGATATTCTTATATACTCCAAAATAAAAAAAGTAACATGAGTATCATTTGAATATCGTACTAATGACCTTGAAAATTTGAATAGGTATGAAAAGTATAGTAAATGAAGTTTTTGGTTGGAGAAGGTAACCTTCCTGGGGAATTCCATCACCAATAAAGGGATATATATAGATCATTGAAAAATATAGATGACTAAAGGGTTTCCTAGACCAACATATATTGTGGAACAATTTGGATTCAGTGCATTAGCTATGTATTATCATCAATTTTTTAGAAAATACAAACGATTTTCAAGCCCACAAACCAAGATAACTTGGAAAGGATTCATGTTTTTATAAAATGATGAATGTGATGAATGTTTCACGGAGATTAATAATAGACAATGTTTTTCACCTATGCTCATATTACCCACCAGTGGGGATGAATTCTTGATCACCAGTGATGCATCTGGAAATGATCTTGGGTTGTGCAATCATAGAAATGAAAAAGGGATAGCCTATGCCTCCTACTTACTAAATATCCATGAGAAAAACTACACAAATCATGATATATAATTAGATATAGTGATATTAACATTAAATATTACACATCATTATCTCTGTGGGGATAACATTGATATTAATATATAGACCATAAATGCCTCATGTAGATATCCACACAAAAGGATCTTAATATGTGATAATGAAGGTTGTTAGATCTGATCAAGGATTAAGATTTTTTAATCCATTACCATCCTTGTAAGGATAATAATGTGGTTGATCCTCAATGTAGAAAGGATCATGAAACTCTATACATTATGAGGATTTTAAGGGAGAAAATGTTAATATACATGAAATTGCTAAATATGGGAATAATAAATGAATAATAATATTACCATGATAAAATAAATTGTCAACAATATATTCATGATAAAATCAAATAGGTTCATAAAGATGATGAGTTGATACAAAATTAGGTAATGAATTTTCCTAAATTATACTTTTCTAAATATGGAGTTATATGATTTAGAACCCAGATATGTGTCCCATAAAAATTGAAATTGAGGAGATAAATTATAGATGATGTTCATATTTTATGCTTCCATATTATTCCTGGAATCACTATGATGTATATAGATTTGAAGAAATATTTATAAGGGGATAACATGAAGTTAAAGACTAAAGAGTTTGTATCTCCCTTATTAGTATGATAGTAATTCAAGTATAGATGAAATAGGAATAAGGGTATAATGAAACCATTTCGTATACAGGTATGGAAATGGTAAAATATAACCTTAGACTTTATTGTAGGACTCCCCAAGACATCTATTGGTAATAATTCCATCTGTTTGGTAGTAGAAAACCAAACATAGTTAGATCATTCTATTTCTTCCTCAGAATATTTTTATTTTGGACCACTAACTATGATATACATAATAGAAGTGGTAATACTATATATAATTACGATCTTCATTATATTGGATCTATATCCATGGTTTACTATGATGTTTTGGAGAAGCCTTTAGAATGTATTCAATATAGAACTGATTTTCTTCTCTATGTATCACCCTCATATGTATGGTTAGGATAAAGGGACCACTAAATCTCTAGAGGATATGCTATGATCATGTTCTATGGATTTCCATGGATGATGGGATCAATCGCTTTACCTAGTAGGGATGTCATATAATAATATTTTCAATCCTAGCAATAAAATAGAACCTTTTGAGCATCTATATTGGAAGAGTTTTCTGATTATAACATGTTTGGATGGTATTGGAGAAAAGAGTCTGATGGGACATCATTTTATGTAAGAGATCATAGAAAATGTTCAAACCATGCAGTTTCATATGATGTGACATCCCATGAAATTATTAAAGAAGTATTTTTCAAATTTATTAATATTTATAAATTAGATAGTAATTTTAAATTAAAAGGGACAATATGTCTAATCATGTACCTAAAATTAAACAATATGTTTCTCGAAAATCTTCCATTTCATGCTATATTGAGGTATACAGAAGATTAACATACTGTTATTATTTTTATTTAACATGGTTTTTTTGCCCCTTTTAATGAAAGAGATACATTAAAACAAAAATTTGATTGTTTTATAATTTTAGTGTGAAAAAATATAATTCTCGGTTGAAATTGAAATATAAAACTTACTTTGGGTGAATTTTTTAATAACATTCATATTTTGATGAATAGGGAATAATACAAAATGTTAGTCCAAAATACATAGTAATAAAATTTATTTACATAGTTAAATTATGTTTTAAAATTTTTTAAGAATTATTATATCAATTATATAATAGTTAAACTAGTCTAGGTTTTTGGAATAAATACACAGTGAATTTAGATTCTAAAACATGGAAACCTTTTGAACTTTTTCACTTTAATGCCCTATTTTGCCATCTATTCCACGGGATTAATTTTAAATTAATTTCTTCCACTCCTGTGATTGGAATTTGGAAAAACAGAATCCATATTTTTAATCATCATAATTAAAAATTTCTATTACGTTCATATAATTTTTTGAACAATATTATTAGTTAATGTAATTAAAATTAATTCCAGCGATTGAGGTTAATATATTGTTACATAGTGGTTAGTGTCCAAATTACCTATAAATTTTTCCAAACCCATTTTAAGAAATTAATCAACCATATAACATATAGTTTCTAATTTTTATCATTATTGGATGCACATGATTCAAGGTAAACCCCTCAAAAGTATTTTTATTTTAATTTTATGAGAATACTACTCACCCTCCATTATAACATCAAATTAAACCTCCCCATTCATTCACACCTCTAAAGATCATTTGGATCTTCCAAAACCACTTCAAATAAGCCCCAAAAATAAAATCCTTCACCCCAGATTCCACACTTTGGGAATTAATCCATCTATGGAATCCCATTTTTGTGACCCAAAATGAGTTACTTGGAAAAGATTAAGCATTATTCAATGCGAATTTATTTTTTTTATCTTTATACACCCATTAATTTCTTATTATACCATTTCTACAAAATAAAATTAGTATTATAAATATTCTTATTAACTCTCATAGTTTTTATTTTGGATGAACACACTACATTTATATTTTATTTATTATATTTATTTTTTCTTAATACAAGTTTAATTTTTATATAACACATACCTTCATGCTTTCCATTTTTGTAAATATGATAACATCATTTATGGACGTGTTGACTACCTCATCCTAAATATGTTATGATACACTAACACATTACATGGAATGTATTAAGAATGGGATAAATTAAAAATATGTTATATACATAATATATAAATGATATTCATGATATAATTTCATTTCTAGAAATATAATATATCATTTCCATTATTTATTTATCACACACATAAATAGTGATAATGTCGTTCATGGAAGTGTGGAATATCACCTCCTTAAAGTGATGTAATTCATTTTACATAACAAGAATTATATATACATATAAATATATATTATTAAATGATTTTTTATTTAATATATAATTACCATTATAGTAATATAACTTTTACTTACCTTATTTCCATAAAAATCATTGAAAAATGGAAACGTTACTCATGATTAAATATGTCCGACCATCTCCATGATTTTAAATTTTGTTCATGTTTCATAAACATATTTCATGATTGGCTAAAAATTATAATTTATTTAAAAATATGATAATTATTTCATCATTTTGTTTCTGTATATGTTTATATAATAACCCCATTAACCATAGTTTACCTACCATAGATGTTTCTAAGACTTAAACCAAATATGATTAAAATAACTGATTTAAATGTACTTTTTATGTAGTTGTAAAAAAAATTTAACAATTAAAGTAAATGTAATAATAAATGTGAAAAAAACTTATTAAAAATTAAATCATTGACCTAGATTAATTATTCAAGAAGTTAAATACCCATGAGACCTGTTGGACTCAAGCTAAGTGACTTCAAATTGATATTCGTTCATTGAGGAATTTCTCGATGGTATCAAAATTTATTTTTTTATAAGGTGTATATACAACCCCTTTGACATTCTATATCCATATTTTTCAATTATGATGTTATTTATTATTTTTTATATGATATTATTCCATGGATATTATGATTTAAATGTTCAAAGTTGTATAGGAGACATAGAGTGTTTAATGATTTTATATTCAAATCTTTTTCTCCATGCTAATATAATTGATATTATTTATATAAATAGTTTTTGAAGGATATTTTTTTTTCTATTTTCAATATAATTCAATTTTTTTCAAAATGGAATATTTTTACATGTTTTATAAAAAACTTTTTTTAAAAAATATTAAAGGAATGTTCTATTCATAACATACATGACGACAATGAATTTTCTGTCACCATGGAAATTATTTTAATTTTGGATTCCTTGTCAAAATTTTAGGTTCTCTTAAATGAAAAATATTATTTTCTTTATGGGGTATTTTGGAATAAAATTTTTATCTCAAAATAATTGTTAATTTTTTATTGAAATTGTGACTTTTGAGAGAAAATAGTATTTTAGTATATGAAATTGATTTTCATATGAGATTAAAAGTGTTTTCTAATGATGAAATGTTTAATTTATTATTGTGGTTATTAAGATTTATAAATTATGGGCTCACTCAGATAGTGTTGGGTGAGCCCCTTATAGCATAAATGATGGTCACGCTCAAATAACACTCCAATTTATTAGGTGATGACTATATTATCCAGATAATTATATTATAAGTTGGTCGTATTGTCATTCCAATATGTAAGGGTTCTGTAAGGGTTCAAAATGATGATGTACCAAGTTTTATATATAAATATTTTATGTTATTTTTTGATTTTACATGGAAATAATGTGTTTTATAATGGAAAATTAAATGATATTTATTAAATACTGATATTTCTCTTTTTAGGTAAAATATTATGTTTTCAAGAAATGGTTTTCATGAGTTTTATTATTTATTAATGAAATAATGGTTTCCATTTTATTATATCCCATACATATAAATTTAGGCCCATCCAACATTTTTAAATTATTTTAACATGATTTAATGATGGGAAAAGGATTTGAAGATGTAAAGTAGAAAGTTTTGAAGAGTTTTCAGAAAATAGATTATGTTTTATTTATAAAAGTTTTATATTGTAAAAAAATGGATACTAAAGAGAAGATTTCACTTTTTATTTATAGTTTTTTTATATATGAGTTATGGCCAAATTATCTAAAACACTAAATCTAAAAAGATCCTTAATGTGAAATAAAACATTTTTATTACTAAAACACAATATTATGTATAGTGTATGGTTGGGGCCCTAGAGTTGGTATCAAAGGTTAGATTAGATAGCTTTATATGATATGGTATAATTAATAATATTCCTTTGAAAGATATTTACTTATAACCATGTTATAAAGTTATATCATTTGAATATTACTATATTTCATCATATAAAATATGTATATTAAAAATGTTTTTCTATAGAGTAAATAGAAAATTATTAGTCTACATGAACTGAGAGAAAGATATCCTTCCATATCAGCCTCCCATGATGGTCATAATCATTGCAGAAAAGCTTTTTGTAGTAATGGATTAGTTGACATGGGTGATATATAGTAGTGGTATCCATGCTAGAGAAGAACTAAATCTACCTTAATTGAACATTAATTTTGAAGAAAATTTCACGAGGCAACAGGCTTTATAATACAGTGGATTATCTATCCCAGTTGTAGACAAAGGATGGATTAATTCTCTAGAAAATATTTTTTATGTTATGGGATGTTTAGATCATCAAAATGTAACTCGTTCAATTTATCATTTTGATAAATAAGATGATTGATTGTCGTATTTGTATAATAATACCATAGGTAAATATGATAATGATTCTATGTAATGGGAAACATTATAGAAACGTATAATTGAAAAACTTTTCCCTATGTTTTTTTGACTCCAAATTGAAAACAATTCATGGAATTAAGGAAAATGTTAAATAAATTCATAGCTGTGTATTATATAAAATTTACAAGATTGGTCAATTATGTGCTGGATTTATTGAGGACACTGATAGATAAGTTAATTAGATTTAATTAGGATTGAAACTTAGTCTACCAAAATAATTGGTTGTGTGATAATTTAAATTCTATGAGAATGTTTTTTATTGTGCTAAAAAAATTGAGATGGAGTTTTCTAACTCTTATTTTCCTCATGATTATGAAATTAAGAAGCTATCGAGATGGAAGGATATGGGAATCCTTAAATATAGAAATATAGATGTAATAAAATGAAGATCAAATATTGTAGTTCGTGTTGTAAAAATAAACCTAAAGAGTGTCTTATGAAGACAGGAAAGTGTTATATATGTGGAAATTATTGCCACATGGCCCACGAATGTAGGTAAAAGGCCACCAAGGACTGAGTAATATCATAAATGATATCCATCCAATGGTAATATGTATTATATTTAATGAGTTGGATCATTATTTTAATGCATGTCTGATGTTAGTTGCACATGATGTAAATCTTCATGATCAGAAAAAGATAGGTGTAGAGAGGTTATTTTTTAATATTTTAGTTGATATTGGGCCATCAAATGAAGTGTTGATAGGTATGTTACTTAAGTGTTCTAATTATTCCAATACCTTTTTTGACTCTATATATTCACATTCAT
Organism: Viscum album; assembly: GCA_963277665.1. Lineage (NCBI taxonomy): Eukaryota > Viridiplantae > Streptophyta > Magnoliopsida > Santalales > Viscaceae > Viscum > Viscum album. The sequence goes on from OY728146.1 coordinate 1,659,025,939, forward strand.
TCATTTCTAATCAATTTTCAAGTAAATTGGAAATATCACCTAATTAATGAAAGATATAGCTTTTGGTAAAAACTCCAAGTGAAGGTATTTAAGTAACAAAGATTTATAGGAATCTTCCTATTTTCATCAGTGAAAGGTTATTTCCTACAATTCTTATTAAACGTTCCATAGTAGTGTTTGATATCATTTTGGGTATGGATTAACATTCAGTTTATCATACTAAGATATATTATAGTGCTAGGAATGTTTTTTTAATGACTTCATGCATTTTAAAACATACTAAGAAGATACTGACATTATTAAAGATGAAAATAAATATTATCTAGATAATATTGTGGGAAAAAATAATCTATTCAGATAAGTGACATGACAACAGTAAATCAATATGTGGAAGTTTTTCGAAATGATTTTCATGGGTTTATTCCTAATCAAGTGGTTGAGTTTACTATTGACTTACTACCTAATGTTAAGACTTTTTCTAAACACCCTTATTGAATAGATCAATTGGAATGTTTAGAGTTGATAAATAAATTGCAGCAATTATTTAATGAAGGTTTCATCTGACCTAGAACATCACAATGTCGTTCTCTTGTCTTATTGGTTAAAAATAAATGTGGATCAATGAGAATCTACATTGATTATATAGACATTATTAACATAAATATTAATAATAAGTATTATTTTCCTCATATTAATGATTTATTTGATCATCTTTAGAGAGAAAATTATTTTTCAATGGATGAACTGAGGTTAGGGTACCCTCAGTGGATAGTGAAGGAAGCTAGAATTTTTAGGACGACATTTCAAAATACAAATGCGGCCACAATGAATTTTTAATGATATCATTTGGATTATCTAACTCACCTTTTGTATTAATGTAACTTCTAAATATAATATTTCATGAATTTTTTGATAAGATTTTGGTTTTTTTGTTGATGAAATTTTATTATTTTATAAAATTTTTTAGGAACATGAATTGAATATAAGGGCTTTATTTAAGTCCTTAAAAGAAAGGAAACATATTGGGAAATTTAGAAAGTGTGAATTTTGGTTACAAAAAACAACATTCCTTAGTCACATTATTTCTCAATATTAGATAACTATTGATCTTACTTAAACAAATGCTGTTGAAGATTGGCCAATACCCACAATTATCATTGAGACTCACACTTTCCATTAATTAGAGGGTTACTATCATTGATTTTATGAAATGTTTTCATGGTTTTCTAGACAACAACCAATTATAACATGAAAAAGATTTATGTTCATCTAGAAAAAATAATGTGATGAATTTTTTAGGAACTAAATAGAATATTGTTGAATGATTCAGTTTTGGTTGTTCCTTCTCAAAATTGTTAATTATTCATCTACAATGATGCTCCGTGGAATGGACTTGGTTTTAACCTAATTCATAATGAATAGGTAATTGCATATGATTTACATTAGTTGAAACCTCATGAGTTGAATTACCCTAAACATCATTTGTAATTACATGATATTTTTTATTTATAAATTTAGAGCTATCATTTTTTTGGAGGAAAGTGTAAAGTATATACTAATAAAAAAATTAATGTTTATATTCACATAGAATGAATTGAACATGGGATAGAGAATATGTATGTAACAAATTAATAGTTATGATTTCATGATTCTTTATATTCATGGAAAACAAAATAAGGTGGGTGATTCTTTGAGTAAAAAATTAATTCTATATTTACCATGTTACATCTGGAACATCACCCTTTGGTTAATGATTTAATAAATTTTGTCCTAGAAGTTTTGGATGTGGGGACATCCACTATTTTGTTTTATGTTGCAGAACATTATAATTTTTCAAAAATAATTAAGAGGGATCATAATGTGGATTAATATTTTCAATAAAAGATATAATCCTTTAAGAATGTTAAGTTTCTAGATTTTAATATTGATGAAAATTATGTTTTATGATTTGGGAAATGATTATGTGTGCCTTGTGATTCATAGTTGAGGAAAGAGTTATTGACTAAAGCTCATATTTCTCCTTTATTCCATTCATCTATGAAGCACTTATATGTTCATAGATCATTGGGGGATTTAATGGTGGGATGGAATTAAAAGATACGTTGTTGAGATTACCATGAAGTGTTTAACTTTTTATTAGTTTAAAGTAGAATGACAGTTACCGAAGGGAATTTCTCAAAATTTTCTACTGATAGAGTGGAAATGGGAGAATATATTGATGGATTTAGTTGTGGAATTTCAAAGGACATAGGGAGTTAACAATGTGATTTTTGTTATTCTAGATCGATTAAATAAATCTGTACATTATATTCCCATTAAAGATAAGATGTTTTTAGAGAATATTTGGAGATTATATTTAAAACATATTATCACGATACATAGAATTCCCCTATCCATTATATCAGACCATGATCCCAGGTTCTCATCCAATTTTTCAAAAGGACATTATAATTAATTGGATACTAAATTAAATTTTAAAACAGCTATTTATCCTCAATCTAATGTATTTCTTAAGAATATGATTCAATCCTTGGAAGATATTATTTATTATTTCTCTATGTATTACTAAATAATTTGATATTTACATGTTTCTTTTGATGTTTTTTCATAAAATACATGTTCACATTTTCATATACATATGACAATATTAGATGAATTTTATTAAAAGTGGTGTTGGACACCAGCTTTTAGATCGTTGTATGACAAAGTATTTTTAGGGGACTATAGTTGGTAGAGGAAGAGGAAGATGAATTTTAGTTGATTCTGCTACTCATGTTAACATATCATAATTGGAAAAAAAAATATGTATATATAATTAGTGAAAATATCTTTATTTTTTGGTTGGTGATCAAATCTTTTTAACAGTTTCTCCATGGAAATTTTTAATGAGTTTTGGTAAGAAGGGGAAGCTATGTCCACGGTTCATTGGACAGTATAAAATCATTGAGAATGTTGGATCAGTTTCCAATAGAGTGGCTTCAAATCAAGTTTTATCTTAGGTACTCAACATATTTCATGTTTCAGTGATAAGGAAGTATATAGTAGATTCTTCACATGTTTTTATCCTTTAAGTAGTTCATCTGGAAGAGAATATTTCTTATTAGGAACATCCATTTCAGGTTCTTGACAAAAGAGATAAAGTGTTGTGAAATATGGTAGTTTTTTATGTGTTGGTTTAATGGAAAAACCATATAGTGAAACATGAAACATGGGAATCTAAATATGATATGAGGGAAAAATATACTCACTTATTTGACAAGTGAATAAAATTATGAAGATGTAATTTTTAGAATGAGGGAAGGATGTGACATCCTAGGTAATTATATAATAATTCCTTTTCATATTTATTAATATGTTTTAATTAGATAGTAATTTTAAATTAAAATGTATTCTTCATCTAATATCTTACTTGACATGCAATATTGAGTTTTTCTATAATCATGCATTTTATGCAATAATGGGTTAATCCAAACTGTAATATACTTTTAATATTATTATTTAATATGGTTGTTTTTCCTCATTTTACTAGAATACAAACATTAAAACTAAATTTTGGTACTTTATAATTACTATAAAAAAAAATTAAACATCTATTTTCAAAGTGAAATATTAAAATTCACTTTGGTTGATTTTTTTTGTTTTTTCTGAGAAATTTTATAATTTGATAAACATTGAATAATACGGAATTTAAGTTCAAAAGTACATTTTATTCAAATTTATTTATATATTTAAATTAATATTTTAAATTGATTTTATCGATTAATTATATCAATTATATATCAGTAAAATCAATTGTTGTCTTTGGAAAAAATTTCCCAATGAATTTATATATAAAAACATTGAAAACATTGGATCTTTTTTACTTTAAAACCCTCTTTTGTCATCCCATTTTTTAGATTAATTTCTATCTCTTATTTGATCAGGAATTAGAAACAAAATTTATTCCATATTTTGAATAAAAATAAATTATAATTTTTATAATGTTTGATATAGTTTTTGAAACAAATATTTGTGAATTTAATTAAAATTAACTACAATGTTTTAGATAAAAATATGGATATATAATGGTTAAAATTTAATCTTAAGAGTCTAAATTACCTATAAACTTATCCAAAACCCATTAGATAGAACTTATTAGAATGTATCATGTCTTGGATTGATTTTGGATAATTTTTAGACATATAATTCACGGGAGGACTCTCAATAGTGCATACCATTTTAAATTTACATGAATGTCACTCCCCTCCATTATAAAAAGGCATTCAGCCTCCTAATGTCGTCACACCTCTAAATCCCTTTTTTATCCTCAAAAACCTAACCAAATAAACTCCCAAAATCCCTCCCTTCATAATATATTCCTCTCTTTTGTAAGAAATCTAACTAAGTAATCCCTTTGGTGAAAACTAAAAGAAGTTACTTGAAAAAGAGGTAACATTTTTTCAATGTAAATTTATGTATTATTTCTATATCAAACCCTAAATTTGTTATTATATAATTTTTATATAATAAAATCAGTATAATAAATATAAATATATGTTTTTGTTTAAACATTTCAATAGTTACCTACAATCACGTCCATCAAATGCGCAATGAAATTATAGTTCGTGTACGGTGAACTACCACCTCATAAAATGATGTCATTCATTTTTCCTTTAACAAATCTCATGGTTGATAATTATGATAGAAAGACCATTTTTTATATTATATATATTATATTTATGATGTACTCATAATTCTAGAATTTTTGTATTACACATACCATGATGTTTTCTATTTTGATTAAACATAATAACATCATTTGTGATGTGTGGACTACCTCCTCCTCAATGTAATGTGATATTTTAACCAATTACATGAAAAATATTATGGATGGGTTTAATTAAATTTTTTTGAAATAAATAATATTTAAATTATATTCTTTATATAATTACCTTTCTATAAATGTAATATATCATCTTCTTTATTCCCTTTTCTCACACTGAAAAAGTGATAACATCCCTACAAAAAAATTGGTTTATACCAAAAGAAAATTAGTGACAGATAAGAAATATGTTAGTAAAAACAAGTAATTCCAACAGAAATAGTTTTTTGTTGATATTAATTATAACTACTAACACTTTTTTACCAACAAATGCATCTATTGATATTAACTATTTAATACTAACAAATATTTTACTTACAGTTGGATCTGTTACATTATCATCCTTATACAAACATTTTTTCCAAAAAATAAATTTTTTATAATCACCTATTCAATTTTTTTCATAACATTATCTTTTTAATAATTACAAAAAATAAATATTTAATTCAATAGATATCAGTTAAACATTAGAAAGCCCTACCTTGCGCCCCTTATCCCACGCCCAAAAATTTTTCTATCAAATAACCTGCGTACCAGTTCGATGGGTTTGACTGGTGTCCTCTACTTATTCAAGCCACCATTCATCGCTCTTCAGTTCATCGCTCTTTAGTTCATCGCTCTTTGGTTCATCACTCTTCAGTTCATCCCCCTTCATTATGTCACAACCTATCTGACTCCACGTCACCCGTTACAAGGTATGTTTCCCTTCTCCATACACCCCTTCGGTTCGCCGATGTCGTTCATTATCTATCTTTTGTGCATATCATCGCATTTAGTAGGAAATCATTATTTATTTGATCAATTTATTCAACTACACTCAAATTATTGATGAAACAAGGTAAATTTTTAATTTTGGGTAAAAAGTAAGTGAATTAGGTTATAAAGAACTTGTTGGAGGCAAAAAAGTGAAATGTGTATCACTGCTTCCCAATTTATGGCTGTGAATGCTGAGTGAGTGCCTCAATTGTACATTTCATCTTTCATAGATTAAATCTTCATGAATCACTCTATGAATTAATACAATTATTCTCATCTGCATTATTGGATTCCATAAATATTTTTCCTTAAGAAATCATTATTTGAGGTTAAGAAAAATCATTATAGAGAAATTCACTAAATCTATTTCCATATGGTATCTTCTCTGAGATAGAGGTTTTACAACCACTCTTTCGATAATCCTTTTGGAGATCCAGGTAATAATCTATGTTTATCTTGAACCTCTACGATGCTTCGTTGATTAAATTTTATGCACACAATAGAAAAAATATTGATGTGTTTGTTCAGATCCACTCATATATGGACACTAAAATTTGGCACTTGCTAAATCATTCAAATTTTCAATTTAAAATGTTCTTTTCAGAAATTCACTATAGATATGTCTCATAATGTTTAATTCAGTGATATTTTAAATTTAATTCACAATGACCACTTGGAGTTTCATATGGTCCATTCAATGAAATAACCTCTAATTTAGTGTGTTGAATATCAATGTATCTCAATTATTTATTTCTAGTTAGAATGGTTCTATCAATATCTATACCAAGAGTTAACAATTTTACATCCTGAAAACAGGTCATGAAACTCTAAGATAGTTAATAGGTGTTATGAAATTGTGCCTATAATCCCATTATAATAGTGTAAGTGATTCAGTAGAGGAACACCCTATCACGAGGTGGTTGAATAAAAAATTGAATATAAGGTTAAATATAATGTATTTGTATATTATATTTTCACCATAGAGGGGTGAAATTTCACAGTTGTAATGAATTTAATTGTTAAAAGGGGTTTTATAGTTTTCAATGAAATTGATATAAGTATGATGTAGTAAACTTGATTAACAATTTGATGATAGATTATTGAGCACAACTGTAATAAAAAACTTCTAGATTATTGGTTATGCATGTTGTGGGTACACTAAGGTGTTAATGCGCATGCTAACGTCATTTTTAATGCACATGATAAAGTCTTTGTTGTTAAAAAATATTGTGATATTTTATTAACATGCACTACTTTTCTAAAAATATAAATTTTTAATTTTTTAGAACAGTTTTGCATGAATTCTTTTACAAAAGATTTAAATGAGTGATAAGAAAGTTTCCTTTATGAAATTCATCAGTTTTTCATACCTTGATTGTATTTTATAGCTGTATAAATTTATGGTAGACTATATAATGCTATTATAGAGCCTTGTTGATGGACTACTTAAACAAATATATGCAAAAAAAGATTTAACATGGATTCTTTTCACTCTAAATTTTCGCATGGAAGATTTGGGGACCTCAAATCATTGACCTATTAAAATTTGGGTTACATTTTTAATTGAATTTAACTGTGGTTATTAATGTTACATATTCTTTTTTTAGGTGCTTCGATGGTTGCAACCATATTTGTTTCTATAATTTGGATGAGTGAATTGCTTATGGATGAATTCAGAAGACAAAGAGGCACTTATCAAGGGATTCATTGTTTTAATTCTGCACTTTTTTCAATTAAATTACTCAACTCTATGTCTTATTGTTTTTTAGGGGCTTATATAATGAAAATAGTTTAATGTGATATTGCATTCTGATTTTAATTCTAGACTGAGAAATCCTTTTGAAAAATCATCAAAAAACATGCACTGCCTGGAATTAGATGATACATCATTGACTGGTCCACATGATAAAAGTTCAAATGTTACTCTATAAAAATTCCTAAAATTATGAACCCTTTCTCTTTCTCTTTATTAATTATATGGTCTTTATGAAGATACTCTCAGATCTGTTTGCTAGTTTTGTGGAGTTAGAGAATTAAAATGATCACATTAAGCTAATATAATCTCCTTTTGAATAAATATACTATAAAATAATTATCTAATCCTCCAATAGAGGTATGATATTCAAATATGAAGGAACATAATGATTAGAAGAGATTGATCATGAGTATATTAGGGAAATATTATTTCTTCCAAACATGTTCCAACAATCACCAACCACTTCACTACCCTATCACTCATATAAAATCATATTCATGATTGATTGAGTGGAGGAAGAAAATTTATTAATGAATAAAGTATTAAATAGAAAAATTAAATGAAAATTTATCACAATCACATTAAACAACATTTCACTATCTATAACGTAATATAAGTTGATTAAGGAAGAATAGAAGATGGTTTTGGAATATCAAGTATAAAAAGTCTATCCCACTTTAATCACTAAATAATTTTCAATCTATCAATGTGATAGATCAATACCACAAACATCAAGATACATATACTAAAAAAAATTCCAACTAAAAGGAAACTAATGGAAAAAAATTCTCTATTAATGAATATTTTTTCTACCTTTTTTTCATTTCCCCACATCCCATGACATTCCATAGGTCATTTAGATGCTAGTAATTTTTTACACATGGATTATGTCATTATCTATTTTTATATCTTTTAAATCATCCACAACTTTCCTATTGCATTATCTAATTTCCAAATTTAGTTACAAATTGTTATTGAACATTCCTCTTTTCTAGGTACCCTTTATATTCTTTCTATATTCACTTCATTTAGATGCTACAATTTTTTTAAACATGGATTATGTCATTCTATATTGAATTTTTAGGTAATGGGTTCACTCCAATCAATTCAATGGATTTTGTATATCTTGTAAATCATCCACAACTTACCTATTGCATTATCTAATTTCCCAATTTAGTTAGAAATTGTTATTTAACATTGCACTTTTCCTTGAATACTTTATATGATTTCCATATTCACTTCATAATTAGCTATGGCTCTTCCAGCATCAAGTATTTCCTTTCGTGTGTTCTGGATCAGACTACATCAGGTGGTTCACATGGTCTACATTGAGTGTTGATATTTCGTTAGATGTTAATGCTATCATGAGAGTTAGTTAGCATGGCCTCTAAAATATGTAGTCACGTAAGCAATGTTTTGTATAGATTTTGGATGTGTTGTTGACTTCCTACCAATCTTTTAAGAATGTTGTAATGTCATTATATAGGCACATAGACTATTGGTAGTTGTGTAGTATATGATTCAGAACCAAAGGAAATGTTAGATTCATAAGTAATGTGAGGTGATGATGAGATATTCCATTAATTGGTTGTAATATACTCAGTTCTAAGATGATTTTAATTCATAAAAATTCTAGGTATCATAATTATCATTGCATTTACCATCCAGCAGAATCTTACGTGACATCGCTGCACTTTATTGGGATGAATATTATGTCTGAGGTAGTAGAATTATAAAAATTAATTAAACTTAGAATACATTCTATTATACTTAATTATATTAGACACATGATTTTTTGGCATCTTAGATTGACTTGGGTCCAAAATTCACAATAGATTAGACAAAGTATCATAAAGAAGAAAACGTTTTCTTTAAATTTACGACATACTCCCAAGGGGAAATTCTAGAAAGTGTTGGAACATGACATAGTTAGAGGGGAAATCATAATAATACATTGGATTAACCATATATTATTCGACATTATCAAAGGAAACATTATCCTTCAATGCTTATCAGTATTCGAAAATGTAGTTTCAGCATGCTTATTCAGATCTACAACTCCTTCCTACTCAAAACACCTTATGTGATCACATTTCATCCAGTACATTAATAAATTAAAGGATTTATTATATAAAAACATTCATATTATTCTGAATAAATTATTAATCTATAATATTCATATTTTTTCCAAATCCATAAATGTTTACTACATCTAAAAAATTTGAGGTGTTATACTAAAAACATCATATAATGCTCATGAGTAAAATGCGAGATGGGATAAATTAGTCTATTATGTATAATATATTTTGATATCATGGGTACCTTATGGATGTTATTATTTGAAAAATATTGAAAAAGTATACATTTATATATATATATAAAGCTATTTTTGAATGTTTATTTTCATGTTGTGTAGGTACTACCTTTATTGAAAGATAGAAGGAATTTTACCTCTGCAGTTGTCTAAAGACTGTAAGAAAGTTAACCATAATGTATGATCCATTTATTAAAAATAAGTATCCAATGAATGGTCTCTACCAAGCTATTATGGTTGTAATTTTGATCTCCATGAGGAAGCCATAACTTTGACTTTTGATTAGTGATGCCCTTACTAACATAGAATACTTGGCTCAGAATGATAACCCAGTTAGTGACATTGAATTTCAGTTAGTCTCTATTGATTTTGCATAATTTATTGTATTTATGGGTTTAAATTTATCAGGGTAATGGAAGGTTGTCATTAATCTATTTATTTTTCTTAAATTTTCATGTTGTGAAATGAAAACTTGTTCTGTTTATTAAACAAGTTTTTTTTGTATAGAGGAATTTTCAATGGTTTTCTGGAAGCTAACTTGTATTGATGGGTAGGTGATGATCATTATTTGTTGGAGCTAGCTCACTGGCATTGATGGGTTGTTGTTGGAGATGAATCATTGGAATGAATGGGTCACTTGTGCTTGCTTGTGCTCGCTGGCATGGATGGGTTGGTGCTGGAGCATTGGATTGGTTGGTTTTAGAGCTGGATTGCTAGCATGGATGGGAGTGGGCATGATGGAACGGATGGGATACTTCTGTGATAGCATGACATTGATGGGTCACTGGTGGTACTCGTTGGTCAATGTTGTGGGTGTTGGTTCGCTAGCATGGATGGGTTTCTGCTGCGCTGTCTTGGATGAGTCATGGGGTGGAGGGGTCTCGTCTTTTAGTGGGTGGAGTGTGATGAATCCTTTTGTATTAACTTTCATTATTAATATTTTTTTTCCTATGACTGTATGTGTTAAAATCATCTTAAGATGTATTATAAATGATAAATTAAATAATAAATATGATATGAAATTTTAATATCAATAACAATTTGTGTTTTTTATTCAAATGTAATTTATAAAAATATTATATGTTGGTAATATTATTAACAACAGAAATTTTTTTCACTATAACCTGTTCCAAAACACATACACCAACATATATATTATCTATTGGTATTTTTATAATTATAATAGAACTATTTTATCTGTCACTAAAATATTTAGATATGTTGTGTTTACCAACAGTTTAGTGATAGGAACATATGTTTTGGTAAAACGTTTTACCAACAGAAAATGTACTTTTACAAAAAGATATGCCCTCGTTGGAAAAAGTGAAATATATTGTAGTGCATCATTAGTGGATGTGTGGACTACTACCTACTCAATGTGATGTGATTCCTTTTACATCAAAATAATTATATATATACATATATATTATTAAATTATATTGTATATAATATATAATTATCATTCCATGAAATAAATTTTACTTACCTTCTTTCCATAATAATCATTGAAATATGGGAACTTTACTCATACGTACATACCGCCTAGAATCTCCATAGTTGTAACATTTGTACACTTTTCTTAAACATAATTCACGAGTGGTAAAACTACCTGACATAATGATAACTATATAAGTATTTGTTTTTTAAATTGTAATAAGTGAAATAAAATTAATTATAAATATGAAACATTATTATGAAGAAACTAAATAATTGACATAATTTTATTATTCATGAAGATAAATACACACATCACAAGTTAGCCTCATGGTAAGTTATTTCATCTCAATATCCTTTCACTGAGGCATTTCATGATGATATGCACCATTTTTTTCTAAAAAAATTTATATACATCCCATTTGTAATTTTATATCCATATTTTTTCTATTATAATTTTATTTAATGTTTTTTAAATGTTATTATTTTATGGGTCCTATGATTAGAATGTTCAAAGAGGTATGGGAAAGTTTGAATGTTTAAATATCTCATTATCAAATCATTTTCTCCTTGTAAATATTTTTTAAAATTTTAAATAAAGGGATTATAAAGGAAATTTTATGTATATTTTTAATTTTTTATAAATAAAAATAAAAATATATCTTTTTATGTACTTTATGTTGTATATTTCGACAAGTGACAAAAGTAATGTTTAATTCATAACATACATTGTGACGATGTATTTTCCACCATTGTGGCCATTGTTTTATTTTTGGATTCCTTTTCAAGATTTCATGTTTTATAAAATGAATTTAATTATATATCAATTTTGGTTATTTTTGTATTGAAAATGGTTTTTCAAAATAATGGTGTATTTTGTATTGAAAATGGTATTTTTGAAAGAAAATGGTATTTTAATATATGAAAGTAATTTTCTTGTGAGTATAAAATATTTTTAAAATGATGAAATATTTTATTTCATATTGTGGTTTTTGGAAATTATAAATGTTGGGTGTCCCTAGATTGCATTAGTTGAGCCCGTTATAGCTTAAATGATGGGTGTACCAATATAGTGCTCCAATGGATTCAGTAATGATTATATTCTCTGAATAATTATACTTTACATTGTCTATATGGTGAATCCAATCAATACGAGTTCAATAAGGGTTCAATTTGATGATGTCTGAAGGTACCTAGATGAATTTTCAATTTTTTCTAATGTTTTTCATGGAAATAGTTATTTTTCAAAATTTAAACTAAATTATAATTATTGAATTATTATATTTTCATTTTGGAAAAAATGTTATGTTTTCAAGAAATAGTTACTTAATGAAATTTAATTTTTATCAATGGATAAATAATTTTCCTTCCTTTTACAACACTTACTGAGATTTTTATTCTCATCCATTGTTTTTAAATGATTTTCATAGGATTTAGTGATGGGTAAAAGATTGGAAGAAGTCATTTTGAATGTCATGAAGTGTTTTTATAAAAGAGGTCATGATTTTTTAAGAAGATTTATATGGTGGAAAAATAGATACTGATCAGAAATTATTACATTTTATTTTATGTGTTTTTAATGTATGAGTTGTAGCCAAACTGTCTAAACTCTAAACTTGAAAAGATCCTAAATGTGAAAGAAAGTAAATTATTTACTAAAACAAAATATTGTGTATTATTTAAGGTTGTGTACTTACAAATAAAATCTAAAGAAAATTTTAAATAAATTATATTCAGATATTCATAAATGAGACCGAAATTGTGAGGCTAGTGATAAAGTATTCCTTGGTATATTACCAAGGAATAAATTCACAAGGTTTGGAAAGAAGTTAAATCTTATTCCAATATATATTTTCCACTTTTATATCCGAGATCAAGTCTTAGCAGTGGCTTATCAACTATCACTCTAACCTAACCTATTTAAATTACATGATGTGTTATATGTAACCCTCTTAAAAGAGAAAATACTAGACCCCTTACATGTACTAAATCTAGAGGTGCTACCACTGGAGAATTATCTCTCATATGAGAAGCATCCAGTGATGATATTTGATCATGGACAGAATTTTTAATTAAATAACTCAACTCACCCAATAAAAATGATTTCATAGAACCACAAGTTTGTTTAGGTGACTTGGGAACCAGAATAGGTGATTAAATTGAATAAACTCATCTTTTTTAGTTTAATAATTGAAAATTTTTATGGTGAAATTTCTAAATGGGGTAATAATGTAACTACCCAACATTTTATAAATAAAATTCCATTTGAGTAATAATTAAATTACCTATTTTGTAATATGATTATAAAAAACACATACAATTTTTTTCCTAAAGGATTTGAAAATAATATACATAATCCTGACCATTTATTATATTTTTTTAATAGTGATTATATGATTAGTATTTATTAACGTTTATGATAAATTCATTTGACACGTATAAAAGAAGTGATGGCCTCAAAAAGTTGGATTAAACCCTATGAATATCATTTATCAAAGATTCCATGGGAGATAACATATCTAGTCATTTTCCCAGACCAAGAAAAAGCTATGATCCAATAACTATTTTTTGTAAGAAACCATTTAAATGGGATGTTCAAACTCATCAAAATCATGACACAAACTATGTCCATAAAACCACCCTAGGAAAATCTTACTATCGTGCACCATAACCTAATGGGGGTTGTCACTATAAAAAGGGTTTATGTATCTCTTCCCTACCAGTATGAATATTTATATTTTCATTTCAGAATAATTATTATTAAATTTATTTCTTAATATTTGTAAATTTATAAATGATTAAGTGGTGTGTTCGATAAAAATTAAATTAAATACAATAGAACTCAAATTATTTTTTCGGGAATATCAAATCAAAATTAATTAATTACTTTTTAGGAATTAAATAATTTTTTAAATAAAATATATTCTAATATAATTTTAAATAAATGATAATATAATTTTAGGAAGTGGGAATGTAATTTTTTTAAGAGTCAAGAAATTGTTATTGTAAAAAAAATGATTTTGTTAAGATAAATAGAGATTTTAATTTAAAAGATTAAATTTTTATATTTATAGAAGTATTTTGATAAAATAAAAATTATTTTTGAAATAATCATGTAAAAATCGTCTATTTGTGGATTTTTGTAATTTATTGATACAGATGAATTTTCGAGAAAAAATATTTTACGGTATAAATATATACAGTGTATTATGGCATCATAATGACCCAATAGTTTTGTAATATTTTATATTAAATGTATCAAAGACAAAATATATGATTCCCCTTTAAAATAATTTAGTTATATGTCATCTGATTATTTTTATAAACCCATTATGAATCTTAAAAAACCAATAATATATTTTAATGTTATAAATTCAATTCATTATAAACTGACTCACTTCCTCATAACTAAGGGTATTATTTAAAAATAATTGGTTCATGATCATATAAAATAATTATAATAACTTCTATATGGTGGAAATAATCTGAAATTCATATGAATATTTTTGGTTTTGATTACTTTATTGTATAGAGTCCAAAACCTATGTTTAGAAAATAATAAAAAATTCCCCACTCTTCAACTATATAAACCCACCCAAGACCCAATTATTATTCCCTTAAACCCATATATAAATAAATTTTTAATCCCATTACTCTATATAACCATACCAAAGGTTACTATAATATCTCAATATGCCCCTGCTAATTGTTTGGAAACACCCTCTTTGTGTAAGGCGTCATCTCTTTCTCCTATTTATTCAAGAATTTTATCTATGCAATGCCTTTTTTTTTCATAATAATATTTATGGGATATGATTTTACACTTTTATATTACATATATTATGACTTCCAATTTATTATAGACCCATTTAACTCTCAGTTAGACCTCTCATGATTCATTATTTACCCTCATTATGCCGCCGAAATAATCTTGTGATTTTCAAATTCCATCGTTTTTTATTGTGAATACCATATCCATTGTCACTAAAGGTTATTCAGAAAGAAATAATTTTATTTATTATATTGGGTAATTACATGTATTTATTTCACAATCCCTAATAATGTTATTAAATATAATGAAATGGGATCTTATTTTGAATGATCTATGTGAAAAACTTATGCGTGGTCAAAATGTAAGTTGGAGGTGGGCCTAGAATTACATGTCACTCCAATGAATTGGGTAATTTTATAGTTTGATAAGAATTCATTTCTGAGATTATGGAGAAAAACAAATATTTTATTATAATTTTCCAAAATTTTATTATCTCTTTTTAGTTTTACTTGACCTATGTTTATGATTTCAAGTTTATTGTTGTTTCCATATTCCCATGATTCCATTATGTTCTCATGTATTATCATGCCTAATTATTTAATATTATAATTCTCACAATTTTTATATTCCAATGAAGTTTATGTTTACAAATATTTAATACTAACATAATTTTTTTGATTTTTCATTTCCTTACTAGGCATTATATCTCACCCTTATCTTTTGTATGTCCATAGGTTATTATGTGGAGTTTTAAAATAGAAATGGAATATCATAATAATTTTAAGGATGATTTCAATAAAGTTATCATATACTTGTTTAATTTCTATGTACAATGTACCTAATCTCATAAATACACTAGGATACTTGGTCTAATGGGTTATACTAAATGTATATTTATGTAATAAATTATGAAAAATGTGTATTAATGACAAGGATTATCATAATCTCGATGGAGGATCATCCATTAGTTTATATTTTATTTATTCAAATCATTGCCTTTTTTATTTTTTTTGATTCTATGGAACAATTTTAAATTATATTATGGTAGATAATATGGTTCATTTATTTTGTAAAACCCACTCAAGTACAAGTTTATATTAGTCCAAGTCGGTTTATTACAAAATGTAATAAGTTTCATGTTTCTAAAGTATATTTGGAATGTATTGGAAGCTGAATGATTGAATTGTTAGATTTTAAGAGGTGGGTAAAATATTGATCCTATGAATCTTTTTACCATGTATTTCCATGAATATACATGGGTATTTAGTGGATTTAAATTCTATATGATTTTTAAATTTCATGTAATATTAATTCATTTTGTAAAAATTAATAGAGACTCATTTAAAAGTGAATTTTCTTTTATTATTCCAAACAAACTATTTTTATCTATAATTTGTTTTGTTTAAAATATAAATGATTACATATCATGATTTAATAAAACAAATTATTACCATTTTTCATGACCTCCAAATATTCTATAGAATATTTCATTATGGGAATATATTTTTCAAGAACATTTAGAAAAATAATGAACTAATGAAAAATTTTCCTTATATATGTTGTATTGCTTTATTTTTCCCCAATGCCTTGTGAATAATTTATGACATTATAGATAAAAAAGATTATATATTTTAAATTATTTTTATGATTAATTAATTTCATTTAACTATATTATTATTTGTTATTCCCTAGACGTACATGCATGGGAAGGTTTGATTACCTTCAAAACTCATTTTTAAATTATTTCATATAACATATAAATGATTTTCAAATAGGTTTTTGTATATGATACTTTTAAATGATTTAATTTTCCTTTTTTAAAATAATTTTTTATGAAATTTGATTTTAATTTCAACATAAAATTCATTTCAATCAATGATGTTCACTCCTATTTATAAATTTAACTGTGATTGGGGCCTCATTAAATTACTAATTTGATGTTGGTTATTGAATATGGGAGTATAATCCAAAAATTTATTTGTAGAATATCTCAAGGGATTATTAAATAGAGATAAAAGAATTATGAAGTCATTTTTAATGAATTTACAATGTGGATGTCACCTTGGTTTTAAAGGATCTCATAGTCATTAATTCCTTGGGTTAACAAACATAATTGTGAATCTATATAGAATTAGTTTTTTTGTTATATATTTTATTTCAATTATTATCATCAAATATTTTTAATTCAACAAAATTAATTCATATCTATAATTTTTTTATTTTTTTTGTGTATCCCTTTATAGTGCATTCCTTATGATTTTGTGATTTCCATGGTAAGTTAGTTTAATTTGAAAACATGAGAATTGAATTAATGTGATTTTATTTTTGTAAAATTATTTTTTCATTATATGATCTTGTTATTATAGAGATTTTCATCCCATGAATGTCCTAAATAATATTTTTTATCTATTCGTTGATTAGTTTCCATGACATTATTCTCTAGTTAATCATACTTTATTTAAGGCATATCCTTATGGTTTTTAAGTTATGCATGGAAGTGTGAGTCTGACTCCGCCTCAAGTTCAATATTATACACATTATTTTCTAGACTATAATCCTATTATTTTTAAAGATGATTAGGATCCTTCATAAAAAATTAATTATTGTTGAAGATTGGGGACATACGTTTTACGATTGATATTAAAGAAATTTTCAAGTACAGATTGAGTTTATTGATTCTCGACTGTCCCAATTTGATTTCACGGAAACTCATCAATTTGAAAAAAAACAATAAAGGATATGTCAATATAAATATTTAATAATTTATTGATGGAATGTTTTAACAAATAATCCATGAATTTGAACATGGATTTAATGTTTTTTATAGTTATTAGGGTGACCAATCGATGCTGGATTACATGAGTTTTTATTCCGAATTTGGTGTTTTATTTTCATTAATTATTCTCAAATGATATTTTTAATGTTAAATGTTTGAAAAAACGTATATATTAAAATTTTCAGTTGATATTAAAATTGTATGAGTGACCAGATTACATAGAAATGGTTGCATTATCCATGGTTATATAGTCTCTTACATTAGATGTTGTGTAAAATGAGGTAGTTTCCTTTATTCCTTGGAGATATCATATATAATAATTTCCTATGAATATGGATAAGTTCATATGAATTGATTCTATTAGATAAAGTATAAAATTACAAACATGAATTTGTTCTTTGAAAACCATCTAACGTTAATCATTATTGTGATATCTTTATTGATAGTTATTCCATATGAATAACACATTATATGACTATTTTTTGTATTGTTGTGGTTGTGGCCTATTATAATATAATAAATGTTCCTTCATATTTTTTTGGATGAAGCATATGATTTTGATAGTTAGACATATCATCTTGATCATATTGTTTTTATCATCAGATCCTTTAAATAGTCATCTTATTTGAGTTATTTTATCTATGGGTACTATGAGGTTATCAGCAAATATTTTAAGATATAATGATTTAAAAATTATGAATAGTGTGGAATTCAGTATTGAAATAAAAGAAACATTTATTAAATATTATTTTTGATTAAAGTTCTTTGTGAGAGTTATCCTCATCTTGTATTAGAATATTGAAGTAATAATTTTTTCTTACATTAATTTACCAATATCTATTAATAACTTCTTCTAAATCATGTGTGCTAGTAGTATATATTTAAATATAAGGGATACCACCTATTGAGTTTTATCTTCCCTTGGTAATGGAATTATCAATTTTGGATAATTTTATTCTCCCTGCCAAATAAATCCTAGGAAGATTCATTAAGTTCCACCATATGTTTCCATGCAATTTTTGGTTGTTGTTATTGAAGGGTTTAAGGTTAAAAATTATACAAATCTATGTCTGATTTTCACTATCTTGTCTTAATCAATCAATTTAAAAAGGATATTTTATGTTTAAGGTTGAATGATGGTGTGAAATGTGATTCCCCCATGTCACTAATATCAATTTAATTTGATTATTTCATTTGTATATTATGATTTATTTGGTTTCTATAGTTATAGGATTAATATTTTAAAATTATACAGGTATATATTTGGGATCAAAATTGGTGTATAGTTAGTGTTAATCATGGGGAACATCCTTGTGTGCATACAATGAAATCTGACCCATATATTTGGGTTCTATAAAGTGAATACAAGATAGTTAGCCTATGGGTACTCAAACTATATAGAATAACATTTATTCATATAAATATAAAATTTCACTTTTAGCCCAATTTATTTTACACCCCATATATCTAATTTATTTATTCATTGACCATATATTATCTCCAACTAGGTATCTATCCTACATTATGCTTTCTAAAGACTCTCCTCTTAATTTTTAGTACTTTTATCATGGTAAACATATATTCCTTCACGTGTCTTTTCTTTTCTCTTATACTTCCCTATTATCCTCTCTTTTTTTGAACATATATGATCATGGAGACATATGTATTGATATACCAAGATTTTATACTTTGGTTTTCTTCAAAATATGAAATTTTATGGAATCCATATGGTTCATTCACTTCTCATTTTGTGGAATAATATTCCTTGTGGGAAGGTTCATCAAATGTTGATAGGTGAAAATTTACATGAATTTTCTTAATAAAAATATAGATTACTATATCAATCAAAATTTGTTTTATTAGTAAATCAATCAAAATTTGTTCTATTATTTATAATATCTATTTTTATGTTATTAGGTTTGTTAATTTCTATTATTATTACTAAATTTATTAGCACAACACAATACAAAAAGGTTTTTGTACATATAAAACAAATTATGTTTTCTATAATTTATTAATTAGATATTATGCCCTAATCATGATATATATATATATTGACAAGATTTATCACCTTTATTTGACATAAATGAAATCATCGGGTTCGTATGAGGGATTCAATTTGATGTTTAATACACTAGTTAAGATTATGAATGAAGCAGTGTTTCTAGTTTAGATAGTTATTGTTCTGGTAAATTAATGTTTTCTAAGGAGGTGAGTTAGAATGAAACTAAATATAATCGTGGTTTATGTTCATTCATTTTGCATCAAATGTTTCACCACTTAAATTGGTCTATGAATGCTGCCATGGTGCCTTAGGTGTCTCCATGTGACTATTATTCATGATAATTGATATGATAATTTTATTGATTAGAATATATTGGTTACCAGAATATGTTATTAATGTGATATTTACCTTTGGTTTTTTAAATATAAAATTAAAAATACATTATTAGGATATATATAAAAACTTCTTATAATAGATTATTTTCAAAATAAAATACGACAATCACATAGTGAATACTTACATTGAATAATTAGTATAACCCCTACAAATAAATCATATGTGTGTATTTATCCTTAGTCAACATCTTATATAGGGTTAGAAACATCATTATATAAAGAGTGGTTTTAATGGTATTTATTCTATAATGGATGTGGAAATTGAAGTGAGTTGACCAATTATGTGGCTGGAGTTTATTTTCTTTTTTTTTGGATTTTTCTCCTGTTATAAATCTTTTTTAGCTCATATGGTACCAATTTATCCTCTTTTGATTCATGTAATCCATTTATACTTTGTGTTATTATATAGATAATTAATGTTTTTTATATTTAGTTTTTTTATTGTGGAGTTTTATTTCTCTTTTATTATAATTCTTTTGGGGAGGATTTTCAAAACCACTGATATATTGTTTAGGTGTCAGTCTTATGGAATAGTATTATACGATATCATTGAAATGTATCTTATATTAGTTTATATTTTATCTACTGAAATCATTCACATGATTTGTATGATTTATTCCAAGACATTATCTTCCAACCCATGGATATTTCAAATTCACATCAGTCAATTTGGTCAATCGACCCCAGTACCCAAATATTGTGGCTTCACTAATTCATTACAATAATTAGTCAATTGGTAATCATAATTGATGATTAATCTTCTGATATATTAATTTTTTATATTTTTATTACTACTATTTTTCAATTTATATTTCATTTATTAAGATATTATAAAGAAAAAATTTAAGTGTTTATGGTTTGTGTTCTCTAAAATCTGACATAAGTGGAAATAGAGAAAATAAAGGATTTCAATATACGTAGATTCTAGGTAAAATTAGATTCAAAGAATAAAATAGAGACTGTGACTTTAGAATAATTAAAATTGTTCTTAGTTGTTTGAATTTATAATGTCAGAAAGTAGAATTTAATTTAATGGTAATCATTATTTTAATTTATTTTGGGAGGTGGAAGCACCAATAACCCATGCCTTTCACTATACCACTATGTACCCCCATTTAACTACCAATTATAAAGTACCAAATTATTTCCCAAATGATTTATGTTTTATGTAAATAGATTACATTGTTATGGAATGATCCAATTTTATAATAAAGGGTTCAATGTTAATTTTAAGACTCTAACAAATGACTCATTTAGGTTTTCTTATAAAAAGTGTTAAACAAGTCTGGTGCACTCTCACTTATTCTTACTTATCCAATCCATCATTAAATTTAGTTCATTGAGATTTATATTTTTTTGGTGAGTTAAAATCTCCATAAAAAATACAGTTATCTTTATACATTCTCCTCTTTTTAATTTAATGGTTTTATTTAGGTACATTAATTGTGACCTAAGTAGGATATGGTGGAAAAACATCACAATGTTAAAAACTTATCATGGGAAATTTATTATGGGATATAGGTTTCTATATAAACATATTCTACATTTAACACACTAATAATTTAATATATATTTCTTTTTAGAGAAATTAACTCTCATAAATATCTTATGATGCATGAAATAACGATTTTACACAAAACATGATACTCTTGTATAATATCATTACTTAAATATGTCCATTATTACTTATTCGTCGATTTGGAGGGTATAAAATGGTATAAATAAATTATAAAAACTTAGTTTTTTAAAAATGTATAAAAAATCAATGGTTATCTAGGGATTATAAATAAAATATAAACCATTTGAATGAAAAATAAATGTTTACTAAAAAATTTATTTTTTTAAAAGTTGGTTTGCATGCACATTTTATGTCTTGTTTAAAAATAATTTTTCTCAATATTTCAAATTTATATCATATAATTAACTTCACATTTTAAAATCATCATATCATAATTTTATTAGGGTAAATTTTTGGATTTTTATGAAATTCTTTACTTTTCGATAAATTGTGAAAATACATATTTATATTCAAAACATCCTTTTCATTTAATGTATTTAAATTACCATTTCATTTTAATGTGGTTTTAATGTAAAAATATTCCAATTATATATTTTTCAATCCAAATTATGTTATTTGAATCCATTTTATGTTGAATTTTAAAATGAAAACATTTGAAAATTTTAAAAACATTCTTCAGAAAAACAATTTATTACATGTATGTGGGCTTAATTTTAAATTAAATTATACCAATTATATGATTTAAATTTTTCCAACTGGATTTAATATTTTTTATAATAAATATATATTATAAAATAATTTCATTTTAATATTAACCATAATAAATACTGAAACCTATAAAAATTATGTTTCACTATTAATGTAAAAACGAGTTTATCCGGAGGTAGAACTAAAACGATAATGGTTAAATATAATGAAAAACATGTATAATTTCTATATTATAGTTATATTTAGATATTATATCTTCTAAAGTTCTAAAATTTTAAATTTTTTATACATTTTACAACATTAAAACGTGGGTGGGTTTTTTTTCTTTTGAAAAATTTTATGTGTGTCCTCTCCCCCACTCATTAAAGGCCACCCCCTATCCATCCATTTCCACACATAAAACCCCATTAGTCAAGACACATACTACACAAATAACTTAAATACTAATATATTCTCATGATATATGTATTTAATTTTTTTAAATCATACCTTGTAAGTCTTTTAGTCTAATCCAAAAGAAATTTTCTAAATAAGTTGGTAACATCCTTAACCGAGCGTTTTTTTATTTATTCTTCCAAAAAAATATAATATTATTAAAAAATGATGATAAAATAACAACATCATATTCCATAAAATAATATTTTTATATTTTATGTTAACTTACTAAAATTATTTCCTTCTACCTCAAATAGGAGACGGAATTGTTGATCGTGTGTACGACAATCTACCGCCTCGCGAACTGATTTATTCATTTTCCCTCACCGCTTCTCACATATAGATATAATGATATATATAATGTTATATATTATATTTATCAAATATTTATACTTATTTTATTATAATCACTTATATAACATCTTAGTTTTTATTCCTTATAGAATACAACAATGTCGCTTATGGATACAACATACCACCGCCTCACGAAGCGATGTGATTCCTTTCTCAATTTCACTCTACATCAAATGTGATAGGGATTAATCTTATGTTTACATGTGATATTAATGAAATATTAATGATTATTTAAAATAAATATATCATATAATTTCTTATCTTACCATAAATGGAATAAATAATAATATCCTTCATGTGTTTGTCGGACTATCGCCTCATGAAGCAATGTGATTCGTTTTCATTACTCCATCATATGGATGGTTTGTATTTGGGTATCCAAAGTAAAAATCTGATATTTATGATATAATTATAATCATTTAATTCTAAAATAACACTTACCATATTTCCATCATGACCATATAAAAATGAAAATGTTACTTATGCGTATGCATGGCCTAACATCTCTATGATTGTAATATTATTATTTTTTCATAAACATATATTTTGGTTGGTTTTCAAAGTAAAATTTATTTATTAAAATAATAATTATTAAAAAATTTCCATTATAAATATTGTTGAATAAAATTATATTTGACCTAATTCAACTTACTAAAGTGATATTAGACATATGATCTGATTATCGTTAAAGAATATCATCTAGAATTAATTGGTTAATAAATTGAATATAACATGATGAAAAACAAAATAAAATGGATAATAAACATTAAATATGTTCTTAATAAATTAAATTATTAACATTATTTTATTATTAAATAAGATATATCAAACATGTGACAAATCAATACTAATGTAAATGAACTCTATAAACCACCTTTTCTATTTGTTTATAACCATTCTCTCTATAACCCAGTTTTTTACTCTATTATGTTATGGAATTCTTAAAATTTATGTATATTTTTATCTCAGATATACACCTAGATTTTCCTACATTCCTTTTATATGTAAATACATGCCTTATTTGCATTTCTAAAATGACTTAATTATAAAATTTTCTTTGATTATGATATGTGGCAAGATCATGAAAAGAAAATTCATTCCATGGGTAATTCTAATATTATACATTATGATTGAGTTTAAATTATGTCACACACATATATCATGAACATTTTAATATGGTTTTTCCTATATATAAATCTAATTAAATGGTTAAACCTTTGGTCTCATGAGAAGTCATGTATGGGATTAGTGAGTAACCGTAATATTGTATAGGACATTGTCCACCATGTGATATTGTCTAGGTATTTATCCTTGACTCATGTTTATGTCATGTATTTTTTAAAAATATCTTATTTTTTCATGATCTTATGATACCATTAGCTTTATGTTATGATTCCACTCGATTACTCATTAACCTTCACCTTCATTAAATCATGTTATACCTTTGACTCACATGTTATACTTCCATACCATGAGTATTCCTATACTAGGGTTTTAAGATCACCCATTTTTTATGTTTTCCCCATGAAATCCCATGTAGATTTAGCATCCAAAATGGATTTTAGGAGATCATTATCAATAATAAAATAAATATTACCTCATTAAGCTTATTTTCATGTAATATGATCATAGTCTTCTGAAGATAAAAGGACTCATGATCTTTGGGATTGTTCTTATTGGATGATTATGTTCAGAAAAAAAGTAATATTATTACTAAATGGAATGAATTTTTGTACCACAATGTTACATTAATAATATGTAATTTAATTAATATTTCAATTGTATTTTACTGATCGCGGTGAAGATGGGAGGAGTATTTAGATGAGGTATTGGGTGATTATCATGAATTCAAATCAAATTTTTGGTGGGATTTATCTTCTAAATGTTTCATGAGACACTAAAAAGGTTATTTCATATGATTAATTTGTTATATATAATCCTTACTATGATTGATATAAAAATAAATATAGAATTAATTATTAGTTTTCATAATTTATTTACATGATCTTATATATAACAATAGGGCTCAAGACCATGGCCATGGTTGATTTATCCTTCTATGGGTGGTTTATTCAACTTAATAAGGAAGGTAATACTATAATAGATTTATACAGTTCCTAATATTTCCACCTTTATATGTCTACGCATATATTATAAAGAAATGATTAAATTTAATTTTTTTTTACCCTAGTGATGGTTGTGGGTGAAAGTATAAATATTTGATACTAGTTTTGACTTAATAATAAAATTTTGATGATCTTTTATACCTTCCTATGAATTATTAATTTCTAAAATAAGTTTTTTATGTATTTTTA
This sequence comes from Viscum album, assembly GCA_963277665.1. Lineage (NCBI taxonomy): Eukaryota > Viridiplantae > Streptophyta > Magnoliopsida > Santalales > Viscaceae > Viscum > Viscum album. Next base: position 1,659,051,339 of record OY728146.1, read on the forward strand.
TTTCATCATTAATTTTTTCCCTCAATGGGTTCCCGGGATTAGGTAATTTTTCAAGTGCGCTAACATGCCTCATATGGGGTGATGTATTCCACCATTTAAAATTATATTCTATCGGTGATCTTTGAATAGGGTTGTTATGTAATTTTTGAGAAATTTCTTTTATAATAGATAAAACCGATAGTATTGATGTGAAATTTTTTGAATGGTCTTATAGGATCATGTGAAAACAAAACAGTAATATATGCCATGGTAGAGTATGTAATTATCCACTAAGGTTAGATTTTCCTAAGGTTTAATATATTAGGGGAGTATAAAGTTATCTTGTTTACTAGGACACCATGTGAGTGGTAACTTGTGATGAAGATTTTTCAAACAAGTATAGAGTTAGTATTTTTTTAGAAGGATTTATAACCTTGACCCACCATCTGGAATAATTTCATGTGGTGCCAGTCATGTAGAAAATTTTCAATTCATATGAATGGGATAGTCCTGAGGGAATTCCAATTATTCAAATTATTCATCTATAATCTATTAGGATTCAATGGGTTTTTTAACATTTATAATAATAATTATATTCAGGATAAGATATTATTTTATAAGAAACAATTGATAATAAAAATCTAGGATGAGATGTTCTTACGCAATGAATAAAGTAGTAATGTATTTTTTTAATATCTTAGATGTTATTATAATTAAAAAATTTTACTTAATAATATTCTAGGTGCCATGTAATCTACTATGGATATGGTTTATACAGTATAGAGAAAAACATATTGTTCTTTTCAATTGTTTATATTGTATGTGAATCATTATATGATTCTTGTTCATAGGTAGGAGTTTATTATAACCATTATATTTCTCTTTGATATGAGATAGAATCAATCCCAAATAAAATATAGCTCTGTTATATGGGTTAGATACTATTTAAACAAAATATTTTGCTTTTTTGTGAGGATGGTTATAATTGAAAACAAGTCGTCTTATATTGTGAGTTGGATGTGGTATGCTTCCAAAAGATCTATTTACCATAAAAATCCAATATGGTGTATTTCCTATTAATCATCAGGGGATATTCTTTTATTTATTGTTTAATGTTTAACCAGATTAATTTTCTTACTTGTTCCTATGGTTTAATTTTTCATCATTCCAATCAAAATTAGTGAGATATAATATTTCATTCTAATTGTAAACATTATGTCTTCCTACTATAGGTTTGTAATAATATTTCATCTTAACATTAGAAAAATGATGAAACATTTCTTATTAAACAATCACATTTAATTCCTATGTATCAAATATATTGACAAGTGTAATGAAAGTGGTTTTTTTATATTTCATTCCATTCAAAAAATGTATTCAAATATGAAATACATATTATCATATATATCATTGGGCGTACCCTATAGTGGTTCACACATATATCATTCACATTCACTATGATGGATTTTTTAATTTTATTATTAGAATATAGGGTTGGGACATACCCTAGTATTTGTTGACAAGACAATGACACACAGATGTTATATAGAGACATGTATTATTAAACTATGAAGAAATTAAATTTATATATCTTTTAATTATATTTTGTTTCATCATTGATATTGTATATATTATATTTAAAATGATATCTCAATTGGTATACCAACAAACATGACATATTTAAGTTAAACTTTTCATTGAATTCTATTTTTTATCTTGACATACATTCTACAATATTTGAAATTTAATAAAATATGACATGTTATATTTTAGTATTTGGAATTTTAGCTATTATTACATGTAGTGATATTAATGGTATTTTCTCTAAACACAATTCCATCAAACACATATTAATATTCAAAATCCACTACTATATTTAGAGGCATCTGTAAGGAAATTTAGTTAGCCAAATTAGGTTGTGGGTGATGTAATTAGTAAATGAGGATTCAAATATCTACGAAATAATTTTTATTTGTTATATATTTGTTTATATGATAGGTTAAAGTTTATATGAGTGGGACATGTGATCGATATCGTATTTCTACCTAGCTAGAATAACATTGGAATGGAAGAATTTACCTATAGGAGTTGTTGTTGAGGATATTTTTATTTCTATTTAAGTTGTGTTGTTTATAATTTTCAATATATTTTATTTTATGATATTTATTTATTATGTTACTCAAGGGTTAGGTTAGTAAGAGGTTTGTTTATAAATATATTCAATTACATAATAGTCTTTATTACATATGAATTCATGTTTATAGGTGAGGATTCATCTGATTAAAGAAAACATTTCCAATTATTTAAAACATGAAGAAATATTCTATTTTTCAAATAAAATTTTGTCCTGCATTATATAGACAAAAAACATGATATTTATCTTTATTTAAATCATTAAAGATTGATAATGTCTCAATATACAATATTGTGATGAAATTCATCCCAATATATGTGGTTGTGGTAAGGATATGCCATAAAGATGATATAATTGGGATTATTATGATGGTATATTTTTTTTAATTATGGTACTCTAAATATGAGCACAAATGTTTCATCATATGGCATATAGTATTGGGGTGAAACAATAATATAATGGGTTGGAGAGTATAATGATGACAGAAAATAACCCATAGTGCTATTGAGATTAGTGGACTAATTTTAAAATTATATGATTGAACAATTTTTAACAAAAATATTTATAGGTTGTGGGGGTAAAGGGATAGAAATAGAAATCCTAGAAAATTGGATGCATCAGTAATTGGGAATGAATTCGAATTCTTTTTGTTAATAGGTAGGAATCATGATTCTTTTACAACTTATTATTAATTATAGAGCCTTTAGGCTTTTTTTAGAAATGGATAAATTTTTTTTTTTGAATCATGGTCAATATTTTCAATTTATAATAAGACTATAATAAGTTGGAAATTACTCCTAGTGGTATGAGATGAGGTTGTTCCATGTTAATTTGAGTGGTTACTCTTACTTGGTAATAATATATAATAGAAATTAATTATTATTAAATTAAATTTAGGGTTTTTCTAGGATAAAATAATTATATGGGAACGTGAGATTTAGTTCATACACTACAACTATTGTAGGAGAAATGTGATAATATTTTTATGGCTTGGTGATGTTGATAAATGTGATTGGTCTAATCTGATCAGCCTCTTATATAATGTTATAGATTCTTATCAGAGTATTTTTATGACATTTCTTGAATAAAGATATTTTATGGATTGGTCTAATGAAACATTAGGTATAGCTGTGATGACATTGGATGATGTATGATTTTTTTACAAGATACCATTCTAATATGACAATAAACTGATCCGCAATAGTCATTTATTCAATTTTATAATAATTTGGGGTATATAACATTAATGGGAGATGATTAATCTTCATGGATTCAATAAATCCATAGTTTTATATGAACTCATTCATATTTTTAATCAGTAGTGGATGAAATTCATTGAATGGTCTCACAAAGTGTGTTATCTTATTGTGTATAACCCTTAGAAATACATTGATTCACATTGAATATTTTGGAAGATAACTATGTGATCTATCATTGTGATACTTTATGGTACCCTAGTTGGGAAGGGTTTTTTAGGATAATAAGGTATAGATTTACTAGTAATATATTTTATATATAGGTGTGATAGAAGAGGGATATTTTATCATTATAGATTCATGGTATAATGATTATTATTTATTGAGTATTGTGAAAAAACTAAAACAGTTAGGATATCTGAGTGATAAATTATGACCATTATAATACAGGCATATATGGTATGATGACTACAGTAATATTTTTTTTTAATATTTTAATATCTCATTATGAAATTATATTGACCGGGAGAGTTCAATAATTATGGTACCTTATACGTTCACAGAATTTATTAACCCACTAGTAGTGTGATAATGAGTCAATAGTGGGATTTATTAAAAGTGTCTCTCAATTGAAAGTGAGGTCACCGATATTGATATGTGTTCATTAGGACTCATGTTTTTTAAATTCAAATCCTTAGTAGAATTTTATTCTTATATATTAGGGTTACATTATCCTTTTATTTCCTAGATTAAAGAATTTGTTAATGATATAATAGTATTTAAGGAATGTGGTAAGAGAGTATCAATGATAGATGTATGATGTAATGATTAAATATATATGTTAATTGATTGATTTTATGGGATTTCAAGTCCTATGGATCGTAGTGTTGATAGGTCAAGGGAGAAACCAAATATTTTTTCCGATTTTTTAGAGAATGTCAAGAAGAAATGTGAAATATTCATAGGCATATAGATCTCATGTTTTTAATTTATCATCTGAGTTCAGAAGGCTGAATATATTAATTCATAATAAAATACTCAAATATGTATTAATCTCTAATTATACAATAGGTTTAGATAATTTTATAATTTAAAATGTGGGAAATTTTATAAAAGTTCTTGTTAATTAAAATATTTGTGAATTTTAGAACATTGGGAGTGTGTGATGATATCTTTAACAAAAAAGAATTATGATATGGAAATATATTTTTATAAGTATTCACATATAGTATTATGTTTTGATAAGTTTAAGTCTATAATTTAAATATTAATTCAAGTTTCATAGATTTATATGATTTTAAGTTGAAAACATCTATGATTATTTGAGTTGTTTTCAATCATTAGTATTGAGTGTTGTCCCATTATTATAATCCACTCATAGACAATGATTTTGATAAAGATAAAAAATATTGTGAGTTAATTGGAATCATTCCAAATAGTTAATTTATGGAATATGATAATGTAATTAATTATTATTATTTATAAATTATTTACATGTTATTCTTAATGATATTTGGGAATAGGGGCATGGAAATTGATTATTAAGTGATATGATATATAGATAAACATTTTTGTTGGTGGGGTATCTCCATATTTGTTTTTTGAGGTCCATTATGTTTGAAAATATATAATTTGACACATATATTAAATGGAATTCAACTCATGTATGCTGGTATGTTTTACTTGAATGATGTTCGAGGGGGGATAATGATTTTATGGGTGTCTACATTTGACTGAGATGTTTCTTGGATGTAATTTTTCACATGTCCCCATTGTCTATTATTAACTCTATGAACATATTTATGTATTGATATTGATTTATTTTTGGTGAGTAACCTGGAATGTAACATGGGAATAGATATTTAAACATGTGTCCTAGTAATTCTTGTCGGGGGGGATTTGTTAATCCGTTGATTGTGATGAGAATTTGGTGATACATATAATATATTTCATTGAAATAAATACTATAATGGAGTTATACAAGCGGGATAATTTTGTTATTTGAGTTAGTATTTTTTGATACTAATTACTTAGATTGTATTAAATGGAAATGATATTCTCTACTAAGGGTGGAAATATGAATTGAACACTAACAACGACATCACCTATCTGTTAGTGTATTGGGTGAGTCATAAATAAGCTTTCTCGAATAATCCTCCTAGTGAAGAGTAACATGGGACATATATTGGAATTATTATAATACACAAACATTATCACAACATGAGTGATAAAAATTTCATATAATTGGGTAGGTTTCCTTATAATGGTGGTCATTCTTGATTTAGTCCTTTTATGTGATGTACTAGGGTTCTCATGAATGAACTAGTGTGTAAATTCTATTATTCACATACCTCAATGATGGGAAGAATTTCAAACCAATTATAAAACTGGTGAGACATGATTTTTGTATGTGTTTCCCATCCATTTTGTCCTAACTTCACAATCCAAACTTGGGATTTCACGAACACGGCTATAGAGATGGTTTTTTATAATTATTTTTTTGTGATTACAATATTTAGATGGTCCATTTGTATGGGTTAAATACTATTCTAAGAATGATATTAGTCATTATTATGTGATTGGCTCTATAATATCCAAATTATTATTCTTTGACATATGTTGGGTGAATTCTCATTCTAGACCTATTTTTTATACCTAGGTAAGATTTTACTCCAACTGTTATATATTAATCAATCATTACTATTTATTTCCCTGAATATTCACATTTTTTTACTTGTACTCATGTAATTTAGTTTAACTAATGAAGAAGTTTTATAGGATCCTTATAACGTATTATAATCATTAAATGTAAATAGTGATGTTTATAGTGTAGATTTATTTAATTTAAATGACATTATAACTATATATTCTTTTAAAGGACGTCATTTTACTTTTTAAGTGGTGTTAATTTTCATACGGAAATCCCTTTGGGGTCTATCATGTGATTGAGGTAAAATGGTAGATGCTCCCATTATTCTAACATCTTCTCCACTACTTTCATAGGTTATAGAGAACTGAAGTATAATATATCATGTGTAGTATTCTATATTTACATATATATATTTTTTTCATTAGGTTGTTAAAAAATGATCAAAGTTTTATGTTTTCATTCTTAGTGTTTTTATACAATGATTTTATAAAGTGTTTGGATGAAATTGAATATTGTCAAGGTATCAAATCGTGATCTAAATAATTTTAAATGATTCTTTTATTCTAGGGATTTTTCATAGAGGGTTTATTGAAATATTTTTTTTGGTTTGATATATAATGACTAAAAAAATTCACTTTGATGATTACATATAAATTTTTTAATAAATTCAACATTTTTTCCTACACCCTATTTGTTTTTCCTTGGGATATAATTTGAATATTTTCAATCAAATTAATTTGAATATATATTAAGACTAATGTTTTAGATATATTCTTATTTTCTTATGATAATGAGTGATTTAAATTTTTTTAATAGATCAAAAAAGTACTATTAAAGATTTTTATTTCATTATCAAAAAATTAAATAAATTTTTAATTAAATTATTTTCTAGGTATTTTAATCAATGATTCAATTTGAAAACAAGAAATATTTGTTTTTTTGATAGTTGTAGATTTTTTTAGTACCATATACACTATATTCTCATCGATCTATGAATGAGGAATAAAAAACCTCCCTTCAATATCTATGTATCCTATTTTGAAATTTATTATTATTATTATTACTTTTAACAATAATTTAGTATTTTTATTTTCGTCAAATAACTTTAATGGTTTTTTGTGAATCCATACAAATAAACCAAAACATGGGAAGAGAATAACTTCATACACTACCTTATCTTATATTAAGTGAATCCCAAGGATGAAAATAATATAACTGATAGTTATAGGGGTCTAATGTAATTAATATCAAGATCATCCCCTCTAACAATAGTCATACCTTCCTAAGGAATGAATCTCAAAATATTAAAGTATGTAATCAGACCATCCTATAGAGCCTTTGTTGAAATGAAATCTATTTCTTTGTACCATGTACACCATGTATGAGTGTTCATCATGCTATTTCCAGTAAGGCTAGTGTATTTCCATATTTTATAAGAGATGATCTGTGGGATTGGACTGAGGCCATTAATGGAATTTTGGATGAGTTTAGAGTCTATTTAAAACTATTTTCTCTTTATTTTTTCTTCTTACATATTTCAAGGCCACTTAACCTCGCATAAGACTATAACTGAATAGAGTATCCATTTCAAAAAATGGTTGTTGGAAAAAATTTGATTAAGCCTCTATTATTTTGAAAAATTCTCCCACACCTCATGAAAATGATGTTAAACAAACCTTCTATATCAAGATTGATCCCTGATCTATGGGGACTCCAATGAATCCAATATATATGACAAGAGAGTTGGTTAATGGGAATGGGGTGTGTAGTGGCCTTGAGGGCTCTGAGGGAAATATCATCAGTCCCATTCATAAGAAGACAATATAGTTCTATCAGTAGTCTCCTAGTTTTAATAAAAATAGTCATTCTCAAATGCATAATCCCCTCAACCCGATCATTATTTCTCACCTACCAATTACTCCAATAACCAGTATAAATAATTATGGATCTCACATTGTTCTCATTTTTTCTACTCCCCAATATATAAGACAAAATATCATAGAAATTGTTACATATAAAATATAATAAGGGGACACTGATGAAGCTTCTAAAGTAATGAAAATTAATTGTTTCCCATTACCCCTTCAAAACATGTGTTAACATGTTTTCACACATGGTACACTACAACAAGGTCACCTAGAAACTAGTGGGATACCTACGAACTTGACATTATCATATGTGGGAAGATCTTGATTTATGAGGTTCCATAAAGGAAAAGTAATTGTGTCTAATAATTAATTTCATCAATGATTCTATCCCTATATGTCATATTCTCCATGTGTATACAAAAACCATTGATATTTATTCATAATTAAGAAACCAAAAAAAAGAGGTAGAAAAAAACATTTAACTGAATTAGGATTCATCATAATACGGTAAGAATTAGAACATTATTAAATATTCAAGATTTATTAAATGAAGTCTAGGGAAAGAATTTATTTATTAAAATTAATATATAGTGGGGTACATCCTGGGAATCTTATATTTTTTCTATCCTAGATCTTCTCCCAAAAATTGATATCTCCCAGACCAATAATCATATGAGCATGGATCTTGAGAAATATGATATGTATTTGGATTATGATCCAAATATAGGAAGGTACCCCCTTCTATGGACCTATATAACTACCATATATGGATCAAATGAACCTTCCGCATAAATACTAGGCTTCTATAACCTCCTAGGAAAATTTTCAATGCACGATATTCATGGTATCCAATAAAATATTGATGTTGATGCCAACCTCCATCAACGAATTAACTAGTATCATCCACATTTCCTAGGGATGTCTAACCTTGGAGTGTAAACTCCAAATGAAACAATCCATTGTTTTTTCAATACCAAAGTTGAAAAACAATGAAGATTTAAGGATCAACTGCACATGAATAGGAATGTAAGATAAGACATTGGTAACAAAATTGATCATTCCAAATAATGAAATACAGTAACTCTTTATATATGTGATGTGGCTAGTAATATGATCAACAACCTTATTAAAATGATGGTTCAAAAGACTGTTAAACATTATTAGGGAACCAAGATAATCCATGAGGAATATCCTCTTATGAATACATAGGTTGGATTTTATGGACCTTTCTCTATTATATGGACATCTACTAGAGTTGAATATATTAATATTTTCTATATTCACAATATATCCACTGAAATTTTAACACTAATTTAAAACCTTGTTTATGAAATGGATTGAGTGATTACATCCACGGAAAAAAATGATCATATAATAAAAAACACATGAGATTTGAAACACCATGGAATTGATTCATACATATAAACTGAATGAAACTACTATCATGGGGTCTCTTGTCAATAATTCTACTAATTATGCCTTTTACTGAGATGAATAAACTATGAGAAAAAGGCTCTTCATGCCTAAGAGCCACAAAATTTTAAACAAATTTTAATTATTACACATTAAAGAAATGGAAATCCATGAAGAGATAAAACACCCAAAAATAATATTATTGATTCCACCAAAAAAACCATTCATGAGAGATCCCTGAGAATTAAGGACCACTCAAGAGGGTCATTTTTGATAAAGTATTTTAATAAACTTGATACTATGGGTGGATATCCTGTATAGTGTTAAGTAATTTCCCACTAAAATTTTGGTTCCATTAAATACCCATTCTTCATGGATGGTTCCAATGTGGAAAAAATTCATGAATGATGGAAGGGCCAACATAAATGTTAACATAAATGGTAGATGAGTAGGTCATAAGTTTAATTCTATAAGTTTTTTACTTATGGTAAGATTATTAGAATGATTTGTGGCTCAAAACTATGGATCTATGATAGGATACTAACCACACACCCATTGATAGATGGAAGAAATATTTTCACATATATAATTAGTCTCACATTAGGGCATCAAAGGATTTCAGTACACAATATACTAGGTTTTCAGATCCTCTCCAGTAAAAATGTTATAATTCCCACAGTTTCGGGTATATAACCAAATATATAGATATTGTAAGTATTTAATGTGTTTACGATATGTTTGGGAGTGTTTGGAGGAGTTTTAGAGTGTTTTGGGGGATTTCTTTGAGGATCATGGTTTGAGTAAAGCTAAAATAAATTGTTAAATGCCTCGAGGAAAACGTGTAATGGGAAACAATGGGATCTGGGTAGGTTGACAGTTTGGCCAAACCATGTGGCCACCCTGGTGAAACTATGAATTTTCTATAGGGGTCTTCTTTCTATTTGGCACATTATTTTACTAATTATATGATAGAACCATGTGAGAATATCCTTACAGAAGAGGCATGTGCATGATTAGCACACAATTTTCAAAAATGTATCTCCAAACCATGCATTGTAAGAATTTAGATTCAAAAATTATGGATGTAACTCCATATTTCCCCTTAATGGATAATTTTATTCCTAATATTACTTTAAGTTTAATTTCTCTCTATCAAAAGGTTGTGGAGATCCTTCCTTTCAATTCGAGAGAAATCTATTTCCAAATTGTAGTGTGTTAGAATTCAGATTCCTTAGTATGTCATCATTCTTGGTTTTTTTTCATTATTTTTTACTTCTTACCTATCTTGGATTTGTATATATTATTCATAGGGATATATTTATGTTGGTTTTTTCCAATAATATTGTGTTATGGATATTTTTCTATTATGGATCATGATCTAAGTTGTGTTTTTGGAGTTTAAATCATGCTTTAAAAAATAAATTTTGTTTTTATTAATTTTCACTTAAGTTTGTGAGGTATGTGGCTTCAGTCTTGACTCCAATTATTAGGAAATTATTTTTTGGTTTCAAATTGATTTAATTTATTTTTAAATTGTTGTGCAATGCCTAGAAGAATGCTTCTTTAGTGATGGTTTGGAAAATTTTATAAATTGGTTGTTATGAAAAGTTCTTTGTTTCGTGATTTTGAAATAATTTTTTAAAATATGGATAAGTTATGATTAATAGAGATGGTATTATAGATATTTTTTAATAAAATGTAGGTTTTATTTAAATTTATTTAAATGGTTGTTTTGTCATTTTTTTTAATACATGGTTTGGTTTGAGTCATTGTTATCAACGTGACCCTGATTAAGGGAATATACCATTAGAGTACATGGTACTTGACCCTATATAAGGGATGTTTTTCATTAGGTAACAAGAATATTGGACACTTATTGGGGACTTGGTGGATGGATGAAAACTATTTATGAGTATAGAACTGTAACTCGTGAATGTATGTGTGTGTGTGTGAATCATGGAATGGGTATACCAAAACGAAATGGGAAATAGTTCAATTATTATTTTTTGTTTACTTTATTTAAGAACTATTTTGATATAGAAAACTATTTTTGTTTTCAATTTATTGTTCCTTGAGTTAAACTTTTGGAACTATTTTAAATTGATTTATATAAAAAAATTTATAAATATGTTAACATGTTCTATCCTTATGGAATGAGTATAGAAGTAATTTGGGAAAAACATACTAATTTTCATTACTCACCCCATGCTTATGTAATTTGGTTTATATGAAAATATTGAATATGAATACATAAGTAAATGAAAGGTATCTCATTTATTTACTAATGTATCATCATACATTGTCCATGGACAATGGAGATCAATCTTGGAGCATGTTGGGAGCTGTGGAGTTATATCATCAGAGTCTTTCAGATTTGGTGTCTTTTTCTTACCCTTTGTACTATAATATGGTTCTTAGTTTATTGTTGGTGTTTTTTTATTTTGGTATTACATTGAAATGTATGACATTGTTATCATGAATCATATATTGGTCTTTGGTTACTGTTATCTTGGTTTTGGTTATTTTATTTCAAAGGGAAAATAATTCTCCAAATATAAATAAAGCCCTTTGTATTTATTTACATCCATTAGTGTCTTTAAGATGTCACCTAAGGAAACATAGTAATTCTTTCTCATCTCAATACAATGAGGAGAGGTTGTATGTTAAAATTGGTATTAGTCATGGCCAGTCCTTTTATTTTGGAAAAAATGGTATTGGTGTTCAGTTTGAGAGATGGAAAATAATTCTTGATTAGTCCTTGAGTTTAGAAGGAAACAAATAGTATGGACATTTGAACATGAAATCTATAACATAAAAGGTTTAGAAAACTTATTTATTTTGAACCTCATGTTTATAAGGAGTTGGGTTCATAATTGTTTTGAGACACTTCTAGGAGGTGTAATTTCATTTTCATGGGTATAGTGAATGAGCGGAGCATGAAATGAACTGTTATACAAGACTTACCAATAAAAGTTCATGTTTTATTTTGAGTAATGAATTATGATTTGGTTATAAAGAGTTATTTATTAAAAATTGTTAAAAAAAGTCAAATGCGGTTTTTTGAAATGGTGTGTTAGTGGCATTTTGAATGTGCTTGATTTTCAAATGCATGGTAGATTTTTGAAAAATTGTTGAAAGTGTAAAATGTTGAATTTTGGAAATAAATTTTTGATATATTTGATTTGGTTGAATTTTTAATTGTTAATACGTTAGTTTCAAGAGACTATGTGTAACACCCCAGGTAAATAAAGAATATGACATTTTCATATTTGTCCATATTTGTGAATAAAATGACTTTAAAGGGGATGCTATGCTCGACGGCGTACCCAACACGCAACAACGAGTTTCTTGGGAATCTTACGTTGCACTCTAATAAAATAATTTTAAATGGTAGTTAACATGTAGCCATTGTATTGGCGGGAATGGATAGAAATAACTAATATATGATTATATATGTTTTTATATGTTTTTACATTTATCCAATAAAGGATAGAGGCTTAAAATACGGAAAGAATTCGATTTTAGGCGTATATGCCCTAGTTTTCACTAAAGGTTCACTTATCACCTTTTGATGTTGAACCATAATTAAATATAGTTTTGTTCACTCTTAAACATTATTTTGGACCAAATAAAACTCTTACTAAGAATCGGGACATCAAATTTTACTTTGTGTAATTTTTTGGTATCTTTCCGATAAGGTTCATTTTTTTTGAATAGTGTAAAATGTTGTATTTTAGTTCAAAACCACTTTTTAATATAATTTATTTATATGATTAGATAATATTTTGAATTGTTTTTAAAGTGAAATTTGAAAATATTTTTACCATTAAATCCAATAGTGGTCGTTGGAATTAATTTCACTTTGAAATCAGACTTAAACTAGTGTCAATCTTTTGATACTTATTGTTTTATGAAAACACGCTATTTGCGCTGATAGCGGGAATTAATTATTAAATTAATTAATGTGACTTATATGTTTTGAATTTTGTAAAATGGACTTCATTTTTGAATTCGTAATATCAATTATAGCTTAGGGTGAATTTTTGGGATTTTTCTGAAAAACTTCAATTTTTGATGAATAGTGAAACCACTGAGTGGTAATCAAGCAAACTGATTTTTCAGTTAAATGAAATTTTACCACTAATGTGTATTGAATTTTGAAAATCCGACATACATGGTTGTCATTAAGAAGTAAAATGTGGTTCAATGAGATTATAATAATTTCTTTGGTGAATAGTAACTCATTAAGTTCTTAATCGCGATTAGTGGTAATTAGGGTAGTTTAAGGTATAAATAATGCTTTAATAAAATAAAATGACCTAGACACATGTCCCAACCATATTGGTTGTGTCATGGCCGACCAAGACAAGCCATGGGTCAACTTGGGGACCCCATGGATCCACTTTGGTTGGGAAATGACATAAATAACATTTTATTTTATGTAAAAGAAAAATTGACACAAACATGATATGTTTTACTAAAACAATTTTTAAGTAGGGTTACACAAGTCCAAATTTTGATTATAAATATTCATTGGAAAGCTAAAAAGATTTCCTACATCATAGTATTTCTTTTATAATTTTTAGACATTAAAAAATTAAATTATTTATGACATAATAATGATTTAACGATGACATCAATATTTGACGATTTAAATAAAATGGAAAGATAATGTAAAATCTATGAACTACACATGGACAAAACTTATTGGATGAGTGGATTTCGAAGCCTTATCACCGTATCCACGACTTATAACAATGTGGGACCTTTTAAAACCGAAATACAGTTTCAAATAAAGTAATATTTCTTACTTTCCAAAAGTGCCCCTCCTCTCCTCTTATAAAAGGCCCCCACCTCTACCTCTTTTCACACACTCATCAAGCCTTTGGCTCGGCCAAACCCTGCCAATTTACTCTCTCCACATCCCTCTACTCATCCTAGAGGATTCCCTTTGGGCAGAATCCTTTCAAAGGAAGCCTTTAGGCTCAAATCAAAAGGAGTTACACTTTTAAAGGTAATTCTTTCTCTCATGTTCATTTGTTTTATTTTGCTTCTCCAACCCCCTAAACTCTTTTTATATATTTCTTTTGTAACAACACCAGTATCTTAAACATACTAGGATGTTGTTATAAGATTTATTCTAGCTACACTCTCACACAACTACATCAAATGGTTAAAGAACATACGGTTTCCGTGGATGGCGAAATTCTGCCTCCCGAAACGATGATTGTTCAATACTCATTTAACACCTTCAAAGGTGGCCATTATGATGTCATTATTTTTATATATGATATATAATATGTTTATGTTTTACTTATGCTTCTGTATTTTTCATTTGTGTCTTACCTTTATGGCTTCCATTGTGGGTATACGCGATATCTTCATTTTAGGAAGTGCGGACTACCGCCCCCTCAAAGTGATTTGATTCGTTAAAAACCATATGTGGGATGTATAAAGGATGGAACTATGATATTATATATGATATTATACTGTAATTACAATATACCTTTATATCATTATGATTCCATTCTATAAACAATGAAATAGAAATGGAAGTAGCGTTCATGCGTACGTACGGCTTACCGTCTCAATGAACGGTGCATTTCATTTCTTACCTCTAAATGATTATGTAATGTTATAAATGCATGCATGTACTGGATATATATGACATATATGATATCTACATCATTAATACAATTCTGTTTATAATAAACATTTGGCCACACGAACAACATGTAATTGTAAGAAGTCCACTTTCGACTTAAGAACCAAATATCGGCAAAACAAATATTATTAACTTAAATGATTACATTATGTTTATGACATGGTAATAAGTGGTATAAAAGGAATAATGAACTTGAAAAAGGTTCTTAAGGAAGTAGAAATTAACTCAAGTTTATTATTCAGGAGATTAAAGAACGATCAAGTCAAGTCGGACCCGAGGTAAGGGATCCTACAACTCTCTTTCTTTTTAAGTACACTCTTTTATGTCATTTCTTTTAAGCTCATCTTTCTTATGATTGGGATGTTCTTTTATATTACTCCTACTGTAATTTTTTTGTTCATGTGATGAGAGACCCTATTCTCTCTCATCAATCCATTTTGGAAGTTTTGAGTGGCGCCGTTAGGCTGCCGAACTTTCGTAAGAGATATAACCTCTCTCTTTCTTTTTAAGTACTCTCCTTTATGTCACTTCTTTTAAACTCCTCCATGCAATGTTGGGGGATTTTATTTTATATTCCACTTGCTATAAATTCTATTGTAATATTATGGGATACTCTATTTGATCTCATCAATCCATATTCGGAAGTTTTATGTGGCGCCGTTAGGCTGCTGAGTTTTCGTAAGGGATTTTTCATCTCACTTTTATTCCTGTGAGATTTATGGTACATTTGCCACAAATTACATTGAGTGGTGTAAGTACTGCCCATTATTCTACTCTTTGTGTAATATACTTTCGTTTATGAGTATTTACATCAATGACCTATTGTCTTTCTTCATGGGGTGTATGTTTTGAAAGATACCCAAGTCGGTAAGGGAACCTTTCACCCTCCTCTTTTTTAAAAGACTTCTTTTATTGGGCCTTTTAATTTACATATTTTTATGTTGGGATATGTTCTCATAAATCCTTATTGAAGTAAATTTTATGTCCAAGTGATGAGATACACTTTTTATCTCTCATCAACTCATTTTTATGTGATGTCGTTAGGCTGTCAAGGGAACTTTTTAACCCAATTTTGATTTCTTTGGGTTCAACTTGTAGTCATTGAATATGTCATCCATTGAATATGTGTGAATGGCCTTTTATTGTTTTACACTTAATATCCACTTATATTGGGTGTATATATATTTTTCACACATATTTTTGAGATTTATTTGTCCTTAATTTAAGGATACCTTCTTTATAAGGGATTTCATCACATTTGACATTTCTATTGAGGGTTCATTGTTGTTATGCACCAATTCACTCTTATATGGTGTATATACTGTCCTTTGGAGTATTATATCATGAATCCTTTTATTCTCATGATATTATAAAGTTCTGACTAAATGTTATTCCTCGATTATTGTATTCAAGTGTCTCTAATTTTGGTAAAACCCCTTTTAACCAAAATATCGTTTTAAATGTTTTAATTATTTGTTCTTATTAATATCCATGTTTTCAAAATGGTTTTAAGGATTTATTTATATGGATATTAATGGTTTAAAATGTTAAAAGTTTCAAGGTGGTATGGGACACTTTGATTCAAAAATCTCTTTATTAAATGTTTTAAATGGTTTTGGAAATGGTTTCTTTTTTGAATGGATTCATTATTTCAATATCCTAAAATGTTATATTGTGATTGAAATGTGGAAATGTTATGTTTCCCTTATTCATGTTTATGTGATACGATTATGTTATGGTTCTTGGGCATTGTTATGAAGAACGGGTGGTTCCGTGATAAACTAAGGGCGGGTGAGCCCGATATAGCTCTCCAATGCATTGGGTAACGCGAAGGAGTGAAACGTTAAGGTTTCTCTGAAGAGATTTAGGGAATATACTGTGATGGGTATTCCAAACGTAACCAAGAGGGTTACTCCCTACGTAAGAATGTTATGAATGCCTCAAGTTACCTTTATGTCTTATGTTTTCTATGATTTATTCATGATTTGATATGCCTATGTTTTATGGGTAAAGTATGAACTCATTCTTATGTATATGTGTACCCATGTTTCCTTTCCATATTTTTCTATCCCTTACTGAGCTTTTTGTGCTCATCCCAAGTTTTTGAAATGTTTTTCAAAGGTCAAGGGAAAGGTACATGATGTGATGATAGTGTCAAGGATGTGTCAAGAAAGAATCCGTGTTATATTTTAAATATGTTTCCGTTGATGGGAAGAATGAATACTGTCTTTTATGTAACCACTTTGTTTAAATGTGGAATGTAATGCAAGTTTCATGATCTAATTCTCTAAAACTCTAAACCTGAAAAGATCCTCAATTTGTAATCTTGTAATAACTCAAGATTAAGTAAGGTTTAAGGCTGGGGCCTTATAGTTGGTATCAAAGGTCGGTTTAGATAACTTTAGAGGTTAGGGTATTCTTTAAGCATAAGTGACATTACCATAATGGTTAGGATTTCAGAAAGAGTCCTAGTTTTAGATAAAGTGAATGAGTAAGTGTATCTTAGTGTTTACCTTCCTCATTAGTACATGATGGTTTTGTTGATATACTCACACTGACCTTTTTGGTTTTAGTAAATGGCTGGATCTAGCAGGCACCAAAGTAACAGTGGATGTGAAGGAAACTGTGACAGCTTTTTGAGAAAGCAACTGAATGATATGGGAGATGCAATGAGAACTCTTCTGATTATCCTCAACCAACTATCTGGAGTCATGATTGACCACCTAAACCTTGGAGTTTTCTCTAAGGCATCATATATGCAAGAAACAAATCCCTACGGAAGTACAGGAAATAATCATAAAGGTATGTGTGTTCAAAAACCTATGTGTCAAAGATGTGGAAAGAAACACCTAGGAAAATGTTTCAAAGGGACAGAAATATGCTATAGATGTGGAAATGAAGGTCATAAATCAAGAACCTGTCATGGAAAAAGGAAGCATCCAGTTGACTCGAGGAAAGGGAAAGAAGTTCTTTCTGAGGGATCAATTGAATGTTTTAAATGTGGTGTGCATGGTCATTATGCAAACACATGTCCTATGAAGAAGTTTCGTGAATGGGGTCACCAAGAGCGTACCAATATTCATTTACCAATACCTAATGCCATTCCGATTGAGGATGAAGAAACTGACAATGACCAATCAAAGGTATGTACTATTTCATGACTATTGTTTTCTTATTTTGGAATCTTAGGATATGATTCATGATTTTGTTTGTAGGAAAGAGGTATTTCGGAATAAGTTGGAAAGGAATGGATAATGGATCATGAAGAATGTTGAACGAGTAAGATGTCAACATATAAGGGCTTCAAGAGTTAGGGTGAAATTCTTAAGAGTATTAAGTCTCTTTTGATGATGGGGTTACATTAGAAGACTTTTTATATTATATGTAACCCTGATGTTTAGTATAGGCAAATTTTATTCAAGTAATAGTTATCTTTTCTTTTGTGGACATAGTTATAAAGAACCATTTGGGTTTATATGATCCTTACTTTTGAGGTAATTATGGGTTACCATATGTTATGATTTAAGTGAAAGGCATGAGATAAAATTGAGGTTAAATTATGTTATGGTTATTTTTGATGATTTTATCCCTTTTGGGGTAACGATTTGAGAATTATATAGTTTTGAAAAAAGGACAACACGCAGACCGTGTGACTACCCGTCGCATCGGACAAAGCTGCGGGAATCGAACCCACAGCCAAAGTGCGACTGTTATTTATCGCCTACCACTGGACTACGTGAAGTCCCTGGTTAGTTTGACTGATTCTTTTCAGTTATATGATTTTATGAATTAAGAGTAAGTTGATTTTGGGTTATTTATGAAAATGATTAACCTATCATGGAGGATATGTGATTAGGATAATTACTTTTCAATGTGAGACTTTAGGAGCAACTGATGTTGTTTGGAGATAAATGTTACGATTTAACTTGGAAGACTATGTGACTAAATCCTTCAAATATTTGGGTTTCAATCTTATATTGGTTTACTTTGAAGAATTTTATGGACAAATTGTTTATCGGATGGTCCTCATTGAACTTTGGGTTTTGTTGGACAAATTTTGGAGATTAAGAATAGATTTTCTTTTTATAAGGGGTTATCCTTTTCTAAATTATCTGATCTTGTACTAGCCTTTTTGGTTCTGGATTTGGTTAAAGTCTAAAGACATGGGAAGTATGTAGTTCTATTTTGTGGATTAGGTGATTCTCTAGAAGTTGATTATAGTACTCTTAATGTGAACAAGTCTTCCTAAATACTCATCTTTTAGAGAAAATATGAGTTTGTGTAAGGAATCTAATAAAGGTTGAAAGTCAATATGATAAGTGATTATGTTTCCTTATGAATAAATTCCTCAATAAAAAGTAACGTAAAACAAAAATGTTGTCTATTAAATTTTCCTACTGGGGAATTGAATACCGTTTAACCCATCACAAGTTTGTGATTTTCTCGTGGTTAACTTTCTCCTAAACATGTTTTCTGTCACTCTCCATCAGAACATGACCCTTTGTTTTTTCCTCCATGTCCATATTTTCATACTTGGAATCCTAGTGTGGGTTAACTCGGGTGACCTTTGTACTTATCTTTCTTTATTTTAAAGTGTTTGTTTTACCGACTTTTGTTCCGATGTGGGACTTTCAAGGATGTTTCCAAGAGCAATTTTAAAATTGCGAGGACGCAATTCCCAAAAGGGGGGAAGGATGTAACACCCCAGGTAAATAAAGAATATGACATTTTCATATTTGTCCATATTTGTGAATAAAATGACTTTAAAGGGGATGCTATGCTCGACGGCGTACCCAACACGCAACAACGAGTTTCTTGGGAATCTTACGTTGCACTCTAATAAAATAATTTTAAATGGTAGTTAACATGTAGCCATTGTATTGGCGGGAATGGATAGAAATAACTAAGATATGATTATATGTGTTTTTATATGTTTTTACATTTATCCAATAAAGGATAGAGGCTTAAAATACGGAAAGAATTCAAGTTTAGGCGTATATGCCCTAGTTTTCACTAAAGGTTCACTTATCACCTTTTGATGTTGAACCATAATTAAATATAGTTTTGTTCACTCTTAAACATTATTTTGGACCAAATAAAACTCTTACTAAGAATCGGGACATCAAATTTTACTTTGTGTAATTTTTTGGTATCTTTCCGATAAGGTTCATTTTTTTTGAATAGTGTAAAATGTTGTATTTTAGTTCAAAACCACTTTTTAATCTAATTTATTTATATGATTAGATAATATTTTGAATTGTTTTTAAAGTGAAATTTGAAAATATTTTTACCATTAAATCCAATAGTGGTCGTTGGAATTAATTTCACTTTGAAATCAGACTTAAACTAGTGTCAATCTTTTGATACTTATTGTTTTATGAAAACACGCTATTTGCGCTGACAGCGGGAATTAATTATTAAATTAATTAATGTGACTAATATGTTTTGAATTTTGTAAAATGGACTTCATTTTTGAATTCGGAATATCAATTATAGCTTAGGGTGAATTTTTGGGATTTTTCTGAAAAACTTCAATTTTTGATGAATAGTGAAACCACTGAGTGGTAATCAAGCAAACTGATTTTTCAGTTAAATGAAATTTTACCACTAATGTGTATTGAATTTTGAAAATCCGACATACATGGTTGTCATTAAGAAGTAAAATGTGGTTCAATGAGATTATAATAATTTTTTTGGTGAATAGTAACTCATTAAGTTCTTAATCGCGATTAGTGGTAATTAGGGTAGTTTAAGGTATAAATAATTCTTTAATAATATAAAATGACCTAGAAACATGTCCCAACCTTATTGGTTGTGTCATGGCCGACCAAGACAAGCCATGGGTCAACTTGGGGACCCCATGGATCCACTTTGGTTGGGAAATGACATAAATAACATTTTATTTAATGTAAAAGAAAAATTGACACAAACATGATATGTTTTACTAAAACAATTTTTAAGTGGGGTTACACAAGTCCAAATTTTGATTATAAATAGTCATTGGAAAGCTAAAAAGATTTCATACATCATAGTATTTCTTTTATAATTTTTAGACATTAAATAAATTAAATTATTTATGACATAATAATGATTTAACGATGACATCATTATTTGACGATTTAAATAAAATGGAAAGATAATGTAACATCTATGAACTACACATGGCCAAAACTTATTGGATGAGTGGATTTCGAAGACTTATCACCTTATACACGACTTATATCAATGTGGGACCTTTTAAAACCGAAATACATTTTCAAATAAAGTAATATTTCTTACTTTCCAAAAGTGCCCCTCCTCTCCTCTTATAAAAGGCCCCCACCTCTACCTCTTTTCACACACTCATCAAGCCTTTGGCTCGGCCAACCCCTGCCCATTTACTCTCTCCACATCCCTCTCCTCATCCTAGAGGATTCCCTTTGGGCATAATCCTTTCAAAGGAAGCCTTTAGGCTCAAATCAAAAGGAGTTACACTTTTAAAGGTAATTCTTTCTCTCATGTTCATTTGTTTTATTTTGCCTCTCCAACCCCCTAAACTCTTTTTATTTATTTCTTTTGTAACAACACCAGTATCTTAAATATACTAGGATGTTGTTATAAGATTTATTCTAGCTACACTCTCACACAACTACATCAAATGGTTAAAGAACATACGGTTTCCGTGGATGGTGAAATTCTGCCTCCCGAAACGATGATTGTTCAATACTCATTTAACACCTTCAAAGGTGGCCATTATGATGTCACTATTTTTATATATGATATATAATATGTTTATGTTTTACTTATGCTTCTGTATTTTTCATTTGTGTCTTACCTTTATGGCTTCCATTGTGGGTATACGCGATATCTTCATTTTAGGAAGTGCGGACTACCGCCCCCTCAAAGTGATTTGATTCGTTAAAAACCATATGTGGGATGTATAAAGGATGGAACTATGATATTATATATGATATTATACTGTAATTACAATATACATTTATATCATTATGATTCCATTCTATAAACAATTAAATAGAAATGGAAGTAGCATTCATGCGTACGTACGGCTTACCGTCTCCATGAACGGTGCATTTCATTTCTTACCTCTAAATGATTATGTAATGTTATAAATGCATGCATGTACTGGATATATATGACATATATGATATCTACATCATTAATACAATTCTGTTTATAATAAAAATTTGGCCACACGAACAACATGTAATTGTAAGAAGTCCACTTTCGACTTAAGAACCAAATATCGGTAAAACAAATATTATTAACTTAAATGATTACATTATGTTTATGACATGGTAATAAGTGGTATAAAAGGAATAATGAACTTGAAAAAGGTTCTTAAGGAAGTAGAAATTAACTCAAGTTTATTATTCAGGAGATTAAAGAACGATCAAGTCAAGTCGGACCCGAGGTAAGGGATCCTACAACTCTCTTTCTTTTCAAGTACACACTTTTATGTCATTTCTTTTAAGCTCATCTTTCTTATGATTGGGATGTTCTTTTATATTACTCCTACTGTAATTTTTATGTTCATGTGATGAGAGACCCTATTCTCTCTCATCAATCCATTTTGGAAGTTTTGAGTGGCGCCGTTAGGCTGCCGAACTTTCGTAAGAGATATAACCTCTCTCTTTCTTTTTAAGTACTCTCCTTTATGTCACTTCTTTTAAACTCCTCCTTGCAATGTTTGGGGATTTTATTTTATATTCCACTTGCTATAAATTCTATTGTAATATTATGGGATACTCTATTTGATCTCATCAATCCATATTCGGATGTTTTATGTGGCGCCGTTAGGCTGCTGAGTTTTCGTAAGGGATTTTTCATCTCACTTTTATTCCCGTGAGATTTATGGTACATTTGCCACAAATTACATTGAGTGGTGTAAGTACTGCACATTATTCTACTCTTTGTGTAATATACTTTCGTTTATGAGTATTTACATCAATGACCTATTGTCTTTCTTCATGGGGTGTATGTTTTGAAAGATACCCAAGTCGGTAAGGGAACCTTTCACCCTCCTCTTTTTTAAAAGACTTCTTTTATTGGGTCTTTTAATTTACATATTTTTATGTTGGGATATGTTCTCATAAATCCTTATTGAAGTAAATTTTATGTCCAAGTGATGAGATACACTTTTTATCTCTCATCAACTCATTTTTATGTGATGCCGTTAGGCTGTCAAGGGAACTTTTTAACCCAATTTTGATTTCTTTGGGTTCAACTTGTAGTCATTGAATATGTCATCCATTGAATATGTGTGAATGGCCTTTTATTGTTTTACACTTAATATCCACTTATATTGGGTGTATATATATTTTTCACACATATTTTTGAGATTTATTTGTCCTTAATTTAAGGATACCTTCTTTATAAGGGATTTCATCACATTTGACATTTCTATTGAGGGTTCATTGTTGTTATGCACCAATTCACTCTTATATGGTGTATATACTGTCCTTTGGAGTATTATATCATGAATCCTTTTATTCTCATGATATTATAAAGTTCTGACTAAATGTTATTCCTCGATTATTGTATTCAAGTGTCTCTAATTTTGGTAAAACCCCTTTTAACCAAAATATAGTTTTAAATGTTTTAATTATTTGTTCTTATTAATATCCATGTTTTCAAAATGGTTTTAAGGATTTATTTATATGGATATTAATGGTTTAAAATGTTAAAAGCTTCAAGGTGGTATGGGACACTTTGATTCAAAAATCTCTTTATTAAATGTTTTAAATGGTTTTGGAAATGGTTTCTTTTTGAATGGATTCATTATTTCAATATCCTAAAATGTTATACTGTGATTGAAATGTGGAAATGTTATGTTTCCCTTATTCATGTTTATGTGATACGATTATGTTATGGTTCTTGGGCATTGTTATGAAGAACGGGTGGTTCCGTGATAAACTAAGGGCGGGTGAGCCCGATATAGCTCTCCAATGCATTGGGTAACGCGAAGGAGTGAAACGTTAAGGTTTCTCCGAAGAGATTTAGGGAATATACTATGATGGGTATTCCAAACGTAACCAAGAGGGTTACTCCCTACGTAAGAATGTTATGAATGCCTCAAGTTACCTTTATGTCTTATGTTTTCTATGATTTATTCATGATTTGATATGCCTATGTTTTATGGGTAAAGTATGAACTCATTCTTATGTATATGTGTACCCATGTTTCCTTTCCATATTTTTCTATCCCTTACTGAGCTTTTTGTGCTCATCCCAAGTTTTTGAAATGTTTTTCACAGGTCAAGGGAAAGGTACATGATGTGATGATAGTGTCAAGGATGTGTCAAGAAAGAATCCGTGTTATATTTTAAATATGTTTCCGTTGATGGGAAGAATGAATACTGTCTTTTATGTAACCACTTTGTTTAAATGTGGAATGTAATGCAAGTTTCATGATCTAATTCTCTAAAACTCTAAACCTGAAAAGATCCTCAATGTGTAATCTTGTAATAACTCAAGATTAAGTAAGGTTTAAGGCTGGGGCCTTATACTATGTCCTATTAAGTTCTGTTTTTTATTGAGATGTCACCTGGTAAGTTTCATAGAAACCAATCGAAATAAGCTATTGAGAATGTGGTCGCACTTGATCCACCGGTTAACCTATACCTATTTTAGTGTATTTTATAGAATTTTCAAGATATTTATAGATGGAATATAAGGGATTAACCAAGAAGATTTGATCACTCCTTTTAGTTTTATCCGAACAATCAACCCATCAATCTGGGTTATTCGAAACTAGAGAATGTAAATGTGTGGCTGAATATGATGAATTCAATCATCGATTTCCTAGGAACAACTAATGATCTGAAAGTCAAGTTGGAAGCATTTATGTATCATGATATAGAATTCTAGAGATGGGATTTTTTAGTCCCATCTAAATTATACCAAGGCATGGCGTGGGAGGATTTTGAAGAATTATTCAACATACAATTCTATCCTCACATGTTCAAGACTGATAAAATGAAGTAATTTTTTAGCTTGATGCATGAGAAGTTCTTGGTAATAGATTATGGGAATAAATTTTTTGATTTTTCTTTCATTACGCTTGAGGTTTTTTAATGAGTTCCCATGAACAAACACATTTTTTAATTGTGTTCAATGTTAGAGATTCATTCTAATATTTTCTTTCTTTGTTTGACAGATTATATAAAGATGGTCAATATATGGACAATGGAAGAATGATACATCTCAAGAATAATGGGTGGAGGAAAAATATGTATACCTATGGGAAATGATAGGAACTCTAATTGTATGAATAAAAAGAATATAGACTCTTATTTCCATGGTCGTTGTAAAACTCAAAATCGGTAAAGTAGATTGGTGAATCATCCTCCATGACCCAAGAAAAATCCTGTATGTTTTCAATGTATATAGTTTTACCACATGAAGAGAGATTATATAGAACCACCAATATCATTACACAATTGCAACTTGATGGGACATCTTTACCAGTATCGTCACAGTTCTTGAAGGTCGAGTCTTAGGGAGACATCTCATGTTTCACAGATTCCATATTCATCAACTAGAAAAAGTAAACATAATACCTCTCATCGGAAAAAATTATTTATCCATGGAGATTATAATAATACCATTACTCTTCATTAAATTAAATATCAATAGGGTAATAAAGACCAATATAAAGAGAGTAATAATTTTTATGTATCTGAGAAATTTATCATGGATGATAAATCTACCCCATCAACAGTGAATGGATAGATTAATTTGAATTCAACCATTATACATGATTTTTTTATATGGTAGTATCCCAATCATTTATTTCGACTCATGTTGTTAATATTCTAGTATTATATGTTGATTTGATTCCTTCCATGTTGAAACATCAATCTCCTCTATGCCAAATAGAATGTCTAGCATTTATATATAAATCACATTCTATAACAATTTATTGGATAAGTTGATATGGGAATTCTATGTTCTCAAGATAGATAAATATGACATAATTCTTAATATATATTTTTTTCAATATTTTCAAATATCACATTAATTATTATATTAGAAAGGTATTTTTTATGATTTATGATGGAATCGAGCAACTCATTAGAGTTGGACAGAATGTAAAGGCTGGTGTAGTAGGAATGTTGGAACTAGTGGTCAGATCTATCTTGTACCAGTTGGAAAAAATGTCCTTGGCATGATTGGATGATATTTATAACTACAATTTTCCAATATTTTTATTATCAATTTCTAGATGATATTCCCAAAAAAATTCTGGTTTCCCACCCACAAGATAAGTTGAATTTATGATTGATCTTTAAAAAGACCCCAACACTATTATATTAATTGTTATCATATGTAACTAAAAAATTAATGGAATTTAATGTGTATTTAGATTATCTTGAAAGATATGGTTTCAATATGACTATCATGCATATATGGGCATCATAGGTATTGATTGTGAAACAAGTGGATGAAACTCTTCAAATATGTGTGTATTATAATAAGCTTAACCAAGTTATGATAATGAATTGGTATCCAAATCCATTAAATGATGATATGTTTGATAAATTGAAGGGATATTAGTGGTTATCTGAAATTGACTTGAACTCAGTATATCATCTATTGAGAGTATAATGGAGGATATTCTGAAAACATCTTTCAGAAGTAGATACAACCATTATGAGTATATGGTTTTTCTTTTTGGGCTTACAAATAAACCATCTCTCTTTATTAAATTGATGAATCATATATTTCAAGGATATTTCTATTATTTTATGGTGGTGTTTGTGGATGAAATATTGGTGTATTCCAGAAAAGGGTTTTAACATGAGAAACACTTGGTGGTGGTGTTGTAAATTTTTTAGTATCATCATATATATGACCAATTATCACAGTGTGATTGTTGAATATAATATGTACATTTCCTTGGGCATGTAATATCTATAAAAATTTCTCCTGTTAGTCTAGAAATGATAATATTTATTATCTCTTGGAAACCACCAATTAATTCCTTTTAGATATATAGTTTCACTATCATAACTGGTTTATACCGATGATTATTTCCTGAATATTCATGACTAGATTCACATATGATATCTTTAACAAGGAAAGTTTTTCCATATCAATGGACCATGAAATGTTTGATTTCTTTTCAAGAGATTAATGTTTTCCTTAAATCTATACCAATATTGATTTTTCTATAAATTGGAAAATGGTATTTGGTGTATTGTGATGCTTTCATATATGGGTAGGGATGTGTTCTCATATTGGGAGATAATTTTGTTTCTTATAGCTCAAAAAAGTTAAGTTATAACTATAAGAAATACACAAAACATAATTCTGAGTTATCTACTATAATACATACTGTGAACACTTGGTATCATTACCACATTGGTGGTAAATTTATGGTGTTTATGGATCATAAAATCTTGAAACACATTTCTTCACAAAGGGATTTTAATGTGATAAAATTAATATGGATGGATTATCTCCAAATTTATGACTTTGAATTGATTTATAAATGATTAAAAGAAATTTATTGGTTTATTAATTAATTAGGGAAGTCAAATGGTCAATTGGGAATAAAATATATGTCATTGGATGGTCATGTTAGTGATAGATTACTTGCACATAGATTGTGAAAAAAAGATAATATTGTAGTTTTATTTTTATTTTCCATTGTTATTTACTTGGTTATAATGGTCAGAGACGCACATACATCCGATTTAAAATGTGTTGTGATAATTTAAAACCTCAATGGTGGGTATAAAATTAAGGGATGGAAGCTATATTGTAGTTCAGTTATGTAGTTTTGAGAGTGGATGGTCATATAGATAACTTTTCAAGAACAATTTCTTCATTATGACCATCATTCGAGATGATCTGTACATCTTGGAATATAGAAGATATATAGGTTACTAGAAGAAAACTTTTGGTGGGTTAACATGAAAAGAAAAGTGGTTTAGTTTGAGAGGAGATACCTCACCCATTGGAAGATTAAGGCGGAACACTAGTGTCATGTGGGTATATTCTACTCTTTACCTATTACTATTTGGAAATGGGAGAAGATAACTATGTATTAGTATTACAGTGTCTTAAGGACGGTTCAAAAAACGTTGTCATATGGGTTATAGTGGATTAGGTCAAAAAGTCTCTTCATTTCATCCCAATTTTTAAATCACTTATGATGAGGGAATTATCAAAAAACTATATCTAATAAATGGTAAAAAGGCATTGAATACCCATTTTGATGGTATCAAATCAAGATATGAGTTTAAAATATCATTTTTGTAAATCCATAGAGAAATTAATTGGGAATATGTTGACCATTAGCACAACGTATCATCATTATATGGGTGGAGAATCTAAATAGAAGATGCAATCAATATAATATAAGATTCTGTCTTATGTAATTTATTTTGGTGGCTAATTGGAGGATAACATATTTTTATTGGAGTTAGAATATGACTACATCTATCAAGCCTTGATACATATGGAACCTTTTGAATCATTGTATGGGAATCTATTTCATTATCCACTTTGTTAGGTGGAAACTGGTGAGACTTCGTGTTTTGGGATAATCCTTGTCCAAGAGACAATGGAGATGATTTAGTTGATCAGGAAAAGGATGTATATGGATTAGAGTAATCTGAAATTGTATGTATACCATCATTGATGGTCGTTCTAATTTGAGCTAGGTTATTATGTGTTCTTGACAATATCTCCATGGCTTGGTCATCCGAGTTTTAAAATTTATGGTATGTTATCTATTTGATACATAGGCCCTTTTAAGATACTTGAATGGGTTGGAGAGGTGGCATATCCATTGGAATTTAAACCCAAGATTAGTTTGGTGCATAATGTATTTTATGTATCTTAGTTGAAAATGTGTCATCCTGATCTTGACCATGTGATTCTATGGGATCATGTTAACCTATAGAAAAATGATTCATTTGTTTATGTTCCAGTATATATTGTGGATAAGGAAGAGAATTTATTTCCTGGAATAATAATTGGTCTAGTGTAGTTTCTATGGAAACATTGTCAGATAAGGGAAGAAATATGGGAACATGAAAATGAAATGGTATCACAATGGTAGAAACTCTTTTAGGTATTTTCTCTATTTTTCTGCTATATAAACTCCATTTTGGGAAAAATTTAACACCCCTAGTTTCATGTATATAAACCTTTATTTATGTATTTTATGTATTTATGTTTTTTAGATTATGTTTGTGAGGGTTTGGATGAGTTTTTGAGTGTTTTGGGGATTTTTTGGAGAAGAATGATTTTATAATAGTCAGTATAAATAATGGAAAACCTCCAAGAAATCTTAAATAGAGAAATAGTGGGATCTAGATAGGTTCATAGTTAGGAACACAATTTGTTTAAATTGTGTAGAAACCTTTGATAATCTATGTATTTTGGGGCATAAGACATCTGTACGGTTGGAAAATGGCTTGTCTCACCATGTGACACAACCATGTGAGGTTCTCTTTGAGGTAGATTCATGTGTATGGTTAGCGCATTGTTTTCAAAATTATGTTCCCAAACCATGAATAGTAAAAAGATATATTGAAATTTTTTGGATCTAACTTGGTTTTTCTCCTTAATGTCTCTTTTTCCCTAATCTGACCCTAACTCAAATTCCTTTTTTCCCAATGTCTATATAGGCCCTTCTCTTTTATATGGAAGTGATTTGTTTATATATCTTAGTGTATTAGAGTCCATATTCACCGATAATTCCTTGTACTAATTGGTTTTTCTTTAGTTTCATCATCTTCTCTCTCTTGGATTCATATATCTGGTACATTAGGGATATGTCCCTATTAGATGATTCCAATCATGTTGTGTTATAGATATTTTTATATTGGGGGACATGATTTAATGTGGGGTTTTAGAGTTTTAATCCCATTTTGTTGAAGAAATTTGAATGTTATTCATTTTCACATATGTTTTCAAGGTAGGTGGAATCACTCTCAACTCATCTTATTAGAACATGAAGGATTGGTTTAAAATTTCTTGAATCTATTAATGATTATTGTAAAAAAAATTCAAATCTTGGTAGAAACCATCGTTAGTGACTGTTTGGAAAATTGTGGAAATTGGATGTTGTACAAGGTTCTTTCTTTCTAGATTTTAAAATATTATTGGGTCATGAATCATGGAAATGTTTTGATATAAATGTTTTGAATAAATTGTATTTTTTCTTGAAATGTCTTCAAATTTTTGGTTTGTCTTGTTCTTGGCATATACTGATTCGTGTGAGTCCATGCTTTTAATATAACCATAAATAAGAGGAGTGTACAATTAGGGTACAAGGGACGTGACATTGGATATGGGGTGTGTTCTATTAGAAAACTAGGAGATTTTCCACATACTCATAACATGGTGGATTGGTGAGAAACAACTAATTATTGTTGAACTCTCACTGAATCATGGATGTGTGTGTGTGAATCATGGAATGGGTATGAAAAAAGGAATGTGAAATGGTTTAAATCATTTATTGTTGTTTTCTTTCATTGTTAACTGTTTTAATATATAAAAGTATTTTGTTTTTGAATTTCGTGTGCCTTCAGAAAAACTATTTCAACAATTTTATATGGTTTTATATAAATTATTTTATATAAACATGTTAACTTATTTAATCCCAGTGGCATGAGTGGGGAAGTAATTTTAGGGGAAAACTACTGAGTTTTATTACTCACCCCCTTCTTGGAAAACATGGTGTGTTTGAAAATAATTTTTATTGAGACACAGCTAAATTAAAGGTATCACATTTCATTAGTGGTACATCATGATACCTTGGGTATTGATTTTTGAGCTGGAATATGGAGCATGTTGGGATCTATTATGTAATATATTTATATTCTTTGATCATTGTCATTTGTTTTTTCACATTGTACTGTGATATGGTTATTAGTTAGTGTTTAATATTGTCATCAGTTTGGTATTACATTGAGTTGTATTAAATTTTTATTATGCATCATATAGTGGTTGTTAGTTATAGTTATATTAGTTGTGGTGGTTTTATTTTAAAAATACAATATTCCCCCAACTATAATTAAATCCCTTAGAATTTATTATCTTCTTTTGGTGTCTTGGGTATATCACCTAAATCCACAAAACAATTCTGATGCATCTCAATCAAATGAGGAGGGGTGTGATGTTACAAATTTTATATTCAATAACTGGTGGATTCCTTCGTTGAAGAAAATCCATGTGGTATCTTTCACTATAAACAATATAAGCCAAGAGTGATAACACGTCCTATATAGACATTTATATATAGATAAACCCATGGAATTGTTCTATGGTGCATTATTTTTGTTTTCTAATTTATATAAGAATAATTGATAATCTTTAAAACATGTGTAATTTATTTATAATTTCGAAATTTTATAAATGATATATGGATTTTTGATGTTTTATTAACATTAGTGTTCATGGAAAAAATCATGGAAAATAAAATAATTTATAATATCTCTCAGTGAATAACTTTCTTAATGCACAAGGGAATATAATCTTATATATAAGAATAATTTATTGATTTGTAATACCCCTAAAATATTAGTTAAAAATAAAAATATCATTTATAAGAATAAATCAATTGTTTTAAAGGACATATAACATTTAATAGATGATATATAATATCTTATTGAGGAGTTTTTGAAAACTACTAAACTTCAAATTATTATCTCTAATAATCACTATCTCGTGTTTTATTAATATGGTGGAATGCTTCATTAACACCAAAGTTCCATTGTACATGGATGATAAGCATTGAATATGTGTGAAGAAAACATAGGGTTTTAATTAATACCTAATACCTTAATGGATTTCATATAATTTTATAGATAATATATATAATATTAAATTTGATGATGTTATTTTGATCTTCACATAATAATTATTTCAATAGTTTGTGTTATGAAATTATTTATGTTATATAATATACTATTTTTATTTTATTAACATTAAAACATTAAAATAATCTTGATAATTAATTTATATTTCTTTCTGTGATCGTGAATACATTGAAAGAGGCTTCGGTTTTTTTTAATTTCAATAATATGTAAAGGATGAAATCTTGGGTATGATTTTCAATTACAAAATAATTATAATTTGAAAATAATTTTTTTTAATATGGTGTTATGAAAATATTCTATTTGGATCCCTTTAAGTTGATTTTATTTGCGTACAAATTGTATAAATATTCTGTTAGTTTAAATGAGTATCTACACATTGTGTTTCATAAAGAGAATTTAAAATCACTATATAGAAACATTATCCACATCATTAAATAAGAAAAAAAATATAACAATTATGAGTTTCATTATGAAAGTTAGTTGATGATAAAAAAGTGATAATATTTTCTCTTATATAAGTCTAATGATCTTCTAATAATGAATGATGTTATTTTTATTGATATTGATTTTTAATAGGAACCAAATAAAAATTATAGAAAATTTAGAGATATTGAGGAGGAGATATTTCAAAGGAGAAAAATAAATTAGGGTCTAAAAAATATATATATTTTTAATATTGAAAATATATTTCATAGATATTTGGAAATTTATATCCAACATTTTATTGAGCTAACATAATATTAAGGTTATGGAAAACATGTCACCATATCTGACCAAACAATATTTGTGTTATTGCACATAATCTGGAGGAAACCAAACATCATAGTCATTTATATCATAGACTAAAATAATAAATATTTTATTAATAAACTATAAGTACAATAACTGAAGATAAAAATATGGGAGAAAAAAGGGAGACAATGTCGAGGAGTTATGGAGACCTCAAATAGTAAAGACCAAGACCATCCTCTCTGATGAGATTCACAACCTCAGACCAAAAGGACCATTGACCTGAAAAACAAGTCATATGCTCATCATAAGATTCCATGGAAGAATTAAATTCTGAAACTATAATACCTTCTCACCAAATATTATGAACCACCATATAATTAGTCATGATCCTCTTTCACCTTTGAATATTGTTTTCTATAGATAGGGGTATGAGTCTCTATCCAAGAGTGAAATTTTATATAATGAGTGAGTTCATTTAAAAATACCTATGATGGATATTCTTCTTTATAAATAATAATAGTCTGTTGATAATTACTTGGGGCTTTACATGAACGTATTTATCCCTTCCAAAATACAATGAGAATTCTAGAACCACGGATCCCCTAGCATCTCGGGCAACTCCCCCATCCCACGGGATACCCAGGTTGCAAGAACCGTAAATGTTTAGCTTTGGTATTTAGTGATGAGGGAACCAAAAAACACATAACCATTTCATAAAAATGGGATCTCTATTAGGTGTTTGAATTATAGACATATGTGTTTTCAATGAGGTGGAATCAAAACAATTCTTATAGAGGTTGACCAGATCAATCATGGTGCACTTTGACTTGAAATGAAGACTAGTTCTAGTGCCTTGGAGACCATTAAGGAGGTGATCATTTCTCATTTTCTGGGGAAATCAATAGCCCACCAATAAAATGATAACACAAGGCTTCCTCTCATATCCATAGTTCCCATCTTCTTGAAACCGTGGATTTAGAATGGATGTACTATAGACCTCTTGAGATCATAAGGCTGTCAAACTTCCAAATGATTTCCACAACATTCCAGCCCACTCAACATACATAATTGATCAGAGGATTCTTCATATGGATCCGAACAGTAGTAGAATCTAGATTAAATAATCACAACTAGAATCATGATATTATCGTCATATCAATGTTCATGATCTTGGATCATTTAGATAAGAAAATTAAACATCAATGGAATCTCTTCCCAATAGAGAAATTCAACCAAAATTTAAAGTTCACATGACACCATTTTTTAGTATTTGAATGTATTTAATGTATATATATCATGAGGTAGAGGCTATAAAAATGAACTTTTATAAATCTAAATTCAACTCAATGTTGTCAAAAAATCATTGTGGTCCTCATCCAAGATCACGAGAATGAAATTCGAGTGATTTTACGCCTTCTTAAAAGATAAATAAGGGGTAGAACATATAGGGAATCCCACTTTTTGAACCAAATCATTTATGATACTAGAATCTAATGTCCACCTTCCAAAAATCTAATGAAATTGTGGTTTCATGTTCAGATGATGGGGTGGATCATGATCTATACATTTGAATACCTACCTATCAATGAGTCGGAGAAAGCCCCATACTTTCCCTACATCTATATACCCTAGAGTTTATTTTCATAAAGAACCACACAAGACAACATTGCATGTAATCCTTGAATAGAACTAGAAACCCAAAAAAATTAATGTCCCCATCACACAATGGCCTTTCCATCCTTTCTAATGATCCCAATAATGCATGCCTTCCAAATAGGTGTACCAATAGAAGGAAACCATAATGTTTTCTAACCTATAAATAAACCATTCTGGACCATTAAGGGTTGAGATAACATGCATCTTAATAGAGAATAGGAAGCTATTCACTATCTTAATATGACCTCCAAAAGATATAAATTGGTTTTTCCAATTCAAGATATGTCTTGAGATTCTGTTGAAATTGTTTTAAATGTGCTAGATCTGAAGATTCTTTGGGGAAATTGAAGCACCCAAAAAAAATTCAAGGGTATGACCATCCTCTCATACCAATACTTCTCTTTATGGAACCAACATGTATGTAGTGTAATTTTATGGTCTTATGAATACTACCCTTATTTAGTTTCATCAATTGGAAACTCCATTTATAATATTCTTCAAGACTTCCATTAATCTCTCTAAAAATGAGATGAGAAATTATACAAGAATGATATTTGGAATGATATGGAAAAACGATACCCAATAAAAATCAATTGTGGATATATTTATTGAGGAAGTATGGGTAAAGATAATGAGGGTGGAGGAGAGCTAGTTTCCTTGCCTCATTCCTCTAACAACATTTAAGAAGACATAACATTTTCCTATAAATAAGGTGTATATCCAATAGCAATTGAAACACCAAAAAATAAGATCCACCACCCATGAAATAAAATCCATCCGAGAGAGAACATTAAGTATGAAATTATATTCAAGTCTATTAAAGGATTTATTCATTTAAAACTTGATCATTAAATTATAAAAAATGTTTTTTACTTTATATCCATGATCATCTCCTGGGTAAGGTACATATCCCCTTGATTTGAACAACCCTTAATAAGTAATTTTTGTTCTTTTTCAATCCACATAAGGAGGTAAGCATATAGTTGTTTATTAATTATGATTTACAATACCTTGTATGGATACTTTCACATACAAATTGGCATACACTAATTTAGTTTACAAGGATTAATAAATTTTGGAATTATCAAAATATTTAAATCACAAGAAATGCAGGGATGGCATCCACAAATAAAGAAGTATTTCACCTCCTATAAAAGTTAACTTTTGATCATGTCCCAATATGAACTATAAAGGGAAATAGAAAAACCATCTATCATTGGTAAATATTATAATTGATTGTCTAGATAGAATCACTAACCTCCCTTTCATAAGGAATAACATCTAAGTTCTCATTGCTAAGGTAAGAGACCACAATAGTGATATCGTCAAATAGATCAAAGTTCCCACTCAAATAACCTCACTAATTATATGGTCTAAAACCATCAAGAAGAGATCTGAAAATATAATCCTCCATTCCTCATACTACATCTCATACATCCATGTATGAGCCATCCTCCAATAGAAAATTAGTTCTCTTGAAACGTTGTCTTTCTTTAATGCATGCATGAAAATTACCAGAGATGTGATCACCCTCCCAAATCCTTTTAATTTCTGACTTTTCAAGAGATAATAATTATCGTTTGAGGATAATTTTCTCTATAATGATCTTTTCTTATATGATGATTGAAAATATAGTCATTCCATTGGTCCTCAAGATTGGTTTCAAGGTGTTCTACGTCCATGATTATGTTCTCCATGACCTGTGATGAAAAATACTAGTTCATAATCAATGATTTTAGATTAATTTTAATGAATTTATGCTTAAAATTAAGGGACTCCCATGAGATTCCTCTAATAGGTTTATTCCATGACTCCATCACCATGAGAAGAAATCTCAAGTCTATGGTCTATAGATGAAATAAATGAAGATATTAGAGCCAACATTCCAAGAATCCAGAACAATATGAAATGGGTAATGGTCAAAAATACGCCTTTCAAGTTAAGTAACTTTAATATAAAGATAGTAAGAAATGGTGTGACTATTCAAAAGGCATTGATCTAGGTGAAACTAGGTACAATTTTCACCCCTCTGATTATTGTACCAAGTGAACCGATCTCCTAAATAACCAACATTAATTAGCCTATTGTTGGCCATGATGGTCACAAATTCATTACCATACCTTTGAGGAAATATTCCACCTCCTTCCATATCTTCCTAGACCACAACGATGTTAAATACTCCACCAACCATCCATGGTGTATCACCAGGTTGAAAGAATGAAGATATTTTCAAATAGCCTCATTGGAGTGCACCTCACATTTTTAATAGAGGAATGTGAAGTGAAAAATGTGAGCTCACAAAGTTATTTTAGTAATAATAAAATAGTATGAATAATAAATTTTCTCAATTTAGATATCATGTTTCCAAAATTACCAAATACTATGATTATTTAGGTTGGTATGAAATGATTTTTACACACGGATTCAATGCACATAATCCATGATTTTAGAGGAGCATTTCTTCGGATTTGGAACTGCAACCATAGAGGTAGAGTTATTTTGAATATAATTATCATGAAATTTTTACATAAATAGGGATCCATGGCCATAGGAATTTCAGATGAGGAAAAAATCATCAAATCAAGCATTATCCAGTTCGGGCCCCATATGCTTAGTGCATGATTTATGTGGAGACATGAGAGAACCATTGATCTAGGATGGAGATTTGGTGAGATCTCATTAAATAAGTGATGGTAGATTCACCATCAACTAAAAGGGAGATCCCTGAACATCCTTAAATAATGGTAATGCCAGGGAACTGAGAACCATCATCAATTCCTCTCCACATAGATGTGTGGTGGGATATTAAAACATATCATCAATTTCAGGGATCCTGCTACTAGAACCATATATCAAAAGAGACTAGGGTCCTTCTAGAAGATACATAGCATCACAAACATTCGAGGAATCATCCTGATAAAGAATATGAGTATTTCCAATATGATTATTTGATAATTCACTATTTCATGGTGGGGAAGAAGAAGGTGTAAATTCCAAGGGGCTCTAATCTCAAAGTAAGAGAGATAAAAGAGGAGACCATCTGTAGGTTAATAAAATTACTAATAGTGGGTTTAAATGAAATAAACTTATCTCTCACTAATCAAAAAGGAGATAATAATCAACATTCTAGAGTCTCTATTTTCATATAAAATATGATGCTAGAATTGGGATTTTGTTAAAATTATTTATAAATAAAATCATTAATATGGATCAAAGTTTACTCTGAGTCATTTAAAACATAGCACAACACATCACATATTTCATCTTATGCATCTACATAAAGTCTTTGTCTTAATTACACTATTGTTGTATTCATTCCATCCCTTTTATCCTCCTCAACCATTAGTTGTTTCACCTTTCCTACTTTTTTAGTAGTATAAAAATATTGACAATGTTGGTCAAAATATTATCATAGTAAGATCACTAGGGCCTTAGATTCCATGGCCTAGGTTTTTCAGTCCACTACTACCATCACATGTTGGGAATATTTCTTATTTATAGTGTTTTGAAGATTGATGTAGTAGGTTGTGGATTATTTTGTTGAGATATTATACTAGAGTTATCCCACTCACTCCCAAACACTAAAAACCCCATTCATGGTTTCATAGATTACACAATAGTCATACCCTCGATATCCCAAAGTGGTGAATAAGTTCTATAGGTGATCCAATTGACCCTTAATCTTGCCAAAGGGGTTTCTGAACCACATTCTACATTATTTTATAAACCCTTTGATGTATACATTATTGAATCTATTCATATTATTGTAATAAATCATATTTTCTTACTGAATAGTGAATGTAATTAAGAACCAAATCACTCAAATAAGACCCATTATTGTCATACCCCAAGTGACATTGTACCAAACTAGTATGTACCCCTATGATATCCACTACTTGGGGAACCAAGGAAATGATATCTTTTTATTTTTCATAGTCGGAGAAAGGGATGTTGAGATTAATATCTTGAGTATGTATTCTAGTAAATGTAAAAGAGGGATGATTAATAAAAGGTATTGATACCAACATTAATTTGTTAGAGCATTGAATTCATCAACCATCATCACTCTGAAAGATCATACAATTGAATGATACACCTATGAAGGCACTACACTTTCAAATAGATCTATATTTACAAAGGTTATTTCTTCCCAATTATGTTTTATAGAGAACTACAGAAGGATAAACATAGAAACATGTCAATTGGTTATTCAAATTGATGATTAAAATGAATGTATAAAAATTAATCACCCTCCTACAAACACCTAGTGAATTTGATGACCTTTGAACATATATTATTGACAAGTATCTCAATATTCATGATGATTTCTGATTTTCTTGATTGAACATCAATGATAGTCGAAGAATTTTGGTCACGGTATGAGCGTAGTCTCTCTTGAACAATTCTTGTTTCAACTATTGTGGTAACCCCTTTAGGGAGAACAGGGACGATATGTTCTTACATAGGATGCACCCATGTTCCAATAAATCTTGTCTAAATGTCATAGAAAATAATTTTTTTATATTAAATTATAATAGTGGTTGAAAATTTATGTCTCTAGATGTTAATTATTTACCCACCGATCATGGATGAAGGAAGATTTTCATCCACATTTCTCATTCCCATCTACTGATTAAATATAATAAGGGACCTACAAGATGGTCCATTATAAGTAGTACCATAAACACCATTAGTGGTTCAGAGGCTACAACTTAGAGCTCTTCTATTATGGTAGGAGAACCTTGTTCTTCATCCTTATTTCTTGCATGACCACTTTTTTTGTTTGGTGTTCCTTTTTATAACTATTTGGAAGACTCTAAAGTTGATAAAGGACCTTAGGGGTCATAGAAATGTTAAATTTGATTCCAATAACCGTATAAAAACAAATATAATATATACTTATGATAATATATCTAAAATACTACCAATTTGATGTCTGACTATCCTCTTCCTCAGTAATAGCATTCTTTTTCTTCTAAGGACATTCATCATCCTCATTATCATCATAGTCTTCACTTAGATTATAATATTTTATCAAGAGTACTTGGTCTGAGAAAAATGTTATACCTGTTAGTGATTGGTCTGTATCCCAAAGTTCCATAAAATAACCCTCTACTTCATTATGATTATACTTGTAGGTGTTGTCAAAGAGGATAGTCACTTTTCAAAATCCTTTGAATATAATTTTATATATATGAATTTCTTAGCAAATGTCCTCCAGAGTGGAGGTACCCCAACAGGAATTAAATTAACTATATGATTCTAGGAATGCAGCATCAGTTGGGACGTGTAGTAAAAGTGATATCCCACATTATAAAGTCATAGTTCCCATATTCCCTACCTACTTCTTAAGCATATGGACCACCAAGGGTTTCCATTGTGTAAGACTCTTATGGGTTTTCATACCACTTTTGGTTTCTTTTACTCTAATTCACATATATATTTCAATGTTCCCTTCAATTGAAGAACTCAATCATCCAACATCCATTCATGGTATGATCAAATCCCAAGTCCTGACATATTTCTTCGATATCCCAAAAAAGACATCAATCAGATAAAGGGTGACATTTTTTTCTAGTCTCCCTCATTATTATACATGAAGTTCATGTTAGGTAATGAAGTGATTGCAAATTAGGATCCATGAACTACCATCCAATCAAGAGAGTTGTATTTTTATATTTTTCAATTATATAATACTATTAAATTCAAAAAGAAGTGTCATGAATTCAAAATACCTGAAAAATTCATCCATCAACCCCCATAATTTTTAAACACTATCAAATAATCTTCTAAATTTTCCATGTTGATGATGGATTTCATGGGGTATTATACCCTAACTATATCCATGTAGTTTAAGACTATAATATCCAGTCTAACCCCTCTTCACACTATCTTTCAGTGGTATTTGTATAGGATTGTTCAACAAAACTATACATAATATCCTTTAGAAAATTTGGGATAAGGAAAAGAATTATTGTCTAGATAATCTCCTATATGATTTTTGGGATTATCATAGCATTGCCCATTCTGAAACATTGGAAACCAAATAGAATTTTATAAACGGAAATGAAGTATTCATTCTCATCAAAGTCAAATTTCCCTCACTTCAGGTTTCCATATATAAAAATTTATACAAATATGGTCAATCTATAATTTGGATATAAATGTTCATAAAAATTCATAATAAATGGTTTTCGACACTGCATAAACTAGAGTTTCAATATAATCTTATCATGAAATCATTCTACTAGAAGGGTTACATCTCCTCACCTATCTAAGTAAAAATAATTTACTCTAAGACCTCCAATTATTCCAACGAGGAATCCCTCAAACTGATGAAAAAATAGGAAGGACCTTACACCATACATAATCTCTACTCCAACAGATTTCATTTCTTTATCATAATTGATGGAAATCATATCATGGCTACTACTAATGCATGATTTCTCATGAAGTGCTTTGAATAATATCCTTTTGGTTTCAAAATGTTGTTGTTACGTTATGATAAAGTACATAACATATATTTGACCCAATAATACACTAAAATATTCAAAGAAGTTATCCCTACATGAATTTTAGCTATCTAGAGTAGTCAACCCTCACAAGACATTAAATGTTTTGGAGTATTCCACTCCATGTGACATAAAAATATTTCGAGTAGTATATCTTGCATGAATTTAGATTATTTAGATTGTTCCATCCCACATGACCCTAAACTGGTCGTAGGGGGTATATTCAATGATACCTAAAATTTAAAATTTACCACCCTCCCCCATCCTCATGTACAAACTTTATCTATATAAGATTCATTCTCTCCATAGAGATTCATGTGTTATGGATACCCTATCCAAACAAAATGATATGCTTCACCTAACATATGATAAAAATATTACCCACATTAGAACTATTTTTTCTTAATTCATGTCCTTTCTAGATATAGAGTAATGCCATGATTTTTTTATCCTAAGATCAGTCATAAATTTTATTAACATCAACTTTATATTTATCCTTGTAATTATGATTTCTCATTCACATTGGGTTCATAAATTTACCTATATATCAATCATTATCTTTCCCCCCCACATGATCTTGATCGATGTAGAGAATACCTATAATAACAATGTGTGCCTTGAATCATATTATTTATGGATATATAGTGACATTTGAATCATACATTTCAAACCCATCTATAAAGTTTTTGTTTATAACCCCCCCCCATATCATAAGGATTACGTTGTCTCTAATTAACATCAATTCTATTAATATCCACTCTCTTTGGTTAGGTTGGACTAATTTTCAACTATAAATATGTATTGAATGATTACTATCATCATAAGATATGTATTACCATCATGATTATTTGGATCATTCATATGCCACATCTGAATAAAACCCAAAAATTTTCAAGATGTTTTACCCTTAATTCATGGTCAGTTTCCCTCCATTGCTCAGACATTGAGAAAAATTATTCCTCTTTTTGCATGATCCATATCTATGAAAAATACTTTACATCAAGTTCTTTATAGTATGAACCAAAACTATATTAAATCTGAGTCTTGGTCATATGATGTTAAAATATATAGTATATATTGTTTCCTTCATAACATTAAACATCCTAGAGTGGTAAATCTTAGATCACAAAACTTCTATACATGAGTACCAGATCCATATATGGGTGTCTGGTGTGTGGTTTTTATCCAAAATCATATTCTTGGATAAAATACACCATTTTTAAAGCCACCTAAATCCCCTGTCATAGTTATATTTATAGGCCTACATCCAATTCTAGTCCAATATCAGAATAGAAAAATGGCCATATGTTTCTAGAACTACGTGTGTCATGAATATTTATATTTTAGGATATATGGAGATTTTTGAAATATGTATTCCAAACTCAACCAAAAATATTCATCCATTTATAATTATTTTAAATGGTCTATATCAATAAAATCATGGTTATCTCAAGAAAGAGTGTTTTTATTACTTTTAATATGCTTCTTTCATACACCAAAATTCATTCCTTATGATTTTAAATCATCATAATCCATACATGGCACCTGATTTTGAGAGAAATCAACACTAAAGGTACACCTCTTCTTGGTAATGATATTTTCATCACTATATTCAACACTGCCCACTAGAGACATTTTCTCATATTGAGGAGAAGTTCATGCAAATCTGTGATACCTTTATAGTACTAATAATGAATCAATCATTTGAACATATTCAGTAGTCATCCCTGTCATGTTTTTTCCATCCCATCATTCTCTAATTAAATTATCTTCAGTTTTGAATAACAAAATCTCATTCTTTGTTTTAAGGTGTTGGAATACTTTTAGCATTCAATGCCGTTTAGTTTGTCACACCACATATCACA
Source organism: Viscum album (assembly GCA_963277665.1). Taxonomy (NCBI): domain Eukaryota; kingdom Viridiplantae; phylum Streptophyta; class Magnoliopsida; order Santalales; family Viscaceae; genus Viscum; species Viscum album. The sequence continues at coordinate 1,659,093,846 of OY728146.1, forward strand.
TTACTCTAAAATCTATAACCATCAATTGTGTGTACCAATGTTTATGCCTACCAATTGAGCATAAAATAAAAATGGAAGGAATATGTGAATATGGTATTATTATCCCCACAAAAGGAAAACGAATAATAAGGTGGTCATGTCCTACCACTTGTGTGGTCCTTGAAAGGACTCACAATCATGTGACCATTATATGGTCACATGAGGACTCCAAACGCAGTTCATAACCTATGGAGGATCCTGTAGAACCCAATTTAAAAATCCATTCATCTCATGAGAAGGAACCCAGGACAACCAGTTGTTAGGATATGGTAGGAAGATAAGCATCTCTAGGACACATGGTTTGTCAACAGCAAACACATGACAATCCAACCTGAAAATACATTGAAACTAAGGAATAAATTATCCAAATGTGGGAGGCCTCTAATAGGTTCTAACATCATGCTACTCATTTATAATGGGAATGGATTTTATCCTTGAAAATATTCCAGCAATATCACGTGACTTTAAAACCTTTACAAAATAAAACAAAAGAAATAAAAGATGGAGGAGGAGGATGCCTCTCCCATTCGTAGAAAAGTATGCGACACACCACTTATGATCTACAAGACACCACAAGCCTTTGCAGACATACCTAATTCATCTTGTGAAATTACTTTGTCTTTCCATCCTCTTCATATAGAAAGACTCAGGTATGTCTAGGAAACCATATGTTTCCCTTTTGTCTCCCTATGGACAAATGGATGGATTTGTCTATGAAATTGACATGTATCCTCATAAACCTCTTTTGTTCATGCAACACATCATCAGAAAAATAGATTAATTATCTATGATATTAATCATCTAATATCAAATGACTCCCCAATCATTTTAAAATATTAAAATGGGTATAAAATATGGAGGAGGTGGAAGCCTATCACAATCATAAAAGGCATACAACGCACTATGGAAGTCCATAGTGTGGTCCCGTGAGACTCCTAGACAAGCCACCCTGATCTCATACATACCATTGAACAAGCCACCCTTACCTCAAAACAATTACCAGGAAAGGTATAGAGCTTCCCAAGAAGGCTCTTCAATAGGAACATTGATCTCACTATGGCCCTTAGAAATGTAAATATGACAATATGGAATACTTTCAACATAACCGCAAAATAAGAAAAAACCCATTAATAGGAAATAATCCAATAATGGGGGAATTTTATAGGAGGGACTCACAATTTCTAAAAACCATGTGATGTCCTTAGAGAAATCCATGAAAAATTCTCATGAAGATGCATGGCACTAGACACATTCACCCACTCTATCCTAGATCCGTTCCAGATACACCTTGAGAAACAGTGGACAACTGGGGTGGTGAGGACTATAAATTCTCAACCCTCACATGAAAATGGACTGCTATCTATCACCCCAAAGAGGAATAAAACTATAAATTTAACAAAATTATGAGATTTGATTTCTTTTATTGGTTGATCTCAATAATAGAAAGTCTTACGCCATGTAATATGTTAGTGAATAGATAGAGTGATCATAAATCATGCACAATCTATTTCACATTATCATTCATAGATCATGTAAATGACTTCTAGAAAGATATGAAAAAAATACCATACATTTTTTAGATCACATGAGACTCAAAATAAACTAATACTGAATAAATCTATGTTATTTTCAATACAAGGGCTATAATAAATACAGTAAGGTGAAAAACATAAAAAAAATTACTGACCCTTATGTACTTCAAATGAGCTCTCCAAGACACGTAGAATCTTGGAGATATGTCACCTAGATAGAATGACACTCATTCATTATGCCACCTAGATCATCTTAAGTATTCTAAACTTTTCATAGAAAGTCACATGGTTCCCCTCAGTATGGCACTATAGCACTACGAATCCCTCTGGTCTTGTTTTATAAGCCTCATGAAGTCCTTCATATACATCGCTAGACTCATGTAATGAAAACATCTCATATCATCTAAGTCTATTGGACTTTTCTATTCTTGTCATCTAAGCCCTTTCAGAACCCTCTAGGAATGTCAGTCGAGACTATGGTACCTTCCAGACATGTCTATTAGGTCTCATGATTCCCTACAAGGATGTATTCCAATACATTTTACACCCTTTGAGATATATTGTATTGACTCTCCTAAAAATCTCCATATATCTCAATCCAAATCTCATGAATGAAGCTAGGGAATGTTTTCTAGGTCATGTGACACACTCTGGACAAGCCAACCAGGTCATGTGATGTCTTGCATGTTGGACAACATAGATCTTGTGATTTACCCTAGACAATTTAGATTTGATCATATGAAAACTTTCAAATATTTAAACTGATTTAGATGAAGTCATTTAGAAATACTAACTGGATCATTTAATTCCATTAGATATCATAGGTAGGTACTCTCATATATATAAGTTAAAGTGGACAATTGATCCATGTCGGGCAGTGAAGAAGGTCACTGCGGAAACCTCAGAGTGTAATCTCTGACCAAAATAAACTACGATTACTCTAATTCCTACCACATTGAGGATATGTAGGCTTCTTCTACACGGTTCTATCTCTACTAGGTTGTCCCAATACGTAAGTTCCTCACTCTCCAAGAAATTATATTTATCATTTTTCATCCCAGGTTTCTCACATCGTTCGTATCTCACCTGATCTCAGAGAATAACAATAATCATATCATTCTCATCACTAGTCTCCACCAACAAGGGAAACAAATGTATGAAATTTCCTAATGATTGGATTAACACATTATCCTCAACATAAGGGAATATAACCTAGGGATATTCCTAAGGGTGTGATTGAACTTTTAGAACTTGGATTTTTGCAACAACTATGATATGTAGGATGCATTCTTAAGGCTCAATCCCGAAATAAATAATCAGTTTGATATAGGCCTTTTGTCAATGTCATTTCAACCATCGAGACCCAATCATTCTTATTGGATTATTACTCTAGCTCATCCATTATGGGACTAAGAAATAAAAGGAACTATGATGAATATAAATCCCACCATAACCAGGATACATAGGATATCTCTCTGAAGCCCGAAAAATATAATAAATCCTCATGCAGGAAGTCCCAATATATTATTCCCACAACATTATCGATGAAACAAATAATCATTTACATCCCTTATTTCCCACACTGAGCATAGATCACATGGGCTTAGGGGATTGTAATAATCATTTCATCAACACCATAAGTCTCTATAATGAAAATTCCAACCATAGTGTATGATCCCCAAACAAATGAACTATGACTACTCTGATTCTCACCATAATCAAGATACATAGAATGTCCGTCCATGACTCAAGATTGAACATCTATAGTCCCAATAGAACCCTCATAAGTCTTTTATGCATGAAGTTAAACTTAATGAGTCCAAATAAATATAGGTGTTTTGATTCCTGTAATAACTAGGATATGTAATATGCCCCATAATGGCTCAATACCCTCCTCAAAATATTATCTATCTCCTAATGTGGTATCACATTCTGAATCACTTTAACATTTATCTTCAACACATAATTGACAACCCATTTTTTGAAAATGATGTAGAACCTCATTTAAATAAAGATGGATTCACTAATGAGACCTCAGTCTTTTACATATGAAATAGAATTATCCCATGATCATTTTGATAGGGTAACCGGTCCCGTATCGGGATTAGGAAGAGATTCAAAAAAAATATCTTAAATCTATAATAGAATCCCATAGTAGGAAATAATTTCCCACAAAATTGTGGGATGAACCCAACCTCCCATATTCTCAACCAATGAGAGCCCCCAAGAGTCACTAGGCTAGAATACCCAGGTGACTACCTGCATTTTGAAAGCAGGTTTATACCTAGTTACGAATGAGGGAACCATTGGGAATTTCTAGTAAGATAAAAATGGTAATCAAATGATAATGATTATTTAAAATGAAAATTATTCACAACCAAACCATCAATGAGATATCATCCATTCCTTGATTAACCGAAGAAACATAAATGTTGAAGCATAAATGAATCTTGAGAATGATATGAAATTGAGATAAAATTGATAAATCCATTTCTCTGTACACCATATGAAACTAGGGATAGAAAATCCAACATGAATCTCTCAAATGAAAGAATAATAATGCATTAAGCTACTCTGTTTTTGCATACCCTATACAATATGTAGCAATATCAACATGACATTATAGATGATCCTCTATAACCTTGGTTCCTATACGTAAATCCTTTTTTTGACAAGTCCATATGAGTAGAATGTCTAGATTGAGAAAATAGTAAAATTGTATTATCACTACTAGAAAAACGACCTATACCCACGGTTCAAAACTATGGGTATAGCCCCCAAAACTGTGGGTATAGGCTATACCCACGGTTCTGGGAACCGTGGGCTGGAACGGCGTCGGTATAGGTCCCCAGTCTATACCCACAGTTTTCTAAAACTGTGGGTATAGGTGTTCTACCACCGTGTCAATGAAACATATCCAATTTCCATGGTGTCAAAGGCTTTTACCCATGGTTTCAAAACCATCGGAATAGATCCTAAAATAATGCAGGCGGCGGGTTTCGATCTCGTGACCTCTTCACTGCCAACACCATTTCTAACCACTAACCTAACGTCACCTATGTGTATATATATTTATATTTAGTTAAATATAGTTATATAAACCATGGGTATAGAGGGAAGAACCGTGGGTATAGGACTCCCGCCAAAAAAATTTCCTTCCCGCGGAAAAAAAAATTTCATGCACACCCACGGAAGACCTATACCCACGGTTTGTCATACCCGTGGGTATAGGTATTTTATCCCATACCTATCCCCACGGTTTTCCAAAACTTTTTCCTCCAAGGACACAAAGAAATTTCAACCTCTAAAAAATCCAATGATATGAGTAAAACATGATTGTTAGAGAGTACACGAAAATGGTACAATTTTGATCATAGAAGCTATTTGTGTGGTTCTACAACCAAGGTGTCCAGTGAGTCTACATCGCCTGAGGAAGGTTTCTGCTAATCCAGTATCCCTCATCACCACAACCAATCACTTTAGGGTCTTATCCACAGAGTGCAACAACTTCCACTATCAATCTTGTCAGAATGTGGATTAGGAAGAAAAATATGTCTCCCTACTAGTTCAGTTTCCTCCAAGGAGGACACATGTCAACTATCGTTGTCAACACTACCATATCGATACCCACCAGTCACCTGTTGAGGGTAACACTCGAGACGCTTCCACCTATGCCTCTCATGCATAGGATGTAAGGAAGGATCATCGTGGGATTAAGTCATTGGATATCCAAGAGAGGTCTCATATCCCCACTCTTACTGAAAATGACTGTAGACATATCATGAAAGGAACTAGAAAGATGGCCCACACCATACTGACTTGAAAATATTCTATGGGTATATTCCTACTATAGGCATGGGGTAGTCTCATATCACTACCCCCATGAATGAAGCACATCAACATATTTAGATGAAAGAAGGAGGAAAATTGTACACATATCCTCACTTCAATCAAAGACATGTGACAGTACATAATGGAGCCAGAAAATATACAGACTTATATCCCTACAAATACTTTCCTAAATGCCAACATATTTTAGCAATAGATGAAGAACTCCACTATTATATTCTATCATTATTACATATAAAGGGGAAAGTTCATACTCATATCCCTATATCCATGGAAACTCAACAATCTGATCATTTTGAACATGATCTTGTAATGGTGAAACCACACACTCATACTCAAATCCCAAAGGATTATTGAAAGATTCTGATAAAGTGTGAGGCTTTGGGCTAGGATCATACTTTCATTCCAACAAGGTCTCACCAAGTGATAACAACATATTCCTTGGGGAAAGAAAACAATCCTATCAAAAATTCTTGATGGCATATTCCAAATGCCCAGGATTGGGATCATGTCCCCATTTTGGCCAGGGCTCACCACATGAGAGGGTTACAAGCCTTGGGAAAGGCTTGTGTTACTATCAAAGAAGTACATCAACATACTCTAAAGGCCCAGTATTGAGAATATACTCTCATTCTAGCTGGGTACACATGATAATGAAACAAGCCTCTATATAGGATCATATTCTTGTTAGTGACTCTACCTAGAATATTCCAGAAAATCACCGTAGAAAGGCACATATTCCTACACCTTCCAATGAACAACTATAACAGAATCATTCCAAGGAAATATAGACGGAGGCACATATCCCTTATCCCATTATGGAGGTCTATCAGCGTATTCTGGAGGGGAATTCATATCAGTAATGGGATTATATTCTAGTTTCAACCAGGACTCACTAAGTTATATTAGTATATGCCTTAGGGTAAGCTCATACTCCATCCGATAAAGAATAGTGGAATATCTCAAAGGTGTAAGATCTGGCTAATAAATCCATCTTAACTGAGGCTCACTAAGAGAGAATGGAACATGCCTCACGATTGGACCATATTCTTATCAATAATGATATATATTATCTACATATTCCAACATCCTCTTAGTAGTGGTCTCATACTTATCCAACATTGATTGGTTATATACATGTTTCGGTAACCATCACATTGTAGATTCATATCAATTTAAAATCCCAAAATCGAAGTTAGAATATCTCAAACATGTTATAGAACATGTACCATTTTTCTATTCTACGTAATGATAGTGTCCTTGAGCTCATTCTAGACACATTTTCAACACCATGAGGGTCCTTTGAGTCTACTTTTGAAACAAAAGTAGAAGATGTTCATTACCGTGATAGCCCTCTTCATGGTAGTATAGATATGGATCGTGGGGACTCTTCTCATAAAATACACCATGGTAACACTCCCCGCAGAAATATCTTCCATGGAAAAGTAAATCCCTCCCTTCTCTAGAAACCTCCATATTGAGATGTGTTCAAAACTCCAACACCATCATATAAAGAGGTGATCGAAAAATCAGGGTCAACTGTATATAGTTCCTCGATCAATATCTAGAAATACTCCACTCTCATCAGTAGGCAACCATCAAAGACATATTCTATAACCTGGTCATATGGAGATAGTAATTCTAATAAATAGGAGGGCCACATTGAAATATAGAGATATGTATCCAGAAAAAACCTCCTCATAAAGTTTTTTCCCTTGATACTACTGACTATGAGATCCCTAATGAGATATAAAAGGAGTGAATACCTTATCTATGCTAAAATATGTGGGCTACTAATCTGTGAGTTAAGTATTGGTATCTCCCTTATCTAGGATACGAGTTCCAACTTTAGAAAATTAATATACGCTATTTTCATCTAGACTTTGATTCTATATCTAGGTTTGGGGATCCAAAACTAGAATATCACATCTCAGATATGCAACATTATTTCCTTTACTATATCGTGATACTTTTACAGCTAATCTTTGAAGACGCGTCATGTATCCATATTTTAGGATGGCAATAGTATGGAACATTACTTTTTACTGGACCCTTGGAACAACAAAACCCCTAAGATTTGATGTCCTAAAATGTTATAGCGTCCATAGAAATTAGGGGACTAGGTAATGCTCTGGATATTTTGACACCAAAACGGAATTCTCCTACTTCAATGATGCTTAGAAATCATTAACTGAGAGACAGGATTCTGATATTATCCAATCAGAAAAAACATAAGTTTCACACTTATAATCACACACTGATTTGTTATGAAATAAAAAGTGTTTCAATTAAAATTTCCCAAACATGTTAAGATAAATACAAAAAAAAATACAAATCCAAGATATATATCAAAATAGTAGATAATTATGTTCCAGAACACCTGCTTCAAGTGTGTAGCTCCCTCATAATGATCACGCAACATTTTCCCTTTATCGACAGGAGGAGGAAGCTCGGGTGGAATTCCATCTTCATTATTGTTCCCCCTATGAGGATAAGGACCTATAGAATATCTAGGATTATTAGGATTCTCTTCTATAACTCCAAAATGGGAATGATTTTCTTACTGTTCGAACTTGAAAATGAGGTTCCTATGGTACCATTTTCATGCCATAATGGGAAGTGGTTTTGGGAACCTAGTTTTGGTCATACCCCTTGTATCTCGGTTTTTGGTTGGTAAATAGAATTATATAGAGTTGTAAAAACCTAAAAAAATTATTTAAACACCTATTTATTATCTCCCCAAAATTTTTGGAATCATTGGGGTTCTTTCAACTCAATATATGGTTGAACCACATCACCCCACTTTTGACTCGGTGCAGATTCGGTGGCTTGGATCAATCTGTCTGTATGGCCCACCAAATGGACGAATTAGGATTGGGTTAACTAATAAAAGTTGTAGAAAATGAAGTTTTATATCCTTAAATAGAATATCAGACCATTTGAACACAACTATTTCATGAAATATGCAAAATAACAAAAAAAAATGGTTTCAATGCAGTTTGGCCCATTTTCCTTCTAGATCATATTCAACCCTCCAAATCACCTCCTACTACTATGAAATCACCAAAACAAGCAGAACATACCTTTTTTAAAGTGATGATAATTAAATAATTTAATCATACTAGAATTTCAATTTTTAATTAAAATTTTAATTTCAAATACAAAACAAAAATAAAACCATGGTGTAAAAGTGAAAATGAAATGGTGAATCGTAATGGGATCATACCCCCTGACCTCAAAATTTACACTCTTGGGAAAATTCATATTTACAAAAAATTATGCATTAATATATTTCAAAATTCATAAAAATTTAATATTCAATGAAATTTTAATTTTTAATAGAAATTTGATCTAATCAAAAATCATGCCAATGAGTTATTCTCAGTGATCATGGAAAACGGCATCTCAAAAAATTTATCAAAATGATATTCCAAGTGATTCATTATATCAATCAACGAAATTAATTCAAAAGTTAATCATGTAAATAATTCATTATTTGTTTTTGTGACAACAAATTTATGCTACACTTTCCACATTCTATTGTGTAAATATAAGTTATTTTAAAAATTATCTATTTACATGATCCTTTCCATCGAACCTACCTTACATACCTTGTAATTAAATTTCAAGACCCACTCACTAATGTATTTCCAAATGTTAATCTGTAAGGTCCCAACCTATATATCCCTATATATTTTACATTTCATCACTCTCCTCATCATTTATTTATTTTTTGTCTTTATTTGAGGGTGTACAACAGTCGGATAATAAGTACACACAAATAGTTCAATCTAGTATAGTAATGAAATAGATCAGATAAGGAATGATTGTATGGAAAAACCATTTTTTATGTAAATAAATATTAACCTAACATATATTTACCTTCTGTTAAGTAATAAATTTTCACACTACACGGTTGGATGCAATGATGTTTGGATATATTAAGTGAAACAATTTTCCCTTAAACTATTCACAAAAAGGGCACCATTACTCTCAAAGGTTTAAAAATGTTAAAACCATATTTAACATTAAAAAAAACCAAATTTCATGAGAAATTCATGCCACACTAATTAATTATTGTTGAAATGCACATTTCATCAGTTTTTTTAATGTTAAAACAACATGAAATTGAAAAATTCCTCATTCATTTTCAATAACATCCATGATTATTTGGAAAACATTTTCCATGATAAAGTGGGAATCAAAAATTAAAATTCGGGCACAAAATTGAGAGGGGGAATGGGGTAATAAGTGAAAATAAAATCTAATAAGCCATAAAGAGAAAAGGGTGAAAGATGATGATAATTCCTTACTAACCCAAGAATATACATATCCCTGCACAAATAGAGTGTGTTGTTTCCTAATGTAATAAATGAAAATTTGGGAAGGAAGCACAAAACCTTGTGATTACTATTGGTATAATGCTTATTGAATGTGGAGTTCCTCCATTGGGGTCTCTAGAATGTCTTCATGAAAGATCTTTACTCACTTCCAATTAACAGTGAAGGTTTGTTTGGTTTCATCATTTGAACCTAAAAGGCACAAAATAGATTGACATTAGTAATAGTGTATGGTCTAAACTAGTGGGAACAAAGCTTACCTAGATGTATCTTTAACCTTGAGTTGTAAAGGAGGACCTTCTTCCCACTATAGAATTGATGATGAAGGATGAGGTGGTTTTGGGAAGCCTTGGTTTTCTCTTTATAAATTAGAGAGTTATTATGTGAATCTCTTCTCATTTCCTCTAGATATTGAATCTACAGCTTCCTTTGATAAGATACACCATAAATATAAGAATTAAATTTTATTAATGGCCAAGTAAGCCTGGTGATCAATCTCAACATGGAGGTGAAAACTCCTTCAAAAACAAGCCTATAAGGTGACATTCTGATGGGACTTTTATGGAAATTATGGTAATTCCATAATGAATCATAGTGTCTTATACTCTAATCATTTATATTGGGATGAAGATTTTTTTCATGAATTTGTTTTTAACTCTTTATTAGACTCCTTAGCTTGACTATTAGTCTGTTGGTTATAAGTTTTAGACACATGATGCCCGACCCCATACCGACGCAAAACAGATTTCATTTTTTGGTAGTAGAAATGAAAACTCCAGTCACTAATGATGAACGCAGGTAATCCAAACCTATACAAATATTGGGTTCTTAAAAATTCCACAATATTAATGGAATCATCAATTATTACGGCATGTGTTCCTACCCATTTTGACACACACAAAACTGCAAAAAAATGTACTAGTTCCAAAATTATTTGGGAACTGGTTCTATAAAGTCAATCCCCCAAACATCAAAAATGTCATGGAAGATAAAGGGATAATATTGAATATTAGATCATTTAAATACATTCCCAATTTTTTTACATCATGTACAAGATTTACATAAATCATGGGCATCCCGAAATAATGTTTTCCAATAGAGACTAGAATGAAGGACCATGTAATTGGTCTATTGGGGACCAAAGTGGCCCCCCACAAAAATTAGTGTGGAAGAACCTAAGAATGGACTAAAACTCACTATTTTGAATATTAAACATGAGGACATGATAATTACATTGTACCAAAGATAGGGGTCATCCCAAATTTACCAATGGGACTCATTTTTTAGATGGTCATCATGGTTTCTGTTGAAATTAGTAGGAATTAAATATGGTCCAAAATAATTTACAATTTCATCATAGAAAGGAATATAATATTTCCCTTGATATAATTGAAAATCTGTAATGATGTCATTTATGGTAATACAATGGGTGATTCAATGTTTTTTGATGTGTGTATCCTACTGATATGGTCAGCCACCACATTCTATTCTGCTTTTTATCCCTAAATTCTATATTGAATTCATGAAGGAGGATCAACCTATGATTGAGACTTGGTTTAGATTATAATTTCTTAAGGAGATACCAGATGGCTACATGGTCTGTGAACAAAATAAATTTAGACTATAAAAAGTATGAGATAAATTTATCCATGGAATACACAATGGAAGGAAATTCCTTTTGAGTTGTGGTGTAGTTTTCTTGGGGAGGGTTCGGTGTATGTGAGGCATAGGAAATGAAATATGGATCTCAATTGACCCATTGTGATAAGAACACCCCAACTACATAGTTGGGGGCATCATAGGTAATCTGAAATGATAAATCACACTGTGGTGGTTGGATTATCAAGGGTGATGTGAGACTCCATTTAAATTTATTAAAAATAATCTTCACATTAATTATCAAAAACAAATTCTTTTTCTTTTTGGAGAAATCAGGAGAGGGGTGCAATCTTACTGATGTCACAAATGAAATGACGGAAAAATCCAGAATGACCTAGGAAAGACTGAATATCCCATACATTTTTGGGGAATGGTAGAGAAGAAATGAAATCCACTTTTTATTTATCAACTTAGATACCATCCCCATAAATGACATGTCCCAATATTATGCTTTTTCACACCATAAAATGAAATTTATAATAATTCAATATGAGATTATTTTCAATACATCAATATAGGATTGGACCAAGACTACTCAAACAATAATAAAAAGAAGATCCGTAAATAGTGAAATCATCCATGAATAATTCCATACAATTCTCCATGTAATCTGAAGAAATAATAATCATGCATCGTTTGAATGTACCTAGAGCATTTCGTAGACAAAATGGAATCCTCCTATATGAAAATGTACCAAAGGGGAAAGTAAAATTTGTATTTTCCTTGTTCCTCAGGGGAAATATAGATCTAAAGGTTACCAGAATAACCCTCAAGAAGACAGTAATGAGACTTACCTACTATCCTCTCTAGCATCTGTTCAATGAATGGAAATGGAAAATGGTCCTTCCTAGTGTATAGGTTTAGACTATGATAGTCTATGCAGACACACCAACTATTTGGTACATGAGTTGGAACCAATTCATTGTTTTCATTCTCAATTATTGTAATACTAGTTTTTCTAGGAACTACTTGGACTAGATTGAACCATTGGTTGTTAGAGATGGTATAAATGATTCCAGCAGCCAATAAATTTGGTAAGTATTTTTTCACAAAATCTAAGAGTTTTGGGTTCATTCATGTTGTTCCCGCCTCACCAGTTTAGCATCATCATTTAACAATATATGATGTATATAAATTGATGGGATATTTCTATTAATTCAACATTTTTCCATAATAAATCATTTTTATACTCCCTTAAAAGTTCAATCAGTCTCAATTCATGCTCTGGAGGCAGTGAACTAACACTAAAGAGAGGAATCTTGTTTCCATTCTCATGGTATAATTATTTTAAATCATGAGACATTTGTTTTAGTTCCTATTCATGTGGATTTTAGATTTATGGGATTGTTTCTGAAAGTGAGAGGTCACTAATCTCATCTAACTACTCAATGGTATTATCCATATATGGGGAATGAGATTTTTCAAGCCTGGAAGTATCATCAATGCTCTTGTGATCCTCAGTGATAGTGAAATCATCAATTAACAAACATTCGTGACATTTTCCTAGATTGGTAAAACATTCAATACATGGTTAATTACCTAAAATTTCAATCAATGATTAAAAATATGAAATAGTATAAGGGGAATGAAAATATTATTTTTCAAGGGATGTGAGTACATATATGCTATTAATATAGAGAGAGGAATGTTCTTCCGAGTAGTGCTTCATGGAATCAAGGATGTTAATGTGGAAAATGTTACCACCAAACTCCATATATAATGCACCATTATAGAAATTAATTATAGTTTTTGATGTTTTTAGAGATAGTATCCACAAAATAATTAGGGAATTTCCATTTATCCAATCATAATCCTTTTAAGAACATAATAATCAATAGGAAAAATGAAAAATTTTACCCTCACAAGAACATCCTCTAACACACCAGAAAAGTGTGATGTGCTCTGATTTTGTAACTGATCAAAAATTCTCATTGTATTTAGTTCCCTAACCTTAAATTAAAAGTAAATTGATTATGGAATAAAATTTATAGAATCACCCCAATCAATCATTTCATTGGATAAAGAATACTCCCCTATGGTGTACGAAATTGAGATTGTTCTCAGATCATTTCATTTTGTTAGAAATGATGGCTCTATCTATAATGAGACATTCCTATCCAATATCACATTCTCATCACCTTGAAGTATCCTTTGATGTGTATATGTATCCTTAAAAACTATATGTATCATTGAATATTCATCGTGTCATTGATTAAGGGGATTATAACCTTTAGCTTTTTTGAAATATTATAATATTTTTTTATCAAGATTTGTTTCTTTTTGTTTTCTAGGCTTGGTGTACCTTTGGTGAATTGGAAATGGAATGGAGGGTCTAGGATACTCATAAATAGACACACTCTTTCCTTTATAAGGAAATCTATCATGACAATGTTTTTCAACATTTGGACCAATTTCGAAGATTAGTATGGTTTTTTCCATAGGAGGGGATGACTCTAAAGGAGGTTTCATTTAGATTTTAAGTTGATTTCACTCTTAATGTTGATGGAACTGAAATTTCCTTTATCCCTAGGGTTGACTACTAGTTTACGTGTAGTTTACCTAACCAATGAAATTGGATTTACCCCCCCCCCCCCCCCCGAGTTGGATAGTTGTCCTAATAGGGTTTTTAGGTATTCTGCAGCTGCTTGGGTGGATTTTTGGAATTGAAGTTTTTTGGAATCCATTTGTTTAATCATTTATTATAGTCTAAGATTGAGGTTTGGAGAGATTTGTTGGAAAGGCATTTATTGTGGTTGAGGATTTAAGGGTGGTGGTGGTTGACTACAATGCCCTGGTTGGTTCCATGGATGTTGATGTTAGTTTGAATACCCCCTGCCTACAGGCTAGTTGTCTTTCCGCCCAGGGTTGGATGGATAGTAAGGTTCTTCCATATAGGTTTGGTTATTGGGGAAGCCTATATAAATTTACTCATAAATCTCAAAGGTTTATCTTAGTAGGGGGAATTTTTTATAGTAGTGGGTGTCATAAAAACATATACCAAAATGGATGGGAAGAGGATATTGGGATTTATCTTGGGAAAGAGAATGTTTTTGAATAAGGGTACTTAACTCTTTGATATTCATGTCCACCTTCTTCTCAATTTTAGTTTATTTCACCTCATTGACACCTCTAATGGGTACACTAGACATTTAACTTAATTGTTGAGTTTTTTTCACCATGTTCTCAATCAAGTCCCTTGCAGCAATTGGGGTTTTATCAACTAGTGAACCTCCAGCAACATCATCAATCATATTTCGATCTATAGGAATTAAACCATCATAAAAATATTGAATTAAAAGTTGATCACTTATTTAGTGGTGTGGAAAACTTGAACATAACCTCTTATATCATTATCAAAATGAATGAAGTTTTTCCCTTTTGATTGTATTATCCCACAAATTTATTTCCACATTGTTGTGGCTCAAGAGGCTGGGAAATATTATTCATGAAAAATGAGTTTCATGTCCTCCCAACCTCTAATTGGTGATTTAATAAAATACAACCAATATTTCGAAGTGTCTTCTAATAAAAAATGGGAATGATATGATATTTACTTGTTCTACATCCACAATAGAGGGTATTAATGTAGAACACACAATATGAAATAATTTTCTATGCCTATGTGGAACCTCTCTAGTAATTACATGAAATATTGGAAATATGAGAATTAGAATATATTTTAGTTCAAAATTTAGTGCCTCACATTGAAATTGAATATAAGTGGGTTGGGTATCAACATAATATGATGTTAGTTATTTTAATTTTTAGTTGTTTTTATCCATATTATGCAATTTTAATTCATTTTTCTTGTTGTTTACTGAAGAAGAAGATTGATTAATAGAAGGGTCTAGATGTGAAGTGTCCTCTATCAATGGGTTGTCTTGTATGTCACGATGTCGCTGACGTATTATCCTCTCTGGTTCGAGTTTAAATGATGGTAAAACTCCTAGATATTAGTGATTCATGTATGTAACCTACACAGGAGAAAGATTTTATAAAAAAATAAAATAATAATTAAATAATGAATCAAATAAAACATACTAAATTGAAAATATTTTTATAAAAATTTCCCAATAAAAACAAAAGAGATCCTCAAATATGGTGCCAAAATTTGACCACGTTGTCTTGAAAAAAAAAATTGATTATGTTTTTAAATGTAATTTATAGTATAGGTAAGTCCCTAGGTCATCCTTTAAGGAGTGTTGGTGGGTTTTAGTGTGAATTTTTAGTAAACGTTACTAAAAGAGGGGGTGGTTTTAAAACTAGTTTTAAAAAATACTTGATTTAATGAGTTTAAAAGTTTAAAAACAAGTGGATTTTGAAGAATAAATGATGATTATGAGATCATTTATATGGTACTACACCGTTTGAGAAGTTCATTATTCTTAATTGACTATTAGGTTTTGGTGTAGTCCTTCGATTGAGAATAAACAAAGATTATGGGTACCCACAAACACTAAAACAATGAAAATAAGACTAACCATGAAATAAATACAATTTATTGAAGTTACATACCCTTATAATAAATTAAGGTTTTTCAAGGAACACTTAAATATCACATGTTTAGGAAAGAAGAATATTTTTATGTTATCTAAACAGAACAACAAAATTCGCACACTTAAAATCATGCACCGATCATTTATGAAATAAAAATTGTTTCAATTAAATGTCTTAAATAATGTTAAGATACATAGAAAAGAAAAAATAACAACAAAAATATACACCAAACAAGAATATAATTATGTTATGTGAATCCCTCTTCAAGTGTGTAGCTCCCTCAAAATGATCACCCACAATTTATCCTACCATTGAGAGGAGGAGGAAGCTTAGGTTGAACTCTTACATCATTCATGATCACCATATGAGGATAGGGGGATAAATAAATTCTTGTATGAGGAGGATACTACTCTATAAATCCAAAATGATAGATCTATTATTCTAGTTCAAACTTGGAAATGATGTTCCCATTGTGTCTTTTTCAAGCCAAAATGGGAAGTGGTTTTGTGCACCCATTTTTGGTCATTCGACTTGTATCTTAGTTTTCAGTTTGTAAATGGAATTATCTCAACTTGTAGAAAACTATAAAAATATTACCCCACATATTTATTATCTCCAACGAAAGTTTGGAATCATTTTGAATGATAAATATAGATATATAGATGAAACATGGCACACTAATTTTGAATCATGGAAGATTCGGTGTCTTGGATAGATTAGTTTGTATGGTCCACTAGATTGCCGAAATGGTGTTGGATTACTTAATAAAAGCGGCATCCCATGACTTTTTGGATCCATACATTAAATTTCATCCCAATTTCACGCATTAATTTTGTGCAATGTTCACAAAAGTGGACATGTTTCCTTGAGCTTCAATACAGTTTGACCCATTTTCCTTCTAGATCATTTTTGGCCCTCCAAATCACCTCCTCCTAAAATAAAATTACCAAAACAAGTAGAATTTACCTTTTTAAAGTGATAAACATTAAATTATTGAATCATATGGGAAGTGAAATTTGTTATTAAAATATAGATTTTAAATAGGAAAATCCCGTTAAAAATAGTGTTGGAAGATTGAAAATGAAATAGTGAATCATTGTGCGATCAATCATCCCCTAAGAGGGTCTTGGAAGAAAAGGTGTTAATTCTAGATCACCCCCATTGCACTATCCTGGGGGAATTTTTTATTCATTTTCAACCAGTGAATCATCCACTCTATGACTAGATTCATTGTTTCCTAAATAACATGACCAATCATTACTAATTGAGGCCCCAAATGACCACCTTCCCATGAGGCTGGGGATATTTTCAGCATCATTATGACCACATAGAGAATTATTACTTTCTAGGATAAGAGTAAAATATTTGGTTTCCCAACTATCCTTCCCACTGTGAAGAAACCCAATACTGGTCGGGGCTCGTACGACAACCACAATAGGAAAGTACCTCAATGTTAATGTTAATAGGGCAAGATGAGAGGATTGTATGGAAAATTTTATCATACCTTGTTGGGGTAACAGGATGAAACGTCCCAAAATGTCCAAAGGGTTAAAATAATGAACCAAACGAATGTATTTCAGAGTCATCCATTTGCATTGAAATTAATGGCATCACCGCCATTACCTGATATGCCTCTGTAAATGTTATCAATATCAAAATGGAAGACATTGACCAAAACACAAATGTAGAGGGATACAACAAAAATAATCTATCCCAAGATGAGGGTTATTTGTATGCACCAAGTGAGGTTGTGTGCAACCATAACCAATGAAGACTCAAAATTATAACACCACAAAATATCAAGTTGTCACCTCCAAAATGTAACAATGAAAATGGGAAAGGTTAAAGTACATCTCGATCACTAACTATAAGAGATGATATTATTTCCTTGGTGGAACAACTATCATAATATGAGGGTGAAAAAAATATACTCTCAAGAATCTTAATGAGGATTTACCTATGGGAAATATTCCCACTGGGTATCATCCTCAAGCAGAGATGAATACCCCCCTAGACATTACTCGAGAAAGAGTGGTATTTGAGCATCATATTGTCTCTACATCAAGATAGATGATATACAAGAATGAGTAATTCAAATACAGCCATGAAATCCATTTATTTTGGCAACAATCTCACCCTCATGATTGTAATGATCAAATCCTAGGACAAATTGAGAATCAGTGGGAGGTGAAGGAGGAAATGCCTCATCGGCTCCTACCCACTCCCTATGAATGGGATACGGCTTCGACATTAGTTCCCCTAGGGTTACATAATTTCATAGTGTCCCTAGATACTGAAATTGAATCCATGTAAGGGTGAAGTGAACCAATATAGACTAAGAAGAGTCCATAACTCGAATGGGTGGATGATACTCCACCTCTACCCAACTTCGTAAATTCTACCTTATCTACCTTTGACATTGTAGACAACCCTAAACAACATCTCACAAATTTGTATCCCAATTTGGGCTTATAATGGGCCCTCCATATAACCAGAAGGCAAAAACGTTTATGTGTTTCATGCAGACTCTAACAAGGCTAGACTTTGTTTGGTACAACAGCCTACCAACAGAATCCATTGCATGATGGGAAGACCTATGTCGTCAGTTCCATTATCAATTCTTCTACCTGCTAAGAAAGACAACAATTTTTAACCAGTATAACTACAAGAAATGAATGAATTATAGGGTTTCTAATTTCATGGAGATCTGGAATGGTCTAACCTATTCACAACATCCCTCTCTCACAAGATAAAGTGTGAGAAATTTGTGCTGAAAAATCATAGGGATGATTTGTAGACACCTATGATCCCCATGATATATCTGCGTGGGTATTGAGAGTTTGATAAAATTAGAAAATATATTGAAGAGGATATTTAGATAACCCAATCCAAAACTGAACTCATTCACATAGTATAAGGGAAAAAGTTTTGAAAAAACATAATTTTTGGTTTTCACCCTCAATCCAGAAGTAGGGAACATCTAGGCACTGAGGAAAGATCCAAACCACCAGGCACCTCTTGTTGAGTGGTGAAAACAATAGAATCTCCCTCGAACAGAAGCATAAAGAAATTAGTGTCACCTAGGATTTTCGTAATGGATGAACAAATTAAACTCCTTCCAAAATTAATAGGTCCCTTATTCTTTCTTGTCATCCATTCATAATAACATTTTCAATCTTCCACATCCTATGAATCCTAATGAGATCATCCCCACCGACCATCCGGACTACTACCTTTACTATAGGAGTCTAGGTTATAAAATATGGGAATTATTTCTATTCAAATGTTTCCTTCAAGGCATGGTAAATTTTGGTAAGGTGGGATGAGAAAAATCTCTAGACCATGTGGCAGGCATAACTATTTTTTTTGTCATAATAAATGGATGGTTGGATGAAATTTTTGGCCAAGTGTGCACGAAAATGTGAAAATTGTACGACTCATAAAATAGTTTATCATGATCATGCCACCCTTATAGAACAACCACACATACTTGTAATAAATCCACCACCTCATAAGGAAGCATTAGATGATCCTCCTAGAGGAAGGTGTGACCATCGGAAGCAAGAAGAAATAAAAGAGAAGGAATCATACTCTTCTCCTGTGAAATCCCTCTTCCTTGAATATTTCTTATCTATAACATTCACATTATGGTAAATTCCCCACCAAATGGAAACATCATCGGATGAATATCTCATATTTGGATCTGTCATGGTGATACATTTGATAGTCCCCTTATCTGATGATGAATATTCCCCTGAATATGAATTTCCCACACATAACCATGGAATGGGAGGCCTCATGCACTGAAACCAAGGGTACAGTGGATAGCTCAGACATGGTTAGACCTAATATCCAAATCATATCCCCGTGGACAAAATATATGCAGCTAAAACTCATTATAAATCACTCCCACGTGACCAAAAGAGGCAGTGAGGTGCCCTAGAATCCTCTAGAAATCACCCACATTTGATTGGCTTCCATGACCACCTATAGAGTTCGATCCAATCAACCTAGACAATGGGAAAGGCCAGAATTACCAGCACCACTAGAAATAGATGTCCCCACGACCTTTTTACAAGCCCCAGACATGTCCACCTCGAATGACTTAACTCTACAACCACATTCAATAGAGAATCCCCATATCAGGGAACTGTAGACTTTTGAACCCGAATTATGACATTCTGAAATAGTTATCGATAGTCACATCCAGTATCTCAATCAATGATAAACTCTTTATTTAAAGATTTCTCAAGGTGGAACATGTTGAATACCTATAAATCCCATGAGAGTTTGAGAAAGATTTCACTATATATAGTTCCTATCAAGAGGAGACTATGTCCTTGGAATTCATGTCACCATCTCATTCAATGATCAAGATTAGGAAGAGGCTATCCAATGACATTTTAGTCCCCTATATGTTTTTGGTACACTCAATAATTTCATTTCCTAATGTATTTCTATTAATGATGTATCTGGAGTCAATATCATCCAAATTCAAACCCTTTAATGTTTTGGATATGGAAATGGGAACCTATCACCCAAAAATATGACCATTCAAGGGTATTATATGCATGATCAAAGACCCATCGAGAAGATCAAACTCGAATCTAGGTTTTGGGGACACACATCTATTACTGATTTCATGATTATTATTGAAGATAACACATATATTTTTGTACTTGGGTGGCCCCAGCTACATTTCCAGTTGGTAGTACCTTCAACATTTTGTTAATGTCTAATGTATCATATAGATAGAAATGGTGGCATACAACATTGTGACAATGCCCCCTTCAAGACTTGTAGATCCACATATGATGAAACATATTTCTTTAATAATGGAGGAAAGAAATAAATGGTGGATGATGATATGCAGTTTGCAGATCCAAATGGAATTGGGACTACCCTATGAATCCCTGAGGTATGCTCAACAGTGACTATGTGCTCCCCATAAATCTATTCAAGGTAGTAGATCTAATCACATGGGTCTAAAACCCTCCCATATATAGTGATAGTGTAAAAGGAAATCATATCTAGAATCTATCTACAAAACATCAGATAGAAAAGTATGATAATGTCCCTTCTAAGTTTCTCCCTCATCCTGATGGTGATGGGGAATCCCTCAAATTTATCGCTTCATATAAAAATGTATCCACACAATCTGGGAGAGCATATGATGAGGATGACCTCATAAATGCCCCGACCAAATTTGAGGAAGGTGTCTCCACATCCATAAATGAGCTTAGAAAAATATATCTTGGAATGGATGAAGACCCTCGGCGTACTCAAATTAGAGATGTCATGCCCTTTGAAGAGAAAGATATATACATTGCATTTATAAATAATCATTAATATCTATTATCTTATAACTATATATAAATTCCTAGAATGAATCTATATTTGGGTACATACCATCTTGGACTGCCCGAGGAGCATTAGGGCTTCAAACATGAATCTAGGAGGATGCACCCCTCTCATGCTACCAATGTAGAGGTATAAGTAGACAAGTTGATCAAAGCCATCATTTTTCAAGAAGTGAAATACCCAAGATAGATTTCTTACATTATCCCTATCATGGAAAGAAACATGTATATTAGGGTCTACATTAATTTTTGGGAACTTAATCCATATTTACTAAAATAAGATTTCCCATTATCAATCACCAAACCCTTTATCGTTGCAATTTTTGGCTTTCAATACCTTTCTTTCATGGATGGGTACTTAGGGTAGTATCAGATCAAAAAGGCCCCGAAAGATGAAGAATCCAATACCTTCAGAGTGCCTGAATGGATCTTCTACTATAAGGTCATGCCCTTTCCCTTAGTGAATGTTGGCGATCCATATCATTGCAACATACATCACATCTTTAATCAATTCTTGGGAAGGATATTCAGTTCTTATGCCGATGAACTGGATGTTAAATCTTGATAGAAACATGATCCCTTCATGGTTATCTTGAAAATATTCGATATACTTCAACAACATAGTTTAAAAATGAATATATGAAAATTTTCATTTGGGATAACATCAAGATACTTCCGTGGTTTTATAGAATTCCATCGTAGCATTGAGGTTGATCCAAAGATGACATGTTCTATTTTATCAATGTCACCCCTCGTAAATCCCAAATAACTGAGGTAACTCCAAGGGCACCTCACCTACATTTGGTGTATTATGTCCAACATGGCTGGGAGAGCTCTCCCCTTCAGCAGGATAATGAATAATGGAATCACCTATCAATGGGATGTTGACTGTTAAAAATCCATTGATTTTTTCAAGAAGTACTTATGTCACCCACCAGTTTTGATTCTTCTGGTTTAAGGAATGCCAATAATCATATATGTGTATTCCATGAGAGCTCACTCATTGCAGAGAAAAATTATACAAGTAAAAATAGTCTCTACTACCTCATCAAAATGATTCTAGGTACTAAGACCATATATTCTGATGTCAAGAGTAACAATATTTAACTCATCTCTGCAGTGAAAATGTTTTTCCATAACATTCATCACCAAAAAGTCCACCTGGCCTCTCATGGGTGGTCATTCATAATCTAAAGTATATCCTTTTTATTCCTATGTTGACTGGGTTCTTGACTTGATGGGTGGTCATTCTACTGAAATATTACATTTAGTTCATATCATAGAAGTCAGTGAAAGGAAAACACTGGATGATTTCCTCACAACACATCCTACCTTGTATAATACACTGGAGGAAATAAAGCTTCTGGATGGGGAGGTCTTATATGCCTATGAAACTCTTTGGACATGGGAGATGTCCTCTGATGGAGCCTCTTTGAGCCCTATTGGAGGCAGTATGGAAAACATGAAGCTCAATCAGGTAATTCTATGGATTATATTTATCTCTTCAGAAAAATTAGTTTTCTCCAACTCTTTCCCACTATCCAAATGCTGCCTAAATAATGAGGCAGAATAACTATCCCTCATCATTAAATTTGAACTATCCCTATCATTTTATAAATCCTACTTGAATATCAAAGGGGACTCAAAATTAGTGATAAATCATATCAATAAAGAATATACCGTTAAAAATGAGGATGTAGACCATGTCACTAGATAAATCATGGGACTGATGGTATAATTCACTTTTGATCCCACATTGCATTATGTTCTCCCATCATAGAATTCTCATATTGAACTAGTGGCCAATGCATCCACTATCCTAGTCAACCTTGGTCAGGAGTAATAAATATTTTGTATCTGAAATAAAAAGGTAGTCTCATCGAACTTCATATGTGATATGTTATAAATCAATCAAGTGTACACTTCCCTATAGAGTGGTGATAAAATGTCCACCCCTAGATAGATGGAGCCCATAATTGACTCTCTACAAAATGGGATTCTCCCAAAATATTTTAATGGAATAGAACAGATTTGGCAATGAGTATAAAATTTCACTCTGTATGATGGTGAAAATTAGAAAAAGTCTCTCTAAAATGGGTCTTTTATGAAATTACCCTCAAATTAATATTAGAAGGATAAATTCTCACTATCATGGAAGAAGTTCATATAGGATCTTACTACATCAATCAGTCAGGAACCAGTTTGTCCAACCAATTTAGGAGGTTGGGATACTATTAGAAAACGTGGATACAAGAAAACATGTAATTCACTATAAAATATAATGTGTTCAATATCCCTAAAAACATTTTCCATCATCCATTTGATTTTTTAAATAAATTTAAATATTCATAGTCTTTTTCCATTTGGGGAATGGATGTTTTCGAGAAATATCACAAAGATACTGGTAATAAGTCTATGTATATTTTTACTAAAACTTACTTATTTTACCAATGGGAAGAGGAAATACACCCGCAATGAATTCAATATTAAGAATGTCATCAACTTTCTAAAGTCTCATATCATCACCAATTCTGGGTTCCATCACACAGTATTGATGGAAAATATCACCAACCTATATTCTACATAATTTAAGTGAATGTACTATTGTTTTAATATTGAGCCCAATCACTCATCCTCCTATTAGGCAGTGGAAATTGGAATTATAGGGACCTTTAATAAGACTGTTCCAAATATGATCTAGAAGGTGGTGAACAAGGATAATAATTCTTTATTGAAAAAAACTTTTCCATGATTTATGGCCCTACTACACCACCACGCATATTGTTACATAGGAAATTCCATAATTATTAGTGTATGGGACAGAAGTAGTTTTACAAATAGAGGTATAGCTTCCTTCACTTTGAATAGCCATTTGAGAATAGATCTCAGATGATGTAAAATAAAAATAAAGTCGATCGAAGAATTGGAATGACTATATAATAAAATATTTAAAAAACTTCACAACCTAGATGTACATTAGAATCATATTACAAAAGCTTTTAATAAAATAGTTCTCCTTAAATTATTTCTCCAAGTGGAATTGGTAATGGTCCTCAAAACCCCAATGATATTGAGAAAAACTCCCCTGAAACTAGAACCCAAGTGGTAGGTGCCTTATGTAATACGTATGGTTTATCATAGTGGAACTTAGTCATGGACCACCATGGATGTGGAGCATGTCACACCTCCAACGAATGTTATATTTCAAAGGAAATATTTTTCATATTTTTCATCAAATGGGTATATAAATCAGAGTAATTCATGTCATTAATCCTAATTACCTGACTTATACTATAAAAACTTATCCCAACCATATGACGATAAACTATATAGAGTAGGTCTTATTCGCATGATGTTAAGCTGTGTGGTTCCATATGAACAACATATGTCTTGATTCCGACTATTATAGGATAAGTAGTGATTCACAAACCTCTATTCATGGTCCTAGCCATAGGATTGCATTCATTCACATA
This sequence comes from Viscum album, assembly GCA_963277665.1. NCBI lineage: Eukaryota > Viridiplantae > Streptophyta > Magnoliopsida > Santalales > Viscaceae > Viscum > Viscum album. The sequence continues at coordinate 1,659,118,595 of OY728146.1, forward strand.
TGTTGATCCAATGTTCTTATTGAATGACATTAAACTATAATTAAAATTTTCTTACCACGTGACATTAAAATGAAATTAAAATATCCTTACCGCATGATATAAAACTGAACGGATCCACAACATCCTTTTTTCATCACATAGCGTGATATACATAATTACCACATTATGTAAAACTGCATGGATCCATTATATTCATCTTCATTTATATTAAGTCACCAGCATCCTTACTTTATGATGTTAAACTACACAAGTTTCATAGAACTACATACATCCTGATTCTCATTTCCAATAATATATGAAGGTATTCCTCAATCCTATATCTTGGTCCATCCATCACATGATACAAAATTCCCCTATCCAGCCCTTAAATGCCTCTATATGGTAATAGAAACCCTTTTCATTACTTTTTTCTCAAACTGAGCGTAGCTTATGTGGGCTTGGGAGTCTCGATAAGTGCTTCCCTGCACAAACAAGGCCTAGTATCTTTCAACAGGCTGATGTGAGTACTTAATGAAAGATCGTAAAAGTCATACCATGAATCTTCACTACATAATGATAAATTGTACATTTAATTTCCCATTCATGATATTAAGTTGTATACTCTTGTGGAACGCACCTGAGAATGCCATTTCAGTTGGTGTTGGTCTTCTACTACAACTCCATCCATAGTATCCCTCATCACATTATGGATACCACATACTTTCCACATGAATTAAAACATTTTAGTTCTTGAAGAAGTATGTGTATCATGATTCTCATTTTAAGGTAATATGAAGTGATGCCTAGATTTCAATTTTTGGGTCAACCAACAACATAACCACCTTTTCACATTGGTCTACATTCATCCTTTCCACATGAATTTAAACTGTACACTTCCTTAAGAAATATTTTTGGCTTGATTCGTAACATCATTGGAAAAATAGTATTTTCCAATCAATAACCACATGTCACATTATTCATTCCCTCATAGGATACGTAGTGAGGTACAAATTACCAACACTAGTCTCAGTAACATCATATCAATATAAATGTCCCCCCTATTCATTTACAGGCCAGACCTATAATAGGAAAATCATTAATAAATATGTGTGGCATGATTCCCATCACCAAGGGATGTGTGCTGACACCCATATGTCCATTCATGGTCCCAAATGTGATACCTCCATTTCATGTTTAGGGATTTTCATCCCCACGACCTAATGTTAAACTATACTAACCTTCAGAACTACATGTTGTTTGATCCTCATTTTCATGAGATACATAGTGATGCCCGGACCTTCACCCTTGATACCAACCATAACATTTCTATTCATTATTGTCGTTCCTACGTCCTTACCACATTATGATAACCTGTATGGAATTAAATCCTTACCATGTGATGATAAACTATAAAGAAATTATCGTGGTCACAAGGCCTTAAAACTGCACAAAAAAATACATCTTTATCTCATGAAAAAAATTGCACAACAAATTTTCTCACCACATGATGTTAAAATGCATCGCTTGTCAGAACTACATGTGTTTTGATTCTCATTTACATGAGATACATAGTGTTACCCAAACCATCACCCTTGGCCCCAACCAAAACATTTCCATTCATTCATGTCAGCTCCTATATCCTCACTCCATGAAGATAAACTGCATGGAATTATTACCTTAAAAGTTGACATTAAACAAAAATGAAAATTTCTTGGTCACATGATATTAGAAATGCACAACAAATATGTCCTTACTACATAAAAATAAATTTCACACAAAATGTCATTATCGTTTGATGTTAAAATGCATCAAAAATGTCCTTACTACATGAAAATATTATTTTTAGACCATCACCAATTTTTTATTCTCTATCAAAGGACTACAAGAGACTTACCTTGGTCAACTAGCGTACAGGGTGCTTCTAAAATATTTTAAAATAACCTCAATCCATGTGCCGCCCATCATGTCTTGAGTACCATTGGTTTCTAAAAGCCATTCATAACGCTTGTACAATAAAATATATCTCTCAGTTCGACTATTATATTGACATAAAAGGGAATAAGGCCCATCAAACGATGACATCTTGGTCAAATATAAATGTATTTATAATTCTTGTGAGTCTGACGTCAAGGAGGCAGAACTCAACACCTCAGCATGATCTAAATTTCTCCCCATATGACTATCCTATATCATTATTCATGACCAGATAACCTTGATCCTTGATTTAAAACATTTCCATATCTTACTCATAAGGATGTTGGAGTCCTCTTAAACCTCGGTATCCTATTTAAGATCTTTTGAAACATTTACCATATTAGGTCCATGTGATTCATGACCATAAACTGCTTACTCTTGGACAAAGATTTAAAAATAGAAATGATGGCCTATGATGTTCCAAATCACAAGAACATAAACTTCTAGTGAACGAGACATAATACTTGTCAGGTTGAGAACCCATAATGGGAGGACAAATAAAAATTGAAGTCTTCACTCATTAAACTCTTCATCTCCACAGTTTAAGCAGAAATAATGGACGATATAAATAATCGATAAATCTCATAGGTCCCACTTTGTGGCCCTAATAAAATATAAAATATTCTCACTAGACCCCCTAGTTCAGAAAAAAGGTAGGGAAATTTTGTGTCATGTCTCCTCACTATGATAATATGTTCCCTAAGCGGTGAAACAAAATTCATGGTGTTCAAACCATTCATGGGTATTACATTTTTCAAAAATAACACTACATGATTTGAGTACCTCAGATCACTATAAACCTTTCATGGACCATGGGAAAGATATATGGATTCTAGGGAGCCTTTTCATGACTATGCATACATGGATTTGATCATGTATATGAACCCAAGGCCATTAACCAAATTCATCACTCTGTAAAAATACATTCCAATCCAAATAATCCCTGACATCATCACGGAAGAACTCAACACCTCAGTGTGTTTGAATTACTCCAAGTATGACTATCCAATATCATCCTATGGATCTCAGTACATTTTTCCATGATTTAAAATCTATTTACTAGACTATCTGAGTGGATTAGACATCCTATATGTTATGTCGGCATTGTTTTAGCCTTTATTAATGACGGAATGCAACACTCCCTTCTTGAACCTTGGGTGGCCAAAACCTCAACAACATAAACTATTGGGCATAGGGCTTGAGCTTCATAATCAAACGATAAACTTCTCTATGGTGCCACAACCCTTCCCAGATATCCTTTTTTCTATAAATAACTTCTTCATCTAGACATTTGAGTCTCCATAAATCATTGATATCCCACATAAAGAAGTGGATATCATCTTCCCTTGTCCATGACATTGATGCATAAGGTCATTGAACCACCATCTAAAGGAATATCCTCCTTACAAGAAAGGATCTTCAATCCTTGCGAGCTTCAGTGATAATGAAGCATAACTAAAAATCTTAAGTGTCATGGGAGATACCAGTTATGTTTACTACATCTTATATACATACACCCAAGCTTTGTTTTTGGATTTACATAATCCACTCACACCACTATATCATCATAATGAGATATCATAGATTTTTCCTCTTTCTTTGAAACCCTGTGAGAAGTATGACAATAACTTGAAGAAATCCAAAAATAACTAAGTGGTATATTTCAGACAAATATAACATAAAATCATGTCAAATAAAATACATAAATGAGCATCGTTAGGTGCATTTCATGAATTTATAAGGTATTCTCAAACTGCATAAAGGGTTCGCGAATCTCCTAACCTATAAAGGAATCACAGGTCGTATAACCCCCTAATGGAAATGTGCAATGTCATGATCCCTTTTGAGATTCATGATCAGTTTCCCTTGACATGGTATCATGAATTTCATGATAATATGTCATTTGAATGATCGATTAAAAAGTTCATTTAATACCCACAATAAAATCACAATCCTCATCACTGAAGTTAAAAAAATTACTAAAGTATGGTTTTTGTTTGGAATTGAAATTTTCACGATAGAAACAAGTCTAGTGGGTAAAGTTTTTGAGAAATGGGGTCTCATGATTAGGTCTCGCAAACATGCCTCATGATCCAGACTCAAAGAATGGTATTATGATAGGGTATTGTTATAGAGGCAGGGCGAGATAGCTCTAGATGAATGATAGTTAGTGGATAATGCCACCCTCCATCCCTCTATATATAGGGTTTACCATGGAATACCAAGAATCACCTAGTAGACCAAACATCATCTAAGAAACTAATTTATGATAATGGAAAAGTCTTAGGAGTACATTTACTTTCCTCAGAACCGAGCCCTTGTCCCTATAGATGTCACTCCTTAGGGAGGGTATTTGTTGAAACCCGCCAAATGAACATCGGAAAATTCAAAGAGGAAGTAATACATGAATTTCAGTTTTCTTTTCCCCCAAATAGAAAATTAAGATGATGGTTTCTAAGAACTATGGATCGCATGAGCCTTCACAGGACTTCTGATTGAGTGACCATTTTATGGTTAGGTTAAGAATCCACATCAAGCACATAACATGCTTTAGATCCAATGGAAACCAATTAAAAAATCACTCCTTCTCTAGAAAAGGTTCTCCATAAAACCAGTGGTAACACGAAAGTAGTTGGATATGGTTCCCTAGGTCGTGTGGTTTGTTGGTAGCAATCACCTGATGATCTAACCTGAAAATACTTTGAAAATAAGGACAAAAGTATCTAAAGGTGTAAGGACTCTAGAATTAATTAAAATCACGTGACTCATTACTAGTGGGAAGTGTAATTTTCCTTTAAAACCTTCACGTAATCTATCATGACTCCCAAACCATTGTAAAATAAAATAAATAAAATAAAATGTGGAGGAGGTCGGAGCCTTTTATGGTCATAAAAAGGTATGTGATGCACCAATGAATATCTACTAGACATCGTGAGTCCATGGTGATATACCCACCTCATCTAGTGAGATTCCTTTGGATTTTCAACCTCATCAAATGGAAATCCTTAGGTACATCAAGGCAACCATGTTCTTCCTTTTGGATCCCAATGGAAAAATAGATGGATTTTACATGAAATTATAACATATCCTCATAATCTTGTTGTTGTTCATGTGATGAATCATAAAAAAATAGAGTAATTATCTTTGACATTACTCATGTAATCTCACCTTACTCCTTGGAATTCTTAAAATAAAATAAAGAGAATAAAATTGGGAGTATGCGGAAGCCTCTCGCAGTCATCTAATGCTTGTGATGTGCTTAGGAAGTCTTTAATGAGGTCCCAAAATACTCATGGACAAGACACCTTGGTCTCATCAATACCCCCATAACAAGAAATACTTACCTCATCAAATGTAATAGGTAAGGAAAAAAACATTCCATGAAGGCCTTTCAATAGGCACATTGGTCTCACGAAGGCCCTTATATGTTTCAATATGACAATAAGGAATTTATTCAGCATATATGCATGATCAAACAAGTACCCATTAATTTGTAATAATCCAATGATGGAGGCATTGATATGGGGATTTGAAGTCAATGAAAATTAAGTGATGCCCTAAGAGAAATCCATGAAAAATACTCACGAAGATGCATGACACCAGACCCCTTCACCCACTCAATCCTGGATCTGTACCAGATATGCCACTCAAATCAGCTAACAATTGGGGTGTGGATGCCTATAAATTCCCCAACCCAGAATGATAAATGTACTATTACCTATTGCAACAAATAAGAATAAATTTGGTAATTTCCCACAGGTACCAAAGAATTTTTCTCAGAGTATGTGTTCTTGCAACTGGTAAGTCTTATGTCAATTAATATACTAGAGAATAATGGGAGTGGTCATAAACTATGCATAAATCACTTTGTGTGATCATTAATAGATCACGTGAAGGACTTATAACATTATATGGAAAGAACATATCGAACATCAACCGGGTCATGCGACACTCAAAATAAACTAATACTAAATAAATCTAAGGCATTCAAAATAAATGGGCTTGAACAAATACAAAAAGGTGAAAGACATGTACAAAAACATGTTCACTAACCCTCATGCGCTTCCCATGAGCTATCCATGACACAAAATATAATGGAGATATTTCACCTAGATCTCGTGAAGCTTGTTCATTATGCCACCCAGGTCATGAAAAGTCTTCTATAGATATTATATAAAGTCACATGGTTCCTCCAGGGCATGCCACTTTAGTCCCACGAATCCATTCAGGCTTCTCCCTAAGCACCGGGATGTCCTTCAGATATATCTTCCGACCCGTATAATGGCACAATCTTGTGAGAGATGGGTCTCACATATGCATTTTTGAATGTTAACTAAGTCCTCATGATACCCTCTAGAAAATTCAATCAAGACTTGCGATGCCCTCTAGACTTGTCGGCCAGGTCTCACGACTCCCTCTAGGGATGTTAGCAAAGACATAGGACATCATACGAGACATATTTTATTGACTCTCATGAAACCCTTCATATGTGTCAAGCCAACTCTTATGAATGACACCAGATAAAGTAAACTGGATCATGTTACACCCTCTAGAAAAGCCATCTAGGTCATGAAATGGAATATAGGATTTACCACATGGATCTTGCGATGTCCTCTAGAAATGTCATCTTTCATCATGAGAAGTCCTTTTGATATTCCACCCAGGTTATATGAAGTCCTTTAAAAATACAAACTGAATCATTTAATTTTATTATAAGATACCTGGTATATACTCTCTGATAAATCATGGAAGGTGGAAAATTGACGTATGATAGGAAGTCAAGAGGGTAATAAGGGAAACCTCATAGTGTAAGCCCCAGCTAAAAGAACTATGATGACTTTAATTACTTCCATAGTTAGGATATGTAGGACACCTCTTAATGTTTTAAGCTCCACTGGGCTATCCCAATATGTAAGTCCCTCACTCTCCACACAATGATATTGATCAATTTGTATACCATGTTTCTCACATCAAGTATATCTCAAGTGATCTTAGGGATTTTCAATAATCATATCATTCACATCACAAGTCTCCACCAACTAGTGAAACTTATGTATGGGAAGACTGGATTAGTGGAATGACACCTTAGCCTCAACATATAGGAATCTACCTTAGGGAATTTCCCAAAGGCATGATTGAACTATGAGAACTATGAATCATACAATAACTATGATACATAGGATTCGTTTCTAAGAATTGAGTTTAAATAAACATCCATTTCAATGTTAGACTTATGATGATGTCATATTAACCATTGGGGCCTAATCATTCTCATGGGATTATTGCTCTACCTTATCCATCATTGAACTGATAAATAAAACAAACTATGATGAATCTTGTTACATCTATAACCAAGATATGTAGGATGTCTCTTTGAGTCCGGATCTCTATAATAAATCATCTCAGGAAAGTACTAGAACATATGTCTCACACCCTATGAAATGAAAAAAATGATCATTTTAAAGCCCTTGTTTCTCACACCTATCATATCTCATGTGGGGTTAGGGAATTCCAATAATCATGTCATATACTCTATATGTATATAAAATGACAAGGGAAACCATAGTGTATAGGCTCAAAACAAATGAACAATAAGAACTTTGATTTTCTTCATAATCAAGATATGTAAATGGTCCCATTAGGACATGATTATGAACATTTGGTGTCCTAAGATCACCCCTATAAGTCCATTCCATATGACTTTATACATCATGGGTCCAAAAAAATGTGTGGGTTTTGATTCTTATAATAACAAGGATACATAGGACATTTCATAATGGTGGAATCCCCTCATCAAAATATTAACCACATCTTCATGTGGTAGAAAATTCCAAAGCGCATGGTTATAAGGCTTCAGCACATAAGGGATTGTCCAATACTGTAATATGATGAAGAACCTCAGATATATACAAATGGATTCACTAAAGAGACTCCAGTTTTCTACATATGAAAGAGAATAAACCCTTGATCATTTTTACGTTAATTAAACCCATATCAAGATTAGGACGAGATTCATGAATATATATTAAATCTATAAGTGAGTCCCAATGTAGTCAATAACCCCCCAAGGTTCAATATGTCGGACCTCCTATCCTATTGATAAATGTGATTCCACAAGATTCCTTGGGCTTGACACCAGAGGTGACCGCTAGCCATTGGAAAGTAGTTTTGTACCTATATATGGATGAGGGAACCATTTTAAGTTTTTGGTAAGAGTGAATATGGTAATATAATGTTCATGATTGTGCACAAAAAAAAATATTGAACAATAAATTTTTGTTATGTTTTTAATTAACACCTAAAGGATGTTTCGGTCCAAGAGGATAACCCCCCCTCTCCCCCCCCCTCAACCACTATAGTATTTGATAATGGTGTGCTGATAATATCTGAATTAATAATTATTTTTTCATTCTTAAATTTCCCCATTTAATATTGATTCATACATTATTATGTAATAGTTTAAACATTCCATAAACCCAATTAATAAACTTGATTAAATTACCCTTTTAGTTACACGTATATTACTCATACCTACTTTTGAAGCAATATTTTGATATCCTATTCTTATACCTGGTTATATCTGGGTGTTTGTTTTCTAGTAATGTATTTACATCTTGAGTCAAGATACTCCTCTCAAAAATCCCAAAACAATGAGTAGAGATTATTGTCATAGAAAATTTCTATTGGGTAAAGGTTCCTCATCTAATGACCCTAAACCAAATGACATATTTTGAATGAAGAATTGTGATCTTAAACTATGTGAACCACTCTTTAGGGATTTCTAAATTTGTGAATTTCAGTTTCCATTCACATCAGTTTAAGCATTTCTTTTATCACTAGGTATATTGCCTAATATTTTAGTCAATGTTGCAGGATCTTAAACTATAGCCCCATTTTAGTCAAATTCTTTCGGATTTAACCGCAAACCATCATTGGTCTAGCTTTTAATACCTTAAGATAACCAAGAAATGATACATCATGCTCACGAGGTTGAGAACCCACAAAGGGAAACCTAGGAAAATAGTGATTTTATGATTTCTAAGAATTCACCTTGTATAACATAGGAAACAATTGAGTTCCAAAAAATAGAATAGTTAAAAAATATGGATTCAAACCCTCAATGAATGGTATCATAAAATTTGATGCTTCGTCCCACTAAGACTCTCCTCATTTTGCAGCTTAAGAAATTGTTAGGTTAGAAAATAGGAAATATACATAAATTTGGAGGGGTCCACTATAATTTAGTAGAAAATTCCATGCCATGCTAACTATGTCCCTTGAACAACAAATATATTATAATACCTCTTAGTTACTCACATATTATTTGAAATGATTTTCATGAAAGTAAAGAAGTTTTAATTTAAATGTATGTGAGCCCTTTTAAAAACTAGAATCCTCCTTCCAAAATCCCCTTTTGATTTTAACTATATTTAGTGATGTTTCAACTTATAACCAAATATACTAATCATGACTAATAGTGATGGTATATATGCCACCATATTCTCCATGTCTATATTTTTCGAAGTGCACAATTCCATGAGGAATAAACATCCCATATTTTAGTGAGATAATCTTATATTATGGTGGTGGTACAAGTGTCACCATATTTGAATAGACTATATATGTGTTAGTTCACATGATTAAGAGAAAGTAAAAAATCATAGCCATTTATCTCATATAATCACCCTTTATTATAGTGATTTTATATGTGATTCTATATCAATACCATATATATTAATCAAGGGGAACTTGTTAAAAAATACAATATTTTTATTCATATCTCATTGTTGACTAAATAATTTGAATTTTATGATTCACTTATTCTATATTTAGATGCTTTTCATGTGAATTCAGTGATGTTGATAATAAAATTTTTCATTTTTTGGATTATCATAAAATGATATCTTGAACCATATAGAAAATAAAATAACTAATAGTTGTTTGAAATGAAATAGACCTATAATTAAGGGATAAAAAAGAGATATAATATTTTATATTCTATGTTTATCTCACTATATATAAGTGGAATCTATAATTGGAATGTTATTACAAGGAATTATCAAAAGACTCTTGAATTTGGATCAATGTTTACAATGAGTCATTCACAAATTGGAAAAACTAATATAATATTGCATCTTATACATCAACATCATGTCATAGAACATATTCTCATATAACAGAATTCATTCCATCCCTTTTATCCTAATCAACCATTAGTTCTTCCACTTTACTAATTTCTTATAAGTAGTAAACTCTTGGAAAAGTAGGTCAAAATTTTATTATGTCAGCTTACTAATACCTTACATTCCATTAACATATTTTTTCACTCCACTATGACCATCACTTATTGGGAATATTTTTCATATATTGTGGTTATGATATTGATGTAGTAGGTTTTGGATTATATATTTCAGTGCTTACAATATAGTTATCTCACTCACTCCCAAACACCAATGAGTTACTTCATGATTACATGGATTATGAAATGGTCATACCCTCTGTATCCCAAAGTGGTGAACAAGTTCTATAGGTTATTTATTTGACCCTTCATCTCACTAAGGGGTATCAAGAACCATATAATTTGTGATATTATATATCCTTTGATGCATACTCTATTGAATTGGTTCAAGCTCTATGTTTAAATTGGAGTTTATTTTTAGAACAATCATGTAATTGAGAACCAAATCAATCAAATAATACCAAATATCTACATCCCATATGTGAAATTGTACCAAACTATTATGTACCCTAATAAAATTACCCTAATGGGTCACCAATCCAATGATATATTGATCTATTTTAGTATGGTATAAGGATGTTGAGATTTTTATATTGAGTATGTTTTCTAGTAAATGTAATGCAGGGATGATTAGTAAGAGGTATTGATACCAACCTTATTTTTATAAAGCATTCAATTATTTTACAATCATTACACTGGAATATCATACAATATAATTATACACCAATGAAGGCACTACACATTCATATGGATCTATAGACATAGAGTGCATTTCACCCCATGTTTTTCTTGTAGATAAAAATAGAGGGATGAACATATAAATAGGTATTGGTTAGTGTAATTGATAAAGAAAATGAAATTATACAATTTACTCACCCACCTAAAAACACTTTGTGACTTTTATGACCTATGACTTGAGATTATTTAATATATTCTCAACATTCAAGATGTTTTCTACTATACATGCATGATATTCCATGATATAAAATGAATTTAAGCCATGGTCAGACCCTGAGTTCTCTAGATCATATCTAGTTACCACTATAGTTGTAACCCCATTGGGGAGAACATGGACCAAATGTTCATAGGTGGGAACCAACCATTTTCCTTTAAATATTGTCTCAATATATTATAAATCAATTGCTTATTATGAAATTATAATAGTAGATGAACATTTAAGTATGAAAATGTTAATCATTTATGAGCCAGTCATGGGAAAAGGTATATTTCCATCAACCTCACCCACTCCCATCTACCGATTTCCTCCAACAATGGACCAACAATAGGTATCATTGGTAGTATCAAAAAAATACCCTTATAGGGTAAGGGGCCCCATATTAGGGATCTTACATTAGAGTAGGTAAACCTTTTTCTTTATCCTTATTGATCACATAATCACTTGGGCTAATTGGAATCCATTTAACAAAATAATTTGTAAAACAATAGTTTATGAAATAAAATATTATTATTACAGTGGTTAAAAAAGAATTCAATAACTACATCAAAACCAATATAGTATATTCTTATCAGAATGTATCTTAAATCCCCAAAAGAATAAGTCTAACTATATTTTTTCAATGGTTGTATTATTTTCCTTATTAAATCCTTCATCATTGTCCTCCTCCTCTTCACTCATCTTTGGATAAGTTATTTTGTTTACCCGATTTGAAAATAAATTTATATATCTCCATGATTGGACCACAAAAAGATGGTCCTTGATATAACCCCCCCCCCCTATTAAGATTAGACATGTATGTGATGTCAAAGGGGTAGTCACATGAATGAATCCAATGAATATAAATTACTATATATGAATTTATACCCATATTTCATTCATATTGGTGATAATCCTCAAGGAATTAAACAGAACACATGATTCTGGGAATAAAGCTTCAGTAGGGACCACTAGAAAAAGAGATATCACACCTGATTGAGTGGGATCACCAATATTCATTACCTTCTTTCTAGTCATGTGAGACACCAAGTGTTTCCTTGGTGTTAGACTATTTTGAGGCCTTCCTACCTCTTCTAAATTCTTTATGTCTTGTTAACAAGTAGATATTAGTGAAACCTTGAATTGGGACACCCGATCAACCAATATCCCTTATGGAATGATTAGATCCATGTCTTGATATATTCTGTAAAAATACCAAAAGAGGAAAAAATCAGAATAAGGGTGATTTTTATACCCATATAATCCAATTTTAGCATCTAAAATTGTCATAAAACTATAAGATATTGTTTATTTAATATGATCTATGGTTGGTAGTACACATCCTCTCTACATACTAGAATTGTCCCATGAATTTGTAGGGTGCATACCCCACACAGATGGTCACACCATTGATAATGGTAGCCAACAAGCCACACATTAAGGATATTAGGAATTAAAAAACTTTGTGACTACCTTTTTTATATCTGTGATGATGAAATTTTAAGATTAGTATAGAATGTAGAGGAGTATGGGATGAATATTTAACAAATTTTCCACATCTTGGTCATCTAGTGTGAGTGGAATATCTCTTCATATGATTTGTAAATATGGTCAAACAAATAATCCATTATGGGTTGGTCATTAAAATTTTTATAATCCTTATATGGCATATGATGAAACCCTAAAACACATGGGAGGTTCCGATGATCCAAAATAGGTATTTCCTTCTACAAATGTTTCCAATGTGATAGTTCAGTTTGGATAACATCGTCATTGAAAAACTGACCCACCTACCACTCGCTAATTAGGTTTCCATCAAGAATGATTTAGATCATAACTAAATGCATGATTAATATACTTATAAAAGGTACCCACAGATGAAAATTACTAATATTCCCACTGGGTGCAATAACTAATTGACTCAGGGAGTTACCTCCCAACCTCATTAACTATAACAGGCTTCCCCCAGTGTTGTCCAGCAAGAATCTTAACTCCCATGAGTATCGAGGATTAGAAATTTATGATGCCTCATTATAAATGGCTCTTACAGGTTGGTAATGATGTAAAGTTCAACCAAAATACTAAAGGAATCATTAATTTATGGTGAAGCTATTGGAGTTGAGAGGTGTACATGCGATTGAATGGGTGTCCAAGGAGGTGTGACTGGTTCATTGGTTTCTTTTCAGGTGTTATGGTGATACTGGCGATGCCTTGTTTGGATACATGGATGAGTGGACATTGGTATCGAGAAATGTGGACTGTGAGACGGTGTGGTAGCACCATCGATTCCAGTGATGAAAGCTCCAACGACGACGACGGTGGTGGTTCTGAGAAGCAATGTTTATGGAGATGACTGGATGATGATTACAATTTCTGCTTGAATCAAGGTGGGAGACTGAATTAGTGCCTATGCTCTTGGATCAACTCGCAATGATGACATTTGGCACGTGGATTGAAAAGCAGTTTATGTTTGTGAATTTTCAATTTGAAAACACTAGCTGTGGGGTGGAAATTTGGCTATGAAGAAGGCAGGATGTGAGTTTTTGTAATGTGGTGCTCTTTTTGAATTTTGTGATGTATAGTTACCAATTTTCCTTAAATTGGATCTTAGAAAATTTCAAAAAAGTGATTTGGAGGTGAAGCTCTTGGCCCATGGATTTTTTTTCTTAAAGGAGTATCTCTATTGTGAATAGGGGTTCTCTCTATATTGTCCAAAACAATGGTAGAGGGAATGAATTAGTCATATATTTCCCCTATAATTGTATCCAGTTTTGGCCTATTAATATCACAATGGTTTATCCTGACCACTCCATCCACCAAACAGATGTTTTTTGGGTTTATAATCCATTGATTAACAAATTTTTGAATGATATAAATATTGTTTTGATAGAAATAATATGATACCAAGACCACATGATATTGCCCCACTTATTGAATCCCTTGATCGTACAGTTCATATATTTGTTGCACATAAAAGGGTAGCCCCAGTCCATGCCAAAGGAAGTTCTAGGTAACAGATCCCAAATTGACACCCAACTTAGTCTCTAATCCGTAATATAATTTTTTACAATAGATTCACTGCCATGGTCTACCAGATCAAGTATGTATCATAGTTCTTTCATTTATAATGTGTCAAGTTTATGAATAAAGTATTTTCCATGATCAAACTCTTAGATGAAGAATCATTTCACAAAAATATTGGAATGATCAATCACATGGAAGTGGTTCATCCTACTCCATGGTTGATTATCTGGTTGAGGTGTGATAATTGGTGAATCACTCAATAGTCTATACCCATTTATAAGTAACCTCACTAGTACATGGTTGTATCAAAGGCCCAGTCCCATGAGACTAAAAATAAGGTGATTTCATGTGATAACACATTGACATTTTATAGGATCAAAAATATTTATTATTTAAATTCTAATCATGCTAGTAACTAAGAAAACCTATCATGAAGCGATTTCAAAAATAAAATAATGATTTTCGTCTTTTAGGGGAAAATTAATATTCCATAATTTCACATAAAAATATAATTATCATACACCACATAAATTCTATGGGAGTAGTGAGGCTTGAAATGGCAAGTAAGGAGTTACATATAATCATTATTGAATTACCATAGAATCCTATTCGCAGATGAGATGTCTTGAGAAAGATGGTAGTCCATGGAATAATTTATTCCTGGAAAAGTATAGTACATGAATATTATCAGTTTTAGAGTATGATAGTTCCAATAATAATTATTTCATGTAAGAAGGTTATTCTCAAATAGGATTCATTCAAAAGGGAGGATATTTTTTAGTGAAATGATGTTAGAGGGTCCCCACCTTTGACAAATATGTATAGGGGAGGGGACACCTATAACTCCATAGGTTTTAATGAACAGTTTTTTTCATTAAAATTCAAGATTATAATTCTAAAATATGTTTTCTATATTCATTAAGAGCAATTAAAATTTACCATGAAATCATTCATACATGATATGTATTGAACTAGTTACACTTTATTCACACATTGTGGAAAAATACAACAAAATCACATAAAACTAAGAATTAGAAAAAATTGATTATTGTAGGTTATGTATGATTGCATATTTTAAAAGTTCATAAATTAAAAAGGGACAATAAAAAAGAAATTAAAAATATCTTTAGAACCAACAAATCCCCAAGATCATC
Organism: Viscum album; assembly: GCA_963277665.1. Lineage (NCBI taxonomy): Eukaryota > Viridiplantae > Streptophyta > Magnoliopsida > Santalales > Viscaceae > Viscum > Viscum album. The sequence goes on from OY728146.1 coordinate 1,659,133,899, forward strand.
TTAATCATTTTCAATAACCATTTGTAGAACTAAATCAATAATGACAAAAAAGAATCATGAAAGGTGAAATCATGTTGTGAAATAAAACATGAAAAGAATATCAACAAGAAATGTACTTGTGAGGTTATAATGGGATGAATTTATAGTAAGTAATGGTCATTGTATATCTACTATAAAGTGGTATATAAATATTGGGTATAATACTACTAAATATTTTACCAGTTTTGGATTTATCAATATATATTTGATATACACAGATTTCATTTATATGTTAAAATATATATTTTCATTATATGTGTCTTATATTATCTAAAATTAAATATCTTATAGTAGAATTAAATTATACAAATTCATTTGTGAAAATTACTTCTATTTTAATAAAAATAATTAAAAACTATGGTTTTTTATAAAATACATTAATTTTCTATATTGATATCGATAAATTATATTTATAAAATTTAATAAATTATTATTAAAAAAGTAATAAATCTTATAGAGTTAGGAATAAAAGCAAGAAATGACAAAAATACTTAGAGTAATATTTTTTCTATAGGTTGTGTGTTTTTCTCTTAATAAACTAAATTAATGGTTATTAAATAATGATATTAGTAAAATATATTGATAATATTTAAAATTATTTAATTAATTATAATATAAATATTTTTATATGGAATAGAATAGGATTATATTCATATTTTTCTTATAAATTCTTGTTATAAAAAATAGTTTTATCAATTTTTATATTAAAAATAAATTTTGATCACATTTTTAAATTGAATAAAGTAAAATATCTTTCATATTATGAGTCATCGTATTAAAATTGGTTAATGGGTCCAATTAAATATTTGAGAATAAAAAATAAGTTATTGTTATAGAAGTTATGGTAATAGGGTTATTTTAAAAGACTTATTTTAAATTGTTTTGTGTTTTTATATAAATAAAATTAGTTTATTTCATTTAAATAATGAATTTAAAGTAATGCTTGAATATATAAAGAAATATATTGACACAGATTTGAATATAATTAATGTGAAATAATAATTGGTATGGTTAATATTTAATAAGTCATTTTTCTATAAAAGCATTTTTTCTTTTTGTCTTATATATAAATTTAAAAGTTAATTTTATAATATTTTAAAATAGAATTAGGTAAAATAATGTCAAATTTAGGAATCATCATATCAAAAATTGGTAAGAATTTTCATCTTATAATTTCAATAAAAATTATAATTACTGTATTAAACATTTAATTGTGGGTAAAAGGTAAAAATGTGGAAATCTACAATGGATCAGATTTCTAAATGAATAAGAAATTTATATAATTACAATTCAAATAAAAAGCACATAATTGAATGATCAATAATAAGGGGTTTAATTAATTAAATCCTATGAATATTTTTAGTTTAGAGTTTTAGATAATTTGGAAAAACTCTTACATATTTAACCCTTACAATACAAATTTAACACATCCACTCAACATCAGTTTTTCAATAGAAATAGTAATTATAAATTTGATCTTTTATTTCATTCCAAACACATTTTCTTATTTTAATATATATCCCTATATTGTAAATATATAGTTATATATTGTTCCTTCTCCTTTTTAAGACATATGAAAAAATTTGAAACCCTAGGATGAGCATAAAAAAGTTAATAAGTTATATAAAAATAAATGAAAATAATTAGTCCATCAAAAAACAATAAAAAATCCCTTGTTAAAGATTAAATATTCTAATAATATTTTTTATATAAAAATAATAAATTGCGCTTCAAATAAAATTCATTACCCACTTTTTTTAAAAAAAATGTTTCGTAAAATCAAAAGGGAAGAATAATAATTTATAAGGGTTACATGAAAAAAAGCAAAAAATTTCAATGAAGATAAAAATTTCTTCGTTAAAATATCATATAATTTATCTAGAATAAAAAAACATATTTTATTACCTTATGAAATCAAAATATTTCCATAAAACCAATAATTATATTTAATGTGTAATATATGAAATTAAAAACCAAAAAATAAACTCATGGATAATAATAATTTATTTCATAATGATGGATGGAATAATGTTAGAAAAAATAATATTTTTGTGATGGCCTTGATATAAGACCTCAGGAAACATACCATCAGGGTAATGTGCCCAAAAAATATTATGTACTCTCATAACATTATTCCAAGACATTTTATATATCGTCAAGGCCTTTTTCCAACACATTATCATTGAATGTGTAGGTATACACTGACCAAAACCCATTATTGTTTTTCACATGAGACATGTTGATGTATTAATAGGGTATCTATTATCAGTACCCACCCATCACTTACATATGTTCAATATATTACCCCTATATCAAATCAAAAGTAGAATACATAATCAATATTTTGTGATAATTAACATTGGTATTTGGAAAACTATCATAGTAGTTCTTAATATTTCACTCATTTAACAAAATAACCCAACATGATCATAAGTAATATAGATAAATAAAGTGGGTGGATTATTTTATCGATTATCTATAATTAGGCATAAAATAATTTAATGTATGTTTACATAGGTGAAAAATAACTTAATGAAATAATTACTATTATTCTTTGAAAAATAAGAAAAACAGCCTTCTTTTGTTATCTTTTAAAAATTCAAAAAAATGTAAAAAGTTACTACATTGAAAAATCATATAAAATTGTATATTAGTATTTCTAAAATGTATTTTATATGAAATTGGGATGACTATTAATGTTGTAAATAAACAAATATTTCTTTTTCACATATAAAAAAAATAAAAAAAATGGGAAATATAGAAAAGATTCCATTCAAAATAATGGTAAATCGAGTAAAAAAATTTAAAATTTTATTTGAAAATCATTGAATCATAAAATAATTAAATTATTGAAATATTTAAACACTTATTTATATTTATGGAAAAGAGTTTAAAACATTAAAAACAATGTTTTAACAAAAAACTCTTACCGCATTAGTAGCTTTTGAATACAAATATCATTGAATGAGGGAACTATAAAAGGATTTATGAAACACATTAATTTGATTAAATTAATTATATAATATGTATATGTTGTATTATATACCTTAAAAACATGTGGTAAATATGGTGAGGTTCTCAATACATGAAAATTGAGATGGGAATTCTTATTCCTTGAGTCTGACTCAACATGTATATTATTTAAATATAATATAATAAAAATATATTAATAAATTAATTTCATAGGTATTTTTTTAGGTATATTAACTTATCATGACCCATTTTATTTAATTTATTACTTTCTTATATAGTTATAAAATTTATTATGTTCATGCCAGATGTTTTGAGGATATTCAGTTCATAATCCTAAAAAACATTGGTAGGTTAACCATAATCAAAGGGACTATGGTTAAATATTATTTATAATATAAATAATTAAATAATTACAATTATTATGAATTAAATATAATTTAATATACATCCAAGAAATGAGTCCATGAAAGATTAATTGCATCACTTTTTGAAGGTGGTTGTCCAAACGTATGAATGAGCAACATTATCCTTCTTCAATGGATGTGAGGGTAATATGTCATGTAAAATAATATCTCTTGAGAAACATAAATATGTCATAAATTTCTTATATGTTCATTAAATATATAATAAAATTCACCATTGGGAGGTGTTTGTTAAAAATGCAACACATCTTATTGTCAAGGTGGTAGTCTTCATGTATGAAAAAGTGAGGTTTTCATTTCCCATGGAAAGAAAATGACATGATAAAGGGTTTTTAAAACAAAATAATATCTATTAAATATATGTAACATAATACTTTTATCATAAAATCCAGGTTATATAGTATTTTTAGGAGGTGAAAGATGATATAAACATGAAAACACTCGGTTTAGAGTTATACTTATTCCTCAGAAAAACTTTTTTGGATTATACCTTATTCCTTATAGGTTAATCCTTTCTGGAGAAAAAAACACTCTAATAAATGGTGATGATGTTTGGGAATGTAGTTTTTAGAAATATTTTGATCCAAATGGATAAATATGTTTAACTAAAAGAGGATAAGTGATTCCATTTTATAAGTGAGTTGGGTCGCAATGTTGTAGAAACATAAATATTAATATGTCACATGTGTATAACTCATTTAAAATGGCTCCAAATTTCCATATATAAAAAAAATAATTACTTTAATGTTGTAATAAATCAAAAATTAAAATTTAGACAAGTTTATTAGGCATTTTAAACCATATCTCAAAGTTTAGCACCCCACCTAACCATTTTAATCTTAACTATGATAACAAATTATCAATCTCTATGGGTCATGAAAGTAATTTTAAAATTTTCTAATTTTCACCTACATATAAAATTAATGAAATATTAAAAAAGTTCCCAAAAACATTACATATGATATTATGTTTATAATTTTTTAATGATTTAAACAAATTTTATCAACATTAAATACCATTTAAATTAATTTTCAATACTTCTCAAAAAATATGACTTTAAGGAAATCTAGATAACAATATAATAAGAATATAGACACATTTACCCACACATAAATTTTATAATTATCTATAATTTTTTTTGGAGTAATAATTTACCCAAAAAGTGTTAATTTTAATGTTTTTAAATTGAATTACATGATTTTTCTACTTCTTGCACAAGTGTTGCATCGGTATTGCAAAATAATTTCAGGCAATAATAACATCAGAAAAAGTTAAAAGTAAATTACTATCATAAATATAGTTTATTATTCATAATTATATCATTTATATTAATTATTATATCATATTTATATATCTTTATATCATAAAAAAATTATTGAGAGATGGTGAATTTCTATATGTACTTCGTACAAAGAATAATATATACGTCATGATCACATGAAAGTGGAAACAAAATTCCATATATTTGAATTTATGATTTTTTTGAATAAATAAAGGAATAAAATACGATTTAGGAAAAATTATGAATGACCTTTAATCCATATCCCATGATTTCAACCTCGATTAAAAAAATTTATCCTTTACTATGGTGATAAAGTTTACTAAAGAAATTATTCATTATGACTAAAAAATAAATTTACATTAACACATATTTTTAATATGATGATTAAAAATATTAAATCTGATCTCTATGACTTTATTTCAATAAATTGTTAATATTATTTTTAATATAAGTTCACATAACACGAAAAAAGTATTGTTTTTATAAAAATGTTGATTTTAAGCACTAAAATGACTTTATACCAAAATAAAGTATAATTTTCATTCCCTTGGAATTAATTAGACCATGTTAAATAAAATTAAACTTATTTGAATAGAAATAATAAAAAATATAATAGTTATTTTAAATTATTTCATTTAATCAAAATAAATGAAAAGGTTTGCAAAATCGGTATTTTCCACTATTCACAAAGATATCAATATTTTCAGAAAAAATCTCAAAAATTATATTAAGATTATTTTTTACATGATTATTTAAAAACATTATTCTAATTTTATAGGAAAAAAATTAAAATTGGAAGAAATTAATCATAATATTCATTCACAATATGAAATAAAACCCATTTTTAAGAAAATGTATTTTTAAAGTTTAAAATAAATATATACTCATTTATTAACTAGTAAACACCATTATATGAATTTTAATTTATTATATTAAATATGTTGTCTATAAATTTCATTATAATAATTTACATATATTTATTGCCTTAATTTATTTTGTTAAAAATACTTTGCGCATATAAATCCATTTTTTGAAGAAAAAAAATCACACTTAATAGTATATGATATTCTTCTAAAATGAGTTCTTTTTAACAAGTTATTAATAATAAATTTCATTAATAAGGAAACAATTTTAACATATATTTCAATATAATAGCATGCATGTTCATACTATTTAATTCATTGACTGGGTTATAATTTTCCTATTTTAATAATATTATTATTATAGTATTTTACTTCGTTTTAAACTCTTCATTATGTGTAGTACTTGAAATAAAACATAGAATAATATATAAAAAATTTATTAGGATACTAAAAATTAGAAATTATAAAAAAAAATTATTTAGAGGTGAAATTGAATCCCATAGGTCTCATCAACATTTCCTCACCTAACTCACTTATCACTCATGTGATTCCATATTTACCCTTCACCAAACTTTATTTTCCAAGGAAATGTCTCTCATTTTAACATATAAAATGGGATCACTTGCACCAACATCAAGACACACTACTCATTAGGAATTACATTGAAAATATTCCAAATTTACCTCCACTATATAAATATTTCACATTTTTTATCCCCTAGTTACAAGATGATGTCACAAGTCATCTATTTCCAAGGAGTACTTTAAGGGAAGAATTAAGTACTGAACATGAGTACTATCCACTAAGTAACATATTATTCTCTATATTACTCATCCACCATCCTATAAAATAATTCAAACCATAATAATATAATGACATAATTATTATTAGAATAGATAAATTTTATTATATTTTCGGAATAACATTTATCTATCTCCCTCTCATCCACTACAAATAGAAATGCCGCTCGTGTTTTGTGAGGAATATTTCCTCCAAAAATTATATATTTAATTTCTCATCGCCACATTAAATTGATGGTTATAATAATTTATTTACAAATTGAAAATGATATTTATAAAATTACTAAGATTCTATAATGTTCATTTTAATATTTAAACTCATTATTAATATACCACATTTTGTTCATTAAATTTTCCAAAATAGTACCATCACTGATTTCACATTCACAAATCATAAATAAAAATCACATGGGATTAAAATAGTACCTTATAAATCATTATGTATAATATATTCTAGTACTATAAATAATATATGAATGATGAACATGGTATCAACCAATGGGGATCAACACTGAAATTTGGAGACTTGTATGAATCCATCCTGGTTACTAGCATATGATAATGAAAATAGACAATAACTAACAAATAAATGTGCAATGAATGATTATAAAAAAACTATATAAAAGTTAATATTTATATAAAAGGTTATAAAATAAGTTATTAATATGTCTATGAATATTACATAGGGGGTTAAACTACTTTCATGGATTTCTTGAGTAATGATAAGTGATTTTGCTAAATCGATTTCATTTCATTGAGTTATAAGGATTCTCATTGAACTATATTATTCTAATCCCCCAATTTTGTTCCATTTAGTATTTTATATGATATTAATCTCTTATATATGGAGAATGAAACATTTTTAAATTATATTTTCTTCCTTGATGAATTTAATTTTAAAAAAAAAATATACGGTTGTTTAGAATAATATCCATCCCCTTTAATAATGGTATTCCTCAATGTTTATATTCATTGTTTGCAAAAGTATTTTCCATTATTATTTTGAAACCCAACTATGTATTATCTCACATTACCTCAACATTTATCTTCACATATTTCCCAAATAAATTTTAATTATCCATTTTGTGATTTATTATTCAATAATATCATTTATATGTATTAAAAAAGATTTTCCATTCATATTATTATCAATTATCTTCTATTACATATTTTTAAACATAATTATTAATCATTTTCAAGGTTAAATTATTTGGGATTCTCTCTAATTTATTTACAGAAAGTTATTCATATTAGATTCATGAATATAAGTATGAAATGAACTAGTAACTTTTAATTTTTATGATAATGTTAAAAATGTTTTATGAAATATAATTATATTATTTCATTTATATTTTAATATTAATCTAAAAATAAGTATCTTTTATTGAGTCTTGTTTCATGAATCACCCTCTAAATTCCCTTACAATATACTCTTTTTTGGATGATTTAATATTTTTTATCAAATTATCTAACTCTTGAGGTCTTTTTATATGATACCATTTACAAATGTTATGAAACCCATTTTATTTATATGGGTTCATCATGATATGATATATGATTTTTTTTATTTAACACCTGTGTATGGATTATCAATATATAATGGTTGGTACCAAATATATCCATCACATTAAGTGGTTAATGTTTTATATTTCATGATCTAATAATGTTGTACATGGACATGAATGTGGTTAGCTATGTTCAAAATATTATTCACGCACATGATTGCGGTTAGAAATATTTACAAGACCATGAGTGGAAATTATTTTATATACCAATTTTCACACTATTATTATTTACTATTCTTATGATTATTCATATTCAACAAAAATTAGGTTATATTACAATGTTATCCAAGGATAATTATTACTATTTTATAAATCTATGCTCTTATTACATGGTATATGTTTAGTCATTAAATTTTATATTCATTTATTTCATGCCTTGTTATAAAACTATCATTGTTTCATAATAATTGTTATTATATATTTTGCTTATTTTTATTTTTTTCATATAATTGTTATTAAACCCTTTATGACTCATTAATGGGTTTTTTTACTTACTAACACTTTGTGATCACCCCTTATTATGTTATCCATTATCTAGGTTATGAAGATGATTACAATATATGATATGTCTAGAAAGGGGTCTAGGGTAGTGTGATTATAGAGATAGGCTCATAGTATTGTAAAATATTTTTTTATATATCTAATATCCAAAGACAATAAAACATTATTATCAATATTTCAAGATTATTTTTAATATATAATGTTTAAATTTAAAAAATAGTGTGAATTTAATGGATGTTTCAACTTGGGTAATATAAATTGGATCAAAGATTCTATGTAAATATTTATATCCATCCCTGGTGTTGGGAGTGCATGTATGGGGAGCTTCACCAATGTTATGCACACTACCTTAGACTTATTCATGCCACCTCATTCTCCTTATAATATACAGAACATAATTTTGATTTTTTCTTATTCTAAGGGGGAAATTTATTATCACCCATGTGATTAACACTCCAATGTGAAGATAAATGGTAAGTAAATTTTATAGTGAAGTAATCTAGATGAAGTGAATTAGAGACTAAATGGTTCATAATACCATACATGTTTTTTGAATAGTTTTTATTTTTAAATATGAAATTTTAGTGTATCATGATCATGTACATACATCATAGATAGACACTATTCATATAAAATTGGCATTGATCCCTCAAAATCATGTACATTATTTTAGAGTGAATGTTGAGAATGAAAGTATTACATTGATCATTTATGATATCATACATGCTTCATGGATAGATTCCATTCACATAAGTGTGATATTGATCCCTTATGAGAATATAAAAGATTTGTGGGCTGGATTGTTGTATGATAATTTCATGTTAGTAATTCACAGACATGGGAAATATCTGTAGATGAGAATAATTTGTGATGATTCTCTATTGACCCTTCAAAACCATGTCAAATACTCATAAAATAGAAATAATTTAGTGAAACATAATCCCTGAATTTGGTTATAGAGTGTTTCCTATAAATAAAGACATGTATACATCAAATATAAAGGAGTCTCTAAGAATTCTAGAGTCATAATCTTTAAGGGATATCTTGGTTAATGTATTGTACTCCAAAATGGGGTTTCATCATTTTTGGGGAACTTTGTTCATGAACATATTCAATGAAACCTTGGTAATGAATTATATAAATTTAATCATGGGAAAAGGGTTAGGAAAAAACATAAAATATTTATGATAATTCCCTCTGAACAAAAATGCCTCTGGGATCCACATATATAGGTCCTTTATGAAGGAATCCCATAAAACCCCATTATTGAGGGTTTCTCACTTGGATCCTTCATGAACTGGGATTCATAAAGTAACTAATTTAGAAAAACATTCCCAATATTATATAACCATAATCCTATGAAAAAATAAGAGTTCTTAAAGTTCATTTTGGCCTATTCCCACTTGTCCATGACTAGGAAGGGTCCATCCAATGGCTGATTACTTCATAAAGCAACCAAATTAATGATTTGTAAGCCTGTATAGTATCCTTTTATAAACAGTTCGTATAAATTTGTTGTATTGATTAAAATAACTATATTTACCTCCATTCATCGAGGTGAAATCTCTAAAAATTACATCTCATCAAGAACCACCTCAAGGACTCCATTATTACATGGTAGTGTTACAAAGCACACAAGTGTGTACTCCTTTGATTATGTATTTATTTGATAATAAATTATTCTTAGGTTTTCCACCTAAACTAAGAGAACCCTTATGGTAATTACGGTAATATATTCCGTTGATAACAAGGTTCCCTATTATGATGATATCGATGAAATCCTTCATGGATCACGATTCTCAAACTAATTCCCCATATTATGCATCATGTTGACCCATATTTATAGGGGAATATTCCATCCACTTAGTGAACCAAAGATACAAATATGGGAATCTAATATAGTTTAATATCCAAAAATTTAATTCACATGAATCACTTAATAGGTTGAACACATTTTTCCAGCGTATTCATAATCACCAAATTTATCCTCCATCCTCCTATGTTGGATGTGAGGATTCTATATGGTGTAACACCTAATCATAACCTCACTAGTGGACGCAACCCATGGGTCCACTCAAAGATCCATCTACCCTCTAATTGGTGGTCCATGTGAAATAAACAACTCTTCCTAAAATTTACATATATATTATGATAAATCTATTCTCAATAGGACATAACCCTTGTGATCAACTCTTCCAAAATAAGATATATCACATATGATAAAACCTTATATAGTGGGATATATTTCTTTTAGTCTATTCTACCACAATGGAATATATTCCTGATGAGTCTAATAATACCCTATCCTTCTTAGTTACCAAAAAATGATGAACCAAAAAGGGAAATATATGTATAACTCCCATTCCAAACATTACTAGGAACAATTTACTTCATAGTACTTATTTATGAATTTAAATTGAATGGAATGACATCCTTAACATACAACATTAAACTTCATGGACTTGTCCTGTGTAACTCAAAATATGTTGGATTTTATTTATGTTAAATTGGATATGTATGATACCACATTGAGGTCTAACCTCATACCCCATCCGAATTATATTCATGACCTTAAAAGTTTCTTCACCTGGTCATGGTTTCAAAACAGTAAAATCCTCCACATTTTTCCTTATCAAATTACCCTGAAAGTTAAGATGTTTTATGTTATTTTCCATAAAGACATTAGGGATATAATTCCTTATATATGTATATACATAAAACCCCTCTTAATGGACTGATCCCTACCATATTATACCTACCACCTTCATGGATGGAGTTAAATTCATGACCTCTCAACTATGCATATTTAAACCATAGTATAACAAATAAACTTTTAACATGAATGCCAATATTTTATCATTTTTTGGATGTAACTAATAGTGATAATATTACTGTGAATGATTTTTGAATACATCTAAAATATTTAAGAGAGTCCCAGATTAGGAGATAATTTACCCAAAAAGGGATATAAACCTGACCTCCCAATATCTTGACAAATGACTGACCTAATGTGTCACTAGTAAACTCTCAACAATCTTCTTCATTTAAAAATAAAGTCTACATAAATTCAAAATGTACAGTCATGGGGACACATTAGAAACAATTTCTATATTAATAACTCTTTTTTTAACCAGTGATTTTTCATGTATACTTAGAGTTGATTAGAATATGAGACATCACTTTGAGATGAGAGATATTAACCCTTTTAGGTACACTAGTGTCTTTTTGTCAATAAGGTAGAGAATAATACATTTTACTCTTGATAAAAGGAATTTCATTTCATGAGTTTGTGATTTGTTTTTTTAATTATATCACATTATATTCCTGGGGGAATAGTTGAGAAAAGATTGAAATGAAATATTTATTATTATTAGAAAAGATATAATGGGGTATATTGCTGTTATAGATACCTTCACATGTAAATGTTGAGAAAATTTCCTATGAATATGAATTTTTTTCAGATGAGGGTAGTTTTTAGAATTTTTATTTTATATGAAAATATTATGATTTCGATATACCTAGAAAATTGTTTAGGATATTTTTTTGGATCAATTGTTAAATCAGATGTTATGGAGTAGTGTTTAGGCTGAGGGTCGGGTCAACTGAGTATAAATGTGTAGCTGAGAGGATACATTACAAATGGTTTGAGGGTGATAAGGAATGGATCATTACCTGATACATAATAGTAGTATTCACCGTATAGAAATTTTGGGGTTAGATGACCCCTTTGAGCTGTATAAGTGTGGATGGGAAATCACCCTTACACTAAGTGAAGGGTTTAACAAAAGGGGACCCTTATGTATTTTACCACCTTTTATTGATAGAAATATCATAAGAAATATAAAATTTTAAACTCATGGAATCCACCCTTACACTATATGTAAGGATGGTTAGTCATAAGGGTCATGGACACTTACATGGTGTATGGGTCTGGGACCCTAGTTTTGTGTGTAAGGGTTAAGAACTCTAACTATTATATAGGGAATGTTAGCTCTTGTATAAAGGAGGAAAAGGAAGGAATGAAATGAATAAAAGAAAAGGGAAAAATAAAAAAATATAATAAAATTCTAAATAAATAAATTTCTAAAAAGGTTTTTAATGGGGGATTTGGGAGTGTTTCACAACCCATCTTCTGGAATCTCAAGTGAAGCTCAATCTACCCTCATCTAATAGAGAGATCATTTTTGTATCTTTTCTATTCAAGTGACATTTTTATGGAGGACATATTGAGGTAAATATATCACCCCACCCAGATTTATTTGTAATTTCCACCTCTTTTTCATATTTTTTTTTTGATTTTTCAACAATAATCTAGGGAATGGGGGTTGATTCCTTTATAGTATAGTTAAATCATATTGATATGAGAGGGATTTTTCTCATCGTAGTTAAAGGGGGTTCCAAAAGTATGGTCACAATATGCTATGTCTGGATTTGAATATGTATATCACTATCATGGTATTATTTTGGATTTCAATAAATTTGTGTTAAATGATTGTATTAATTGGATTTTTATATAAGATATTTTATGTGATAATGGTTTGGATGAGTTTCAAGGGTGGTGTGAACCAAACTTTCTTAAATATTTAATCTTCAAGAGATAATCTAGTGAGTTTTCAGGCATTATGTTTTATTTAATTAAATTTAAAATTAATTATAACTGTTTAATATAAATAATAATAATTAATGATAAATTTTTTATAATTATTTTTTTTGGTTTCACGGAATTATATGGGTGCTTGTAATGATGATATGATCATATATGGGATGTGGATGAGCTAAGGCGGGGATGGTCAAGCTACTTGAAATGGAATACCTCCATCTTTATGGTAGGTTGTCATTATGCATTTTCACTATAGTACTACAAATTATTTTTATATCATGTAGTATGTGTAGTCTCTTGACCTTGAGCAATTGTCATATATTATGTATGTTTTTTAGATAAAATGAAATTTATATGCATGAAATAAAAAATCCAAGGGCCATGAAGCACCCTTGTTCACTGGTTGGATGTCTCAATGAATTATAGTCAAGAGTATAATTATGATGGTATGCTTTGGGATAAATGAACCCTATGAGGGGTTTAAATAAAATAAAATAAATGAGATTTAGTGCCCCTTATCCATATTTCCCATGATTCCACCCAGTAAAGGTGAGCATTAGACTAAGAGAGATAGATTGGAGTAGGTTATTATGGAACTATTAGCTGACTTATAGTTTTTGGATTGGTTGATGAGGGAGTAGGATGAGAATTTATTTCCTTATCTGGTGATAAACTAAGAGGGTATTCCTTGGGTTGGATGTTTATACATGTGTAGATTGGGCATGTGAGGTTCGACCTTTGATTAATTTAGGAATTGAGATTGGTCATGTGTTCTCTCTCTAGAGTAACATCATGTGACCTCACCTATGAAGATGATGGGGTCGTATCATGATTATGATAATGTTGATATATTTTATGCCCTTTGAGTGACATTTATTGAACAAAGATAAGAGAAGGGGAAAATATATCCCATTTGGGTGTTCATGTAATGACATGACCCAGGGGACCTAGTGATTTCCCCTCGGAGATATTTATCCTTGTGATTGTTTAGTGGGAATTGGTAGTAATGATTCTAGGATTCACCACAGAAAAAAAAATTGATGTTTTGTTCCTTATATGGTCGAAGTGATGATTAAAGATCTTACACTTGAGAGGTCAACCATAATCATGCGATATAGGTTGGACTAATGGATAACCCTTGTGAGTTATTTTAATATGATATATTATGTCACACACATATATCATGAACATGTTATTATGATTTTTCCTATATATAAATCTAATTCAATGGTCAAACCTCTGGTCTCATGAGAAGTCATGTATGGGATTAGGGAGTAAACATAATATTTTATAGGACATTGTCTACCATGTGATATTTTCTAGGTGTTTATCCTTGACTCGTGTTTATGTCATGTATTTTTTAAAAATTTCTTATTATTTCATGATCTTACAATACCATTATCTTTATGTTATGATTCCACCCGGTTACTCATTAACCTTCACCTTCATTATATCATGTTATACCTTTGAATCACCTGTTATACTTCCTTATCACCAGTGTTCCCATACTAGGGTTTTTAGATCACCCATTTTTTTATATTTTCCCCATGATATCCCATGTAATTTTAGGATCTAAAATGGATTTTAGGAGATCATTATCAATAATAAAATAAATATTCCCTCATTAAGCTAATTTTCATGTAATATGATCATAATATTTTGAAGACAATAGGACTCATGATCTTTGGGATTGTGCTTATTGGATGATTATGTTTAGAAAACGTATAATATTATTACAAAATGTAATGCATTTTTGTACCACAATATTAAATTAATAATATGTAATTTAATTTATAATTCACATGTATTTTACTGATTGCGGTAAAGTTGGGAGGAGTATTTAGATGTGGGATTGGGTGATTATCATGGATTCAGATCAAATTTATGGTGGTATTTATCTTCTAAATGTTTCATAATACACTAAAAAGGTTATTTAATATGATTAGTTTGTTATATTTAATACTCAATGTGATTGATATGAAAATAAATATAAAATTAATTATTAGTTTTCATAATTTATTTACGTGATCTTACATATAATAATGGGGCTCAAGACCATGGCCATGGTTGATTTATCCTTCAATGTGTGGTTTATTCTACTTAATAATGAAGGTAATAATGTAATAGATTTATAAGGTTCTTAATATTTCCACCTTTAAATGTCTATACATATATTATAAAGAAATGATAAAATTTAATTTTGTTTTTACCCTAGTGATGGTTGTAGGTGAAAGTATAAATATTAAAGACTTTTTTTGACATAATAATGAAATTGTGATGATCTTGTATACCTCCCAATGAATTATTAATTTCTAAAATAATTTTTTTATGTATTTTTATTTTGTAATTAATTTTTTTCCGCAATGGCTTCCCAGGATTAGGTAATTTCTCAAGTGGCCTAATGTGCCTCATATGGGTTGATGTATTCCACCACTGAAAATTATATTCAATCATTGATCTTTGAATAGGGTTGTTATGTAATTTTTGAGAATTTTTTTTTCTAATAGATAAACCAATTGGAATGATGTGAAATTTTTTGAATGGTCTTATAGGATCATGTAAAATCAAAACAGAAATATACACCATGGTAGAGTTGGTAATTAGCCACTATGGATAGCTTTTCCTATGGGTTAATGTATAAGGGGATTATGAAGTTATCCTGTTTCCTAGGACACCATGTGAGTGGTAACTTATGATAAATATTTTTCAAAATAGTATAGAGTTAGTATTTTTTTAAACAGATTTATAACCTTGACCTACCATGTAGTATAAGTTCATGTGGTGGGAGTCATGTAGAAAATTTTCCATTCACATGAATGGGATAGTCCTGAGGGGATTTCAATTATTCAAATTATTAATTTACAATCTATTAGGATTCAATGGGTTTTTGAACATTTAGAATAATAATTATATTCAGGATAAGATATTATTTTATAAGAAAAAATTAATAATAATAATCTAGGATGATATGTTTTTACGCAATGAATAAAGTGGTATTTTTTTAAATATATTTGATGTTATTACAAATAAAACATTTTACTTAATAACATTCTAGGTTCCATGTAATCTAGTGTATTTTTCATGGATATGGGTTATACAGTATGGAGAAAAACATATTGTTATTTTCAATTGTTTATATGGTATGGGAACCATTATATGATTCTTGTTCATAGGTAGGAATTTATTTTAACCATTATATTTCTCTTTGATATGATATAGAATATATCCCAAATATAATATAGCTCTGTTATATGGGTTAGATACTATTTATACAAAATCTTTTTTTGTGAGGATGGATTGAATTTAAAACATGTCTTCTTCTTTTGTGAGTTTGATGTGGCATGCTTCCAAAAGTTCTTTCTACCATAAAAATCCAATATGGTGTATTTCCCATTAATCATCAGGGGATATTCTTTTATTTTATGTTTAATGTTTCACCATATTAATGTTCTTACATATTCTTATGGTTTAATTTTTCATCATTCCAATCAAAATTAGTGAGATACAAGATTTTATTCTTATTGTAAACATTATGTCTTCCTACTATAGTTTTTTAATAATTTTTCATCTTAACATTATAAAAATGATGAAACATTTCTTATTAAACAATCATATTTAATTCCTACGTATGAAATATATTGACAAGTGTAATAAAATTGGATTTTTTATATTTTATTTCATTCAAATAATGTATTGAAATATGAAATACATATTATCATATATATATCATTTGGTGTACCCTATAGTGGTTCACACATATATCATTCACATGCACTATGATGGATTTTTTAATTTTATGATTAGAATATGGGGTTGGGACATACCCTAGTATTTGTTGACAATACAATGACACACAGAAGTGTTATAGAGACATGTATTATTTAACTATGAGGAAATTAAATTTATATAAATTTTAATTATATTTTGTTTCATCTTTGATATTGTGTATATTATATTAAAAAGGATATCTCAGTTGGGATACCAAAAAACATGACATAGATAAGTTAAACTTGTCATCTAATACTATTTCTTTATCTTGACATACATTCTATAATATTTCCACTTTAATAAAATATGACATGTTATATTTTAGTATTTGGAATTTTATCTATTATTACATGTGGTGATATTAAGGGTATTTCCTCTCAACACGGTTCCATCAAACACATGTTGATATTCAAAATCCACTACTATATTGAGAGGCATGTGTAAGGAAATTTAGTTAGCCAAATTAGGTTGGGGGTGATGTAATTATCCAACGAGGCTTCAAAAATCTACGAAATAATTTTTATTTGTTATATATTTGTTTATATGATAGGTTGAAGTTGATATAAGTGGGACATGGGATTGATATCATATTTCTACCTATATAGAATAACATTGTAATGAAATAATTTACCTATAGGAGTTGTTGTGGATGATATTTTTATTTCTATTTAAGTTGTGTTGTTTATAATTTTTAATATATTTTATTTTATGATATTTATTTATTATGTCACTCAATGGTTAGGTTGTAAAGAGGATTGTTTATAAACATATTCAATTACGTAATAGTATTTATTACATATGAATTCATTTATATAGGTGAGGATTCATGTGATTATAGAAAACATTTCCAATTATTTAAAACATGAAGAAATATTCTATTTTTCAAATAAATTTTTGGGCTTCATTATATAGACAAAAAACATGATATTTATCTTTATTTAAATAACTAAATATTGATAATGTCTCAATATAAAAAATTGTGATTAAATTCATCCCAATATATGTGTTTGTGGTAAGTATATACCATAAAGATGATATAATTGGGATTATTATGATGGTAAATTTTTTTAATTATGGTACTATCAATATGATCCCAAATGTTTCATCATATGACATATAGTATTAGGGTGAAAGAATAATATAATGGGTTGGATAGTATAATGATGATGGAAAATAACCCGTAGTGCTATTGAGATTAGTGAAATGATTTTTAAATTATATGATTTAACAATTTTTCAAAAAAAATATTTATAGGTTGTGGGGGTAGAGGGATAGAAATAGAAATCCTAGAAAATTGTATTCATAAGTAATTGGGAAGGAATTAGAATTTTTTTGTGTTAATAGGTAGGAATAATGATTCTTTTACAATTTATTATTAATTATAGAGCCTTTGGACATTTTTTGAGAAATGGATAAATAATTTTTTTGAATCATGGTAAATATTTTCAATTTATAATAAGACTATAATAAGATGGAAATTACTCTTAGTGGTATTAGAAGATGTTGTGCCACATTAATTTGAGTGGTTACTCTTACATGGTAATAATATTTAATAGAAATTAATTATTATTAAATTAAATTAAGGGTTGTTCTAGGATAGAAAAATTATATGGGAACATGAGAGTTGGTTCATACACTACAACTATTGTAGGATAAATGTGATGATATTTTTGTGGCTTGGTGATGTTGATAAATGTGATTGGTCCAATCTGATCAGCCTCTTATATAATGTTATGGATGCTGGTTAGTGGATTTTTATGATATTTCTTGAATAAATATATTGTATGGTTTGGTTATAATAAAACATTAGGTATAGTTGTGATGACGTTGGATGATATATGATGTTTTTTCAAGATACAATTCTAATATGACAACCAACGGATCCTCAATAGTCATTTATTCAATTTTGTAATAATTTTGGGTATATAACAATAATAGGATATGATTAATCTTCATGGATTCAATAAATCCATAGTTTTATATGACCTCATTCATATTTTTCATCAGTAGTAGATGAAATTAATTGAATGGTCTCAAAAAGTGTGTTATCTTATTGGGTATAACCCTTAGAAATACATTGATACACATTGAATAAATTGGAAGATAATGATGTGATCTATCATTGTGATACATTATTGTACCCTAGTTGGGAAGGGTTTTTATGAAAATAAGGTATGGATTTACTAGTAATATATTTTATATAGAGGTGTGATAGATGTGGGATATTTTATCATTATAGATTCATGGTATCATGAATATTGTTTTTTTAGTATTGTGAAAAAACTAAAACAGTTAGGATATGGGAGTGAATAATTATGACCATTATAATACAGAAATATATGGCATGATGACTACAGTAATATATATTTTTAAGATTTCAATATCTCATTATGAAATTATATTGACTGGGAGAGTTTAAAAATTATGGTAGCTTATATGTTCAAACAATTTATGAACCCACCAGTAATGTGATAAAGAGTCAACAGTGGGATTTATTAAGAGTGTCTCACAATTGAATGTGAGGTCACCGATATTGATATGTGTTCATCAGGACTCATGTTTTTTAAATTCAAATCATAAGTGGAATTTTATTCTTATATATTGGGGTTACATTATCCTTTTATTTCCTAGATTAATGAATTTTTTAATGATATAATAGTATTTAAGGAATCTGTTAAGAGAGTATCAATGATATAGGTAGGATTTAATGATTAAATATAAATGTTCATTGAATGATTTTATGGGATTTCAAGTCCTATGGATCATAGTGTAGATTGGTCAAGGGAGAAACCAAATTTTTTTGCAGATTTTTTAGAGAATTTCAAGAAGAAATGTACAATATTCATAGGCGTATAGATATCATGTTTTTACATTATCATCTGAGTTCACAAGGCTGAATATATTAATTGATAAGAAAATACTCAAATATGTATTAATATCTAATTATACAATAGGTTTTAAATAATTTTATAACTAAAAATGTGTCAAATTTTGTAAAAGGTCATGTTAATTAAAATATTTTTGAATTTTAGAACATTGGGAGTGTATGATGATATCTTTAACAAAAAAAAAGAATTATGATATGGAAATATATTTTTATAAGGATTCACTTATAGTAGTATGTTTTGATAAGTCGAAGTCTATAACTTAAATATCAATTAATGTTTCATAGATTTATATGATTTTAGGTTGAAAATATCTATGATTATTTGAGTTGTTTTCAATCATTAGTAGTGAGTGTGGTCCCATTATTATAATCCACTCATAGACAATGATTTTGATAAAGATAAACAATATTGTGAGTTAATTAGAATCATTCCAAATAGATAATTTATGGAATAAGATAATGTAATTAATTATTATTTTTTATAAAATATTTACATGTTATCATTAATGATATTTGGGAATAGGGGCATAGAAATTGATTATTAAGTGATATGATATATAGATAATCTTTTTTTTATGGTGGGGTATCTCAATATTTGATTTTTGAGGTACCTGATGTTAGAAAATATATAATTTGACACATATATTAAATTGAATTCAACTCATGTATGCTGGTGTGTTTTACTTAAATGATATTCGAGGGGGGATAATGATATTATGGGTGTCTAATTTTGACTTAGATGGTTCTTGGATGTAATTTTTCACATTTCCCCATTGTCTGTTATTAACTCTATGAACCCCTTGATGTATTGATATTGGTTTATTTTTGGTGAGTAACCTTGTATGTAACATGGGAATAGATATTTAAACATGTGTCCTAGTAATTCTTGTGGGGGTGATTTGTTAAACCATTGATTGTGATGAGTATTTGCTGATATATATAACGGATTTAATTGAAATAAATACTAGAATGGATTTATCCAAGGGGGATAATTTGGTTATTTGAGTAAGTATTTTTCAATATTGATTCCTTAGATTGTATTAAATGGGAATGAGAATCTCTACTAAGGGTGGGCATATGAATTGAACACAAACGACAACATCACCCATCTGTTAGTGTATTGGGTGAGTCATAAATAAGCTTTCTCGAGTAATCCTCCTAATGAAGAGTAACATGGGACATATATTGGAATTATTATAATACACAAACATTATCATAACATGAGTGATAAAAATTTCATATAATTGGGTAGGTTTCCTTGTAATGGTGGTCATTCTTGATTTATTCCTTTTATGTGATATACTAGGGTTCTCATGAATGATCTGGTGTGTGCATTCTATTATTCACATACCTCAATGATGAGAATAATTTCAAACCAATTATAAAAGTGTTGAGACATGATTTTTTGATGTGTTTCCCATCCATATTGTCCTAGATCCAAAATCCAAACTTGGGATTTCACTAACACGACTATAGAAATGGTTTTTTGTAATTATTTATTTGTGATTCCAATATTTAGATGGTCCCTTTATATGGGTTAAATACTATTATAATCATGATATTTGTCATTATTATGGAATTTTTTCTATAACATCCAAATTATTATTCTTTGATATATGTTGGATGAATTCTCATTCTAGACATATTTTTTATACATAAGTATTATTTTACTCCAACTATTATATATTAATAAATTATTACTATTTATTTACCTGAATTTTCACATTTTTTTTAATAGTACTCATGGAATTTAGTTTTACTAATGAACAAATAT
The DNA here is from genome assembly GCA_963277665.1 of Viscum album. Lineage (NCBI taxonomy): Eukaryota > Viridiplantae > Streptophyta > Magnoliopsida > Santalales > Viscaceae > Viscum > Viscum album. The sequence continues at coordinate 1,659,155,373 of OY728146.1, forward strand.
TATAGGATCTTTATAAAGTATTATAACCACGAAATGTGAATAGTGATGTTTAGAAGGGTTTTGAGTGTAGATTTATTTAATTTAAGTGACATTATAACTATGTATTCTTTTATAGAACATCATTTTACTTTTTAAGTGATGTTAATTTTCATACGGAAATCCCTTTGGGGTCTATCATGTGATTGAGGAAAAATGGTAGATGCTCCCTTTATTATAACATCTTCTCTACTAATTTCATAGGTTATAGAGAACTGAAATATAATATATCATATGTAGTATTCTATATTTATATGTATATATTTTTAGTTTTTCATTTGGTTGTTGAAAAATGATCAAAGTTTGATGGTTTCATTCTCAATGTTGCGAGACAATGATTTTATAAGGTGCTTGGATGAAATTGATTATTGTCATGGTATCAAATCATGATCTGAATAATTTTAAATGTTTCTTTAATTCTAGGGATTTCACATAGAGGGTTTATTGAAATATTTTTTTGTGATTTGATATATAATGACTAAAATAATCCACTTTGATGATACCATATAAATTTTTTAATAAATTCAACATTTTTTTCTACAACCTATTTGTTTTTCCTCGGGTTATAATTTGAATATTTTCAATCACATTAATTTGAATATAAATTTAGACTAATTCTTTAGATATATTATTATTTTAATATGATAATGAGTGATTTAAAATTTATTAATATATCAAAAAAATACTATTAAAGATTTATTTTTCAATTATCAAAATATTATATAAATTTTTAATTAAATTATTTTCTTTGTATTTTAGTCAAACATTCAATTTTAAAAAAAGAAATATTTGTTTTTTTTTTGATATTTTTAGATTTTTTGGTACCATATATATTATATTATCATTGATATATGAATGGGGAATAAAAACCCTTCCTTCAATATCTATGTATCCTATTTTGAAATTTATTATTATTATTATTAATTTTAACACTAATTTAGTATTTTTATTTTCGTCAAATAACATTAATGGTTTTGTGTGAACCCTTACAAATAAACCAAAACATCGGAAGAGAATAACTTCATACACTACCTTATCTTATATTATGTGTATCCCAAGGATGAAAATTGTATAACTGATAGTTATAGGGGTCTAATGTAATTAATCTCATGATCAGCCCCTCTAACAATATTCATACCATCCTAAGGAAGGAATCTCAAACTATAAAATTATATAATCGGACCATCATATGAAGCCTTTTTTGAAAGAAAATTTGTTTCTTTGTACCCCACACAACATGTATGAGTGTTCATAATTCTATTTCCAGTAAGGATCTTGTATTTCTATATTTCATAAGAGATGATCTGATGGATTGGACTGATGCCATTAATGGAATTTTGAATGAGTTTAGAGTCTATTTAAAACTATTTTATCTTGATGTTTTTTCTTAAATAGTTAAAGGCCACTTAACATCGCATAATCTTATAAGAGAGGAGAGTATCCATTTCAAAAAATGGTTGTTGACAAAAATTTGATTAAGCAACTGTTATTGTGAAAAATTCCCCCACCACTCATGAAAATGATGTTAAAAAAACCTTCTATATCAAAATTGATCCCTGATCTATGGGGACTCCAATGAATCCAGTATCCATGATAAGATAATTGGTTAATGGGAATGGGGTGTGTAGTGCCCTTGAGGGCTCTGAGGGAAATATCATCAGTCCCATTCTTAAGAAGACAATATAGTTCTATCAGTAGTCTCCGAGTTTTAAAAAAATAGTCATTCTCGAGTGCATGATCCCCTCGACCCTATCTTTATTTCTCACCTACCAATTACTCCAATAACCAGTATAAATAATTATGGATCTCACATTGTTCTCATTGTTTCTAATCCCCACTTTAAGGGACAAAATATCAAAGAAATTGTTACATATAAAATCTAATAAGGGGACACCGATGAATCTTCTAAAGGAATGAAAATTAATTCTTTCCCATTACCCCTTCAAAACATGTGTCAACATGTTTTCACACATGGTACACTATATCAGGTTCACCTAGAAACTAGTGGGATACCTACATACTTGACATTATCATCTTTGGGAACAGCTTGATTTATGATGCACCATAAAAGAAAACTAATTGTGTATAATAATTAATTTCATCAATGATTCTTTCCCTATATGTCCTATTCTCCATGTGTATACAAAAACCATTGATAATTATTCATAATGAAGAAACCCAAAAAAGAGGTAGAAAAAACACATTTAATTGAATTAGGTTTCATCATAATAATGTACAAATTAGCACATTATTAAATATTCAATATTTCTTAAATGAAGTCTAGGTAAAGTATTTATTTATTAAAGTTCATATATAGGGTGGGACATCCTGCATATCTTATATTTTTTCTATCCCAGATCTGGTCCCAAAAATTGATATCTCCCGGACCAATAATCCAGTGAACTTGGATCTTGAGAAATATGATATGTATTTGGATTATGATCCAAAGATAGGAAGGTTCCCCCTTCTATGGCCCTATATGACTACCATATATGGATCAAATGAACCTTACTGATAAATACTAGCCTTCTATAACCTCCAAGGAAAATTTTGAATGCACGATATTCATGGTATCAGATAAAATCCTGATGTTGATGCCAACCTCCATCAATGAATTAACTAGTATCGTCCAAATTTCCTAGTGATGTCTAACCTTGGAGTGTACACTCCAAATGAAACAATCCAGTTTTTTTCAATACCTAAGATAAAGAATATTGAAGATTTAAGGATCAACTGCACATGAATGGGAATGTAAGATAGAACATTGTTAACAAAATTGATCCTTCCAACGAATGAAATAATGTAACACTTTATATATGTGATGTGGCTAGTAATATGATCAACAACCCTATTGAAATGATGGTTGAAATGACTATTAAACATTATTAAGGAGCCAAGATACTCCATGAAGAATCTCCTCTTATGAATACTTAGGTTGGATTTTATGCCCCTTTCTCTCCTATATGGACATCTACAAGAGTTTAATATACTAATATTTTCTATATTCACAAGCTATCCACTAAAATTTTAACACTAATTTAAAAACATGTTTATGAAATGGATTGAGTGATTAAATCCATGAAAAAAATGATCATATCATAAAAAACACATGAGATTTGAAACACCATGGAATTGATTCGTATATATAAACTGAATGAAACTACTATCATGGGGTCTCTTGTCAATAATTCTACTAATTGTGTCTTTTACCAAGATGGATAAACTGGGATAAAGAGGCTCTCTATTACTAAGAGCCTAAAATTTTTAAAGAAATTTTAATAATTACCTATTAAAGAAATGGACATCTACGAAGGGATAAAACACCCAAAAATAATATTAGTGATTCCACCAAAAAAATCATTCATGAGAGATCCCTGAGAATTAAGGACCACTCAAGCGGGTCATTTGTGATAAAGTATTTTACTAAACATGATACTATGGGTGGATATCCTTAATAGTTTTGAGTAATTTCACACTAAAATTTTGGTTCCATTAAAAACCCATTCTTCAGGGATGGTTCCAATGTGGAAAAAAAATCACGAATGATAGAAGGGCCAACATAAATGTTAATATAAATGGTATATAAGTAGTGTCATAAGTGGAATTCCATATGTTCTTTACTTATGGTGAGATTATTAGAATTATATGTGGCTCAAAACTATGGATCTATGATTGGAGACTAACCGCATACCCATTCAAAGACGGAGAATAGATTTTCCAATATATAATTAGTCTCACATTATGGCATCAAAGGATTCAAGTACACAATAAACTATGTTTTCATATCCCCTCTAGTAAAAATGATATAATACCCATATTTTCGTGTATATAACCCAATATATAGATATTTTAAGTATTTATTGTGTTAAAGATATGTTTGGGAGTGTTTGGAGGAGTTTTAGAGTGTTTTGAGGGATTTTTTTAGGATCATGGTTTGAGCAAAGCTAGAATAAATCGTTAAATACCTCGAGGAAAACGTGTAATGGGAAACAATGGGATCTGGGTACATTCATAGTTTGGCCAAACCATGTGGCCACCCTTGGGAAACTGTGAATTTTTTTATAGAGTTCTTCTTTCTGGTTGGCACATTATTTTAATAATTGTGTGATCCAACCATGTGAGAGGATGCTTACAGAAGAGGCATGTGCATGATTAGCACACAATTTTCCAAATTGTATCTCCAGACCATGCACAGTAAGAAGTTAGATTCAAAAATTGTGTATCTAACTCCATATTACCCCTAAATGGATAATTTTTTCCTAATATTACTCAAAATTTAATTTCTCTCTATCAAAAGGTTTTGGAGACCCTTCCTTTCAATTCAAGAGAAATCTATTTCCAAATTGTAGTGTGTTAGAAGTCGAATTCCTTATTTTGACCTCATTCTTGGTTTTGTCCTTATTTTTTCCATCTTTCCTATCTTTGATTTGTATATCTTTTCATAGGGATATATTTATGTTGGTTTTTTCCAATAATGTTGAGTTATAGATATTTTTATATTATGGATCATGATCTAAGGTCTGTTTTTTGAGTTTCAATCATGCTTTGTAAAATAACTTTTGTTTTTCTTCATTTTTGCTTAAGTTTGTGAGGCATGTGGCTTCACTCTTACTCCAATTATTATAAAATTATTTTTTTGTTTCAAATTTATTTAATTAATTTAAATTGATTTTAAAATTGTTGTGAATATCCTGGAAGAATTCCTTTTTAGTGATGGTTTGAAAAATTTTAGAAAATGGTTGTTATGAAAAGTTCTTTTTTCATGATTTTGAAATAATATTTTAAAATATGGACAAGTTATGATTAATGGAGACTGTATTATAGATATGTTTTCAATAGAATTTAGGTTTTATTTAAATTTATTTAAATGGTCAGTTTGGCATTGTTTTGGAATACATGGTTTGGTTTGAGTCAATGTTATCAATGTGACCCTGATTAAGGGAATGCACTATTAGGGTACATGGTACTTGACCCTGGATAAGGGATTTTTTTTATTAGGTAATAAGAAGATTGGCCACTTATTTGTGACTTGGTGTATGGATGAAAAACAATTTATGAGTATAGAACTGTCCCTCGTGAATGTGTGTGTGTGTGAGAATCATGGAATGGGTATACCAAGACGGAATGTAAAATAGTTCAATTCTTAATTTTTTTACTTTTTGTAAGAACTATTTTGATATAGAAAACTATTTTGTTTTTCAATTTCTTGTTCCTTGATTTATAGTTTTGGAATGATTTTAAATTGATTTATATAATTTTTTTATAAATATGTTAACATGTTCTATCCTTAAGGAATGAGTATGGAAGTAATTTGAGAAAAACATACTAAGTTTTATTACTCACTCCATGCTTTAGTAATTTGTTTTATATTAAAATATTGAATATCAATACATAGGTAAATTAAAGTTAACTCAACTATTTACTAATGCATCATCATACATTGGCCATGAACAATGGAGTTCAATCTTGGAGCATGTTGGGAGCTGTGGAGTTATATCATCAAAGTCTTGGAGATTTGGTGTCTTTTTCTTCCCCTTTATACTCTAATATGGTAATTAGTTTATTTTTTGTGTTGTTTTTATTTTGGTATTACATTGAAATTTATTACATTGTTATCATGAATCATATACTGGTCTTTGGTTACAGTTATCTTGGTTTTGGTTATTTTATTTAAAAGGGAAAATCATTCACCAAATATAAAAAAAGCCCTATGTATTTATTTACATCCTTTAGTGTCTTTAAGTTGTCACCTAAGGAAACATATTAATTATTTCTCATCTCAATACAATGGGGAGGGGTTGGATGTTAAAAATGGTATTAGTCATGGCCAGTCCTTTCATTTTGGAAAAAATGGTATTGGTGTCCAGTCTTAGAGATGGAAAATAATTCTTGATTAGTCCTTGAGTTTGAATGGAAAAAAAGAGTAGGGCCATTTGAACATTAAATGTATAACATAAAAAGGTGTATCTAAATTATTTATTTTGAACCTCATGTTTACACGGAGTTGGGTGCATAATTATTTTGAGACACTTATAGGAGGTGTAATATCATTTTCATGGGTATAGTGAATGAGAGGAGCAGGACATGCATTTTTATACAAGACTTACCAATAAAAGTTCATGTTTTATTTTGAGTGATGAATTATTATTTGGTGAAAAAGAGTTATTTACTAAAAATTGTTAAAAAAAATTCAAATGCGGTATTTTGAAAAGGCGTGTTAGTGATATTTTGAATGTGCTTGATTTTCTAATGCATAGTGGAATTTTGAAAAATTGTTGAAAGTGTAAAATGCTGAATTTTGGAAAGAAATTTTTGATATATTTGATTTCGTTTAATTTTAAATTTCTAATACTTTTGTTTCGAGAGACTAGGTCCTATTAAGTTCTGTTTGTTATTGAGATGGAACCCGGTATGTTTCATAGAAACCAATCGAAAGAAGCTGTTGATAATGCGGTCTCACCTGATCCACCGGTTAACCTATAGATAGTTTAGTGTATTATATAGAATTTTCAAGATATTCATAGATGGAATATATGGGATGAACCAAGAAAATTTGACCACTCCTTTCAGTTTTAGCTAAACAATCCACCTATCATTCTCGGTTATTCGAAACTATAGAAAGTAAAGGTGTGGCTGAATATGATGAATTGAATCATCAATTTCTTAGGCAAAACTAGTGATCTGAATGTCAAGATGGAAACATATATGTAGTGGGATATAGAATTCTAGAGATGGGATTTAGTAGTCCCAGCTAAATTATACCAAGGCATGGCGTAGGAGGATTTTGAAAAATTATTCAACAAACAATTCTATCTTCACATGTTCAAGACTAATAGAATGACAAGATTTTTTAACTTGATGCATGAGAATTTCTCAGTGATATAGTATGGGAATAAATTTTTTGATTTATCTTTCATTGTTCTTGAGGTTTCTGAATGAGTTCCCATGAAGGCAGACATTTTTTATTTGAGTTCGATGTTAGAGATTCATTCTAATATTTTCTTCCGTTGTTTGATATATTATATAAAGATAGTTAATATATGGCCAGTGTAAGAATGATACATATCAAGAATAATGGGTGGAGGAAAAATATTGATACCTATGGGAAATGACAGGAATTCTAATTATATGAATAAAAAGAATATAGACTCATATTTCCATGGTAGTTGTAAAACTCAAAATCAGAAATGTAGATTGGTGAATCATCCTCCATGACCCAAGAAAAATCCTGGATGTTTTCAATGTATATATTTTTACCACATGCAGTGAGATTATATATATCCACCAAGATCATGCCACAATTGCAAATAGACGGGCCATCTTTACCAGTATCATCACAATTATTGAAGGTCAAGTGTTAGTGAGACATCTCATGATTCACATATTCTATATTCCACAATTAGAAGAAGTACACATAATACCTCTCTTTGGAAAAAATTATTTATCCATGGTGATTATAAGAATACCATTACTCCTCATCAAGGTTAATATAAATAGGGTAATAGATACCAATGTGTAGAGAGTAATTATTTTTATGGATCTAAGCAAGTTATCATGGATTATCAATCTACACCATCAATAGTGAATGGTTAGATTAATTTTAATTCAACCATTACACATGATTTTTTTTATATGGTAGTATCCAAATAATTTATTTCAACTCATGTTGTTAATATTCTAGGATTATATATTGATTTGATTCCTTCCATGTTGAAACATCAATATCCTCTTTGCCAAATAGAATGTCTAGCCTTTATATACATATCACATTCTATAACAATTGATGGATTAAGTTGATATGGGAATTCTATGTTCTCAATATAGATAAATATGAAATAATTGTAAATATATATTTTTTCAATATTTTCATATATCCAATTAATTATTATAATATAAATGTTATTTTTATGATTTATGATGGAATTGAGAAACTATTTAGAGGTGGACAGAATGTAAAGGCTGGTACAGTAGGCATGTTGGAACTAGTGGTCAGATCTATATTTTACCAGTTAGAAACCATGGCCTTGGAATGATTGGATGATATTTATAAATCCAGTTTTCCAATAGTTTTTTAATAAATTTCTAGACGATATTCCCAAAACAATTATGGTTTTCCACCCATAAGATAAGTTGAATTTATGATTGATCTTTAAAAAGACCCCAACACTATTTATATTAATTGTAATCATGTGTAACTAAAATATTAATGTAATTGAATGTGTATTTAGATGATCTTTAAAGATAAGGTTTCAATAGCCCTATCATGCATCTATGGGTATCACGGGTCTTGTTTGTGAAACAAGTGGATGAAACTCTTCAGATATGTGTGTATTATAATAAGCTTAACCAAGTTATGATAAATAATTGGTGTCTACTTCCATTAAATGACAATATGTTTGATAAATTGAAGGGATCTTAGTGGTTATCTGAAATTGACCTGAACTCAGTATATCATCTATTGAGAGTATAATGGAGGATATTCTGAAAACATATTTCAGAAGTAGATACAACCATTATAAGAATGTGGTTTTCCTTTTGGGCTTACAAATAAACCATCAATATTTATTGAGTTTATGAATCATATATTTCAAATAAATTTCTACTATTTTTTGGTGGTGTTTGTTGATGAAATATTGGTGTATTCAAAAAAATGGTTTGAACATGAGAAACACTTGGGGATGGTGTCGTAAATTTTTTAGTATCATCATATATATGACCAATTATCAAAGTGTGATTGTTGAATATAATAGGTACATTTCCTTGGTAATGTAATCTCTATAGAAAGTTATCTTATTGGTCTAAAAATGATAATATTTATTATCTCTTGGAAACCACTAATTAATTCCTTTGAGATACACAGTTTCATTTTCATAACTGGTTTATACCGATGTTTATTTCATGAATATTCATGACTAGCTTCACATATGATATCTTTGACAAGGAATGTTTTTCCATATCAATGGAACTTGAAATGTTTTATTTATTTTCAAGAGATTAATGTTTTCCTTAAATCTACACCAATATTGATTTTTCTATAAATTGGAAAAGGGTCTTTGGTGTATTGTGATGCTTTAATATATGGGTTGGGATGTTTTCTCATTTTGGGAGATAATTTTGTTTCTTATAGATCACAAAAGTTAAGTTATAATGATAAAAAATACCCAAAACATAATTCCGAGTTATCTACTATAATCTATACTGTGGACACTTGGTATCATTACCACATTGGTGAGAAATTTTTGGTGTTTATGGATCATAAAATCTTGAAACACATTTTCTCACAAAGGTATTTGAATGTGAGAAAATTAATATGGATGGAGTATCTCCAAATGTATAACTTTGAATTGATTTATAAAATTATTAATATAAATTTATTGGTTTATTAATTAATCATGGAAGTCAAACGGTCAATTGGGGAAAAAAATATATGTCATTGGATGGTGATGTTAGTGATAGACTACTTGCACATAGATTGTGAAAAAAAAGATAATAGTGTAGTATTATTTTTAGTTTCCATTGTTATTTACTTGGTTATAATGGTTAGAGATGCACATAAATCCAATTTAAAATGTGTTATGATAATTTAAATACTCAATGGTGGGTATAAAAATAAGGGATGAAAGCTAGATAGTAGTTCAGTTATGTGGTTTTGAGAGTGGATGGCCATACATATAACATTTCAGGAACAATTTCTTCATTCTTACCATCATTCGAGATGATTTATTCATCTTGGAATATAGAAGATGTATAGGGAACTGGAAGAAAACTTTTGGTGGGTTAACATGAAAAGAAAAGTGGTTTAGTTTGAGAGGAGATGCCTCACCTATTGGAAGATTAAGGCAGAAAACCAGTGGCATGTGGGTATATTGTACTCTTTAATGATTACTATTTGGAAATGGGAGAAGATAGCTATGTATTAGTTTTACAGTGTCTTAAGGATGGTTCAAAAAAAGGTTTCCATATAGGCAATAGTGGATTAGTTCAAAAAGTCTCCTCATTTCATCCCAATTTTTAAATCACCTATGATGGGGAAATTATCAAAAAAAACTTATGATAAATGGTAAAGAGGCAATGAATACCCATTTTTATGGTATCAAATCAAGATATAAGATTTAAATCTCATTTTTGTAAATCCGTAGAGAAATTACTTGGGAATATGTTGACCATTAGCACAACATATCATCCTTATATGGGTGGAGAATATAAATAGATGATGAAATCAATATAATATAGGCTTCTGTATTATGTAATTTATTTTTGTGGCTAATGGGAGGATAACATATTTTTAGTGGAGTTAGAATATGACTAAATTTATCAAGCCTTGATACATATGGAACCTTTTGAATCATTGTATGGGAATCCATTTCATTCTCCACTTTGTTAGGTGGAAACAGCTGATACTTCACGTTTTGGGATATTCCTTGTCCAATAGATAATGGAGATGATTTAGTTGATCCGAAAAAGGATAGAGATGGATTAGAGTCATCAGAAATTGTATGTGCATCATCATTGATGGTCATTCTAATTTGAGGTGGGTGATCATTTGTTCTTGACAATATCTTCATGGCTTGGTCATCCATGTTTTAAATTTTATGGTAAGTTATCTCTTTGATACATATTCCCTTTTGAGATAATTGAATGGGTTCGAGAGGTGGCATATCCATTGGAATTTAAACCTAGGATTAGTTTGGTACATAATGTATTTTATGTATCTCAGTTGAAAATGTGTCAAACTGATCTTGACCAAGTGATTCTATGGGATCATGTTGACATATAAAAAAATGATTCATTGGTTTAGTTTCTAGTATAGATTGTGGATAAGAAAGAGAATGTATGTCCTGGAATAAAAATTGGTCTACTGTAGTTTTTATGGAAACATTGTCAGATAAGAGAATAAATGTGGTAACATGAAAATGAAATGGTATCACAATGGTCGAAACTCTTTAAGGTATTTTTTCATATTTTTCATATATAGAAACTCCATTTTGGGAAAAATTTAACACCCCTACTTTCATGTATATGAATCTTTATTTATGTATTTTATGTATTTATGTTTTTGGGTTATGTTTGTGAGGGTTTTGAGGGGTTTTTGAGTGTTTTTGCTATTTTTTGGAGCATAAGGATTTTATAATAGTTAGTATAAACCATGAAACACCTCCAATAAACCTTAAATGTAGAAATAGTGGGCTTTAGATAGGTTCATAGTTAGGAACACAATTTGGTCAAATTGTGTAGCCACCTATGATAATCTATGTATTTTGGGGCATAAGACATCTATACGGTTGGAAAATGACTTGTCTCACCATGTGATACAACCATGTGAGGTTCTCTTTGAGGTAGATTCATGTGTATGGTTAGTGCATGGTTTTCAAAATTATGTTCCCAAATCATGCATATTAAAAAGATAGATTGAAAAATTTTGGATCTAACTTGGGTTTTCTCCTTAATGTCTCTTTTTCCCTAATCTGACCCTAACTCAAATTCCACTTTTCCCAAAGTCTATATAGGCCATTCTCTTTGATATGGCAGTGATTAGTTTATTTATCTTAGTTTATTGAATTCCATATTCCCCGGAAATTCCTTGTACTAATCGGTTTTTCTTTAGTTTCTTCATCTTCTCTCTCTTGGATTCATAGATCTCGTACATTGGGGATATATCCCTATTGGATGATTCCAATCATATTTTTTTATAGATATTTTAATATTGGGGGACATGATTTAATGTGGGGTTTTAGAGTTTTAATACCATTTTTTTGAATAATTTTCATTGTTATTCATTTTCACATATTTTTTCAAGGTAGGTGGAATCACTATTGACTCATATTATTAGAACATGAAGGATTGGTTTCAAATTTCATGAATCTATTAAATATTATTGTAAAAAATTTCAAATCTTGGTAGAAACCATCGTTAGTGACTGTTTGGAAAATTGTGAAAATTGAATGTTGTACAATGTTCTTTCTTTCTAGATTTTAAAATATTATTGGGTCATAAATCATGGAAATTTTTTGATATAAATGTTTTGAATAAATTGTAGTTTTTCTTAAAATGCCTTCAAATTGTTGGTTTGGATTGTTTTTGGCATATGCTGATTCGCGTGATTCCATGATTTTAACATGACCCAAAATAAGAGGAGTGTACAATTATGGTACAAGGGATGTGACATTGGATATGGGGTGTGTTCCATTGGAAAACTAAGAGATTTTCCACTTACTCATAACATGGTGGATTGGTGAGAAACAACTAATTAGTATTGAACTCTCACTGAATCATGGATGTGTGTGTGTGAATCATGGAATGGGTATGAAAAAAAAAAGAATGTGAAACTGTTTAAATCATTGATTTTTGTTTTCTTTCATTGTTAACTGTTTTAATATAGAAAACTATTTTGTTTTGGAATTTCTTGGGCCTTGAGAAAAACTATTGCAACAATTTTATATGGTTATATATAAATTATTTTATATAAATGTGTAAACTTATTTTATCCTAGTGGAATGAGTGGGGAAGTAATTTGGGAGAAACCTATTGTGTTTTATTACTCACCCCCTTCTTGGAAAACATGGTGTGTTTCCAAATAATTTTTATTGAGACACAGGTAAAGTAAAGGTATCACATTTCTTTAGTGATACTTCATGATACCTCTGGTGTGTATTTTTTAGCTGGACTATGGAGGATGTTGGGAGCTATCGAGTAATATATTTATATTCATTGATCATTGTCGTTTTTTCTCTTTGTACTATGATATGGTTATTAGTTAGTTTTCATATTTTCATCATTTTGGTATTACATTGAGTTGTATTAAATTGTTATCATGCATCATATAGTGGTTGTTAGTTATAGTTATATGAGTTTTGGTTGTTTTATTTCAAAAATAAAATCTTCCCCCAACTATAAATGAATCCCTTAGAATTTATTATCTTCCTTTAGTGTCTTGGGGAAATCACCTAAATCCACAAAACAATTATGATGCATCTCAATCCAATGAGGAGGGGTGTGATGTTACAAATTCCATATTCAATAACTAGTGGATTCCTTCATTTAAGAAAATCAATGTGGTGTCTTTCAATATAAACAATATAAACTAAGAGTGATAACATGTCATACATTGAAAATTATATATAGACAAATACATGGAATTGTTCGACGGTGCATCATATTTGTTTTCTACATTATATAAGAATAATTGATAATATTTCAAACATGTGTTATTTTTTTATAATTTTGAAATTTTATAAATGATCTATGGATGTTTGATGTTTATTAAAATTAGAGTTCATAGAAAATAACTAGGAAAATAAAAATATTTATAATATCTCTCAGTGAATAACTTTCTTAATCCACATGGGAATATAATCCTATATATAAGAATAATTTCTTGATATGTAATACCCATCAAAAATTAGTTAAAATTAAAAATATCATGGATAAGAATAAATCAATTATTTGATAGGATATATAAAATTTCATAGATGATATATAAGATCTTGTTGAGGCGTTTTTGAAAAATACTACACTTCATATTATTATCTCTAATAATCACTACCTTCTATTTTATTAATAAGGTGTAATGCTTGATTAACTCCAAATTTCCATTGTACATAGATGATAAGAATTTAATATGTGTGAGGAAAACTTATGTTTTTAATTAATGCATAATACCTTAATGGATGTCATATAATTTTATAGATAATATATGTAATATTAAATTTGATGATGTTCTTTTGATCTTCATTTAATAATTATTTCAATTGTTTGTGTTATGAAATTATTTATGTTATATAATATACTATTTTGATTTTATTAACATTAAAACATGAGAATAATATTGATAATGAATTTATATTTCTGTCTGTGATCATGAATACATGGAAATTGGCTTCAGTTTTTTTTAAAATTTGAATAATTATCATTTGAAAATATTTTTTCAAATATGGAGTTAGGAAAATATTCTCTTTGTATCCCTTAAAGTTGATTTTATTTGCGTACAAATTGTATAAATATTCTGTTAGTTTAAATGAGTATCTACACATTGTGTTTCATAGATATCGTTGAAAATATCTATATAGAAACACTATCCTCATCATTTATATAAGAAAAAATATATAAAAATTACGAGTTTCATTATGAATGTTAGTTAATGATAAGAAAAGTTATAATATTTTCTCTTAGATAAGGCTAATGATCTTATACTAATGCATGATTTTATTTTTATTTTTATTCATTTTTAATAGGAAAAAAAATTTATAGAAAATTTTGAGATATTGAGGAACAGATATTTCAAAGGTGAAAAATAAATTAGGGTCTAAAATATATTTCATAGATAGTAAGAAATTTATATCCAATATTTTATTGAGCTAACATAATCTTAAGGTTATGGTAAACATGTCACCATATCTGACAAGACAATATCTGTGTTATTGCACATAATCTGGAGGAAACCAAACTTCATAGTCATTTATATCATAGACTGAAATAATAAATATTTTACTAATCAACTAGAAGTAAAATAACTGGAGATAAAAATATGTGATGAAAAATGAAGACAATGCTGAGGAGTTATGGAGGCCAGAAATAGAAGAGACTGAGACCATCCTCTCTGATGAGATTCACAACCTCAGACCAAAAGGTAAAATGACCTCAAAAACAAGTTATATGCTCATCATAGGATTCCATGGAAGAATTAAAATCAGAAACTATAATAACTTTTCACCAAATATTATGAACCACCATATAATTAGTCATGAGCCTCTTTCACCTTTTAATAGTGTATTCAATAGATAGGGGTATGGGTCTCTATCCAAGAGTGAAATTTTATATAGCTAGTGAGTTCATTTAAACATACCTATTATGGATATTATTATTTATAAATAGTAATATTCTTGTGAGAATTTATTGAGGCATTATATGAAGGGATTCATCCCTTCCAATATACATTGATAATTCTAGAACCACATATCCCCAAGCATCTCGGAAAACTCCCCCATCCCGCGTGATACCCATGTTGTAAGAACCATTAAGGTTCATCTTTGGTATTGAGTGATAAGGGAACCAACAAACACATAAACATTTCATAGAAATGGGATCTCTATTAGGTGTTTGAATGATATAAATATGTGTTCTCAATAAGGTGGAATCAAAACAATTCTTAAAGAGGTTGACCAGATCAGTCATGGTGCACTTTGACTTGAAATGAAGTATAGTTCTAGTGCCTTGGAGACCATTAAGGAGGGAATCATTTCTCATTTTCTAGGGAAATCAATAGCCCACCAATAAAATGACAGCACAATTATTCCTCTCAGAACCATAGTTCCCAACTCCATGAAATAATAGATTTATAATGGATGTACTATAGACCTCCTGAGATCATAGGCCTGTGAAACTTCCAAACGACTGCCACAACATGCCAGCCCACTCACCTTACAAAATTGATCAGAGAATTCTTCATATGGATCCAAACAATAGTAGAAACTATATTACATAATCACAACTAGAATCATGATATTATCCTCATATCAAAGTTCAGGATCTTGAATCATCTAGATAAGTAAATTAAACTTCAATGGAATCTCTTTACAAAAGAGCAATTCAACCAAAATTTAAAGTTCACAGGACACCATTTTTAGTATTTGAATATATTTAATGTATAAATATCATGAGGTAGAGGCTATAAAAATGAAATTTTATAATTATAAATTCAATTCAATGTTGTCAAAAAATCATTTTGGTTCTCATCCAAGATCACGATAATGAAATTAAGTGATTTTACAACTTATTAAAAGAGAAATCAGGGGTAGAACATCTGGGGAATCCCATTTTTTGAACCAAATCATTTATGCTACTAGAATCTGATTTCCCCCCTTCCCAAAATCTAATGATATTGTGGATTCATGTTTAGATGATGGGGATGGATCATGATCTAGACATTTGAATACCTACCTTTCAATGAGTCGCAGAAAGCCCCACACTTTCCCTACATCTATCTCCCCTAGAGTTTCTTTCCCTCAAGAACCTCACAAGACAACATTGCATGTAATCCTTGAATAGAACTAGAAACCCAACAAAATTTAACGTCCCCATCACACAAAGGCCTTTCCATCCTTTCTAATGATCACAATGATGCATGCCTTCCAAATAGGTGTACCAAAAGAAGAAAACCATAATGTTTTCTAACCTCTAAATAAACCATTCTGGAGCATTAAGGGTTGAGATAACATGCATCATAATGGAGAATAGGAATCTATTCACTAACTTAATATTACCTCCAAAAGTTATAAATTGGTTTTTATAATTCAAGATATGTCTTGAGATTCTGTTGAAATTGTTTTAAATGTGCTAGATCTGAAGATTCTTTGGGGAAATTGAAGCACCCAAACAAAATTCAAGGGTATGAACCTCCTCTCATACCAATACTTCTCTTTATGGAACCAACATGTATATAGTATCATTTTACAGAATTATTAATACTACCCTTATTGAGGTTCATAAATTGGCCACCCCATTTATAATATTCCTCTAGATTTCCATTAATCTCTCTAATTGATCTATTGATACCATTTATAAAAATAATGGTATCATCAGCAAAAATGAGATGGGAAATTATACAAGAATGATATTTGGAGAGATATGGAAAAATGATATCCAAAAAAATTCAATTGTGGACATATCGATTGAGAGAGTATAGGGTAAGGATAATGAGGGTGGAGGAGATCTGGTTTCCTTACCTTAGTCCACTAACAATATTGATGAATACATAACATTTTCCTATAAATAAGGTGTGTATCCAATGATAATTGAAACACCAAAAAATAAGATCCACCACCCATGAAAAAAATCCATCTGACAGAGAACTTTAATTATGAAATTCTATTAAAGTCTATCAAAGGATTTATTAATTTACCATTTGATCATTGCATTATAAAAATGTTTTCTGGTTTATATCCATGATCATCTCATGGGTAAGGTACATATCCCATGGATTTTAACAACCCTTAATAAATAATTTTTGTTCTTCATCAATCCACATAAAGAAGTAAGCATATAATTTTTTATTAATAATGATTTCAAACATCTTGTATGGATATTTTCACATAAAAATTTTCATGTACTGATTTAGTTTATAAGGTTTCATAAATTTTGGAAGTATCAAAAGATTTAAATCACCAGAAATTCGTGGATGGAATCCACTAAGAAAGAAGTATTTCCCCTCCAATAAAATTTAACATTTGATCATGTCCCAATAGGAACTATAAAGGGAAACCGAAAAACCATCTATCATTGGTAACTATTATAATTTATTGTCCAGATAGCATCACTAACCTCGCTTTCATCAGGAATAACATCTAAGGTCTCATTATTGAGGTTAGATACCACAATATTGATATCGTCAAATAGATCAAAGTGCCCACTCATATAACCTCACTACTTATATGGTCTAAACCCATCAAGAAGAGATTTGAAAATATCATCCTTCATTCCTCATACTACATCTCCTTCATCCATGTATGATCCATCCTCCAATATAAAATTAGTTCTCTTCAAACGTTGTCTTTCTTTAATACATTCATGAATATTACTGGAGATGTGATCCCCTCCAAAATCCTTTTAATTCATGACCTTTCTATAGATAATAATTATCATTTGAGGATAATTTTGTCTTGAATGTTCTTTTTTATATGATCAGTGAAAATATAGTCATTCTATTTGTCCTCCAAATTTGTTTCAAGGTGTTCTACGTCTATGATTTTGTTCTCCATGACCTGTGATCGAAAAGACTGGTTCATAATCCATGATTTTAGATTAATTTTAATTAATTTATTCTTACAATTAAGGGCCTCCCATTAGTTTCCTTTAATAGGTTTATTCCATAACTCCATCACCATGAGATGAAAGCTCAGGTCTACTATCCATAGATGAAACAAATGAAGATATTAGAGCCAACATTCCAAGAATCCAGAACAATATGAAATGGGGAATGGTCAGAAATACACTTTTAAAGATAAGTAACTTTAATATAAATATAGTAAGAAATGTTTTGACTATTCACAAGGCATTGATCAAGGTAAAACTAGGTAAGATTTTCACACCTATGATTATTGTACCAAGTGAAACGATCTTTTAAATAACTAACATTCATCAGCCCATTATTGTCCAATATGGTCACAAATTCATTACCAGCCCTTTGAGGAAATATTCCACCTCCTTTCATATCTTCTTAGACCACAACAACATTAAATACTCCACTAACCATCCATGGTGTATCACCAGGTTGAAAGAACCAAGATATTTCCAAATAGCCTCATGGGAGTGCACCACAAATTTTGAATAGAGGAAGGAGAAGTGAAAATTGTGAGCTCACAAAGTTATTTTTGTAATCATAAAATAGTATGAATAATATATTTTCTCAATTAAAATATCATGATTCCAAAATTACCAAATACTAAGATTATGTATGTTTGTATGAAAGGAGATATACACATGGATTCAATGCGCATAATCCATGATTTTAGAGGATATTTTAAAGGGATCTGGAACTGCAACCATAGAGGTAGATTTATTCTGAATATCATTATCTAGAAATTATGACATAAATTGGGATCCTAGGCCATAGGAATTACAAATGAGGAAAAAATCATAAAATCAAGCATTGTCTAGTTTGAGCCCCATATGCTTGGTGCATGATTTATGTGGAGACACGGGAGAACCATTGATCTAGGATGGAGATCTGGTGAGAACTCCTTAAAGAAGTGATGGTAGATTCACCATCAACTACAAGGGAGATCCATGAACATCCTTAAATAATGGTAACACCAGGGAACTTAGAACCTTCATCGATTCCTCTCCACATAGATCTGGGGTGGGATATTAAAACATATTATCAATTTAGGGGATCCTGCTACCAGAACCATATATCAAAAGAGACTAGGGTCCTTCTAGAAGAGACATAGCATCACAAACATTCGAGGAATCATCCGGATAAAGAATATGAGGATTTCTAATCTGATTATTTGATAATTCACTATTTCTTGGTGGGGAAGAAGAAGGTTTCAATTCCAAGGGGTTCAGATCACAAAGTAAGAGAGAGAAAAGAGGAGACCATCTATAGGGTCTATTTCAGTTCATGGAGGACCCACTAAAACATTATGATCATTATCTTGATCAGAAAATTTTTGATAATCTATGGAGATGGGATGAGCACCTCCTTTCTATGGGACCGATCTTTTGGATACGATCTGAATAGATGTGAGGCTCTAACAGACCTTATATTTATAGGCTCATCATGCCATAATATATTCATGCGGAAACCAAATTTGTGTTTTGGCTATTATAAAACTAATGAAATGAATTCCCTTGGATGTGAAATCTCGTATTATAACCTGGGGGGAAGATAAATGGGGTATTTGGACCAATCCTCTATCCCCTCCACTTGTAGAATTATTTTAGATGGGAGAGGATGAGCGATATCCACTTCAATTCAAACTCATTCCACTTCTACTTCCACAAAGTGATTTTTGTAGTCATTCGTGTTGGGAAAATAAAATTACTAATAGTGGCTTTAAATTAAATACACTTATCTATCACTAATCAAAAAGGAAATAACAATCAACATTCTAGAGTCTCAATTTTTATATAAAATATGATGCTAGAATTGGGATTTTGTTACAATTAATTCAAAATAAAATCGTTAAGATGGATCAATGTTTACTTTGAGTCATTTACAACATAGAAAAACACATCACATATTTCATCTTATACCTCTACATAAAGTCTTCGTCTCAATTCCACTATATTTGTATTCATTCCTTCCATTTTATCCTCCTAAACCATTAGTTATTTCGCCTTTCCTACTTTTTTACTAGTAGTACAATCTTGACAATGTTGGTCAAAATATTATCAGAGTAAGATCACTAGGGCCTTCGATTCCATGGCCAAGGTTTTTCACTCCACTGCTACCATCACATGTTGGGAATATTTCTTATTTACAGTGTTTCAAAGATTGATGTAGTAGGGTGTGGATTATTTAGTTGAGATATTATAATAGAGTTATCCCACTCACTCCTAAACACAAACCACCCCCTTCATTGTTTCATATATTACATGATAGTCATAGCCTCTATATCCCAAAGGGGTGAATAAGTTCTACAAGTGATCCAATTGACCCATAATCTCACCAAAGGGGTTTCTGAACCACATTATACATTATTTTCTAGACCCTTTGATGCATATTCTATTGAATTTGCTCATATTATTAGAATAAATCCGATTTTGTTACTCGATAATGAATGTAATTAAGAACCAAATCAATAAAATAATACCCATTATTTACATCCCCCAAGTGACATTGTACCAAACTATTATGTACCCCTATGATATCCACTATTTGGGGAACCAAGGCAATGATATCTTTTTTATTTTTTTTAGTCTAATAAAGGGATGTTGATATTAATATCTTGAGTATGTATTCTAGTAAATTTAATAGAGGGATGATTAATAATAGGTATTGATACCAAAATTAATTTTTTATATCATTGAATTCATCAACCATCATCACTATGGAAGATCATACAATTGAATGATACACCTCTGAAGGCACTACACTTTCCAGTATATCTATAATTAGAAAGGTTATTTCTTCCCATGTATGTTTTATAGAGATATATAGAGGGATACACATAGAAATTAATATTGTTTATTCAAATTGATGATTAAAATGAATGTATAAAAATTAATCACCCTCCTACAAACACCCAGTAAATTTGATGACCTTTGAACTTATATTATTGACAAGAATCTCAATATTAATGATGATTTCTGCTTTTCTTTGTTGAAAATCAATGATAGTTGAAGAATTTAGGTCACGATATGAGCCCAGTCTCTCTTGAATAATTCTAGTTGCAATTATTGTTCTAACCCCTTTAGGGATAACATAGACCATATGTTCTTACATAGGATGAACCCATGTTCCAATAAATATTGTCTAAATGTCATAGAAAATAATGTTTTAATATGAAATTATAATAGTGGGTGAAAATTTATGTCTGTAGATGTTAATTATTTTCCCACTGCTCATGGATGAAGGTAGATTTTCATCCACATTTCTCATTCCCATCTACTGATTATCTCTAATGATGGGCCTACAAGAGGGTCCACTGTAAGTAGTACCATAAACACCCTTAAAGGGTCATAGGTTAAAACTTAGAGCTCTTCTATTATGGTAGGAGAACCTTATTCTTCATCCTTATTTCTTGCATGACCACTTTGTTTGTTTGGTGTTCCTTTTTATAACTATTTGGGAGACTCTACAGTTGTTTAAAAACCTAAGGAGTTATAGAAATGTTAAATATGATTCCAATAACTGCATAAAAACAAATATAATATATACTTATTAGAATATATCTTAAATACTACCAATTTAAAGTCTTCTTATCCTCTTCCTCAATAATAGAATTATTTTTCTTCTAAGGACATTCATCATCTTCATCATCATCATAGTCTTCACTTAGATTAGAATCTTTTATCAAGAGTACTTGGTATGAAAAAAATGTTATACCTCTTAGTGATTGGTTCGTATCCGAAAGTTCCATAAAATTACCCTCCACTTCATTATGATTAGACTTATAGGTGATGTCAAAGAGGATAGTCACATTCCTAAATCTTTTCAATATTATTTTATATATATGAATGTCTTACCATATGTCCTTTAGAGTGGAGGTACCCCAACATGAATTAAATTAACTATATGATTCTAGGAATGAATCATCAGTTGGGACATGTCGTAAAAGTGATATCCCACTTTATAAAGTCAGATTTCCCATATCCCCTACCTACTTCCTAAGAATATTGGCAACCAAGGGTTTCCTTTATGTAATCCTCTTATGGGGTTTCCTACAACTTTTGGTTTATTTTACTCTAATTAACATATATATTTCAATGTTCCCTTCAATTGAGACACTCAATCATCCAACATCCCTTAATGGTATGATTAAATCCCAAGTCCTGACATATTCATTCAATATCCCAAAAGAGGCATCAATCAGATAATGGGTGACTTCTTTGCCAGTCTCCCTCATTATTATGCATGAAGTTCATGTTAGGGAATGCAATGATTGAAAATTAGGATCCATGAACTACCATCCAATAAAGAGAGTTGTATTTTTATATTTTTCAATTATATAATACTATTAAATTCAAAAAAAAGTGTCATGAATTCAAAATACCTGAAAAATTCATCCATCAACCCCCATAGTTTTTAAACACTATCAAATAATATTCTTCATTTTCCATATTGATGATAGATTTCATGGGGTCCTATACCATAACTATATCCATGTAGTTTAAGTACATCCTTACTTCTATTGATTTCTTCTCCAAATGGGTTGAGACATAACCCTCAAGAAAGTGATAAAAAATGATTTCATCAGTTTCATAAATTTAATATCATAACTAAATCTTGTGTTTCATATATAATATTTATACGTAATAACACAAATTTAGGTTCTTTAAAATTAAGGAGAATTTATTAAGACTATAATATCTAGACTAACCCCTCTCACACTATCATGCAGTGGAATTTATATAGTATTTTTCAAAAAAACTATACATAATATCCTTTAGAAAATTTGGGATAAGGGAAAGAATTATTATCTAGATAATCTCTTATATGATTTGTGGGATTATCATAGCATAGACCATGCTAAAACATTTGAAACACCATAGAATTTTATAAATGGAATTGAAGTATTCATTCTCATCAAAGTAAAATTTCTCTCACATCAACTTTCCCTCTTTAAGCATTTATAAAAATATGGTAAATCTATAATTTGGATATAAAAGTTCATAAAAATTCATGATAAAAGGTTTTTGACACTGAATGAACTAGAGTTTCAATATAATCATATCATGAAATCATTCTACCAGAAGAGTTACCACCCCTAGATAGTCTAAGTAAAAATAATTAACTCTAAGACCTCCAATTATTCCAAGGAGGAATCCCAGAAACTGAAGCCAAAATAGGAAGGACCATACACCATACATAATCTCTACTCCAACAGATTTTATTACTTTATCATAATTGATGGAAAGCATATCAGGCCTATTACTAATGTATGATTTCTCATGAAGTTATTTTAATAATATCATTTTGGTTTCAAAATGTTGATGTTACATTATGATAAAGTACATAACATATATTTCACCCAATAATACACTAAAATATTCAAAGAAGTTATCCTTAACTGAGTTTTATCAATCTAGAGTAGTCAATCCCCACATGACATTAAATTTTTTAGATTATTCCACCTCATGTGACATAAAACTATTTCAAGTAGTATATATTTCATGAATTTAAATTATTTAGATTGTTCAACATGACCCTAAACTGGTCATAGGGGGGTATATTCAATGATACCTAAAATTTAAAAAATTTCCACCCTCCCCCCTCCTCATGTACAAACGTTGTATATATAAGATTCATTCTCTCCATATAGATTCATGTGTTATGGATAACCTATCCAAACAAAATGATAGGGTTCACCTAACCTATGATAAAAATATTACCCACATTAAAACTATTTTTTCTTAATTCATTTCATTTCTGGATATATTATAATGCCATGATTTTTTTTATCCTAAGATCAGTCATAAATTGTATAAACTTAAACTTATATTTATCCTTGTTATTAGGATTTCTAATTCACCTTGGGGTCATAAATTTCCCTATATATCAATCATTATCTTTCCACCACACATGATCTTGATCGATGTAGAGACTACCAATAATAACTATGTGTGCCTTGATTCATATTATTTTAGGATATATAGTGACATCTGAATCATATATTTCAAACCCATCCATAAATGTTTTGTTCATATCCCCCCCCCCATATCATAAGGATTATGTTGTCTCTAATTAACATCAAGTCTATTAATATCCACTCTATTTGGTTCGGTTAGACTTATTTTCAACTCTAAATATGTATTGAATGATTACTATCATCAAATGATATGTATTAAGATCATGATTATTTTGATAATTCATACGCAACATCTGAATAAAACTCCAAAATTTTCAAGATGTTTTACCCTTAATTCATGGTTATTTTTCCTCCATTGCTCAGAAATTGAGAAAAATTATTCCTCTTTTTTCGTGATCCATATCTATGAAAAATACTTTACATCAAGTTCTTCATAGTATGAACCAAAAATATATCAAATATGAGTCTTGGTCATATGATGTTAAAATATATAGCTTATATTGTTTCCATCATAACCTTAAACATCCTAGAGTGGTACATATTAGATCACAAAACATCTATACATGAGTACCAGATCCATGAAAGGGTGTCTGGTGTGTGGTTTTTAGCCAAAAACATATTCATGGATAAAATACACCATTTTTAAAGCCAAATAAATCCCCTATAATAGCTATATTTATATTTCCACATCCAATTCTAGTCCTATATCAGAATAGAAAAATGGCCCTATGTTTCTAGAACTATGTGTGTCATGATTATGTTTTTTAGGATATGTGGAGATTTTTGAAATATGTATTATAAACCCAACCAAAAATATTAATCCATTTATAATTATTTTCAATGGTCTATATCAATAAAATCATGGTTACCTCAAGAAAGAGTGTTTTATTACTTTTGATATGCTTCTTTCATACACCAAAATTCATTCATTATGATTTTAAATCAACATAATCTATACATGGATACTGATATTGAGAGAAATCAACACTAAAGGTACACCTCTTCTTGGTAACGATATTTTAATCATTGTATTCAACACTTCCCACTAGAGTCATTTTCTCATCTTGAGGAGAAGTTCATATAAATCCATGATACCTTAATAGTACTAATAATGAATCCATCATTTGAACATAGTCAGTAGTCATCCCTACCATGTTTTTTCGATCCCATTATTCTCTAATTCAATTATCTTCAGTTGTGAATTACATAATCTCATTCTTTGTTTTAAGGTGTTGGAATACTTTTAGCATTCAATGCCCTTTAGTTTGTCATGCCACATATCACATTACCTTAAAAAACTATAAACTTCAAATTTTCATACCAATGTTGATGTCTACCAATTGAGCATAAAATAAAAATCAAAGGAATATGTGAATATGGTATTATTATCCCCACAAAAGGAAAAGGAAGAAGAAGGTGGTCATGTCCTACCACTTGCGTGATCCTTGAAAGGACTCACAATCATGTGACCATAATATGGTCACATGAAGACTCTAAATGAAGTTCATAACCTATGGAGGATCTTGTAGAACCCAATTAAAAAATCCATACATCTCATGAGAAGTAACCCCAGACAACTAGTTATTAAGATATGGTAGGAAGATAAGATTCTATAGGACACATGGTTTTTCAACAGAAAACACCTGACAATCCAACATGAAAATACATTGAAAATAAGGAATAAATTATCCAAATGTGGGAGGCCTCTAATAGTTTCTAACATCATGCTAATCATTTATAATGGGAATGGTTTTTATCCTTGAAAACATTCCAGAAATCTCACGTGACTTCAAAACCATTATAAAATAAAACAAAACAAATAAAATATGGAGGAGGAAGATTCCTCTTGCATTCGTAGAAAGGTATGCGACGCACCACATGAGATCTACAAGACACCACAAGCCTTTGTAGACATACCTAATTCATATTGTGAAATCCCTTTGTCTTTCCATCCTCTTCATATAGAAAGACCTGGGTATGTCTAGGAAACCATGTGTTTCCCTTTTGTCTCCCTATGGACAAATGGATGGATTTGTCTATGAAATTTACATGTATCCTCATAAACTTCTTTTGTTCACGCAACACATCATCAAAAAAAAGAGTAATTATCTATGAAATTAATCATATAATATCAAATGACACCCCAAGAATTTTAAAATATTAAAATGGGTATAAAATAGGGAGGATTTGGAAGCCTCTCACAATCATAAAATGCATACAACGCACTAAGGAAGTCCATAGTGCGGTCCCATGAGACTCCTAGACAAGCCACCCTAATCTCGTACATACCATTGAACAACCACCCTTACATCGCAAAATTTCCCAGGCAAGGTATAGAGCTTCCCGCGAAGTCTCTTCGATATGAACTTTGATCTCACGATGGCCCTTAGAAAAGTAAATATGAAAATATGGATGACTTTCAATGTAACTACAAAATAAGAAAAAACCCATTAATTGGAAATAATCCAATAATGGGGGAATTTGATAGGAGGGACTCATGATTTCTAAAAATCAGGCGATGCCCTCAGATAAATCCATGAACAATTCTCATGAAGATGCATGGCACTAGACCCAATCACCCACTATATCCTAGATCTGTGCCAGATACACCTTGCGAAACATTGAACAACTAGGGTGGTGAGGCCTATAAATTCCCAACTTTGACATGAAAATGGACTCCTATCTATCACACCAAAGAGAAATAAAACTAGAAATTTAACAAATTCCGTTATGATTGTCCATCTGTTTGATGGTGGTAGGCAGTGCTCAAACGAAGTTCAGTATCCAAAGCCTTCTGAATACTCTTCCAGAATCTTGAAGTAAAACAGGGATCACAATCAGAAACAATCGATAGGGGTACTCCATGAAGTCTCACAACTTCATTAATATATAGTCTTGCTAGACATTCCAGTGGTAGGTCTTCTCTAATAGACAAGAAAATGTGCTTAATTGGTTAGACGGTCAACAATAACCCTTATTGCATCGTTCCTTCCAGGATTATTTGGTATCCCCATGACAAATTCCATTGTAATATTGTCCCATTTCCACTCCGGTATGGGAAGAGGTTGCATGACTCCTCTAGGCTATTGCCTTCCAGCTTTCACTTGTTGATAAACCATACATCTTGAAAAAAAATCAACAATCTCCATCTTCATGTCGTCCCACCAAAAATGTTCCTTCAAATCTCTAAACATTTTGGTGCTCCTAGGGTGTATAGAGAAATTGGAGCTATGAGCATCATCTAACAATTCCCTTTTCAGATCAGGTATATCAGGAACACAAAGTCTCTTCCCAAATTTCAAAATTCCTTCTTCATACACAAAGTCTCTCAATCTCCCATCATTCATAACTTTAATCTTCTTTTGAAACTCTTTATCACTGGTCTAAGAACTCTTTATCTTTACTAGTAAAGATGATTTGGCAACCATTTGAAAAAGTATTGATGTTTCACCTTTTATGGTAATTCCCATATCCATCTTCACTAGATCCATGAAAATAGGATCCCTTTCAATTCTCATCATTTTCAAAACTCCATGATCTTTTCTACTCAAAACATCTGACACCTTATTTTCCTTCCTCGAGTGGTAGTGTATCGTACAATCATAATCCTTGAGTAGTTCAAGCCATCTCCTTTTCCTCATATTGAGTTCTTTCTGTGAGAAAATATACTTCAGACTCTTGTGATCAGTATAAATCTCATATTTCTCACCATAGAGATAGTGTCTCCATATCTTCAAAGCAAATATCACAGCTTCTAACTTGAGATCATGAGTAGGATATTTTTTCTCCTGAATTTTAAACTATCGTGATGTATAAGCAATAACCCTAACATTCTGCATAAGGACGCAACCAAGTCCCTTCTTCAATGAATCACTATAAATAACGAACCCATCATTCCCTAATGGTAGAGTCAATATAGGAGAATTGACTAATATTTTCTTCAATTCTTCGAAACATTCTTCACACTCTTTTTTCCAAACAAATTTAACCCCATTACGTGTGAGTTTTGTTAATGGGTTAGCCAACCGAGAAAAATTTTGGACAAAATGTCGATAATAACCTACCAAACTAATAAAAATGCATACCACAGTTATACTCATCGGTGTTGTCCATTCATGGATTTCTCTTGTCTTAGAATGATCAATGTAAATTCCATCCTTAGAGACAATATGGCCAAGAAAAGAAATCTATTGAAGCCAGAATTCACACTTTCTAAACTTCGCATATAATTCATGTCTTCTCGGAGTCTTCAATATAATGCGCAAGTGATTTTCATGATCTTTGTAGATTTTGGAGTATATCAAGATATCATCAATAAATACTACTATAAATTCATCAATATATTCCTTGAAAACTCTGTTCATTAGATCCAAGAAAACATAGGGTGCATTAGTCAGCCCAAAAGGCATTACTGTAAACTCGCAATGCCCGTACCTGGTTCAAAATGCCGTCTTCGAAATGTCTTCCTTCTTCACACACAACTGATAGTATCCAGATCAAAGGTCAATCTTTGAAAATTATTGAGCTCCATGCAGTTGGTCAAATAAATCATCAATGCGAGGAAGGGGATACTTGTTCATTATTGTTATATCATTGATTTCCCCGTAGTCGATACATAACCTCATAGATCTATCTTTCTTCTTAATAAAAAGGACAGGGGCTCCCAATGGAGAAACACTAGGGAGAATAAATCCCTTATTACTCAATTACTCTAGTTGTTTCTTTAGTTCAACTAATTACACAGTGGTCATTCTATAAGGGGTCTTCGATATAGGCCTTGAACCAGGAATTAAATCAATAGAAAACTCAATTTCTCGTTCTAGAGGATGTACATGTAAATCTTCCGGAAACACATCAACATATTCTATCACAATAGGTACATCCTCTATTTGAACGTTCCTTTCTTCACCCACACTTATTTTATTCTCTTCCTCATCAATAATTGAATTTAGTTGAGCTATTGGGGGTGGATTTGGATAAAAATTAGGTGGTGATTATTCTGCTCTAAAGATAAGGTGTTCTTTATCATCATCAAAAAAAATTGTAACCTCCTTCTTTTTACAATATATGTTTATATCATGGTCCGAAATCCAATCCATACCGAGGATTATATCAAATTCAATCATAGGTATGATGATGAGATCCGCAGATAATGAACATTTATGTGCTCTAATGGGGACTGATTCACAAAACATTGTTGCAATGATACTTCCCTTAAGATTTTGACTTACAACTCCCTTGTAAAATCAAAATTGTAAATATCTAATTTTCTTAGGAAACTGGGAAGATATGAAACAATGCGATGATCCAGAATCAAATAAATCATTTTCTAAACTTGAGGAAAATATTAAATTACCTGCCATCACGTCTCTCGGGGCTTCAACCTTAGTAGTAGTGATTGAATAAGCTTGGCCTTAGTCCGTAAGACTTTTCTGAGGTAAGTTTACCTAATGTTTAGGACATTAATTTTCATAATGTCCCATCTCCCAACAATTTTAGTATTGGACATTGGTAGCATCTTTTATTCCTTTACAATCACCAGCTAGATGGCCTTTCTGTCCACACTTGTAGCATACTCCTTTTCCTTTTAGACAGGAACTGGGGTGCCTCCTTCTTCAATTATCACAAGGTGGAAATTCAATTCATCCATTATTCTATGTTTATTTATTTCCTTTCCCAGAGTTTTCAGCAGATATCTTCTTCTCTTTCTTTGATTTAAAGTCATAAGACTTAGAGAATTATTTTTCTGTCTTGATAGCACACGAGACAATATCTTCGTATGACAAGAAGGATTGTGAGACCAATGCTCGATGGAGAAACGATTTTAACACTTCAAAGAGATGATTAATATTACTTCTTGGGTTACATATATAATCTACAGCATACCTTGAAAACCTTGTAAAGTTAGCCTCATACATTGCGACATTCTCATCCTCCTTTTATCTCAGACTCAAAAATTGCATTTCCATATCTGTTTGATGGTCATAAGGAAAGTATTTTTCTAAAAACATATCTTTAAACTCCATAAATTCCATATTTGATACTTCATCATCTTCCTTCATGTTTTGAATCAATGACCACCATTGATCAGAATCTTCACTGAGGTGGTGAACTGCCATGATAACTTTTTCCCTTTCACTACTCTCCAAGGAATGGAATATTTTCTCTAAAGAATTTATCCATTTCTCAGCTACTAAGGGACTTATACTCCCATTGAATGTTGGTGGTTGTTTCCTCATGAAGCGTTATAACATTGATCCTCCACGCTGCAGATCAGGGTGCTCCATATGGGTAAGGTTATTATTCATAACCTGGGTGAGTTGTCCCAGTATGGTGATTAGCTGATCAGCACCAGTTGTATCACCAGCTCCACTATAATTAAATTGAGCAGTGGTTCAATCCCTATACGGAGTGCATGAATTGATATGGTTTCCATTCCTTCCACTAGGCACCATTTCTAAAAATGGCATAAACTAGATCATTTTATGAATCAAAATACATAATTCCATACTTGTAAAACACTTAACATAAATTGAACTATTTATCAATATAATCCATATTCATAAAGAAAATATTTTATTTGAGGAAGTCTATACTCATAAAACCTTCATAATGGTTTGCAAAGAAAATGAGAATTATCCTAAGCATATCCCCCGGGAGTGTCATAACTAAGAGTGCAGCAAGGACTGTTGTCGTGCACCAGTTCCCGTTTCAGTCTAGCTCAAAGCAGTGTTTATGGGTTTTACACCTAGGTACATCTGTTCCAGAGCCGCCTCAACCTACTCATATCCAGACAGGTGTGTATTTCTTGGAAAACACACAAAATATCTACAATACGATAATTCTAGGAAGTCCTTCTACACTTATCCTCAAAGTCCATCTTAGGTCTATGTGCTCTAATCAAGGTTTATCTAAATCTAGATTCCAAGGTTTGTACTAAACTTCCTCTGATACCAACTGTAACTCCCCGACCCTAGTTACCCAGAGTCAGTGCATGATTACATAACATTGTCATGGTCACAAGAATGATCAAGTATCAAAAGACTAATTAGTTTAGTAGCCTTGGAAACACTAGATACATACATATGTTCAACTCTACAGCTTGAAGAGAAATACAAAAAATATATATTTCATTAGGAACATCCAAGCCTCCTAGATTATTCATGCACGTCACTCAAAACTAATGTCTTCATATCCTGGGAAAATGAAGCATAAGAAAGGGGTGAGCTCAAACACTCAGTAAGGGTAAGTAATACAGCGGAAAATGATATAAGTATTAATCATGGTAAAATAATTGAAACCACAAGTCTTTTCCAATAATAAACATGAATACTTTTATGGAAAGAATATAAGCTGAGTAAATAATGACATAATAAAACATAATCATGGGTATTCTACTAGTGGAATGACCACATGAACCATCAATATTATTTCCATAATGAGGGAATGTATAATGCCGGACATTCTGAAACATTTTGTCAAGGCCTCGACCAAGACGTCTAAAAATGATTAAGGCCTCGGCCAAAACCGTAAATCAAATTGGGAAATGGCCCCAAAAAATTCCACATCTAGTTGTCTCATGAGACTTACCAATGCATCGAGAAGCTATAGCGGGCTCCACCCGTCACTTACTAAGTCCAATACATTCCTCATATGAAAAGGTTTAAACTTATCATAAACATTCATATTAAAACAATAATACGAAATGTCAATAATTTAAACATAAACCATGAATGGTATAAAAATAGCCCATTCACAGTCAAAAATATCACAAAACCTTCAATACAATATGAAATATTTGTATCATAACAAATCAACATCAAATAAACTTAAAATCCATCAAAAGATATTGACATAGATGAAATTAAAACCCTTTTTGGAGAAATATCTCTTTCTATTTTGAAAATATTTAAGAGTCACATAATTATAAAATAAAACATTTACTTTGAAAATATTATTGTAATATTTTAGGAGAAGATTTGACAAGTTTATAATGGTAGAAAATAGCCGCAACCCCCTTATATGTTAAAAAAACTATCTTACCTTAATTCTGTCGAAAAGGTTAAAAAGGACCTTGTTTGGAAAATGACAGAAATTTTCCTTTATAAACATCTTATAAAAAGTAAAAAATGGTATAAATGACTTTATCTAATATTCTTTAAAATATTAATAACATTTGTAAATACATTTTTAAGAAACATGGATGTGGATGATAAAGATGTCCCAGTAGATAATTACGTATAAACCACCTCGGATAATGAAGTGATTGTGAAATAAACTCTTACCTTGTACTTGTCCATAGTAGATGGTATGATAACCTCATGTATAATAGTTAAAACATTTTTATTAAATTATACAAGAACCATATTAATAATTATGATATCATATATGATCTTCTAATAATGCTTTTTTAATAATATTTTAGTATTATCGCTATTTCGGGTGTTAACTTACTTATTTTCTTTTATTTGTTTTGTTACATAAGCCGTGTTTGTTATAGATAGGTTGTATCTTATTCATATACAGAATTATATAAAGTTCTCAAACATTACTTTTAATCATCAAATTATAATTATTCTTGAATGGATACGGTGGGGAATCAATCTCATCACATTCGTGGAGACGGTAGTCCGTACGTACGCACGAGCGACAATATCCTTATTTTGATATTAAAATAATATATAATTGGATGGTAAATCATATATAAATAATAATTATCATGTTATTTTTATTATTTATATGAATTATACATCATTATTATACCCATGAAAATAATAATGTATTGAATAATAATTACACCACGACGTGGAGATAGTAGGTCGTACGTACGCACGTATGGTGACATGTCATTCAAAGGATGGATAGAATACTGAATATGGTTGTACCATATTTATAATAACATCACAGTATATAGAAGATACTGGAGTTATTATTTTATAATGGAAGCAACAAATAAAGAAGAAGCTGAAGAAGAAAGGAACTAGAAAAAGGGTGGTGAAAGCATTACCTCTTCTTCGGGTGCTTCCTTTTGATTTGATCAAAATGGATCCTTAGGTTGCATTTCTGATCAAAATAAATCCCCTAGATTTAAGTGAGGGAAGTTGGGAGGATATTTGGTCAGGGTTTGGCCGAGACAAAGGGCTTTGAAGGTGTAAAGAATTGGTTAGAAGTGGTCTCCTTTTATAAGGGGGAGGAGAGGAACTTTAGGAAAACTTAAAGTATTATTTTATAATAAATTAATTTTCGGTTTCTAATGGCTCCAAAGTGGATTATTAAAAGTATAAGGTGGTTATGGGTCTAAATAATTTCAACCAATAGATTTTATACAGGTTTGAGTCATTATATAAACCTTATCTTTTAGTTATAACTCTTAGTTAATTAGATTGACATTTACCATGTCACTTTGTATTTTTATATTATATAGTTAATAAACTTACTATGTACATCCAAGTGACCCCCCCATGTGGTCCATTAACGATACACCTATCATTATATAAGTACTTTGGCCGAACCTTAGATGTTTATGAATATAATATCAATTAATAATATAATACTTTTTTTAAATACTCATTTATGTCAATTTTGACAATATTTAATAATTATTTTTTT
The DNA here is from genome assembly GCA_963277665.1 of Viscum album. Lineage (NCBI taxonomy): Eukaryota > Viridiplantae > Streptophyta > Magnoliopsida > Santalales > Viscaceae > Viscum > Viscum album. Next base: position 1,659,188,768 of record OY728146.1, read on the forward strand.
GTTAAAGTCTTAACAACTTTATTAATTCGAACCAAATTCATTTAATAAATACTAACAAGTCATATTATCCAATAAAATTCTTTAATGGAATCAAAAATTTAAATTATATTTCTTTTAACTTTTATAATACCAATTAATTTATTCTTCCATTAATAAGGAAAATATTGTATCATTATTGTTTCATAAATAAATTTAATTATTAAATGTCTAAAAATTATAAATAAAATACCATTATTTAGGAAATATTTATAGATTTCTAATTAATATTTATAGTCGAAAATATAACATATATAACCCCCTTGTAAAAATTGTTTTGCTAAAAGATATATTCTTATGTCATTTTTGTGTTTACTTTAACTTAATTAATATGAAGTGTCATTATCACCTAAAAGTGGCTCCATGGGGTCAAAAAATCGACCCAAAGATTTCCATGGTCGGACATGTATCAACAAATAAGGTTAGGACACTTTTTAGAGTAATTTATTAATATTATAATATTATTTTTTACCCTTATTTACAGGATTTACCCTTTAACCATGGTAAATAAAATATTAACCGAAGTAATTATTCAAAATGACTAAAAATAAAAGTTACATATTTACACAATTTGTACATCCTTATTCCAAATATGGAATCCATTTTTCCAAATTCAAAACACAGTAGTGGAAGAAATTAATTTAAAATTAATTCCCGCTATCAAAACAAAAAGCATGTTTTTTAAGAAATAATAACTATCAAAAGATTGACACTTGTTTATGTCCGGTTTAATTGTGAAATTATGTCCAATGACCAAAATTGTATTAAATGGTATAAATATATTCTAAATATATTTTAAACCTACTAAAATTCATAATTTATCACTATTAATTATTTTGATTAAAAAAGTTGTTTTTAATTAACATTTTGTAATTTTCATTATTCATCATAATATAAAAGTTATCCGAAAAGTACCAAAATTTCACCCTAGGAAAATTTCAAAATTCCGAATCCAAAAATGAATTCCATTTTGAGAGATAAAATTTATTACATTTCAAAAATTGGGTATTACTTTTCATAACGGCTACTTTGATTGGTCGCGGTGTGTTAGAATCACGAAGTTGCGTACAACACACGCTACTGTATTATTAAAAGAGAATCGTATTGTGGAAGCCTGGGGTGTTATAGATAGCCCTTATAAAAGTCAATCGAGACTCTCAATTCCATCTAGACTTGTTGTCCAAGTCTCAGGACGCCCTCTAGGGATGTTAGCAAAGACATAGGACATCTTATGAGATATATTTTATTGACTCTCATGACACCCTTTATATGTGTCGAGCCAACTCTTGTGAATGACACCAGAGAAAGTAAACTGGATCATGTTACACCCTCTAGACAAGCCATCCTGGTCATGAAATGGCCTATAGGATATACCACATGTATTTTGCAATGTCTTCTAGACATGTCATCTTTCATCATGAGAAGTCTTTTAGATATTCCACCCAGGTTACATGAAGTCCTTTATAAATACCAACTAAATCATTTAATTTTATGATAATATACCTGGTAAATACTCTCTAATAAATCATGGAAGGTTGAAAATTTATTCATGATAGGAAGTCAAGAGGGTAACAAGGGAAACCTCAGAGTTTAAGCCCCGGCTAAAGGAACTATGATGAATTTAATTACATTCATAGTTAGGATATGTAGGACACCTCTTCATAGTTCAAGCTCCACTGGGCTATCCCAATATGTATGTCCTTCACTCTCCACACAATGATAATGATCAATTTTTATCCCATGTTTCTCACATAAAGAATATGTTAAGTGATCTTAGGGAGTTTCAGTAATCATAACATTCACAACACAAGTCTCCACCAACTAGGGAAACATATGTATGGGAAGACCCAATTAGTGGAATGACACCTTATCCTCAGTAGATGGGAATCTACCTTAGGGAATGTCCCAAAAGAATGATTGAACTATGAGAACTATGACTCATACAATAACTGTGATACATATGATTTTTTCTAAGGATTGAGTTTAAATAAACATCCATTTCAATGTTAGCCTTATGACGATGTCATATTAAACATTGGGCCCAATAATTCCCATGGGATTATTGCTCTACCTCATCCATCAGTAAACTAATAAATAAAACAAACTACGATGAATCTTGTTACAACTATAACCAAGATATGTATAATGTCTCTTTGAGGCATGATCTATATAATAAATCATCTCAGGAAAGCACTAGAACATATGTCTCACACCCTATGAAATAAAAAAATGATCATTTAAATCCCTTGTATCTCACACCTAGCATATCTCACGTGTGGTTAGGGAATTCCAATAACCATGTCATCTACCCCATAAGTATATAAAATGAAAGGGAAACCATAGTGTATAGGCTCAAAACCAATGAACAATGATAACTTTGATTCTCTTCATAATCAAGATATTTAAATGGTCCCTTTAGGAAATAATTATGAACAATTGGTATCCTAATATCACACCTATAAGTCCTTTCTGAATGACTTTAAACATCATGGGTACAAAAAAAATGTGGGTTTTGATTCTTATAATAACAAGGATACATAAGACTCCTCATGATGGTGTAATCCCCTCATCATAATATTAACCACATCTTCATGTGGTAGAAAATTCCAAAGCACATGGTTATAAGGGTTCAGCACATCAGGGATTGTCCAATACTGTAATATGATGAAGAACATTAGATATATACAAATGGATTCACTAAAGAGACTCCAGTATTTTACATATGAAAGATAATAAACCCTTGATCATTTTTAGGGTAACTTATCCCATATCGGGATTAGGAAGATATTCATGAATATATATTAAATCTATGAGAGAGTCCCAATGTATTCAATAACCCCCCAAGGGTTCAATATGTAGGACCTCCCATCTTGTTGATAAATGTGATTCCACAAGATTTATTGGGCCTGAAACCCCAGGTGACCGCTAGCCTTTGAAAGTAGTTTTGTACCTATATATGGATGAGGGAACCATTTTTAGTTTTGGGTAACAGTGAATATGGTAATATAATGTTCATGATTGTGCACACAAAAAATTCCCAACAATCATCATGTCAAATGGCTCTCATCCACACATTGAATTTCCATGGTAAAACATATCCATAAGATGGTATAAATTGGAATTATGAGCTTATTTACATTAGGTTATCACTTTTCTTGTACTGAATATATCGTATCAAATTTTGGCCAAAACAGTATGAACATAAACTATACCAATTTTTTGTTAAATATATATGAACATGATTAGTACCATTCAATGGTCCAAATTGTATGTGCATTAAACTATAAATGACAAATGCACAAAGGATTTTTCAAATAAAAACCCATAAATAGATGCCTAAAAAAAATTCAAGCCTATAGTTTCTATTCCAATATTAGTCATGGCTTAGGAAAAATTTATAGAATAAAATAAAAAGGGAACTAATATTTTTGGGTCCACCATATAAGCCTTAAAAAAGTCATGTTATTCTTTTTGGACCAACCGGTCTAGGAAAATGTTAAATAAGATACCCCTTTACCCCTTGTAGGTGAAAATAAAATGTATCATGACTATATTTTCATCTATGAAAAATCCATTTTTTCAAACTAAGAAGGCCCTACTATTAATGTGATTGTGTACTTGAAAATTTTATTGTTAAATCCATTCTCCCAAATAACTTGTTCAATACACAATGATTTAAAATTTATGGTGCTTGAACCCTTCTTAAACATATTTTTATCCATTAACCTAATTCATACCTCTGGTATCTAAATTATCACCTAACCAAAGCCTTGAGTCTAGATTCTCTCATGATGACCCAAAAATATGATCATATTCCCTTAGCCTCTTAATCATATAAATTGTTTACATGGTGGCTGAATGTTATAAACTAAACCTGATAAAAATATATATTGAACAATATAAATTGTTTTATGTTTATAATTAACACCAAAAGGTTGTTTCAGTCCTAGAGGATAATCCCCCATTGACAACTATAGTATTTGATAATGGTGTGTTGATAACATCAGAATTAATAATTATTTTTTCATTCTGAAATTTCCCCATTTACTATTGATTCATAAATTATTATGTAATATTTTAGACATTCCATAACCCCAATTAATAAACTTGATTCAATTACCGTTTTAGTTACATGTATATTAGTCATACCTACTTTTGAAGCAATATTATGATATCCTATTCTTATACCTGGTTATATCTAGGTGTTCATTTTCTAGTAAAGTATTTACATCTTGAGTCAAGATACTCCTCTTGAAAATCCCAAAACCATGAGTAGAGATTATTGTCATAGAAAATTTCTATTGGGTAAAGTTTTCTCCTCTAATTACCCTAAACCACATGACATATTTTGAATGAATAATTGTGATCTTAAACTTTGTGAACCACTCCTTAGGTATTTTTAAACGTGTGAATTTTGGTTTCCATTCACATTAGTTTAAGGATTTCTTTTATCACTAGGTAGATCGCCTCATATTTTAGTCAAAGTTGCAGGATCTTAAACTATAGCCCCATTTTAGTCAAATTTTTTCTGATTTAACCATAAACCTTCATTTTTCTAGCTTGCAATACCTTAAGATAACAAAGAAATGATACACCGTACTCACGAGGTTGAGAACCCACAAAGGGAAACCTAAGAAAATAGTAATTCTATGATTTCTAAGAATTGACCTAGTATAACATAGGAAATAGTTGAGTTCCAAAAAATAGAATAGTTAAAAAAATATTAATTTAAACCCTCAAAGAATGGCCTAATTAAAGTTGATGCTTCTTCCCACTAAACCTCTCCTCATTTTGCAGCTTAAGAAAATATTAGGTTAAAAAAAGGAAATATACATAAATTTGGTGTGGTCCACCATAATACAGTAGAAAATTCCAAGCCATGCTAACTATGTCCCTTTAACAACAAATATATTATAATACCTCTTAGTTACTCACATATTATTTGAAACGATTTTCATGAAAGTCAAGAAGTTTTAATTTTAATGTATATGATCCCTTTTAAAAACTGGAATCCTCATTCCAAAATCCCCTTTTGATTTTAACTATGTTGAGTGATGTTTCCCCTTATAATCAAATATACTAATCGTGACTAATGGTCATGGTATATATTCCACCATATTCTCCATGTCTATAATTTTCCAAGTTCACAAGTCCATGAAGAATAAATATCCCATATTTTAATGAGATAAACTTATATTATGGTGATGGTACAAGTGTCATCATATCTGAATAGACGATATATGTGTTAGTTCACGTGATTAAGAGAAAGTAAAACATCATAGTCATTTATCTCATATAATCACCCTTTATTATAGTGATTTTATATGTGATTCCATATCAATACCATCTATATTCATCAAGGGGAAAATGTTATAAAATACAATATTTTTATTCATATCTCATTGTTGACTCAATAATTTGAAATTTATGATTCACTTATTCAATATTTAGATGCTTTTCATGTGAATTCAGTGATGTTGATAATACAATTTTTCATTTTTTTTGGATTATCATAAACTGATATCTTGAACCATATAGAAAATAAAATAACTAATAGTTTTTTGAAATGAAATAGACCTATCATTCAGGGATAAAAAGGAGATATAATATTTTATATTCTAGTTTTCTCTCACTATATACAAGTTGAATCTAGAATGGGAATGTTATTACAAGGAATTATAAAAAGACTCTTGAATTTGGATCAATGTTTACTCCGAGTCATTCAAAAATTGGAACAACTAATATAATATAGCATCTTATACATATACATAATATCATAAAACATATTCCCATATAATAGAATTCATTCCATTTATTTTATCCTACTCAACCATTAGTTCTTCCCCATTACTACATTCTTTAGAAGTAGTAAACTCTTGGAAAAGTTGGTCAAAATTGTATTGAGTTAGCTTACTATGACCTTCCCTTCTTTTAACTTATTTTTTCACTCCACTATGACCATCACTTATTGGGAAAATTTTTCATATATTGTGGTTATGAGATTAATGTAGTCGGTTTTGGATTATATATTTGAGTGCTTACAATATAGTTGTCTCACTCACTCCCAAACACTAATGACCTTCTTCAAGATTACATGGATTATGAAATAGTCATACCCTCTATATCCCAAAGTGGTGAACAAGTTTTATAGGTTATGTATTTTATCCTTCATCTCACTAAGGGGTATCAGGAACCATATTATTTGTGATATTCTAGATCCTTTGATGCATCCTCTATTGAATTTTTTCATGCTCTATGTCTAAATCGGAGTTCATTTCTAGAACAAGCATGTAATTGAGAACCAAATCGATCAAATAATACCAAATATCTACATCCCATATGTGACATTGTAACAAACTATTATGTACCCTAATAAAATTACCCTAATGAGGCACCAAGCCAATGATATATTGATCTATTTTAGTATAGTATAAGGCTGTTGAGACTTATATCTTTAGTATGTTTTCTAGTAAATGTAATGAGGGGATGATTGGTAAGAGATATTGATACCAACCTTATTTTTATAAAGCATTCGATTATTTAACCATCATGACACTGGAATATCATACAATATAAGTATACACCAATGAAGTCACTACACATTCATATGGAGGTATAGACATAGAGGATATTTCAGCCCATGTTTTTCTTATAGAGAAAAATAAAGGGATGAACATATAAATAAGTATTGTTTAGTGTAATTGATTATGAAAATGAAAGTATACAAATTACTCACACACCTACAAACACTTCATGAATTTGAGGACCTATTACTTGAGATTATTTAATATATTCTCAACATTCAAGATGTTTTCTACTATATATGCATGATATTCCATGATAATAATTGAATTTAGGCCATGGTCAGACCTTGAGTTACGTAGATTATTTCTAGTTACCTCTATAGTGGTAACCCCTTTTGGGAGAACATGGACTATATGTTCATAGGTAGGAACCTACCATTTGTCTTTAAATATTGTCTCAATATATTATAAATCAATTACTTATTATAAAATTATAATAGTGGATGAATATTTAAGTATGAAAATGTTAATCAAATACGAGCCAGTCATGGGAAAAGGTATATTTCCATCAACCTTTCCCACTCCCATCTATCGATTTCCTCCATCAATGGACCAACAAGAGGGACCATTGGGAGTATCACAAAAAAGACCCTTAGAGGGTAAGGGGGCCCATATTAGGGATCCTACATTTGGGTAGGTAAACCTTTTTCTTTATCCTTATTGATCACATAATCACTTGGGATAATTGGTATCCATTTAACAAAATAATTTGGAAAAACAACAGTTTATGAAATAACATATTATTATTATAGTTGTTAAATAATAATTCAACAACTACATCAAAACAAATATAGTATATTCTTATCATAATGTATCTTAGGTCCCCAAATAAATAAGTCTAACTATCATTTTTAATGGTTGTATTATTTTCCTTATTAAATCCTTCATCATTGTCCTCCTCCTCTTCACTCATATTAGGATAAGTTATCGTGTTTACCCGGTCTGAGAATAAATTTATATCTCTCCATGATTGGACCATAGACATATGTTCCTTAATATAACCCTCCCCTTTATTAAGATTAGACAAGTATGTGATGTCAAAGGGGTAGTCACATGATTGAATCCTTTGAATATAAATTACTATATATGAATTTATACCCATATTTCATTCATATTGGTGATAATCCTCAAGGAATTAAACACAATACATGATTCTGGGAATAAAGCTTCAGTAGGGACCCCTAGAAAAAGAGATATCCCACCCAATGGAGTGGGAGCACCAATATTCATTACCTTCTTCCTAGTAATATGGGACAACAAGTGTTTCCTTAGTGTTAGACTATTGTAAGGACTTACTACTTCTTATTAATTCTTTATGTCTTGTTAACAAGTAGATATTAGTGAAACCTTGTTTTGGGACACCTGATCAACCAATATCCCTTATGGGATGATTAGATCAATGTCTTGATATAATCTGTCAAAATACCAAAAGAGGAAAAAATCCTAGTAAGGGTGATTTTTATTCTCATATAGTCCAATGTTGGCATCTACAATTGTTATAAAACTATGGGATATTGTTTATTTAATATGATCTATGGTTGGTAGTACAAATCCTCTCTATATACTGGAATTCTCTCATGAATTTGTAGGGTGTGTACCCCACACAGATGGTCACACCATTGATAATGGTATCCAATATACCACCCCTTAAAGATATTAGGAATAAAAAAACATTGTGACTAACTTTTTTATATTCGTGATGATGAAATTTTAAGATTAGTATAGATTTTGGAGGAGTTTGGGATGAATATTTAACAAATTTTCCACATCTTGGTCATCTAGTGGGAGTGTCCTATCTCTTCGTATGATTTGTAAATAGGGTCAAACAAATAATCCACGATGGGTTGGTCATTAAAAAATTTCTAATTCTTCATATGGAATATGATGAAACCCTAAAACATGTGGGAGGTTCTGATGATTCAAAATAGGTATTTCCTTCTACAAATGTTTCCAATGTGATAGTTTAGTTTGGATAACATCATCATTGAAAAACTGACCCACCTACCACTCGCTAATTAGGTGTCCATCAAGAATTTTTTAGATCATAACTAAATGAATGATTAATATACTTATAGAAGGTACCCACTGATGAAAATTACTAATATTCCCACTAGGTGGAATAACTAATTGACATGGGGAGTTACCTACCAACCTCATTAACTATAACAGCCTTCCCCCAGTGTTGTCCAGCAAGAAACCTAACTCCCATGAGTATCGATGATTAGTAATTTATGATGCCTCATTGTCAATGGCTCTTACAGGTTGGTAATGATGTAAAGTTCAACCTAAATACTAAAGGAAACATTAATTTATGGTGAACCTCTTAGCCTTGAGATGTATTTGTGTGAGTGGATGGGTGTCCAAGGAGGTGCGACTACTTTATTGGTTTCTTTTCAGGTGTTATGGTGACACTGACAATGTATTGTTTGGAGATGTCAATGAGTTGACATTGGAATCAAGTGACATGGACCGTGAGACGGTGTGGTAGCTTTGGCAATGCCAATGATGGAAGCCCCAACGATGATGACGGTGGTGGTTCTGAGAATTAATGTTTATGGAGATGACTGGATGATGATTTTGAGGTCCGCTAGAATCGAGGTGGGTGACTAAATCGATGTCTACGCTCTTGGATCAACTTGAAATGATGACGGTTGGAACGTGGATTGAAAAGTAGTTTATGTTTGTGAATTTTGAATTTAAAAACTCTAGGTGTGGGGTGTAACTTTGGCTATGAAGAAGGTGGGATGTGAGTTTGTGTAATGTCGTACTATTTTTGAATTTTGTGTTGTATAGTTACCACTTTTCCTTAAAGTGGATCTTATAAAATTTCAAAAAAGGGATTTTGAGGTGAAGCTCTTGGCCCATGGAATTTCATTCCTAAATAAGTATCTCTATTATGAATAGGTTTTATCTCTATATTGTCTAAAACAATGGTAGAGGGAATGACTTAGTCATGTATTTCCCCTATAATTGTATCCAGTTTTGGCATATAAATATTTGAAAGGCTTATCCTGACCATTCCATGCACCAAACAGATGTTTTTTGGGTTTAGAATCTGTTGGTTACCAATTTTTTGTATGATATAAATATTGTTTTGATGGAAATAATATGATACCAAGACCACATGATATAGCCCCACTTATTGAATCCCTTGATTATACAGTTCATATATTTTTTGCACATAGAAGGGTATCCCCAGTCCATGCCAAAGGAATTTCTAGGTAATAGATCCCAAATTGACACACAACTTAGTCTCTAGTCAGTAATAGACTTTTTTATAATAGATTCACCGCCATGGTCTACGAGATCAAGTATGTATCATAGTTCTTTCATTGATAATGTGTCATGTTTGTGAATAAAGTTTTTTCTATGATCAAACTCTGAGATGAAGAATCTTTTCAAAAAAATATTGGAATGATCAATCACATGGAAGTGGATTATCCTAATCCATGGTTGATTATCTGGTTGAGGTGTGATAATTGGTGCATCCCTCAATAGTTTATAACCATTTATAAGTAACCTCACTATTACTTGGTTGTATCAAAGGCTTAGTCCCATGAGATTCAAAAAAAGGTGATTTCAAGCGATAACACATTGACGTCCGGTATCAAAAATATTTATTATTTCAATTCTAATCAAGCTAGTAACTAATAAAACCTATCATGAAGTTACTTCACAGAGAAAATAATGATTTTAGTCTTTTAGGGGAAAATTAATATTCCATAATTTCACATAAAACATATAATTAGTGTACACCCCATAAATTATATGGGAGTAGTGAGGATTGAAATGGCAAGGAAAGAGTTACATATAATCTTTATTCAATTACCTTGCAAAATCCTATTTATGGATCAGATGTCTTGAGAAAGATGGTAGTTCATGGAACAATTTATTAATGGAAAAGTATAGTACATGAATATTATCCTTTTTAGAGTATGATAGTTCCAATAATGATTAATTCATGGAAGAATGTTATTCTCAAATAGGATTCATTCAAAAGGGAGACTATTTTTTAGTGAAATAATGTTAGAGGGGCCCCACCTTTGACAAATATATATAGGGGAGGGGACACCTATAACACCATAGGTTTTAATGAACATTTTTTTTCATTAAAATTCATGACTATAATTCTAAAATACGTTTTTATATTCAATAAGTGCAATTAAAATTTACCATGAAATCATCCATAAATAATATGTATTGAACAAGTTACACTTTATTCACACATAGTGGAAAAATACAACAAAATGACATGAATCTAAGAATTAGAAAAAATGGATTATTTTTGGTCATGGATGATTACATATTTTAAAAGTTCATAAATTAAAAAGGGACAATAAAAAAGTAATTAAAAATATCATTATAACCAATAAATCCCCAAGATCATCTAAATCATTTTCGATAACCATTTGTAGAACTAAATTAATAATGACAAAAAAGAATTTTTAAAGGTGAAATCATGTTGTGAAATAAAACATGAAAACAACATGAACAAGAAATGTACTTTGTGAGGTTATAATGGGATGAATTTTTAGGAAGTAATGGTCATTGTATATCTATTATAAAGGGGTATATAGATATTGGGTATAATACTACTAAATATCTTAATGGTTTTGGAATTATCAATATATATTGGATATACAAAGATTTCATTTAGATGTTAAAATATATGTTTTCATTATATGTGTATTATATTAACTAAAATTAATTATTTTATAATAGAATTAAAGGATACAAATTCATTTTGAAAATTACAACTATTTAAATAAAAATAATTAAAAACTATGGTTTTTTATAAAATTAATTACTTTTCAATATTGATATCGATAAATTATATTTATAAAATTTAATAAATTATTATTAAACAAGAAATAAATATTATATAGTTAGGAATAAAAGTATAAAATGATAAAAATACTTAGAGTAATATTTTTTCTATATGTTCTGTGTTTTTCAATTAATAAACTAAATTAATGGTTATTAAATAATGATATTAGTGAAATACATTGATAATATTTAAAATTAATTAATTAATTCTAATCAAAATATTTTTACGTGGAATATAATAGGATTATATTCATTTTCTTCTTAAAAATGCTTGTCATAAAAATATTTTTATCAATTTTTATATTAAAAATAAATTTTGATCACATTTTTAAATTCAATAAAATAAAATATATTTCATATTATGATTTATCATATTAAAATTTGTTAATGGGTCCAATTAGATATTTAAGAATAAAAAATAAGTTATTGTTATATAAGTTAGGGTAATAGGGTTATTTTCAAAGACTTATTTTAAAGTGTTTTGTGTTTTTATATAAATAAATTTAGTTTATTCCATTTAAATAATGAATTTAAATTAATGTTTGAATATATACAGAAATATATTGACAAATATTTGAATATAATTAATTTGAAATAATAATATGTATGGTTAATATTTAAAAAGTCATTTTTCTATAAAAACATTTTTTTATTTTTTTCTTATATATAAATTGAAAAGTTAATTTTATAATATTTTGAAATAGAATTAGGTAAAATAGTATCAAATTTAGGAATCAACATATCAAAAATTGGAAAGAATTTTTTATCTTATAATTTTAATAAAAATTATAATTACTATATTAATCATTTATTTGTGGGTAAAAGGTAAAAATATGGAAATCTACCATGGATCGGATTTCTAAATGAACAAGAAAATTATATTATTCTAATTAAAATAAAAACCCCATAATTGATTGATCAATAATATAGGGTTTAATTAATTAAATTCTATGAATATTTTTAGTTTTGAGTTTTAGATAATTTGGAAAAACTCTTACATTTTTAACCCTTACAATACAAATTTCACACATCCACTCAACATCAGTTTTTCAATAGAAATATTATTTATAAAATTAAACTTTTATTTCATTCCAAACACATTCTTTTATTTTAATATATATCCCTATATTTTAAATATATAGTTATATATTGTTCCTACTCATTTTTAAGCCATCTGAAAAATTTTGAAACCCTAGGATGAGCATAAAAAGGTTAATAAGTTATATAAAAAGAAATGAAAATAATTAGTCCATATAAAAACAATAAAAAATCCATTATTAAAGATTAAATATTATCATAATATTTTTTATCTAAAAATAATAAATCTCACTTTAAATAAAATTCATTACTCACTTTTTTCAAAAAAAATGTTTCATAAATTCAAAAGGGAAGAATAATAATATAAAAGGGTTACATGAAAAAAAAGAAAAAAATTCCATGAAGATAAAAATTTCTTCTTTAAAATATCATATAATTTATCTAGTATAAAAAAACATATTTTATTATCTTATGAAATCAAATATTTCCATAAAACAAATAATTATATTTAATTTGTAATATATGAAATTAAAAAACAAAAAATAAACTCATGGATAACAATAATGTATTCATAACGATGGATGGAATAATGTTAGAAAAAATAATATTTTTGTGATGGCCTTGATATAAGACCTCAAGAATGATACCATCAGGGTAATGTGCCCAAAAAATATTACGTACTCTCATAACCTTATTCCAAGACATTTTATATATCTTCAAGTCCTTGTTCCAACACATTATCATTGAATGGGTAGGTATACACTGACCAAAACCCATTATTGTTTTTCACATGAGACATGTCAATGTATTAATGGGATATCAATTATTAGGACCCACCCATCAATTACATATATTCTATATATTACCCCTATATCAAATCAACAATATAATACATAATCAATATTTTGTGATAATTAATATTGGTATTTAAACAACTATCATAGTAAATGTTAATATTTCACTCATTTAATAAAATAATACAACATGATCATAAGTAATCTAGATAAATAAAGTGGGTGTATTAATTTAGCGATTATCTATAATTAGGCATAATTTAATTTAATGGATGTTTAGATAGGTGACAAATACCTTTACAAAATAATTACTATTATTGTTCGAAAAATAAGAAAAACAGCATTCATTCGTTATCTTTTAAAAATTAAAAAAATATAAAAATATTCTACATTGAAAAATCATATAAAATTGTATATTAGTATTGATGAAATGTATCTTATATGAAATTAGGAAGGCTATTCATGTGTTAAATAAAAAAATATTTCTTTTTCACATGTAAAAAAACAAAATAAAACAAATGGGAAACATAGAAAAGATTCCATTCAAAATAATGGTAAATAAAGTAAAAAAAAATTAAATTTTATTGGAAAATCATTGAATCACAAAATAATTAAATTCTTGAAATATTTAAATATATATGTATATTTATGGAAAATATTTTAAAACATTAAAAATAATGTTTTAATGAAAAAACTCTTACCGCATTGGAAGCTTTTGAATAAAAATATCACTGAATGAGGGAACTATAAGAGGATTTACGAAACAAATTAATCTAAGTAAATTAATTATATAATAAAAATATATAGTATTATATACCTTAAAAACATGTGGTAAATATGGTGAGAGTCTCAGTACAAGAAAATTGAGATGGGAAATATCTTACCTTGAGTCTGACTCACCTTGTACATTATTTAAATATAATATAATAAAAATATATTAATAAATTAATTTAATATGAAGTTTTTTAGGTATATTCACTTATAATGAAACATTTTATTTAATTTATTACTTTATTATATAGTTATAAAATTGATTATATTCATTCCAAATGTTTTGAGGATATTCAGTTCATAATCCTAAAAAAACATTGGTAGGTTAACCATAGTCAAAGGGGATATGGTTAAATATTATCCATAATATAAATAATTAAATAATTATAATTATTATTCATTAAATATGATTTAATATCCATCCATGAAATGAGTCCATGAAAAATGAATTGCATCACTTTGTTGAGGGGGTTGTCCAAACGTATGCATGAGAGACAATATCCTTTTTCAATGGATGTGAGGGTAATATGTCAGGTAAAATAATATCTCTTGAGAAACATAAATATGTCATAAATTTATTATATTTTCATTAAATCTATCATAAAATTCATTATTGTGAGGTTTTTATTAAAAATTAAACACATCTCTTCGTCAAGGTGGTAGTCCTAACGTATGCAAAAGTGAGGTTTTCATTTCCCATGGAAATAAAATAACATGATAAAGGGTTTTTAAAACAAAATAATATATATATTAAATATATGTAACATACTAATTTTATCATAAAATCCTGGTTATATAATATTTTTAGGAGGTTAAAGATGATATAAACATGAAAACACTCAGTTTATAGTTATACATATTCCTCGGAAAGACTTTTTTGGATTATACCTTAATCCTTATAGGTTAATCCTTTCTAGAGAAAAAACACTCTAAGAAATGGTGATGATGTTTGGGAATGTATTTTTTAGAAATATTTTTATCCAAATGGATAAATAGGTGTAACTAAAAGAGTATAAGTGATTACCTTTTATAAGTGAGTTGGGTCACAATGTTGTAGAGACATAAATATTAATATTTCACATGTGTATAACTCATTTAAAATGGATCCAAAGGTCCATATATAAAAATATAATTACTTTAATGTTATAATAAATCCAAAATTGAAATTTAGACAAGTTTATGTGGCATTTTGAACCATATCTGAATGTTTAACACCCCAGCTAACCATTTTATTCTTAACTATGATAAAATGAATTTCAATCTCTATGGGTCATGAAACTAATTTTATAATTTTCCAATTTTCACTTACATATAAAATTAATGATATATTAAAAAAGTTCCCAAAAAATTACATATGATATTATGTTTATAGTTTTTTAATGATTTAAAAATTTTTTATCAACATTAAATACCATTTAATGTCATTTTCAATACTTCTCAAGAAACATGACTTTAAGGAAATCTAGATAACAATATAATAAGAATATAGACACATTTAACCACACATAAATTTTAAAATTATCCATAAAATTATTTGGGAGTAATAATTTACGTAAAAAGTGTTAACATTAATGTTTTTAAATTGAATTCCATGATTTTTCTACATCTTTCACACGTGGTGCATCGGTGTTGCAAAAACATTTTAGGCAATAATATCATCACAAAAAGTTAAAAGTAAATTACTATCATAATTATAGTGTATTATTCATAATTATATCATATATATTAATTATTATATCATATTTATATATCTTTATATCATGAAAAAAACAACTGAGAGATTGTGACTTTTTGTATGTACTTCATATCAAGAATAAAATAAACGTCATGATCACATGAAAGTGGAAACAAAATTCCATATTTTTGAATTTAGGATTTTTTTAAAGAAATAATGGAATAAAATACGATTTAAAAAATTTATGAATGACCATCAATCCATATTCCATGATTTCAACCTCGATTAAAAAAATTTATCATTTACTGTGGTGATAATGTTTACTATAGAAATTATTAATTATGACTAAAAAATAAATGTAAATTAACACATAATTTGAGTATGTTGATTAAAAATATTATGTCTGATCTCTATGATTTAATTTCAATAAATTGTTAAAATTATTTTTAATATAAGTTCACATAACACAAAAATATATTGTTTTTATAAAAATGATGATTTTAAGCATAAAAATGACTTTATACCAAAATAAAGTATAATGCTCATTCCCATGGAATTAATTAGACCATGTTTAATAAAATTAAACTTCTGAAAGTATAAATAATAAAAAATATAATATTTATTTTAAATTATTTTATTTAATCAAAATAAATGACATGTTTCGCAAAATCGGTATTTTCCACTATTCAAAAAAAATCAATATTTTCAGAAAAATCCCAAAAATTATATTAAGATTATTTTTACATGATTATTTAAAAACATTATGCTAATTTTATAGGAAAAAATTAAAATTATAATAAATTAATCATAATATTCATTCACAATATGAAATAAAAGCCATTTTTGAGGAAAATGTATTTTTGAAGTTTAAAATAAATGTGTACTGATTTATTATCTAGTAAACACCATTATATGAATTTTAATTTATTATATTAAATATGTGGTATATAAATTTCATTATAATAATTTACATATATTTATTACCTTAGTTTATTTTGTTAAAAATAATTTTCACATATAAATCCTTTTTTTGAATAAAAAAATCACACTTAACAGTATATGATATTCTTTTAAATTGAGTTCTTTTTTACAAGGTATTAATAATAATTTTTTTAATAAGGAATAAATTTTGACATATATTTCAATATAACACCACACATGTTCATACTATTTAATTTAATAACTAGGTTATAATTTTCATATTATAATAATAATATTTTAATAGTATATCTTAGTTTGTTTTAAACTCTTCATTATGTGTACTACTTGAAATAAGACATAGCATTATATTTAAAAAATTTATTAGGATACTAAAAATTAGAAATTATAAAAAAAACATTATTTAGAGTTTAAATTGAATCTCATAGGTCTCATCAACATTTCCTCACCTAACTCAATTATCACTAATGTGATTCCATATTTACCCTTCAGCAAACATTAGTTTCCAAGGAAATGTCTTTCATTTTAACATACAAAATGGGATAACTTCCACCAACATCAAGACACACTACTCATTAGAAATTACATTGAAAATATTCTAAATTTACCTCCACTGTATAAATATTTCACATTTTTCATCCCCTGGTTTCAATATGGTGTCACAAGTCATCTATTTCCAAGGAGTACTTTAAGGGAAGAATTAAGTACTCAACATGAGTACTATCAACTACGTAACATATTATTCTCTATATTCCTCATCCACCCCCCTATAAAACAATTCAAACCGTAATAATATAATGACATAATTATTATTATCAAAGATAAATTTTAGTATAATTTTGGAATAACATTTATCTATCTCCCTCTCATTCACTAAAGATGGAAATGCTGCTCGTGTTATGTGAGGAATATTTCCTCCAAAAATTATATATTTAGTTTCTCATCACCACATTATATTGATGGTTATAATAATTTATTTAAAATTTAAAAATGATATTTATAAAATTATTAAGATTCTATAAAGTTTATTTTAATATTTAAACTCATTATTAATATACCACCTTTTGTTCATTAAAATTACCAAAATAGTACCATAACTGATTTCACATTCACAAATCATAAATAAAAATCACATGGGATTAAAATAGTACCTTATAAATTAGTATGTATAATATATTCTAGTAACATAAATAATATATTAATGGTGA
The DNA here is from genome assembly GCA_963277665.1 of Viscum album. Taxonomy (NCBI): domain Eukaryota; kingdom Viridiplantae; phylum Streptophyta; class Magnoliopsida; order Santalales; family Viscaceae; genus Viscum; species Viscum album. The sequence goes on from OY728146.1 coordinate 1,659,206,640, forward strand.
ACATGGTATCAACCAATGGGGATCAATAGTGACATTTCGAGACTTGTATGAATCCATCATGGTTACTAGATTCTGATAATGAAAATAGACAATAACTAACAAATAAATGTGCAATGAATGATTATAAATAAACTGTATAAAAGTTAATATTTATATAAAAGGTTATAAAATAAGTTATTAATATGGTTATGATTTTTATATAGGAGGTTAAAGTACTTTCATGGATGTCTAGAGTAATGATAAGTGATTTTGCTAAATCGATTTCATTTCATTGAGTTATAAGGATTCTCATTGAACTATATTATTTTAATCCCATTATTTTATTCCATTTTATATTTTATATGATATTAATCTATTTTATATGGGGAATGTAACATTTTTAAATTAAATGTTCCTCTTTGATGAATTTCATTTTTAAAAAAGTATAGTGTTGTTAAAAATAATATCCATCCCCATTAATAATTGTATTCCTCTATGTTTATATTCATTTTTGGAAAGAATATTTTCCTTTATTATTTTAAACCCAACTATGTATTATCTCACACGACCTCAACATATCTCTTCACTTATTTCAAAAAATAAATTTTAAATATACATTTCGTGATTTCTCTTTCTATAATATCATTTCTATGTATTAAAAAAGATTTTCCTTTCATATTATTATCAATTATCTTATATTATATATTTTTAAACATAATTATTAATCATTTTCAAGTTTAAATTATTTGGGTTTCTCTCTAATTTATTTACAGAAAATTATTCATATTAGATTCATGAATATAAGTCTGAATGTGACTAGTAACTTTGAATATTTATGATAATTTTAAAAATGTTTTATGAAATATAAATATATGATTTCATTTATATTTTCATATTAATCAAAAAATATTTATCTTTTATTGAGTCTTGTTTCATGAATCGCACTCTAAATTCCCTTACAGTATACTCTTTTTGGATGATTTAATATTTGGTATCAAATGATCAAACTCTTGATGTCTTTTTATGTGATGCCATTTACAAATGTTATAAAACCCGTTTTATTTATATGGGTTCATCATGATATGATATATTATTTATTTTTATTGAACACATGTGTATGGATTATCAATATCTAATGGTTGGTACCAAATATATCCATCACATTATGTGGTTAATGTTTTATATTTAATGAGCTAATATGTTGTACATGGACATGAATGTGGTTAGGTATGTTCAAAATATTATTCACACACATGATTTCGGTTAGACATATTAACAATACCAAGAGTGGAAATTATTTTATATACCAATTTTCACAATTTTATTATTTAATATTCTTATGATTATTCATATTCAACAAAAATTTTGTTATATTCCAATGTTATGATCTGAGGATCATTATTACTATTTTATAATTATATGCTCTTATTCTATGGTATATGTGTAGTCATTCAAGTTTATATTTCATTATTTCATGATTTATTATAAAACTATCATTGTTTCATAATAATTGTTATTATATATTTTTCTTATTTTTATTTTTTGTCATATAATTGTTATTAAACCGTTTATGAATCATTAATGGGTTTTTACTTACTATGAATTTGAGATCACCCCCACTTATTATATCGATTATATAGGTTATGAAGATGATTACAATACATGATATGTCTAGAACGGGGTACAAGGTAGTGTGATTATAGAGAGAGGCTCATAGTATTGTAAAATATTTTTTTATATATCTAATATCCAAATACACTGAACCATTATTTTTCAATATTATGAGATTATTTGTAAGATATAATGTTGAAATTTAAAAAATAATGTGAATTTTATGCATGTTTCAACTTGGGTCATATAAATTGGATCAAATATTCTATGTAAATATATATATCCTTCCCTGGAGTTGGGAGTGCATGTATGGGGAGCTTCACCACTGTTATGAACACTACCATAGACTTATGCGTGCCACCTCATTCTCCTTATAATAAACAGAACATAATTTGTATTGTCTCGGATTCTATGGGGGAAATTTATTATCTCCCATGTGATTAACACTCCAACGTGAAGATAAATGATAATTAAATTTTATAGTGACGGAATATAGATGAAGTGAATTGGATACTAAATGGTTCATAATACCATACCTGTTTTATGAATAGTTTTTATTTCTAAATATGGAATTTCAGTGTATCATGATCATGTACATACATCATAGATAGACACTATTCATATAAAACTGGCATTGATCCCTCAAAATCATGTACATTATTTTAGAGTGGATGTTGAGAATGAAAGTATTACATTGATCCTTTATGATATCATACATGCTTCATGGATAGATTCCATTCACATAAGTGTGATATTGATCCCTTATGAGCATATAATTGATTTTTAGGCTAGGTTGTTTTATGATAATTGCATGTTAGTCCTTCACAGACATGGGAAATCTCTATAGGTGAGAATAATTTGTGATGATGCTCTATTGACCCTTAAAAACCATGTAAAATAATCATAAAATAGAAATAATTTAGGGAAACATAATCCTTGAATTTGGTTATAGAGTGTTTCTTATAAATACCAACGTGTATACATCAAATATAAAGGAGGCTCTCATAATTCTAGAGTCATAATCTTTAAGGGATATCTTGCTTAATGGATTGTACTCCAAAATGGATTTTCATCACTTATGGGGAACTTTGTTCATGAACATCTTCAAATAAACCTAGGTAATGAAATATATAAATTGAATCTTGGGACATGGGTTAGGGAAAAAACATAAAATATTAATGATAATTCCATCCCAACATAAATTCCTCTAGGATCCACTTATATAAGACCTTTATAATGGAATCCCATAAAACCCCATTATTGAGGGTTTCTCACTTGGATCCTTTATGAACTGGGGTTCATAAAGTAACTAAATTAGAAAAACATTCCCAATATTATATAACCATAATCCTATGGAAAAAAATAAGAGTTCTTAAAGTACATTTTGTCCTATTCCTACTGTTCCACGACTAGGAAGGGTACATACAATGGATGATTACTTCATAAAAAAACCCAATTAATGATTTGTATGCCTATATATTATCCTTTTATAAACAGGTAATATAAATTTGTTGTATCGATACAAATGACTATAATTACCTCCATTAATCGAGGTCAAATCCCTAAAAATTACATCTCATCAAGAACCACCACAAGGACTCCATACTTACATGGTAGTGTTACAAAGCACACAAGTGTGTACACCTTTGATTATTTATTTTTTTGATAATACATAATTTTTATGTTTTTCTCCTAAAATAATAGAACCCTTATGATAATTATGGTAATATATTCCTTTGATAACAACATTCCCTATTATGATGATATCGATGAAATCCTTCATGGATCACAATTCTCAAACTAATTTCCCATATTATGCATCATGTTGACCCATCATTAAGGGGAAATATTCCATCGACCTAGTGAACCAAAGATACAAATATGGGAATCTAATATAGTTTAATATCCAAAAAAAAATTCACATGAATCACTTAATAGGTTGAACACATTTTTTCAGCATATTCATAATCACCAAATGTATCCTCTATCCTCCTATGTTGTATGTGAGGCTTCTATATGTTGTAACACCTAATCATAACCTCACTAGTGGACGCAACCCATGGGTCCACTCAAAGATCCATCTTCCCTTTAATTGGTGGTCCATGTGAAAGAAACAACTCTTCCTAAAATTTACATATATATTATGATAAATCTATTCTCAATGGGACATAACCCTTGTGATAAACTCTTCCGCAATAAGATATATCACATATGATAAAACCTTACATACTGGGATATATTTCTATTAATACATTCTACCTCAATGGGATATATTCTTGATGAGTCTAATCATACCCTATCCTACTTACTTACCAAATATGACGAACCAAAAAGGGAAATATATGTATAACTCCCATACCAACCATTACTAGGAACAATTTACTTCATGGTACTTTTTTATGAATTTAAATTGAATGTAATGACATCCTTAACATACAAGATTAAACTACATGAACTTGTCTTGTGTAACTCAAACTATGTTGGATTTTATTTGTGTTAACTTGGATATGTATGATACCTCATTGAGGTCTAACCTCATACCCCATCAGAACTACATTCATGACCTTAAAAGTTACTTCACTTCGTCTTGGGTTCAAAACCATAAAATTCTCCACATTTTCCTTATCACATTACCCTGAAAGGTAAGATGTTTTATGTTATGTTACATAAAAACATAGGTGATATAATTCCTTATATATGTATATACAGAAAACCCCTCTTAATGGCCTGATCCCAACCATATAATACCTTCCACCTTCGTGTATGGAGTTAAATTCATGACCTCCCAACTATGCATATTTAAACCATATTATAAAAAATGAACTTTTAATATGAATTCCATTATTTTATCATTTTTTTATGTAACTAATAGTGATAATATTACTATGAAAGAGTTTTGATTACATCTTAAATATTTAAGAGAGTCCAAGATTAAGAAAACATTTCCCCAAAATGGATATAAACCCGACCTCCTATACTCTTGAAAAATGACTGACCTAAACTGTCACTAGTAAACTCTAAAAAATAATCTTTATTTAAAAATAATGTCTACATAAATTCAAAATGTACAGGCATGGGGACACATTAGAAACAGTTTCTATATTAATAACTCTTTTTTTACCCCATGATTTTTTATGTATACTTAGAGTTTATTAGAATATGGAACTACACTTTGAGATGAGAGATATAAACCCTTTTAGGTACACTAGTGTCTTTTTTCAATAAGGTGGAGAATAAGACGTTTTATTCTTGAGAAAAAGAATTTCATTTCCGGAGTTTGTGATTTGTTTTTTTAATTATATCACATGATATTCGTGGGGGAATAGTTGAGAAGATATTGAACTGAAATATTTATTATTATTAGAAAAAATTCAATGGGGTATATTGTTTTTATAGATACCTTCACATTTAAAAGTTGATAAAATTTCCTATGAATTTGAATATTTTTCAGATGAGGGTAGTTTTTAGAATTGGTATTTTATATGAAAATATAATGCTTTTGATATCCCTAGATAATTTTTTAGGGTATTTTTTAAGATGAATTGGTGAATAAGATGTTATGGAGTACTGTTTAGGTTTAGGGTTAGGTCAATTGAGTATAAATGGGTAGCTGAGAGGATATATTACAAATGTTTTGTGGGTGATAAGGAAAGGATCCTTACCTGATACATAATGGTATTATTATCCTTATGGAAGTTTTGGGGTTAGATGACCCCTATGAGCTGTATAAGTGTGGTTGGGAAATCACCCTTACACTAAGTGAAGGGGTGGACAAAAGGGGACCTTTACATGGTTTACCACCTTTCATTGATAGACATGTCATTAAAAATAAAAAATTTTAAACTCATGGAATCCACCCTTACACTATGTGTAAGGATGGTTAGTCATAATGGTCATGGACACTTACATGGTGTATGGGTATGTGACCCTTGTTTTGTGTGTAAGGGTTAAGAACTCTAACTGTTATATGGGGAATGTTAGTTCTTGTAGAAAGGAGGAAAAGGAAAGAAAGAAGTGAATAAAAGAAAAAGGGAAAAATAAAAAATTATACATAGATAAATGTTTAAAAAGGTTTTTAATGGTGGATTTGGGACTGTTTCAAAACCCATCTACTATAATCTCAAGTGAAGCTCAATCAACCATCATCTAATAGGGAGATCATTTTTTTATCTTTTTTAATCAAGTGCCATTTTTTATAGAGGACATATTGAGGTAAATATATCACCCCACCAATATTTATTTTCAATTTCCACATCTTTTTCATATTTTTGTTGATTTTTCAATAATAATCAGGGGAATGGGGGATGATTATTCTATATTATAGTTAAATCATATTGATATGAGAGGGATTTTTCTAATCATAGTTAAATGGGGTTCAAAAAGTATAATCACAATAGGTTATGTCCGGATTTGAATATGTATATCACTTTTCATGGTATTATTTTGGATTTCTATAAATTTGGGTGAAATGACTGTATTAATTGGATTTTTATATAAGATATTTTATGTGATAATGGTTTGGATGAGTTTTAGGGGTGGTGTGAAACAAATTTTATTAAATATTTAATCTGCAAGTGATCATCCAGTGAGTTTTCAGGCATTATGTCTTATGAAATTAAATTTAAAATTAATTATATCTATTTAATATAAATAATAATAATTAATGATAATTTTTTTTAATTAATTTTTGGGTTTCATGGAATTATATGGGTGCTTATAATGTTGATATGATCCTGGATGGGATGTGGATGATCTAAGGTGGGGATGGTTAAGCTTCTTGAAAAGGAATACCTCCATCTTTGTTGTAGGTGGTCCTTGTGCATTTTCACTATAGTACTATAAATTATGTGTGTATCATGTAGTATGTGTAGTCTCATGACCTTGAGAGATTGTCATATATTATGTAAATTTTTTAGATAAGAAGAAATTTATATGCATGAAATAAAAAATCCAAGGGCCACGAAGGACCCTTGTTCACTGGTTGGATGTCTCGATCACTTATAGTCAAGAGTATAATTATGATGGTATGATTTGGGATAGATGAACCCTATGCGGGGTTTAAATAAAATAAAATAAATGAGATTTTGTACCCCTTATCCTTATTTCCCATGATTCCACCTAGTAAAGGTGAGCATTAGACTAAGAGAGATATATCGAAGTAGGTTATTATGTAACTATTAGATGACTTATAGTTTTTGGACTGGTTGATGAGGGAGTATGATGAGTATTTATTTCCTTATCAGGTGATAAAATAAGAGGGTATTCGTTTGGTTGGATGTTTATACATATATAGATTGGGCACATGAGGGTCGACCTATGATTAACTTAGGAATTAAGATTGGTCATGTGTAATTTCTCTAGAGTAACATCATGTGACCTCACCTATGAAGATGATGGGGTCGTATCATGATTATGATAATGTTGATATATTTTATTCCCTTTGAGTGACATGTATTGAACAAAGAGAAGAGAAGGGGAAAATATATCCCATTTGGGTGTTCATGTAATGACATGACCCTGGGGACCTAGTTAGTTCCCCTGGGAGATATTTATCCTTGTGATTGTTTAGTGGGAATTGGTAGTAATGATTCTAGGTTTCACCATAGAAACAAAATTGATGTTTTGTTCCTTATATGGTCGAAGCGATAATTAAAGATCTTGTACTTGAGAGGTCAACCATAATCATGCGAGATAGGTTGGACTAATGGATTACCCTTGTGGGTTATTTTAATATGATATATTATTCTAGGTATTATCTCCCCTCAATAAATATAATGGAATTTCCATGTGGTTTCATGAGATTTATCCTTTGGGACTAAAGGGTATTCCTAGTGTTTGTCACATAGGATTTCATTATTCAGCCTGATACTATTGGATTTACTTTTACTTTCTCCATAGAATAGTATTATGGGTCTAAATTAATGACTTGTGTAATCCCCTTTAATTTTTACTTTAGGTCAATATGAAATACTTTGGATTCTAGTATTCTTCCATTAGCTAAACATGATTTCATTATAATTACTTCGTGCAAGTGGCCTATTGGTCTACATGAATGATTGGGGTAATCCTGTTGGATTTAGGCTTCAATTCTACATCATTAATATATACATTCTCTTTGATATCGGTAGTGTTTCATGATACTTTAATTACCTAGGTTAACCCCCTGATAATTGATGACGACATATAATACTATTGTATTTCCTATAACATTCTCTTAGATATTGGTTGTGGGATTGATACTATATATTACCTGTGACATTACCCTGAGAATTGGTGATTTCACCTACTACTATTATTGGGTTATTTGACCTAGTAGTGGATAGAATTCTCATGGGATGTGATTACAGATGCTCTGTCACATTGTAAAGTGGTTATACTCAATCCATGGTGTCACCTTAGAACATAAGGACTGATTACGTTAATTTATTTACATTTCCTCGGTTTATTTATTTACACTTATCATAACACGTCATCATGAATTTCATTAATGAATACATAAAATACCATGTTTATGGTTCCCTATTAATTTCTGATCACACACTTCTCAAGTGGCCATGGTACTGTGGTGACTGATTAAATCTTAGCTAGCTACAGGTTTAGGTAGGGAAAAATCCCAGGGTTATGATCATTCTGTGTGGAATATTATATAGTGTTAAATATGGATGAGGTAAATCTCATAAATATAGTATATTCTTTTATATTTGGTTATTTTATTAATCCCATTTATTTGAATGACCTAGTGGGCGACCATCCTATATGTGCTAGCATGCATGTGTGCCTATATGATAATTTTTTTATTCTATTCAATAATATTATAACATGTTTTTGATTTTAAAGATGTTTTATACACAAATTATTTGAAATTATATATGTTTCATTATTTACATTATAATTTATCACTCTGATATGAGGGTATAGTCTCTCCAGAGTCACACCGTAGGCCCCCGCTACAAGTTGATATCCTCTGGAATATAGGAAGGTGCACTTGAGGTCACACAGTGACCACCGATCTGGGAACTATTGAGTGGTATGGCAAGGTAGTATGTCATAAATTGAAGTTTTTGGATTTATTATATCAATAAATATTGTGAAACTCTAAAATTTTATGAAATAGTTATTTATAAATAATTTGGATTTCATCGATATCCTGAGATACATGAAATCTCTAGTCTTAATGAATACTAGTGTAGTATATAATTATAATATAATTGCCAAATTAGTAGGGTGAATATGAATTAATAATATCTAAAAATAAATTATAATTTTTTTAGATAAAAGATTTATATAAATACTCTAGTTTAAGAAAAGTATTTATAAGCTTCAAAAAAATACATTTTTATTCAAAAATAGTATTTATTAATTTTGAGAGATAATAATCAAATTAATTTTTTCCACATTTAGAATATATATTTTAAAAGGTTAATTTCATTTCTAAAATCAAAATTTTAAAATTTAATAGAGTGAATTTTTTAAAATTTAATGAAATAAAATTATTTTTTGATGAATTGTGAAAAATACTCATTTTAATTGAAAATCGTATTTTTATATCAACATTTTACAAAGATACATTTTCATTTTAAAATTTTATAGAAGTAAAACTAACTCTTTTATAATACTATTAATACAATTAATTTAATCTAAATAAATTTTATGGTTGAATTTCTTAAAAACATTTTTTGTAATGAAAAAATAAATTTTTCTGAAAAACCGTTTTATTTTTCATTTATCGTTTTTTCTTAAATTTATTTATTCTATTTATATAAATTTATTCTTGAAAAATATATTCCATACTAAAAATTAAGAGTTCGAAATTTTTAAAATAGTATCATTTTAGTTTTTATCAATATGAATAGTAATAATAATAATTTTTATTACCATAGTAAAGGTAAATGTTTTAATTGGGGTTAAAAATAATTTGATAAGGTCTCAAAACTAAAAAAAATTATTTGTACTATAAGATGAGATAATTTCATTCATGTCGACACAATTATCTATTATATTACCACTCGGTGCCATATTTCTTTCATTGGGGCATTTATATTAGTTTATGAAAGGTATAAAGAAAAAATATCACTATCTTGAATTTAATATATATATATATATATATATAATTTTTACACAAGGATTATAATTGATATGTTTGGTTATAAATGTTTTTTTAATAATAATATTTTTCTAATCATAATAATTTATTTATAATTTTTAGTGATTGAATAATTACCTTGAATTCTTACATAACGCAGAAAAAATATTTCTTCTATTTAGAGAAAAATAAAATAAATAATTTTAAAAATATTAAATGTAAAATAATTTTGGTGAATTTTTATTTTCCATGATTTTTTAGATAACTATAAAAATTTATGGATGTTTGAAATTTTTTAATTCAAATTCTACTATTTCATGTAGTTTTCAAAGTCAAATTATGTGAATAGTGTCAAAATTGTCTTTAATGATATTTTCTGAAAAATAATATCTTATTAAATTATTTAAAAATTATAAAAATATTTTAATTGTACAATTAAGAGGATAATTCGAAAAATATATCACATCATGGATAATCATGAAAAAATTTCTACCTTATAAATAAAATTATAACCCTTTATATTGAAAACATTATTACCATGGTTAAGGTTAATGTTTGTTAACCATGGTGTTAAACTAATACATTGGGTTTAAAAAACCACATTAACATATCAAAAATGTATTTTTAGATTTTATTTAAGCAATATATTACCTTATATTCAAATATTTATCCATTTTGATGCATTTTCTTGAGAATGAATTTATTAAAAATTAATCTTTCCTGAAATTCCCAGACTATTCCTCCCCTCACTTATAAAATGGTACACCTCCTTTATCTTATTTTCACTACTTTGAGTCATCTATTTCTACTAATAGCTATCATAATAATTTCTGATATTCCATAAACACATTATAGTTCATCTGTTCTTTCCAAAGGACAATCCCATTAATGCTTAATGTGTAATCCAAATGAGTATTCTCAATAAATAGGAGGTTAAATCACATTAGAATCTAGTTAAAACTTTATGAAAGGGATTATGTTAAAATTTCAATTTTTATTGAGATTTTTTAATATTATGATTATGATTATTATATTTTATGATCTTTATTTTAATAATATAATTTCTTCTCTTCTCCTATGGTTTTTTCTGAATATTACATTTTCTAAATTCATTTTTTCCTCTTTAAGTACTCATGATACAGAAAGAACAATTTTTTAAGGAAAAACAACATTATTTCACTCTTGGGTCTAAAAAAAATTTATTCCATATTTAAGTTTTCTAAAAATGTTTTAAATAATTTTTTAACTAATCCCTTTTGATTATTTAAATACATTCTTCCCATGTTTTTATTTTTATCAAATGGATCAAAATTAATATTCATTTATTTTTTCAAATGTGGTACTTTTGACTAATTCCGAAAAATGAAAAATAAATAATTGTTTTACAAACATGACATGAATTTAATTTCCCATTATCTTGACTAATAAATAATTGGAAACTTCATTTAATTTTTTTTAGGATTTTGTTAAAGAAAATGGTTTCTACAATATTTTGTAATTATTTTTATTTAAAATGAGTGAGTTAAAAATAAATCAGTATTTTTACCCAAGAAATATTCCAATAATATCTCAAAGAAAATTTCCATCCTTAGTAATATCCATTAATACTATTTATGATTTATAGGGGATATAATCCAATGATGGACTCTGGAGGTTTTAAGGTTATGATGGTGAAAAATCAATGAAACTTGTTTCATTTTCCATGAGTTGCGTTATGATGATTATTTTATGACCTTGTTTTGTACATATGACTAGATTTATGATTATGTAGTTTTTGGGGAAATTATATATCCCTTAAATTCATTGTATAAATATTAATTTTATTGAGAACAAAGGGTACATGGAAGGTTATCCCAATCTCAAAAAGAGGTTACACGGGAGGTTAACCCAATCTATAAAAATGTTATATGAAAGATTATCCCAATATCAATGCTAGTATATTGGATGTTATCCCAAGAATAAAATTTGACGAATGTATTACTAGGTATCCTTGATATAAAATTTTTATGATTATGATTATAACACATTTTAGGCCACTCTTTTTTTAATATCATATGGAAAAGGTATGCTCTCATTGATCATTTTCCTTGATTCCTTTATGATTAATATCCTATGAACTACTTAACTTTATTCCATGACTCAATATTATGATCTATAATAAATAGGGCATGGTTTTAAAATATAAATATCATGTTCCCTTAGCATTATTCTCATGTAATTTTTAAATCATCATTGATATATCCCTTGTTTACTCGTGTTGAATGTCTAGTCTCACCCTTCATTGTGTTTTCTTTCCCTATGATATGATGAAAGTTTATTATTTTGACATGTATAAAAAGTTCATATTTACGAATAACTTAGTGTGATATGATGTAGAATTTTTATGTACCATTTGTTTATATTTACATATTTATAATTATATTAGAGATATAAAATTATGGAATAGATAATAATGTTACTTAATGAATATTAATGTAATAATATGTAATATTTAAATATGAAATTAATATATCTCCATTGTTAGTAATAGATAATGTTTTAGTTACCTTCAAAAACTGGGATCAAAAAACTTTAGTGAGAACCATGTAGAGAGGTATAAGTATATGATTACATCTCAATGTTTTTTTAATGATAATGGAAAATCTTTTATAAACATAATTTTTAATATACTGATAAGATGAAGTCCTCATTTAGACAGCCTATAATAGATTTTTTTAGTATTACATTGATTCCCACTTTCCTTATTGGTTCTCACACATAGATTTTTTTTATTCAATGGTTGAAACTGGAAGTAATCATCTTAATTTTCAATGTGAAGGATAATGAAATAGTTCTCCTCTATAGAAAAAAATGTATCCAGAACAAAATTGAAAAATCTCATTGTTATGCTTATGAAACATTCTCAAACTATGAATCATGATGAAATTAAAAAAAGAAAAGGATTTAATAATTTTAAGTTGATTCCTTCATGAGGAAACACCCACATTACTTTAGTGGATATATTGTTGCACTATTTTTTTATTAATGGATCGGTATCATTGAAAATATATTTTCCATTATCAGGCATTCTGAGCACAAAAAATCCAATTTTGTTTTATTTCATTTGGAATGTGAATGAGTTAAATAGAGGAATATTATCTATAACATGAGGTAATGAGAATAAATTGACTCTATAGAGTGTGATTAGTTTAAAATATTTTTTTTAATTCACATGACTCATTTTTTATATGAAAATGGAGAAGGCGTTCATTGAGCTTAGGAGGAAGTATGATGAATCCGTTTATTTTTATGAGGACAATTTTTCAAGACATATAAGGTATTCTTATATAATTATAATTGAACAAGAAATTAATATTAATCATTTCTTCAATTGATTAAAATCAAGTCTTTATAGGGTGTTATCCATAAGTTACTTTAGTATATATGAATAAATATTTTGATGTGATAAATGGAGAATGGATTTTCCCATAAATATCTTGGTTTTTAAGAGAGAATTAATATTGAATTAAAAAGAAATTATAATAAAAAAACAAGGAGTGAATAAGATGATCCTTCCATTGTGATCTAAGTGTAGAAGGAGACATAGAGGAAATCATCTTAAGTGGACTAGTAAATTCATTATGTGTGGAAAGAATTCCATCGGGAAATATAATACCAAATTAAGGGGAAAAATTCATCCAATGATGGGGGAAAATCACCATAGAATTCACCTCCCACACTCTAGTGTTTCAAATAAAAGGAGTATGGGAATTATATTAACTAGTTCTCAAACCTATAAGTTAATGATGATGATCGATGTTCGAAACCTTTTAAGCTCAGGGACAAAGGGAAACCACAGGTGATCACTATTTTTTATTAGGGTTTTGATAACAACAGGGTGAAAGGTAAACATATTATCCATTCTAGAACTTCTAATGTATTATTTCATTCTATATCTACCAGCTATTTTATATCTGAATAATTTTGTATGGATATCGAAATAAGACATCAATAATTAGATGGTGAATTTGTTTTTAAAACCTTTAATGGTATGATTGATGCTTCTTAAGCCTATAATTCTTCTTTGGGTGAAATATTTTGCAATTTTATTCTTGAAAATTGCATTATTCTCCAAATAAGTAAATTTTATGTTATCTTAGGCATACATTACATTTATTTAAAAAAATCCATATCATTTTATAAGGAATGTAATTCACATTTTATATTCTAAACTAACCTATGATATTTCTATTAATGCAATCATAAATATGATCTTCCAGGGGAAACCACCTTTATTATGTGTGTCTTGATTCCTATTAAAAATGGGTGTTTATCTTATATGGTTGGAGGTAAACACAGCATTGAAGAAATGAATATTTTTTGGGTATTTTTAGAAGCCATTCTGGAATATTTCCCTAGTATTCCACCAATTTTTGAAGTTGATTTCTCAATATAACTAATACATGGTGCTACACCTATTTTAAGGACTCCATATAGAATGAATCAAATTTAATAATAATAATTGAAGAAGTAACTCCAAGAGAATCTTGACAAGAGATTAATTTATCCAAGTGAAACACCTTTGGGTCACCTATTATTTTGTTATGAATAAATTTGGATCAATGTTACTATAAATTTATTATAGAGATCATAAAAATATCACTATCAAGAACAAGCATCCAATACCACGTATTTATGACTTGTTTGATCAATAATAAGGAGCCCAATATTTTTCCATGATTTTACTTCATTTTGGAAATAATTAATTTTTGGTTGATAAGGAGGATTTACTAAAGATATCATTCTAGATATGTTATTGACACTATGAATTAGTAGTTATTCCATTTGGCCTTAAAAATTCCCTAACTATCATCATGGATTAAATAAATAGGGTCATTAAAGATTTACATGATCATTTTTTGATAGTTTTTATAGATGAAATTATTATATATTAAATGTTCAAGTAAGATAATGAATATCACTTAATAATTTTACTAAATACCCTAAAAATAGAATCTATATGAAGAATTTATAGTGTGAATTTTGCCTTCAAAATGTTTCATTTTTGTGTCATATAATCTCAACTGAGGGTATAATAGTGGATCCCTCAATGGAAAAAATTATTGAACATTAGCCTCGACCAGGAACTATGATTGAGACTTATAGTTTTCTTAGTTTTGATGGATATTATCAATACCTTGTGAAGAATTTACTATAGATATCGGATCCACTCCCCATGTTAACTCAGAAGGGATCCATGTTCCTTTGTGTGAGAACTTGGACTCAGTTCATGAATAAATAACACATCTGGTAGGACACAGGGCCTCAAGGGCACCTCCTCATATTCCAGAGGATTTTTAATAGTAGTGAGGGTCTATTCTGGTACAGTTGGGAGACTATACTCTTATGATCATATTGGAACAATGTAACAAAATAATTGATAAAGAAAAGAAATAGATAATATTGAGTATTTAAAGAAAAACTAGAAATATAATAATAAACATTCCTAAATAATAACCAGTATACAATATCATATACAAAACCTGATATCATTCCATGACACTATGAAAAAAGTGTGATGCAATAGAAAAAATAACACATGGTACTTTCTATACAAAAAAACAAATAGATTAAATTTTTATCCAATCTAATAAAAAATTATAATATTAGTCATTTTCTCCCATACTCTATACAATAATAGAAAATTATGTGTCTATAGTTGGTCACATCTATTTTTCTTTACCTGCATCAATCAGATCTGTTCAAGTTCCAAATGTATGCCTAGATAGAGTGTGATTAAAAATAATTAGACCACTACCAATAGTTTCTAAAATAATCCATATAGTTAATATAAGATAAGAAATATTCAGGTATAATAAATATAAATAAGTGATGTGTGTTGTAACCATGTAATCTCGGGTTTCTAAAGGAAACATGTCTGACTCTACCTACTTTGGCCTAAGATGGAATGACTCTAAACACATGTCGTATATAATTTTATACCTATTTAGATGTAATTTATATATATAAGCATATATATATATATAGTACTATAAAAGACTTGAGGCATTAAACCCATGCGTCCATGTATAATCATAAGAGACTAAATCTTTAATTAAGGGCATTATCCCATCATCCATATTTGGATATGAAATGTCATGTACATAAATCTAGATCATTTATTTCAGTCATAATTCTGAACATCTCAAATAAGAAGAGTGAAAAGTCATGTCCAATGTCTCAATATAATATATGAACTATCATGTCCAACATTATGTAAATGATGTGAAACATCATGTCCAATATCACGCATTAGGGAGGCATTATGTTCCATGTTCAACAATTTCCTTGAAAATGTCACAATGAATAATATATGTGGTTGAATAATAATAGTAAAATTATTCCTCTTAATTAATTAACAAAGAATAAAAAGGAACCCTACATGTCAAATCACCATTTATTAAATCCCACTGAGTCATGGGCCTCACACCTAGTTTAAAAACATTGAGATACATTGTCTTTCCACTACCAATTGTTCTCCTTTAATTTATCCATTTTAATTAGGAGTCAAGATAAGAACACATAGAATGGGGTTTGGTCACATAAGTATTTATAATGTCATGGGAGTTTCATAAACACATCCAAATAGGTGGAACTCATTGAGGTGGATTACCTCCATCAATAACAAGGATTTATGGGAGTATGTACATAATGGGATCATTAATTTAATTGTTTTTACTAATTTTAAGGAAATTCTTATATGGTTTGGCAAGAATCATAGTTTTTTATAATATAATCAAGAAGTATTTGAGGTAAAATTTACTAACCTGGTTACCTTATGGAAGTATATGACATTTTATAATGTAATGGCCTCTAATTGAAGAAAGAATGGGTGAAAATAAAGAAATAGGAAAACACAAATGAAATAGGTCACTTTAGATTTCAAGGATTTAGCATTCGATAGGGATATAGAAACTATGAAAGGAAGTGAGATGAATGAGAGATATATCATTGGTTATCCAATGCAATGAAGAGATATTGAATCGGATGTTTGATGGAGAATAATGATAAAATCCAAGCTTATAGGAGGAAATGATATCTCAATGGATAGGGGAGATTTTGTGAGTGAATGGGAGAAGATTATGGAGGAGGTAGGATAAATATAAGGAGGGTTAAAGGTCCCATTTTAATTATTTTTAAGGGGTTCATGGTTTAGACTCATAGTTAACCAAACTATATATTAACCATGCACCATCAGTTTCTGGGGTGTCACCCCCTCTCATAGGTTATACAAACGTTTTGAAAAACTATGCACATCATATGTGAATCGTATGTATTTTTCTATAGCACCCTCACATGTTCTTGTGTATCTCTTTCATGGTTTGATAAAATATGTGTCTCCCTTGTTGGGATTCATGGATTGAGGTTCACATTTAGAACCAATTGTGTGTTAACTATGCATCTCACCAATTTCCTCCAAAAACAAGAGCTCTGGACTCTTAACAGGACCCAAATTCCTCTGAACCCTTATTAACTCGAAATAAATTTTATTAGAGTCAACTAAGATTTTTAAATATTAATTTAATAAATTTTTACCTCTCAACAAATTTATTATATTAAAACCTCCCCTTTATAAAATGGCATGTACTTGAGTTTCCATTTTGAGGGTGGTCAATTATAATCTTTGAATAATTCTAGTCACTGAGCACCTATGTCAGCCTCTCACTCCCAGGTCTCATCATTTACTTGTTTATATTTCCATATAACTCAAACTAAATTAATTGACCTACCTTGAAGAGCATTCATACTCCGATCAATGATACATATTGGATACTATTCAAAATAAGAATCAATATACAACTAAACTTTATCAGGATGAAGGATATGAGATGGGTCTAAATGATAATGATGTAACTGAGAATCATAAAAAACATCATACAATGACATGTAACTCTGAGGGAGTGCTATCTGATAATATATTGGCCTAACCCTCTCCAAACCCACAAAGAGAATGAAAAAGTTTGGTGATATCATACCATTCCTATAAATCCATTGATGAAATATCCTAGCTAAAACTTGTAGAAAGACTAAATCTTTGAACTCAAATTCTAGATGTCATTAAAGAAAATTAGTATAAGGATTTTTCCAAAACTAAGTTGTATAAATTCATTTCTTGATATGTTTTACCTACTCTGATGTCTCAGAATGATAATAGGTCCTTGTACCACTACCTCTCCTACCTCAAACCAAAATAGGGGTGAACAATATGGATTACTATATGGGTTCCCATAAGGATCCATCCTAATAGTTTCATAAAAAAATCTTATTATAGTAAAATTCAATGATAAATAATTTTTCTTCCAAATAACATCCAAAATAAAGGAAACTTTCTTGAATAATGTACTCTAACACATATATCATAGGATTAGACTAATAGTTTCTTTCCATGTGATAGGATATATATATATATATATATGTAGAAGTATATATATTTACACTGCCTCCTACAACCCCTACTAGAACCATGATGTGAAACTGACATCTTTATCTAATATGATACTATATGGAACAATATAAAACTGTATGATCACCCTAACATATATGCTTACATTATAATCATCTAGGATTTTCTCCCAAAATTCCAAAAACTAGTTAACCTTCATCAGCTTATCAATGGTCACTCATATTGTGTGACAACCTCAAGGCGACCTAGGTTAACCCTTAAAAAATTACATAGTAATGTTGTCCCATTTCCACTATAAAATGGTCAGTGGTGGTAAATGTCCCGTTAGTCATTGGTGTTCCTCCTTCACCTACTGAAAAGGGGAACTCCATGTAACAAATCCATCTATCTCAATTTTCATCCCCGACCACCACTACTTGAGGTGTAAGTCACAGTACATCTTGGTAAGATTGGTATTCACTACCCAAGTAGAGGCATGATCCTTTCACATAAACCCATATCATATGTCTTCAAAAACCTAAACATTCACATGAATGATAAAAATATCTTCCCTATTAATAACCTAACCAGGTGATGGTTTATTTTCTGAAACACTCACCCTTGGGACTAATCCCTTGGGATTGATCCCTCAGTATCTGAAATTGATTTCATATTTACTCTATCCATCAGTGAATAATTCACTAATAAAGATATGATTAGAGGATTCCCATGACTATTTTGAACCTACAAGGGATTCTCATAAAAAAAAGTTCATCAACTACTATTCACCACTGACATCTTAATCTTATTATGTCTATGTATTTTTTTTAGATTATTTTCTGCTTCATTCCATTACTATTCATATAATCAAAATAAAAATCGAAAGACTATAAATATTCAACCACCATAAATGATTAATATTCAAATAATTATGTGTGAATATTTATTCAGTTATATTATGGTTGGTGTATATAAAAAACCACATTCCATTTAGATAATGCATTGAATAATTCAATGCATGAACCACAACTTCCAACTCTAGATCATGCACTGGGTAATTTTTTTCATGAGTCATCAACTTATAAAATTATTATTCCACTATTCAGTCATCTTTTATTAGGTATACCCCAAACCAATGGCTAATGCATCACAATAAACTCTATATATTATACCTGGAACTAGTACAATCAATATCTGAACTTACTTCAATCTTCTTGTCAATTCTTAAAAGGCTTTCTTGCATACTTCAGACCAAGTAAACTGAACACCCATCTTATTCAATCCTATGGGAGGTGTTGCTATGAATTATAATTATTGAATAAATAACCCATAATATATCTATCCCCAAGAAACATTGTATCTCAAAAACATTCTTGGGATACTCCTACAAAACCATAGATGTTACTTTCTCTTAGTCCACAGACACCACTAATTTTGATATGATGTGACCTATGAAGTGGTCCTTATCAATCCAAAATGTGGAAATTTTTTATCTTAGCATATAGATTTTGATCCCTTAGTGTATTAAAAATAATATCAACATATTTGGCATGATCATGTCTATTATGACATTAAAGCGGGATTTCAACCATGAAGACTACCACAAATTAATCCAAATACTGGTGGAAAATCCAATATATGAGATCTTGGAAAATTATCAGTATGTTCGTGAGACCGAATGACATTATTAAATACTTGTAAAATCCATATCTACTATGGAAAGATTTTTTTGGTATTTATGATGTTCTAAATCATATCTAATGATTTCCCAACCTCAAATCAATCTTTGAGAAAGCCCAATATCCATAGAGATAATCAAAGATATCATCTATTCAAGTAAGTGAATACTAATTCTTAACTATATGTTGATTCAATTGCTGGTATTCCACAAAAATCCTAAGTGTAATGTCTGTCTTCTCCATGAAAATGACAGTTGAACCCCAAGGTGAAGTACTAGGTTAGATAAACCCCTTAACTTCTAGGTCTTCTAGATTTCACTTATGTTCTTGAAGCTCAGTCTGTGTTCTCTAGTATGGAGGAATAGAAACTGGTGTTTCTTCAGACACTAGCTCAATGTGAACTCCACCTATCTCAAATGAGTTATCCTAGGAATATTTATAGTCAAAATTTACCTAAAATGACCCAATATTGGAGGTAAATCAATCTGACCTATTACATGGTCACTCTAAAGAAGACTGACAATCTGGGCTAACATCATCCCAACCCATAATGCTCTGATCTAACTCAACTCTCCTAGAAACCCCATTCTCTATTTTAATGATAGTAATCACCCATGGGTGATAATAAAGTCACCTTATAATGATAAAAATAAATATGGTCTTGATAAGGTACTAACCAATATATCACAAGGATTATATCAAATTTTGTCATGTTGGGGAGAAAAAATATTCCACAAAAAAAAGAAAATATCAAATATTAAGGGGCATTTATTACACTGACATACACACTCAGATTGGATTCCCAATATAGTATCGAGTGTCATTAAAACACATAATAACTCTTTATGGAGGCCAAGAAATTCCATAATAGTCAAAAACATGAAAA
Source organism: Viscum album (assembly GCA_963277665.1). NCBI lineage: Eukaryota > Viridiplantae > Streptophyta > Magnoliopsida > Santalales > Viscaceae > Viscum > Viscum album. Next base: position 1,659,227,300 of record OY728146.1, read on the forward strand.
TAATGTTAATCACATGTTCCAAATAAGGAAAAACTAATGAAGAGTCTATTAGAATGATACCCCATATAGTATAGGGTTCAATTCTCTTTTCCTCGAGTTTCAACTACATTACATGTAACTGGACTAAACTATATCCCTGATATGAAACATGACTACTTAGAGTAGGTCTGTTTTATTAACACTACAATTCAAAAGTTCTGATCCCTCATCCATGACCACATGATTGGCCTAATCGGTTGTAATAAATACATCTCTATGCCTGAAGATAAGCTTTTGAGACCAAAAATGAACAAAGATATGGTTAAAATACCCTATAATTGGGAACTATAGGAAAACTTTTGAATGAATTGTGAATATGATTCATCCCCCTGTACGCTCAGTACTCAACTGGGTCTCTATTGCACTATGGTTTTGTATAACTCAACTTACCACAATGATAACATATAACGTAACTATTAGTGCATGTTGTATAACTGTTGTTATCCCCACTAGTAGACATTATTATTCACTTCCTATTTCCATATGAAATACTTCCATTTCTTGGTTCTGAACCACCCTGGCCCACACTTTCATCTTTCATCCAATCTTTCTCAGTGATGAGTTCTTAGATCATTGTCTCATAAATTTATGTCAACCAGAAAATGTTAACCTAAGATAAGATTGTGTATATGAGACCATACTTGAACCGTATAATTTACATCATCATTTCACTAGTAATATTTAGTTTGAATTGTTAGAGATCAACTAAATAAGATTAATACTCCATCAAAGAAAAGGATCTCTAATTTTTATGCATAAAATATCTGAATCAATCATCCCTTGGTATATATAGAAATAATAAATCCTAAAGGGCTATATGAATGTCCCTCCAGACCATATCCCAATTATTATTGGATTGGGTAATGATATCCCAATAATGTTTATAATATCCTAAAGTCAACTAATATGCAAGCTTTACCACCCATTATGGAGGCATCTCTAGATTCTCAAATACAATAACATGGAATCTAGTTGGGACTCAGTAGCCTGGGGGACACCATACAACAAAAATTAGGTTTTTTATTATTCAAAAACTATTTCTTCAACTCTAACATAGTAAGGGTAGGCTGTGAGTATCCCTATATAAATTTCACTAGACAAAATAATCCCTTATGTTGCTAAGCATCGTCCCCCAGATCAGGAATTACAAGAGGTGTTGTATGTGGCACTCTATGAGTTAATACTTGTGGATCAGGAACTACCACATCTGAAGCATGGTTTTTTCTACCTTCTTCTCTCATGGATAAAGTATTTTTTGTGCTGGAATACTTCTATAATTCCAAAATCACACCTCATAATAAGATTTAATGGAAAAAATGAACATAGAAAAATGAATAGTTTTTGTGCAAGCTATCCTATACAAATTAAAACATCCCATTCTCTGTTCTTAAATCCAAGACTAGGTGATATAGGCAATCATTGAGGTCCTACGAGAAATTGTCTACTTCACACTGCTATGATCAGGTCATATTCATGATCTCTATTTCTCAATATATGTGCTATTATATAGAGTTTCAATAAAAAGTTATAGAGGAAAAATTCTATTAAGATGCAATTGGAATCCCCATTTAATAGAATCCATTTCATTAAATAATTACAATTAAATGAATATATATATATATACTCACTATATTCTAGTTAGATGCATCTTCCATACCCAAGTTATAAATTCATGTGCTTTAGGAGTTGATATTGGTACCACATGTAACTATAAAAAGTCCCTTATGTTTTTTATAAGGATATAATAATCTATACAAGATGACTTTATTAGATGAATCATCATTCCCAATATATTGAAGTACAATATTTATAAATAACAATAGGTATTCATGTAATCAAATTCAACAAACATTTCATCCCATGTGACCAATTTTCCAAGGTTCAAACATTCCATAATTGGTCATTTAAGGTTCCACTATCAAGATATTTGGGAAAATATTTTGGTTGATGTAGAAAAATTAATTAATCCCACTATTTTATCCCTATGCTAAAATTTATCACATTTTTTAACATAACAGTGAAGGAACAAACAATATTCTATTGGTAATATAAGATGTAATATAAATGTGTCCTAGAATATGAATGTTTTGTATATCCATATGTGTCGATAATGATACATTAGATAATACCTTCTTATTATATCGGTCTAAGGCTAAGAAGATAATCCACAACAATAATAATATCAAATTCCATAAATCATGTGTGTCACTCAATAGTTAAATCAATATAACTGTTATTGAAAACCTCCATTTACATACGTAGACATTACATAAGTTATGAGGAATAATTAAAACATTATAAAAACAAACACACAATGATATTACAAGTATACTACCTTTAGAAACATGGAAAAATAAAAACTTGTACATAAGTGATCCACGTTATCTCCAACTTGGTTTCTCATGAATAGAACCCTTTGTCACGACCCGACCTCGGGGGCCGTGCCGTGACTACCCAAAGCCCGCCTTCCATAGGCCAGGGGCTGGCGACTAGCACCAAGGCGTAAAATCCCGGTAAACAGGGAAGGCATTGCCTTTATAAGTAACAACCACCACAGAGTCAGCAAGCGGAAAGTAACTACCAAGTGCAGAAAAGTAAAGGGGGCCGGAATACAAGCCCAACTGAAAAGTACAACTGAAAAGTTAAAGAACAGCAACTGAAGAAAAGATGGCGGCCTCGTGTCGTCCACTGGCAATCCCACCTGAAGGGTGGGTACAGATAGCCTCCAGGCTCCTCGGGTCCCACGTCCGCTCCGAGCACGTCCCGCCCAGTGGTCCGCCTCCAGGTACCGTCCTGCTCCACGCCCCAACCGAGATCAGCGCTGTCCGTCGTCTGCATCCAACACAACAAGGTGCGGGCAAAGCCCGTGCAGGGGTGAGTATAACTACTCATTAAGGACCCCGAGACCCCCGAAGGTCTCCCGAAATCCACAAAGGATATAGCACAAAAGAAAGGGGAAACCACGAAGAAACAAATGACTCGACTTAGGTATATGCCCATACATATACCTAAGTCCCCATTCCTAGCTCTGCTCTCGAGCTCAAGGTCAACTCGATCCACACAGGAAAGCAAGACTCAAATCCACCAGGGAGAGTAAATAGTAAATCCACATAGGATAGTTCAACACAAACACAAGGAGAGTAACATAAGATTCAGCTCAACCAGGTATACTTTTTCAGATGACGACAAGATGATCACCGAACCATCAAAGTCGTCGGACCCACGAAGGATCGATAGGTACTAACCTCGGCAATGACCCACACAGGATCGGGCCCACACAGGACCTTTAGCAATGGCTCACACAGAACCGTAAGAGATGACCCACACAGGATCGGGCCCACACAAGACCTGTAGTCAAGGCTCACACAGAACCGTAAGGTGATGACCCACACAGGATCAGGCCCACACAGGACCTGTAGCACTGATCCACGTAGGATTGGTGAGTGCAGTAGTCGACGCAGTCCACTGAGGATCTTTGCACAGTCGTCGCCGCAGTCCACGAAGGATCTCTGCTCTGTCGTCGTCGCAGTCCACGGAGGATCTCTGCTCTGTTGTCGAAGTCACAGCCAGCGCTAGGGTTCCCGCACACAGCGAGCTCGTTTTGGAGGGTCCGCTCCACGAGCCGAGAGGCTGATACATCAACTGACACGTAGTCCGAAGTTGATATATCCAAAAGTTCCGTATCGACAACAGGATCTCAACGCAACAGACATGGCGTCAATCGGACGCCCGGTCTGAGAGTTATTGGCATTTTCGTCCAAGGGGCCCGGTTGGTTTTTTGGGCAAAAACAACCCGACCGTACTCCACCTGTGTCCGATCCTCGGGCGGAGTATTCTAAAAGTTCCGTCTCACTTAGAGGAAACCTTCACAGCTGACGGTACGTCGATCGGACGTCCGCAGCTCGAGTTATGAGTGTTTTCGCTCCGAGGGCCCGGTTGGTTTCGCGTACGAACCAACCCGGCCGAACCCAAAGTCTTCCGAAACCATGAGTGTAATATACCTAAAAGACTGTCTCGATCCAAGGATCGCGTAGCCGCTGTCGGTTCGTCAATCGGAGGTCCCAGGCCCAAGATATGGGCAAAAGACCGAAGAGGGCCCGAAAACTGGGGGTTCTGGGCCCGGGGCGACCCTGCCCGAACCACCCCTGGGTCGGCCGAACCGGGTCGACCCAAACCGGGCCGACCCGACCCGGCCCGACCCGGCTAGGCCGGGTCCGGTCCGGCCTGGGCGCGGCCCGGCCGACCGGACCGGCCGGCTCGGCTTCGGCCGAGCGGCCGAAGAGGGCTGCCGCGGGGCGCCGCCCCCGCGGGGCGCCGCCCCCGCGGCTCGGTGGAAAACGCGGCCCCGCGGGGGGGGGGGGGGGGGGCGCCTGTCACGCGGTCGCGGCCGGGCCGCCGCGTCCCTCCCCGGTTCCGCGCGGCCGCGGAACCGGCCACAGCCGCCGCGACTTCAGCCGCGGCGGATTCCTCCACGGCGGCGCGCCGGGCGCCGCCGCCTTCCGCGGGCCGCCGGAGTTGCTCCGGTGGCCCGTTTTGCCTCCCGTCTGCTCCACAGATCCTCCCGGGGGCTGATCTTCACTGCGGGATCAACGGATCGCCCCTGCCGCACAGTTCGTCGTCGTCCGCCAAATCCGCACAACAAAAAGATCGGAGGAGGGTTGACGGGTCTTGTTCGTTAGACTCGCACCCTCCGCGTTAGTCATAAAATCATCGGGAGGGATTAAGGCAGCCACAATTTTATCCAAAAATAAAATTGTTCAAGTTTGGTTCTTTAATTAAAAAGAATTAGATCACGGGAACGAATCACCAAGAAAAAAATAAAATCCCTACCTCGATGTCGCCGTCGGACGTGAGGTCGTCGCGGAAGAGATGTTCGTCGCACGGCGGGAAAAACGTCGCGCCGACGATCTCCGGATCTAGAACAAACGGATTTAATTAATTAAATCCGTTGTCATTGAAATTAAAGGGAGAATTAAACGATCCGTTTCTCACCTTAGTTGTCGAACGAGGATCGGCCGCGGAAGAAGAGGCGTCGCCGAAGAACGTCGCGGGTAGAGCTCGTCGAATTCCAGTCGCCGGCGTTCTTCACGTTCTTCGCGTTCTTCGCGAGGAGGGTGGAGGCTCAGAGAATTCGCACAACGATAGCAATCCTCCAAAATAGACAAGTTTGTCTATTTTATTAATTTGCCAACGAATGCAAACACGTAAGTAACGACCCATTAAATTCGTTGAATTAATTCAACGAATGAAACAGCCCATTCAATTCACGAAATAAACCGCCCAATTAAATGGTTTGTTAAGAATTAAGGAAAACACGTCGGTTGACTTTTCAGTTACTTGACGGGTTTTCGCGGGTGCGTTACTTAGCGAAAGAAACGGCGGGGTTCGTGCGGGCCCCACCTCACAAATATCCTACCAAGGGGTAGGGTATTTCCGGATAGCACCCTATCCGCTTTAACTCAGTTCAAGTGGCTTCCAAGTGACTTCCAAGCGGCTTAGGTGAAATAAAATAAAGTTGTCGCACAACCTTTATTTTATTTCCGACTTAAAGCCCAAAATTTTTAAAACCACGGTTGAGCAAACGCAACTCCGGAAGAGGCGTTTCTAAGCAAATACCGGCACTGCGATTTCATCGGTGCCCTCAGAATTTGATTCCGGGCACCGGTTCAAAAGATAGAAAAACCCACTCGTCCGTTCACTGAACGTACCCGAGCCAAACTTCGGAAATTGATTCCGGGTACACCGGGCCTCGGAATCAGGTGCCGTCTGAAGCTGCGCTCTTGTAAAATTCCAAAGAAAATTAAGAAAAAAAAATTTCCTTGAAATTTTCGGGTCTTTACATTACTCCCACCTCAGGGCTTTACGTCCCCGTAAAGATACATCAAAAACTAGGGGAACAAATGGGGGTACTAAGCACGCATCTGAGCCTCCCGCTCCCAAGTGCTCTCCTGGAGGTTCCCGTGCTGCCATCTAACGCGCACAAGAGGAATCGACCGCCCACGTAGGACCCACTCCTCTCGATCCTCGATCTCCACTGGGACCTCCGCAAAAGTCGCCCCATCGTCCACGTCCATCTCCCCAAAGTCGATGATGTGCGTCGGGTCGTGCACGTATCTCCTCAGCTGAGACACGTGGAAGACGTCGTGCACCCGGTGCAACTGAGGTGGTAGAGCCAGGCGATAAGCCACCTCTCCTATCCTGCTGAGGACCTGGAAAGGCCCGATGAAGCGTGGAGACAACTTGCCGCCTCGGCCAAATCTCCGTAAACCACGTCGAGGTGAGACACGCAAAAAGACGTGGTCGCCATCCTCGAACTCTAGTGGTCTCCGCCTCCTGTCAGCATATGACTTCTGCCGGCTCTAAGCTGTCCTCATCCTCTCCTGGATGATCTGGACCTTCTCTGTCGTGGCTCGGACCATCTCTGGTCCCACGAGTGCTGACTCCCCAGGGTCTGTCCAGCACAACGGTGATCTGCAGGGTCTGCCGTACAACGCCTCGTATGGTGCCATCCCGATGGTGGAGTGGTAGCTATTGTTGTACGCGAACTCCACCAAGGGTATGTGGTCCTCCCAGCTACGACCAAGGTCGAGAACACATGCACAGAGCATGTCCTGGAGTGTCTGTATGGTCCTCTCCATCTGACCATCCGTCTGAGGGTGGAAGGCTGTGCTCAGATGGAGTCGCGTCCCGAACGCCTCCTGCAACCCCTTCCAAAGCCGGGAAGTGAAACGAGCATCTCGATCGGAGACGATAGACGATGGCACACCGTGAAGCCGTACGATCTCCTAGACATAAAGACGTCCCAATCTCTCCACTGAGCCCTGCTCTCTGATGGGTAAGAAGTGTGCCGACTTGGTGAGTCGGTCGAGAATCACCCAAATGGAGTCGTGACCTCTGGAAGTGTGTGGTAGTCCAGTCACGAAGTCCATAGATATCCCGTCCCACTTCCACTCCGGGACCTCCAAGGGCTGTACCAAGCCTGCTGGTACCTGATGCTCTGCCTTCACCTGCTGGCAGGTGAGGCATCGTGAAACGAACTCTACCACAGCTTTCTTCATGCCCAGCCACCAGTGCTGTCGACTGAGATCCTGGTACATCTTCGCTGCTCCGGGATGTACCGCCAAGGGAGAAGTGTGAAACTCTCTCAACACCTCCTCTCTTAAAGCGACTGGTATGAAGGTACGTCCTCTGAAAAGGATGTCGTGCTCTGCTCCAAGGGAGAAACCATCAGGCGCCTGACCTGAGGATATCAGTGCACGCCGGGTCTCACAGTCAGCGTCCCCACGCTGAGCCTCTCTGACCCGCTGTAGAAGTGGAGGAGAGACTGTGAGAGACTGATGAAAGGCTGCTCCGTCTCTATCCACGAAGGATATCTGTAAGGAGGCTAGATGCTCCGTCGCCTCCTCAAGTAGCTGAATGCCCGTCCTCCTGCTGAGGGCATCGGCTACCACGTTCCCCTTCCCAGGAGTATAGACTATCTCAAAGTCATAGTCCTGGAGGAACTCAAGCCATCTCCGCTGCCTCAGGTTCATCTCCTTCTGAGAGAAGATATACCTGAGACTCTGGTGGTCAGAAAAGACTGTGAAGCGCTCGCCCATCAGATAGTGCCGCCAAGTCTTCAGAGCGAAGACCACTACTGCTAACTCCAGGTCATGAGTGGCGTAGTTCTGCTCATGCGGCCTCAACTGACGTGATCCGTAGGCGATCACGGACCGCTCCTGCATCAGGACGCACCCGAGTCCAGTCCCTGATGCATCGCAGTAAACTACGTATCCAACTCCCTCCTCAGGCAACCTCAAGATAGGTGCGCTGGTCAATCTCTGTCTCAGCTCCTGGAAGCTCTGCTGACATCTGTCTGACCACACAAAGGGTTTTCCCTTCTTTGTCAAGGCTGAGAGTGGTGCCGCAACTCTGGAGAAGTCTGGCACAAATCTCCGATAGTATCCGGCTAGGCCCAAGAAGCTCCGCACCTCCGTCACGCTCCTGGGTGGCTCCCAAGCTAGCACTGCCTCGATCTTCGCGGGATCCACTGCAACTGCCGCCTCAGAGATGACGTGCCCCAAGAAATGGACCTCACGTAACCAGAACTGGCATTTTGAGAGCTTGCCATAAAGCTGGTGCTCTCGGAGTGTGTCTAGCACAACTCGCAGGTGGTAGGCATGCTCCTCCTCAGTCGTCGAGTATACCAAAATGTTGTCAATGAAGACCACGACAAATCGGTCGAGGTATGGCTGGAAGATCCTGTTCATGAGGCTCATGAACACTGCTGGAGCATTGGTTACGCCGAACGGCATAACCAAGAACTCATAATGGCCATACCGACACCTGAAGGCCGTCTTCTGCACGTCCTCGTCTCGAACAATGAGCTGATGATAGCCTGACCGGAGGTCTATCTTCGAGAACCACCGCGCTCCCTTGAGCTGATCGAAGAGGTCATCAATCCGTGGCAGCAGATACTTGTTCCTCACTGTCACCTGGTTCAGGCGACGATAGTCGACACACAGTCGCAAGCTCCCGTCCGCCTTCTTGGCGAACAAAATCGGGGAAGCCCAGGGTGAAACACTGGGTCGGATAAACCCCTTGCTCTGCAAGTCCTCCAACTGTACCCGCAGCTCTCGAAGCTCGGCGGGGGCCATCCGATATGCTGGAGTAGATATCTGGGCTGTCCCGGGGTACAATTCGATGTAAAAGTCTACCTCTCTACGAGGAGGTAGCCCTGGAACGTCGCCGGGAAAGACGTCCACGTACTGGTCCACCACTGCAGGAAAAACTGGACTCCGCACGTCCACTGCTCCTAGGATGAGGCTAGCCAACTGATGAGAGATGGGCTGCACTCTCCTCCGCGGAAGTCCATCCTGTGCTGCAAAGGTTCCCTTCTCGTCGGTGAAGGTAAACCTGCTCCCGTCGGTGCGAACACATCGCACCTTGCGCCTAAAACAGTCGATCTGGGCATGAACCGTGGATAGCCAATCCATGCCCAAGATGACGTCGTAAGGCCTCGACGCCGCTACAAAGAGATCCCAGCCGAAGCTCTCGCCTCCTAGAGTAAGCTCACACTGCCGGCACCAGTGCGTAATCGTCGAGTCTGCTCCCGTAGGAGTCTCTAGCCGTAAGGATCGAGCCAACGACTCAGTCGCAATCTTCGAGCTCCGAACAAGGGCAGAGGCTATGAAAGAGTGACTCGCTCCTGTGTCTATAAGTACTGCAGCAAGGGTGGAATAGACACAGATCGTACCTCGAATCATCTCTGGCATGTCGGGGTCGTAGGCCTCCACTGCCTGGAGCTGGGCCTGTCCCTGCCCGCCAGCTCCCTGTGGTCGAGGTGGCCCTCCTGGTGGTGGTGGGGGTAGAGCCTGGAAGTGTCGCCCACCACCCGCTGCTCGGCCAGCTCCTCTGCCTCGTCCGCCTCCTCCCTGCGGACCGCCACGGTCGACCCTCTGCCTCTGCCTGGGTGGCCCCTCCACCGTCTGCTGCTCCTCTGGTCGGCGAGTCGGGCAGTCACGAGCCATGTGACCCTGCCCGCCGCAGGAGTAGCACTGCCTGCCTCTCGGAAGGCTGGCACTCCGCTGTGTGCCCCGCACTGCAGAGCCGGTGTCCTGAGGCCGTCTGCGTGGGGGTCTGGTCTGCCTGGACCCGAGAGTCATTCGTCGGCCACCTGCTGCCGAAGACTCAGCTACCTGCCGCCCTGCGCTAGGTCTCACCACTGAAGAAGGCTCTGCCAGGAAGCTCTCGATCAGGAGGGCTCGCTCCAGCACTCCCGCCTGGGTCGGAATGCTGAGGGAGATCAGCGACGCCCGAATCTCCTGCCGCAAGCCCTGCTCGAAGGTCCGGGCCCGGAAGAAGGGGTCTCGTACCATGTCGGTCGAGTAGCGAGATAGGTCAGTGAACCTCGCCGCGTACTGAGAGACCGTCATGCTGCCATGGCGCAGCTGGAGAAGCTCCTGGATGCGCACCGCTCGGAGGGTGGCTGGGACGAACTCAGAGCGGAAGAGGCTCTCGAAGTCCATCCAGAGCAAGGATGCCTCATCGTGAACCTGGAGCATCAAGCTCCACCATTGTCCTGCCGCCGCCTGCAGGAGGCTCGCCGCGAGAATCACCATGAGATCCGCTGGTGTCCTCACTAGCCTAAAGATTTGTACCACCGCCTCTAGCCAGTCCTCGGCGGCCTGGGGGTCCGCCTCACCGCGAAACCTGGGCGGTCACTGGCTCTGAAACTCATGCGGTGCCCTGAGGCGACGTGCATCGTCAGCGTCTGGTACTGGTAGCATCGGTGTCTCGGCGGGTAAAGCTATCGTCGGTGCCACTGCTGGCAAAGGGCCCTGCACCGAGTCCTCATCGCTCGGTGGGTTGCCGTCGCGCCCTACACTCGGAACCCTAGCTGGCCGTCGTCACGGGGCCATCCTGAAAAGGAGAACAAGAGCACCACAGTCAGAACAGTATACCTGGTGAGCTGGCACAAGTAATCACAAGGAAAACTTGAGACTTTCATGAAGCAGATCAGTATACCCGGTGAGCTGACACAAGTAATCACAAAGAAAACTTGGAACACACACGCAATCAATGTTTTCATGCATTAAGTCGGAAATCAGGAGTCAGGGTCCTGGTGTACGGATACGTCGGCCGCCGCACCAACACTGGGCTCCCTGAACTGATAACCACACTCAATACACTAAACACTATTGCTTCATATAGAAAGAAAAGACGATCAGAGTCTGCGGTAGAACCGACCACCTCTGATACCAATTTGTCACGACCCGACCTCGGGGCCCGTGCCGTGACTACCCCAAGCCCGCCTTCCATAGGCCAGGGGCTGGCGACTAGCACCAAGGCGTAAAATCCCGGTAAACAGGGAAGGCATTGCCTTTATAAGTAACAACCACCACAGAGTCAGCAAGCGGAAAGTAACTACCAAGTGCAGAAAAGTAAAGGGGGCCGGAATACAAGCCCAACTGAAAAGTACAACTGAATAGGTAAAGAACAGCAACTGAAGAAAAGATGGTGGCCTCGTGTCGTCCACTGGCAATCCCACCTGAAGGGTGGGTACAGATAGCCTCCAGGCTCCTCGGGTCCCACGTCCGCTCCGAGCACGTCCCGCCCAGTGGTCCGCCTCCAGGTACCGTCCTGCTCCACACCCCAACCGAGATCAGCGATGTCCGTCGTCTGCATCCAACACAACAAGGTGCGGGCAAAGCCCGTGCAGGGGTGAGTATAACTACTCAGTAAGGACCCCGAGACCCCTGAAGGTCTCCCGAAATCCACAATGGATATAGCACAAAAGAAAGGGGCAACCACGAAGAAACAACTGGCTCGACTTAGGTATATTCCCATACATATACCTAAGTCCCCATTCCTAGCTCTGCTCTCGAGCTCAAGGTCAACTCGATCCACACAGGAAAGCAAGACTCAAATCCACCAGGGAGAGTAAATAGTAAATCCACATAGGATAGTTCAACACAAACACAAGGAGAGTAACATAAGATTCAGCTCAACCAGGTATACTTTTTCAGATGACGACAAGATGATCACCGAACCATCAAAGTCGTCGGACCCACGAAGGATCGATAGGTACTAACCTCGGCAATGACCCACACAGGATCGGGCCGACACAGGACCTGTAGCAATGGCTCACACAGAACCGTAAGAGATGACCCACACAGGATCGGGCCCACACAGGACCTGTAGTCAAGGCTCACACAGAACCGTAAGGTGATGACCCACACAGGATCGGGCCCAAACAGGACCTATAGCACTGATCCACGTAGGATTGCTGAGTGCAGTAGTCGACACAGTCCACTGAGGATCTCTGCACAGTCGTCACCGCAGTCCATGAAGGATCTCTGCTCTGTCGTCGTCGCAGTCCACGGAGGATCTCTACTCTGTCGTCGAAGTCACAGCCAGCGCTAGGGTTCCCGCACACAGCGAGCTCGTTTAGGAGGGTCCGCTCCATGAGCCGAGAGGCTGATACATCAACTGACACATAGTCCGAAGTTGATGTATCCAAAATGTAACACCCCAAGCTTCCTCGGTATGTTTCCTTTCGAATAATGCAATGACGTGCATTGTACGCAACTTCGAGATTTTAACACACCACAACCAATCAAACTAGCCGTTATGAATAGTAATACCTACTTTTTGAAATTATATATATTTTATATTTCAAAATGGACTTCATTTTTGGATTCGGAATATCGAATTTAGCCTAAGGTGAAATTTTGGTACTTTTCGGATAACTTTCATATTTTGATGAATAGTGAAAATTACTAAATTTTAATTAAAAACAACTTTTTTAATCAAAATAATTAATAGTGATAAATTGTGAATTTGAGTGGTTTTAAAGTATATTTAGAATATATTTTTACCATTTAGTATAATGTTGGTCATTGGACATAATTTTACAATTAAACCGAACATAAACAAGTGTCAATCTTTTGATAGTTATTATCTCTTAAAAACACGCTTTTTGTTTTGACAGCGGGAATTAATTTTAAATTAATTTCTGCCACTTCTGTGTTATGAATTTAGAAAAATGGATTCCATATTTGGAATCAGGATGTCCAAATTTTGTAAATAGGTAACTTTTATTTTTAGACATTTTGAATAATTACTGAGGTAAATATTTTATTTACCATGGTTAAGGGTAAATCCGGTAAATAAGGGTTAAAAAAATAATATTATAATAATAATAAATTACCCTAAAATGTGTCTTAACCCTATTGGTTGATACATGGTCGACCATGGGCATCTTTGGGTCAATTTTGGGACCCCATGGATCCACTTGTAAGTGACAATGACACTTTATTTTAATTTAGTTAAAATGAATACAAAAATGACACAAGCATATATCTTTTAGAACAACAATTTTTACATAGGGTTATATATGTTGGATTTTAGATTATAAATATTCATTAGAAAGCTAAAAAGATTTCCTACATAATGATATTTTATTTATAATTTTTAGACATTAAATAATTTATTGTATTTATGACACAATGATGATGCAGTAATTACTAAAATAGTGAAAAATTAAAATAATTGATATTATAAATACCCAAATAAATATAATATGAAACTTTTAATGAATTAAACTAATTTTCTAGGATAATATGATATATTAGGATTGATTTAATTGACTTTGTTCGAAGTAATAAATCTGTTATGAGTTTCACAAAAATCAACTATTGAATAGTGTCAAAATTGACATAAAAGAGTTCTTAAAACAAATATTATATTATTAATTGATATTAAATTCCTAAAAATCTAAGGTTCGGCCAAGAGACTTATATTATGATAGGTTAATCATTAATGGACCACTTGGGGGTCTCTTGGATGTATATAGTAAGTTTATTAACCATATTATATAAAAATACAAAGAGACATTGTAAAAGTGAAACTAATTAACTTAGAGTTAATACTTAAAGATAAGGTTAATATAAGTACCCAAACCTGTCTAAATTCTATTGGATGAGTTGTTTTCGACCTATCCCCACCTCAACCTTTGAATAGTCAATTTTGGAGCCATTGGAAACCGAATATGAATTTATTATAAATTAATATTTCTAGCTTTTCCAAAGGTGCCCCTCACCCCTCTTATAAAAGGGCACTCCTCCTTCTCATTTCCTCACACCTCTCAAGCCACTTGGCTCGTCCAAACTCTGCCCAACTAAGCTCCCCACATCCCTCTCCTCCTCCTTGAAGCTTCCCCTTAGGCAGAAAGCATTTCAAGAAGTCCTTTGGTTCCAACCAAAGTGAGTTACCTAAATTAAAGGTAACGATTTCTCTTAAATTATTTTCATTTATTTTGCCTCTTCAACCCCCAAAATCTTTTTATTTCCTTTCTTTTGTAACAACACCAGTATCCTCAATATACTAAGATGTTGTTATAAGAAGGATTCAAACTACACATACACACAACTCCATCTAATGGATGATGAACATAATGTTTCTGTGGATGGCAAACTAACGCCTCACGAAACGATGATTGTTCAAAAACATCTTACCGCCTCTCATGGTGGACATTATGATGGCACTGTAATTAAATATGATATTAATGATATATATTTTATATATAATCTTCTGTAATTCCATTTTATTTCATACCATTATTCGTTTCATGTCGTATATACATACGATAATTTCATTTGAGGAAGTGCGGACTACCGCCCCCTTAAAATGATATGACTCGTTCATACCACACATGGAACGTATAAAGGATGGTGTTAATGAACTTAAGTAACATATATAAAATATTATATTATACTGGAATAGTAATATACCTATGTATCATTTGGATTCGATTCTTTTAAAATAAAAAAATTAAATGGAAGTAGCGTTCGTGCGTACGTACGGACTACCGTCTCCACGAACGCGATGAGATTCATTATCCATCATATCCATTCAAGTATAATTATCATTTAATGATTTAAAAATGATGTTTAAGGACTTGATATCATTCTGGATATGAATAAGATACAACAAACATGACTTATGTAACAAAACATATAAAAGAAAATGAGTAAGTTAACACCCGAAACGGCGTTAATACTAAGATATTATTAACAAATAAATGTTAAAAGATCATATATGATATCATATTAAAGTAAATGATTCTTGTATTATTCAATAACAATTATTTCACCATTATACAGGAGGTAAACCTACCATCGACCAAGGAAAAAGTACAAAGTAAGGGATTCTCTTATCTCACTTTCAATTCCGTGAGATTTCCATTGTTCGCTACTAAATTATTGAAAGTGGTGTATTGTGTACTTCCATTTGATATATATTATCATGATTCACTTTATATTCATGTTATTCTGTAAATCATTTGGTGGTTATTAACTTTTGGCCATGCGACTCAGTTGATTAACGTGGTAAGGGTTTTCTTATCTCACTTTTAATTCCGTGAGAATTCCATTGATCACCACTTAATTATTGCATGTGGTGTATGTGTACTGCCCATGATCATATTCATTGTGTAATATACTTTAATTTATGGGTATTTACATCATCATGGTATGATACTTCTTTCATGGGTGTATGTTTCGTAAGTTACCTAATCGATAAGGGAATTTGAGATTTCAATTTCCACTCATTTGGCTTTACACATATTTCATTGATTATATTACCCCAAGATTATGTGTGGAATCACTATTCATTTGATTATGTCATAATTTCCACTCCCCTTCCTATGGATAGATGTTTGATACACATAATCACTCCATTGGTAATTCTCAAGTCATTGATATGAATTTGATAAGAGTAATTTTAACTCATTCCCCATTTGTTGAGTTAAACATCCAATTCGTTGGTATTGTTTTTTTTACAAGAATATGTGTGAATGTCCTTTGATTGTTTTACACTGAATATCCAATCATATTTAGTGTATTTATATTTGTCACACATAATTATGTCATTGATTTATCCTTAACCTAAGGATACAACCTTTTTGAGAAATTTCATCTCAATTTACATTCCATTGAGACTTCTTTGATGATATACACCAAATCACTTCTATGTGGTGTATATAATGTACTTTGACATAGAATATCATGAATTCCTTTATTCTCATGATATTACAATGTTTTAATTACCTCAATTATTTGTATTCAAGTGTCTCTCTTTTGGTTAGAAACTCTAACCAAAATACCATTTTAAAATGTTTTAAAGAATTATTCTTCTAAATCATGCTCATTAATGTCCATATTTTAAAAATGGTTTTAAGGATTTATTTATATGGACATTAAAGTTTTAAAATTAAAACTCCTTTTAAAAGTTTCAAAGTGGTATGGGACACTTTGATTCAAAAATATACTTTTAAATGGCTTCTTGACAAATAGTGTGACTTTTAAATGTTTTCAAGAAAAGGGGGATATTTCTCTCAAATAGTTTTGATGATTATTTTCATCTATGTCAACATCCTTCATTATTATTGATTTAGGTTAATGTGATACAATACAATCTTCCATATTGTATCGAATGAATTATGTTTGACTGTGGATGTGCTATTTTTATACCATTCATGGTTTGTGGTGAAAGTATTGACATTTCGTATGCTAGTTTAATACGAATGTTTACGTTATATTTAAACCTTTTCATATGGGAATGCATTGGACTTAATAAGTGACGGGTGGAGCCCGCTATAGCTCCTCGATGCATCGGTAGGTCTCATGAGACAAACTAGTGTCTTGGCACAAGGCCTTGGAAAAATCTTATTTGTAGTCTTGGCACGAGGCCTTGGCTATGTGGTTATGATAGTCTGGCATTATGCATTCCATCATTATGAAAGTGGTTATTGATATTGCATGTGATCATTCGACTAGTAGAATATCCATGTGAGTAAGTAAATGGCATTATTTCATTTTACCTTTGCCATTTTATGCTGAAGTTCAAGTTTAAAAGGCTTTTGTTTTAGTTATAAATTGCCTTAAGTGTTTATGCTCATTTATGAAAGCTTCTGCTATAATGTTATCCTTACTGAGCATCCGAGCTCACCCCTTTCAATGTTTTATTTTTTTTTCCAGGATTATGAAGAAGTAATTTATGAATGACCTGCAGGGATAGTATGAGGGGATATGAAGACAAGATGTTTTTTTATGATGTAATGTAAAAATTTATGGATGTATCTAGTGTTTCCAAGGCTACTAAACCAATCGGTCTTTCGAGATTTGATCTTTCTCGTGATCATGCCAATGTTATGTAATTAATGCACCGACTCTGGGCAACTAGGGTCGGGGCGTTACAGTTGGTATCAGAGGAAGTTTAGTACAAACCTTGGAAGCTAGATTTAGATAAACTCTGATTAGAGCACGTAGACCTAAGATGAACTTTGAGGATTAGTATAGAAGAACTTCCTAGAATTTTGGTATTGTAATGATTTTGTGAGTTTTCCAAGCAATACATCCCTGTCTGGATACGAGCAGGTAGAGGTGGCTCTGGCACAGATGTACCTAGGGATAAAACCCGAAAACACCGCTTTGAGCTAGACTCGAACGGGAACTGGTACACGACAACGGGCCTTGCTGCACTCTTGGTTACGACACTCCCGGGGGATATGCTTTGGTAAATTCACAGGATTAGTATAAACCATTATTAAGGGAATACAAAAAATGCCCCTAAGAATATATGTCGGCAAATAGATAGTGGATAATGTAGATTTTAACATAGGGTACCCCAAGTTAGGATATATTGTTCAATTACAAGATTATCCTATTATGTCTTTTTTTTTATTCCTATTAGATAAGTATTCAAAAACCCTAATTGTATTTTATTTTGTTAGTTGAAACATGGAGGGAGCAAGATCACGAACAACTCTTCTCTCTCTTCCTGAAGAACTACTTACAATTATTATCCAGAAGTCATGCGCAGACGATGTTGAAACTTTTTCAAATGTCCAAGTTACATGCAAACAACTTTATGAGATATCCAATACCTCTAGCATTGCACGATTCTTTCAAGGATCAAGTACCGACTGTGGGATAATGTTGCGCTCTCAACTTTCTTACCACGCTAAGCATGGGAAGTACCATCAGGGTCTTTTCAAATTATTCACTTTATCTCAAAATTACGATGCACTAAATGATTTTCTAGATGCTGCAGAAGAGGGAGACCTTCAAGCAGCCTATATGTATCAAATTATATATTTATGTCTTTTGGGATATACGAAAACTGATTTACCAAAACCTTATTTTGAAATATTTGAATATGAATCAGTGAGAAGTTTTCTAAAAAAACATGTTAAAGACGATGTCTCCAAATTATATATAAGAAATACCTATTTTTTTATGATGCATTGATGCTTCCATCGATATAATCCAAAATGGATGAGGAGTTTTTGGGTAAAGGAAGTAGATGATTTGGAAAAATTCATGAGGTACCATTGTGACACATGATCGCATTCTACCGAAAGGAAAATCCGCCTAGTCTCTCCAGAGTTCATGTTGTGATCCACATATCTCTAGTGACAAAATACATGCCTGACCCAACGCATGTACTCACCTATGAAGAATTATAACTGGAACCAGATCTATCTTATTGTGGAGAGCCTATCAGATTTCTTCATACCAAAGATGAAGTGTTGAGAAACCGGATGACTCGTCTGGTAAAAGATCTATGGAGAAATCATAAGATGGAAGAGGCAATGTGGGAACCCGAGGAACATATGATGAAGAACCTATGTGGAAATAAATGGATGGTGAAATGTTTAAAAGTGTTAGTGCTCTTTATTGATGGGTTTACTATGGAATAATTTTCTCTTGTATTTGTAACCCCGCAGTTTGCCATGTGAGAATGATATTTAAGGAAGAATTGTCTCTTCTCTTGTGGATATGGGTATAAATAACCATTTGGATTTATATGATCATTGGGGTTTGAGAGAATTATAAGTTATTCTAAATTGGGATGAAGATTCAAGGTATGATATAACATTTGTGGTTAAATTTACGATATAGTATTTTGAGGAATTTATCTCATTTTGGCAATATTATAAAATATAGTTTTTGAAAAAGGACAACACATAGACCGTGTGACAACCCGTCGCGTCGGACAAAGCTATGGGAATCGAACCCACAACCAAAGTGCGATTGGGATTTATCGCCTACCACTGGACTACGTGAAGTCCCTGGTTAGTGTGACTTTTTTTTAGTTAAATGATTTTATTGATCAATAATAAGTTGATTTGGGTTCTTATTTCATATCAAAAGAATACCCTTGGTATAGGAAAATGATTTGGTGATTAAGTGATAAATGTTATTTTGGAAGATGTTCGCTTTGTTGGGAACACTATATGCCCAAGGAAAATAGAATACTATGGGGTTTCATTTGTGGAGTAATGATAGATTTTTATCTACGTTTTTATTGTGAATTTATAGTGATTTGGGTTATTTATGGAAATGATTAACCTATAAAAGAGAATATGTGATTAGGTTAATTACTTTTGAGTATGTGACTTTAAGAGTATCTGATGTCATTTGGAGATACAATTTAACATGGGAGACTACATAATCAAATTCTTCTATGTTTTGGGTTTCAATATTAGTTTGGATTATATTAAAGGATTTTAAGGACAATTGGTTATTGAATGGTATCTATTTAACTTTGGGGTATTGTTGGTTTAATTTTAGAAATTAAGATTAGTGCATATTTATCTCAATGAATATCCTTTTGGGGGATCATTAGATCATTCATTGACCATTTTGGTTTTGATTAATCTTCAAAGACAATGTAAATATATGGTTTATCCTTCATGGATCATGTGATTCTATAGAAGTTTATTCTATCTCTTCCAGTGTGACCAAGTCTTCTTGAATACTCATCGTTTAAAAAAAATGAGTTAGTTGTGGAAATTTATTAAAGAATGAAAATCTACTTAAAATGTAAGTATATCTCATAATGTTCTTAGTCAATATCATAAATGAATTACTCTTCCTTATGTAATGTAACTTAAAAAAAAATGTTGTCCCTTTACTTTCCTACTAGGAGACTAATGGTCGTTTGTCCCAACACAAGTTTGTGGTTTTCTCATTGTTAACTTTCACCTGATCATGATTTCTATCCCTCTCCATCAGAACTTGACACTTAGTTTATCATCCATATCCATGTTTTCTTACATGGAATCCTAGTATGGGTTATCTTGGATGACCCTTATACCTCTCTTTCTTTCTTTTAAAGTGATAGTTTTATTGACTCTTTTTCCGATGTGGGACTTTCCATTATGTTCCCAAGCAAAATTTTAAAAATTGCGAGGATGCAATTTATTGAAGGAGGGGAGAATGTAACACCCCAAGCTTCCTCGGTATGTTTCCTTTCGAATAATGCAATGACGTGCATTGTACGCAACTTCGAGATTTTAACACACCACAACCAATCAAACTAGCCGTTATGAATAGTAATACCTACTTTTTGAAATTATATATATTTTATATTTCAAAATGGACTTCATTTTTGGATTCGGAATATCGAATTTAGCCTAAGGTGAAATTTTGGTACTTTTCGGATAACTTTCATATTTTGATGAATAGTGAAAATTACTAAATTTTAATTAAAAACAACTTTTTTAATCAAAATAATTAATAGTGATAAATTGTGAATTTGAGTGGTTTTAAAGTATATTTAGAATATATTTTTACCATTTAGTATAATGTTGGTCATTGGACATAATTTTACAATTAAACCGAACATAAACAAGTGTCAATCTTTTGATAGTTATTATCTCTTAAAAACACGCTTTTTGTTTTGACAGCGGGAATTAATTTTAAATTAATTTCTGCCACTTCTGTGTTATGAATTTAGAAAAATGGATTCCATATTTGGAATCAGGATGTCCAAATTGTGTAAATAGGTAACTTTTATTTTTAGACATTTTGAATAATTACTGCGGTAAATATTTTATTTACCATGGTTAAGGGTAAATCCGGTAAATAAGGGTTAAAAAAATAATATTATAATAATAATAAATTACCCTAAAATGTGTCTTAACCCTATTGGTTGATACATGGTCGACCATGGGCATCTTTGGGTCAATTTTGGGACCCCATGGATCCACTTGTAAGTGACAATGACACTTTATTTTAATTTAGTTAAAATGAATACAAAAATGACACAAGCATATATCTTTTAGAACAACAATTTTTACATAGGGTTATATATGTTGGATTGTAGATTATAAATATTCATTAGAAAGCTAAAAAGATTTCCTACATAATGATATTTTATTTATAATTTTTAGACATTAAATAATTTATTTTATTTATGACACAATGATGATGCAGTAATTACTAAAATAGTGAAAAATTAAAATAATTGATATTATAAATACCCAAATAAATATAATATGAAACTTTTAATGAATTAAACTAGTTTTCTAGGATAATATGATATATTAGGATTGATGTAATTGACTTTGTTCGAAGTAATCAATCTGTTATGAGTTTCACAAAAATCAACTATTGAATAGTGTCAAAATTGACATAAAAGAGTTCTTAAAACAAATATTATATTATTAATTGATATTAAATTCCTAAAAATCTAAGGTTCGGCCAAGAGACTTATATTATGATAGGTTAATCATTAATGGACCACTTGGGGGTCTCTTGGATGTATATATTAAGTTTATTAACCATATTATATAAAAATACAAAGAGACATTGTAAAAGTGAAACTAATTAACTTAGAGTTAATACTTAAAGATAAGGTTAATATAAGTACCCAAACCTGTCTAAATTCTATTGGATGAGTTGTTTTCGACCTATCCCCACCTCAACCTTTGAATAGTCAATTTTGGAGCCATTGGAAACCGAATATGAATTTATTATAAATTAATATTTCTAGCTTTTCCAAAGGTGCCCCTCACCCCTCTTATAAAAGGGCACTCCTCCTTCTCATTTCCTCACACCTCTCAAGCCACTTGGCTCGTCCAAACTCTGCCCAACTAAGCTCCCCACATCCCTCTCCTCCTCCTTGAAGCTTCCCCTTAGGCAGAAAGCATTTCAAGAAGTCCTTTGGTTCCAACCAAAGTGAGTTACCTAAATTAAAGGTAACGATTTCTCTTAAATTATTTTCATTTATTTTGCCTCTTCAACCCCCAAAATCTTTTTATTTCCTTTCTTTTGTAACAACACCAGTATCCTAAATATACTAAGATGTTGTTATAAGAAGGATTCAAACTACACATACACACAACTCCATCTAATGGATGATGAACATAATGTTCTTGTGGATGGCAAACTAACGCCTCACGAAACGATGATTGTTCAAAAACATCTTACCGCCTCTCATGGTGGCCATTATGATGGCACTGTAATTAAATTTGATATTAATGATATATATTTTATATATAATCTTCTGTAATTCCATTTTATTTCATACCATTATTCGTTTCATGTCGTATATACATACGATAATTTCATTTGAGGAAGTGCGGACTACCGCCCCCTTAAAATGATATGACTCGTTCATACCACACATGGAACGTATAAAGGATGGTGTTAATGAACTTAAGTAACATATATAAAATATTATATTATACTGGAATAGTAATATACCTATGTATCATTTGGGTTCTATTCTTTTAAAATAAAAAAATTAAATGGAAGTAGCGTTCGTGCGTACGTACGGACTACCGTCTCCACGAACGCGATGAGATTCATTATCCATCATATCCATTCAAGTATAATTATCATTTAATGATTTAAAAATGATGTTTAAGGACTTGATATCATTCTGGATATGAATAAGATACAACAAACATGACTTATGTAACAAAACATATAAAAGAAAATGAGTAAGTTAACACCCGAAACGGCGTTAATACTAAGATATTATTAACAAATAAATGTTAAAAGATCATATATGATATCATATTAAAGTAAATGATTCTTGTATTATTCAATAACAATTATTTCACCATTATACAGGAGGTAAACCTACCATCGACCAAGGAAAAAGTACAAAGTAAGGGATTCTCTTATCTCACTTTCAATTCCGTGAGATTTCCATTGTTCGCTACTAAATTATTGAAAGTGGTGTATTGTGTACTTCCATTTGATATATATTATCATGATTCACTTTATATTCATGTTATTCTGTAAATCATTTGGTGGTTATTACCTTTTGGCCATGCGACTCAGTTGATTAACGTGGTAAGGGTTTTCTTATCTCACTTTTAATTCCGTGAGAATTCCATTGATCACCACTTAATTATTGCATGTGGTGTATGTGTACTGCCCATGATCGTATTCATTGTGTAATATACTTTAATTTATGGGTATTTACATCATCATGGTATGATACTTCTTTCATGGGTGTATGTTTCGTAAGTTACCTAATCGATAAGGGAATTTGA
This sequence comes from Viscum album, assembly GCA_963277665.1. NCBI lineage: Eukaryota > Viridiplantae > Streptophyta > Magnoliopsida > Santalales > Viscaceae > Viscum > Viscum album. The sequence continues at coordinate 1,659,250,176 of OY728146.1, forward strand.
GATTTCAATTTCCACTCATTTGGCTTTACACATATTTCATTGATTATATTACCCCAAGATTATGTGTGGAATCACTATTCATTTGATTATGTCATAATTTCCACTCCCCTTCCTGTGGATAGAAGTTTGATACACATAATCACTCCATTGGTAATTCTCAAGTCATTGATATGAATTTGATGAGAGTAATTTTAACTCATTCTCCATTTGTTGAGTTAAACATCCAATTCGTTGGTATTGTTTTTTTTTACAAGAATATGTGTGAATGTCCTTTGATTGTTTTACACTGAATATCCAATCATATTTAGTGTATTTATATTTGTCACACATAATTATGTCATTGATTTATCCTTAACCTAAGGATACAACCTTTTTGAGAAATTTCATCTCAATTTACATTCCATTGAGACTTCTTTGATGATATACACCAAATCACTTCTATGTGGTGTATATAATGTACTTTGACATAGAATATCATGAATTCCTTTATTCTCATGATATTACAATGTTTTGATTACCTCAATTATTTGTATTCAAGTGTCTCTCTTTTGGTTAGAAACTCTAACCAAAATACCATTTTAAAATGTTTTAAAGAATTATTCTTCTAAATCATGCTCATTAATGTCCATATTTTAAAAATGGTTTTAAGGATTTATTTATATGGACATTAAAGTTTTAAAATTAAAACTCCTTTTAAAAGTTTCAAAGTGGTATGGGACACTTTGATTCAAAAATATACTTTTAAATGGCTTCTTGACAAATAGTGTGACTTTTAAATGTTTTCAAGAAAAGGGGGATATTTCTCTCAAATAGTTTTGATGATTATTTTCATCTATGTCAACATCCTTCATTATTATTGATTTAGGTTAATGTGATACAATACAATCTTCCATATTGTATCGAATGAATTATGTTTGACTGTGGATGTGCTATTTTTATACCATTCATGGTTTGTGGTGAAAGTATTGACATTTCGTATGCTAGTTTAATACGAATGTTTACGTTATATTTAAACCTTTTCATATGGGAATGCATTGGACTTAATAAGTGACGGGTGGAGCCCGCTATAGCTCCTCGATGCATCGGTAGGTCTCATGAGACAAACTAGTGTCTTGGCACAAGGCCTTGGCAAAATCTTATTTGTAGTCTTGGCACGAGGCCTTGGCTATGTGGTTATGATAGTCTGGCATTATGCATTCCATCATTATGAAAGTGGTTATTGATATTGCATGTGATCATTCGACTAGTAGAATATCCATGTGAGTAAGTAAATGGCATTATTTCATTTTACCTTTGCCATTTTATGCTGAAGTTCAAGTTTAAAAGGCTTTTGTTTTATTTATAAATTGCCTTAAGTGTTTATGCTCATTTATGAAAGCTTCTGCTATAATGTTATCCTTACTGAGCATCCGAGCTCACCCCTTTCAATGTTTTATTTTTTTTTTCCCAGGATTATGAAGAAGTAATTTATGAATGACCTGCAGGGATAGTATGAGGGGATATGAAGACAAGATGTTTTTTTATGATGTAATGTAAAAATTTATGGATGTATCTAGTGTTTCCAAGGCTACTAAACCAATCGGTCTTTCGAGATTTGATCTTTCTCGTGATCATGCCAATGTTATGTAATTAATGCACCGACTCTGGGCAACTAGGGTCGGGGCGTTACACAAAAGTTCCGTATCGACAACAGGATCTCAACGCAACAGACGGCGCGTCAATCGGACGCCCGATCTGAGAGTTATTGGCATTTTCGTCCCAGGGGCCCTATTGGTTTTTAGGGAAAAACCAACCCGACCGTACTCCGCCTATGTCCGATCCTCGGGCGGAGTATGCCAAAACTTCCGTCTCACTTAGAGGAAACCTCCACAACTAACGGTACGTCGATCGGACGTCCGCTGCTCGAGTTATGAGCGTTTCCGCTCCGAGGGCCCGGTTGGTTTCGCGTACAAACCAACCCGGCCGAACCCAAAGTCTTCCGAAACCTTGAGTGTAATATACCAAAAAGACTGTCTCGATCCAAGGATCGTGTATCCGCTGACGGTTCATCAATCGGAGGTCCCAGGCCCAAGATATGGCCAAAAGACCGAAGAGGGCCCGAAAACGGGGGGTTCTGGGCCCGGGGCGACCCTGCCCGAACCACCCCTGGGTCGGCCGAACCGGGTCGACCCGACCCGGCCTGGGCGCGGCCCGGCCGACCGGACCGGCCGGCTCGGCTTCGGCCGAGCGGCCGAAGAGGGCTGCCGCGGGGCGCCGCCCCCGCGGCTCGGTGGAAAACGCGGCCCCGCGGGGGGGGGGGGGGGGGGCGCCTGTCACGCGGACGCGGCCGGGCCGCCGCGTCCCTCCCCGGTTCCGCGCGGCCGCGGAACCGGCCGCCGCCGCCGCAGCTTCAGCCGCGGCGGATTCCTCCACGGCAGCACGCCGGGCGCCGCCGCCTCCGACCGCTGCCGCCGCCGCCGCCTTCCGCGGGCCGCCGGAGTTGCTCCGGTGGCCCGTTTTGCCTCCCGTCTGCGCCACAGCTCCTCCCGGGGGCCGATCTTCACTACGGGATCAACGGATCGCCCCTGCCGCATGGTTCTTCGTCGTCTGCCAAATCCGCACAACAAAAAGATCGGAGGAGGGTTGTCGGGTCTTGTTCGTTAGACCCGCACCCTCCGCGTTAGTCATAAAATCATCGGGAGGGATTAAGGCAGCCACAATTTTATCCAAAAAAAAAATTGTTCAAGTTTGGTTCTTTAATTAAAAAGAATTAGATCACGGGAACGAATCACCAAGAAAAAAATAAAATCCCTACCTCGATGTCGCCGTCGGACGTGAGGTCATCGCGGAAGAGACGTTCGTCGCACCGCGGGAAAACGTCGCGCCGACGATCTCCGGATCTAGAACAAATGGATTTAATTAATTAAATCCATTGTCATTGAAATTAAAGGGAGAATTAAACGATCTGTTTCTCACCTTAGTTGCCGAACGAGGATCGGCCGCGGAAGAAGAGGCGTCGCCGAAGAACGTCGCGGGTAGAGCTCGTCGAATTCCGGTCGCCGGCGTTCTTCACGTTCTTCGCGTTCTTCGCGAGGAGGGTGGAGGCTCAGAGAATTCGCACAACGATAGAAATCCTCCAAAATAGACAACTTTGTCTATTTTATTAATTTGCCAACGAACGCAAACGCGTAAGTAACGACCCATTAAATTCGTTGAATTAATTCAACAAATGAAACAGCCCATTCAATTCACGAAATAAACCGCCCAATTAAATGGTCTGTTAAGAATTAAGGAAAACGCGTCGGTTGACTTTTCAGTTACTTGATGGGTTTTCGCGGGTGCGTTACTTAGCGAAAGAAACGGCGGGGCTCGTGCGGGCCCCACCTCACAAATATCCTACCAAGGGGTAGGGTATTTCCGGATAGCACCCTATCCGCTTTAACTCAGTTCAAGTGGCTTCCAAGTGACTTCCAAGCGGCTTAAGTGAAATAAAATAAAGTTGTCGCACAACCTTTATTTTATTTCCGACTTAAAGCCCAAAATTTTTAAAACCACGGTTGAGCAAACGCAACTCCGGAAGAGGCGTTTCTAAGCAAATACTGGCGCTGCGATTTCATCGGTGCCCTCAGAATTCGATTCTGGGCACCGGTTCAAAAGATAGAAAAACCCACTCGTCCGTTCACTGAACGTACCCGAGCCAAACTTAGGAAATTGATTCCGGGCACACCGGGCCTCGGAATCAGGTTCCGTCTGAAGCTGCGCTCTTGTAAAATTCCAAAGAAAATTAAGAAAAAAAAATTTCCTTGAAATTTGCGGGTCTTTACACCCTTCTTATAAATATCAAACATAATACATATATTTATATCCTGGGGAATGAAACCTAAAAAGGGGTGAGATAAAATTCATAGTAAGAGTAAAAAAGGGATATATTTAAACATAATCATGAGGATAAGAGTATGAGAACATGAACATGAAAATATAAGATCATACAATACATATCAAAGGTCATATACACGAATCATGGAATAAGAATTGGTAGATAATAAGATAAAAATAATAAGAAAAAAAGTAATAAAATCCATGAAATCATAACATATGAATAAATCATGGAATTATGGAAAACATAAGAATATAATATTATTTCTATAGTAGTCAAGGCATCACTGCAAAGGCGATATTATTTGTATGGGTTCACACCCAATACCATCTTGGTAGTCATGGATCACTCCCATGGCCATATTAGTAGAAATATTTCACTACTCATACCATATTGGTAGTCATATTTCACTCCAATGACCATATTTGTAGTCAAATTTTACTCTCAATACCATTTTATTTTTTCTCAAAAAAATATAAATCCTTACCAAATTCATTGGAGGGATATATATGTCCCACCCATCTCATAATCAAATAATACATACATGTTTCACAAATTCATAAATAATCATATCATAATCCCCTAAAATGAAAAGAGATCCATAGAAATGTAATCATATCATAACCTTTTGATAAATATATAGTTTATATAACTATTTCATTATAAATGTTACCCCTGAAAAAAAGTTGGTTTAAAAAGCATATAGCCTATGAAAGAGGAACGGGTTTCAAAAACATCATGACATAAAAATATAAACCCTTAATAGAAATATTATGGATGGAATCATTGAATTATTTACCAAATAATCCATTAAAAACATTTATTGAGGAAAATATCCTTTTTGTATTGAAAAACACATTTGAAAAAATAAAACATTTTTAAAAAAAAATCCTTGAAAATAGATTTGAAAACTTATAAATAAATCATTGAAAAAAATAAAACACATAAATTCCTTTTTCCTTGAAAATTATCTTAATCTATCATTTAAAAAAAATTTGGAAACATTTTTGAATACAATATTTTTTGAAATAAAACATATTTCTGACAGAAGAAAGAAGTACGATCGTGTTTTTCTTAAAAATATTTTATTAACTATCTTAAGTACCAATGATTGGTAAAATGTTACTAATAAATTAAGGTATCTTGATTAAACATATTAGAATAAAATTAATGATTGTTATTAATATATATATATCAAAATATTTCTTGAATGGAATCATAATCATAAATAATCTTGATAAACTATGAGATTGTTTCAATAAAATCTTACTACATGGTAACTAGGGATCATACTATCCATGTAAGAAAATGAAATTACATTAAGCATAAACTATCATAAAATAATTATATTAATTATATAACACCTAAAATTAAAACAAATACACCTCTATAAATAATTTATCCACATAATAAAACATGAGTCTCAAAGATGAAAAATTGAGAAAAATTATCTTGCCGATTTGGTTAATTGTAAAACATAAACCCTATGAAGGAAATATCATAGAATGGATATGTAAATACACATAAATTTAATGATAATAATCATATAAATAATCCATTAAATTGTATACACACCCCAAAAATGATTGGGTGGTGAATAAATCATGTGTCTCATATAAATAAAAAGTGAGATAAAATTATCTTACCTCATGTCCTGACTCTCGTTGTACTCATAAAATATTCAGGTATAAAAAAATAATTTTATTATAAATATATAATTTAACCATATATATATTACAATATATGGTTTTATTATGACTTTATATTACCCTCTTATTAATAATTTCTTGTTAAGGTTACGCTTCGGGTAATATTCACTTTGTTTTTAGAATGTGTCATAATTTGTTATATATTTGGTCTTTATACATATATAATGATTTAAAGAATATAAACCATGATATAAATTTAATTTTTTAATTATATTTTTATTAAAATAATATTTAAAATATATATTTATGAAATGGAATACACTGTTCATGGATATGGGAGCCCATATGTATGCATGAATGTTGTTTCTATTTTATTTTCGTATTGAAAGATAGAAATAAAATTACATATATGTATATAATATCATTATATTAGAATCTGTATTTCATATATATCATATAATTTCTCTAAAAAGAAATTTTATACATTATATGAAGTGTGTGAATGAATCACATCACTTTGAGGGGCAGTAGTCCACACATCATCAAACAAAATTATCATATATACAAAAAAATAGAATGTATAAAGATATGTGTTTTAAAATAATTAAATACTATTAAATAAATTATAATTAAAATACATATATTATCTAAAAATATATTTTCCATCACAATTACCACCATGGGACGTGGTAAAAGAAAAAAATTAACAATTGTCGTTTCGTGCGGCGGTAGTTCACCATACACATCAACAGTAAGTTCGTTACCCATTAGATGGAAGCGTGTGTAAGTTATGGTAAAACCCATAATATAAAAACATATAATTTTTTTTTGTTTTTTTTATTATATACTCATGGAATAAGGAATCTGTAGGGGGTAGAGAATTAAAATATGATAAAGGAGCCTGAGGGAGGATGTTACCTCTTCTTTGGGTAACTCCTTTTGGTTTTCACCAAAGGCCTTTATTAGATTGAGTTCATACCAAATTGAGGATTTGAGGAGTAATTTTGGAATTTTTAGGATCTATTTGGTTATATATTGTTCATAAAAAAGTGTCTTGATATTTTTGTAGGAGTGGGGGATTCCTTTTTATAGTGGAGTAGGATTCATGCTCTAGTAAATTTTTTGGAAAACAAATTCTACCCACAATTTTTCCATGTCATGTGGATCCAATATTAGAAAAAATATGACAAAAGGGAAGAAATTATAGAAATATTCCCATAAAAGTTCTCTTGGAAAATTTTATACATCATTTTGGGCCTTAATTTTAAGGATTAATACTTTGTTAATCTAATTTTCCTCTTAATTATTGTGATTAATTTTAATCACTTTCGCTAATGTTTTTGGTAAAAAAACTATGTAGAAATTATTAGAAATTAGAAATTATTATTATTAAAAATATGGAATAAATTTTTAAAAATTTGAATTAGAAAATTGGAATAAATTAATTTTAATTTAATCTTATTGATGGGACGACACTGCAGGTTTTTTTGGTAAAAATAAGACAAAGTTTGCTAAGTTTTTATTCCCAAATTCAAAGTGGAAATTATTAAAATGACCTAAATTGGATTAATTTGATAAAAATATTATATAATTAATCTTTGAAACCAAATTAAAATATAATTTAACCTTATAAATAAATTATACGAAAAATTCATTTCAAATTAACATTCTATATTTTCACTATTCATCCAAAAAATGATGTTTCTCGAAAAACTACCAAAAAATCACCCTATGATAATTTTGTAATTATAAATTCAAAAATGATGTTTATTTTATCAAATTAAATTTATAACATTTTTTAAAATTTATTTTATTATTTTTTCATAAAAGGGCTTGAAAAGTAGTTCATTTGAGAAAATTGTATTTTAAAACATATAAATACATTAACAAAAATTGTATTTTTTATTATCAAATATGTATATTTATATAAAAACATTATAATAAATATTTTAAATCTATTTAATATAATTAATATTGTTATTTTTAACATCTATGTTATAATTATCTTGGTTAAAAAATTGTAACTAAACAAAAAAAATGTTTCGGAGAAACTCAGTTTTGTGTGTGATGCACACTAAGTCAGTGTCATGTGAAAGGAATGATTGACTTATTGAAATGTAATATGTAAATAAATATTAACCCATTTAGAAAAAAAAAGTTCCATAGAAACTTTGGTTATTACATTATTCCCCTGTTAAAATGGATTTTTCCCTTGAAAATCATCATTCGAGCAACAAAATAAGGATACTTATATATCATCATATCCTCAAGTTCCCACATAGATCCCTATAACTAGTTATTTGTCCCCAAAAATTTGAATATTTGAGTGGTCTTGTTCTTTAGATATTCTCTATATGATCTATAACTTCAACTGGTTGTTCCTTGTAAGAAATATCATTCACTAGTTGTATAACTTATGAGTTTAGTAGACATGAAGGGTTAGATATTTACTTCCTCATGAGAGATATATGGAACACATAATGAACATTAGAGATATTAATAAGAAGTTACAAGTGATAGGCTACCGTCCCAATATGATCATGAATCTCAAAGGGACAGATATACCTAGGGATTATTTTCCCTTTCTTCTTAAATCTTATAACCTTCTTCTTGGGTGAGATTTATAGAAACACAATTTCACCAACATAAAATTATCAATCATGTAGTTAGTTATTATCATAAATTTTATACCAATTTTTTACTTCATTAATATTCTTCTGAGTGATTCTATACTTATCAACCATTTCTTTAGTGACCTTAGGTCCCAATAGCTATTGTTCTCTATCTTCATCCCAACACGTTGGAGCTATAAATATATTCCCACAGAGGGCTTCATAAGTTATTATCTATATGCTTGAGTGTAATCTATTATTGTAAGAAAACTAAAATAGACTAAGGTGTTGATCCCAACAACCTTTTAAATCTGGAGAATAAGATCTCAGCATATCATATACAGTTTTAATTATTCATTAAAATTAACCATCTTTCTAAGGATGATAAGAAGTATTGAAACTAAAATATTTATAATGTTATTGATGAAGACTTTTCCAAAAAAAGGGAGGTAAACCACGAACTCCAATATGATATAATGGAATGTGTACTTCATGAAACATTAAAACTCCCTTAATGTATTTCCTATAAATCTCATCCAAAGATAATTATTCATTGATAGTGATGAAGTGTGATGACTTTTTAAGGTGATCAACTTCCACCCATATAACATTAATCCATTTATATGTTTTTGGTAGTGTAAAAACAAAATCCACAGTGATGTTATCCCATTTAAATTATGGTATGGGTAATGGATGCAACATCCCATTAGACTTTTGGCTTTTATCCTTAACTGTTTTTTCATACCAAGTAGCGAGACCCAAACTCTATGATATCTCTCTTCATGTAATCCAACCAAATGTTTTGGTTTCAATACCTATACATCTTCATACTTCCATTATGAATATATAATTAAGAACTAGGAGCTTCCCCTAATAGATCCTTATTAAAATATGGTATGAAAGGAACACATACATGGTTCCTAAACCCTATTATTTCATTATAATCTAGGTTAAACTCAAGAATATTTATAACATTCCTTTGAATCTCTACATTCTCCTTTTTCGACTTCTTAATCTTCGCATGGATAGGGTATACCACCACGACTCTAGAAACCCAGAGCTGGTGCATTACATTATTATGTTGGTATGATTACAGGGAATCAAATCCAAAAGGATCAATCAATTTAATAGTATTTAAGAAACTATATATATACATAGAACCCATTTTACATTGGTAAGGTAAACAAAATATGATACATAAAAAATATTTTAAATTTTATCCTTGAAAACTCCAAAAATAATCCCTTCATTATAACCTAGGGAAAGAAAAAAATTGATAGGGATGATCTCAAATGCTCAGTATGGGTTGAAAATAGGGAAAACACGAATCAAAAATAATTTAATCATAATAAAATTGGCATAGTCAATATATCATGGTGAATAAATGAAAAACACGCACCATTAATAAACATAGAATGAAACTAAATCCATAGATTTCATCATAGTGAAAACCTCAATGATAATAATAATTTTAAATGAATAAAGAGAATTATTATTGATTGGACATCATGTAACTAGGACATAATACCACTATACCATCTAAATGGTTTAAGTCTATGGGTAGATACACATCTGATTCTATTTTGGAAGCAAACTCGAAAGGTTTTTCACCAAAAGAATTGTCTCATTAGACCTGTCGAGGCATAAAGGGGATATAGTTGACCCCTACCATCACCAAAATTCAAATAATTCTTTATAAAATGATTTAATAAAAGTAAAATATTCCTTCTCAATGTTCATATATATTAATGGATATAGATTCATCAATATTTACATTGTTAAAAAAACATTCCAAATAAACACCTTATGTAGAAGGGTATATGGAATAATAAAATAATCATATAAATCATACTATAATATGGATATATAATATATTTACAACAAAAAAATAAAAAATGATCTCAAATGGGCAGTAGGTACACCACATAATAATTATCAGGTGCACAATACCATGTTAATCACAATGAAATGGAAACCAACACAAAGTCCCTTAAAACATTATAATAAATCGAGTTAATAATGATCAAGTGAATCATTGAATACCTTTAATATAAATAGAATCATGATATTATATATCAAATGGTAGTATAAATACACCACATACAAGAAATAATTGGTGAACAATGGAAATCTCACAGAAATAAAAGTGATATGAGAAAACCCTTACCTTAGGCCTGAAGGTGTTCTCGATGGAACTTAATGACCTGAAAAATAAAATTTAGATTCATTAATTAATAATTCCTGAACCCTATATACATTTAATTTCATTATTATAACATTATTTGGTTCATCAATTTACTTTTTTATGTGTTTAATAGGTTCCTTTTTTTGGAAGAATTTTCTTCCTTGATTTTCATGATCAGTTTACTTGTATTCATGAAAGGAAGTTTGTTAGAAATGTGGTTAAACATATATAATTGTTAGTATATATTATTATTGAAAATATATAGATATAAACTCCCTTATAATTATTTCAGCTATATACCCTAAGGATGACTCGTTAGATTAAAGATAATGATAAACGCTTGGATTAACTTGGCGAGCTTGTGCATAGTGAACTTGTTTTGTATTATTATTTTATATTATGAGTGTGTAATTATTATAGAACCTTTAAAAATATAAAATAAATATCTTATTATCTGGTTTTACCTATTAATAAGGTTTTATGACCAGTTTTGAATACAGTAATAAAAATTGAAAACCCATTGTCCTTGAATGTGAGAAATTAACACATCTCAGTCGGTGCTTTCGTTTTTTGTATTAGAGGATGGGAAAATGAGATATGATGATGAAATATTCCATTATAATAATTAAGCTTCAGTTCATGTAAGGTACTATAATTATAATTTCATTTGGATGAGGGTAGGTGATGAGAGAGAAACAAAATAATAGAACTTGTAAAAGAAGTGGAAAGAAAAAGAAAGTGAGGTTCACCTCTTGAGTACTCCTTGAGAATATCTTTAAGTCCTTTTTTCGTTTTTGGTGAGACCATAAGGTATTGGAAGTTGGGGATTAATGGGAAGTGTATTTGTAATAATATATGTAAGGCTCAAATCTTGAGTGGTGTATAAGGAAGAGGAGTGAGGGGTGGTTTATATAGTGGAGGGGAGGAGGCTTTTCTTACTATTTTAATCATTGGTTTATTATGCTTTCCTATGATAATTAATAGTGATGATTCCATGACAAAAAATATGAATAAGTTTATGTTAGTTCTAACCAAGTTTTATTACCTCAGTTGAACATCATTCATGACTAAATAAATAATGTATTTAGCATTTATCATAATTTATAATATTTTACTATTCACAAAAAAATTAAGTATTTCAAAAAAATCCCAAAAATTCAAACTAACCATTTTACGATATTTAGAATAAAAAATTGAACTCAATTTTTCAAAAATAATCTCTTAAATATGAGAAATATATTTTTTAATTAAAATTATCAATTAAAAAAATCAACACTTGAAATATCCATCTACATTTTTAATGTTCCAAATCATTAGTTTCACTTTCATGGGTAAGGTTGCATTTCATAAGGTTATTATTAATATTAAGGTAGGTTATTATTCATAAGGGTATGTTAATATTTGTAAAGGTTGGTTAATATTCACTGGAAATTAACTTGATTCTATCAGACTCCAAATATCACCCTGATCACAACCGTGTATGTCCATTTTGTAAAATTCAAAGCACAGAATCAGAAAATGTAATTTTAATAGGTATGATATGACTTTATCTCATAAAAAACATGTGTAGTCTCCCAATGAATTAGTGATTCATACAATATAGTCTATCTAATGAATAAATATTATTTAAGAGAAACATACCATAAAATGGTTGGGGTGTTATATTTTTTCCCACCTTTGGAAATTTCGTCTTCAATATTTTTAATTCACAATTATCTCAAAATAGATGTGGGTGGTTATTATATTAATACCTCAAATTCTATATTAGGGTTATGATCCCGATACTATTTTTTCTAAATTTAGTTCCCAAGTTTTCTAATAAACGTTCGCTGATACCTACTCTAAGGCCTGTACCCTAGAAACTCAGAGAAGGTGCATTACGTTATTAAATTTTCATGACTAAAAGGAATCAAATCACAAAGGACCGATTAGTTTTTCAGTATTGAAAAAACTAGATACATACACGGAACCCATTTTACATTGGTAAACGTAACAATATGTGATACATAACAAAATCTAATAAACTACATCCTTGAAAACTTAATAAATGATATCTTCTTCATAACTTGGGGAAGGAAAACAATTGAAAGGGATGAGATCAAATTCTCAATAAGGGGTAAAAATAGGTGAATCATGAATAAAAAATAATTAAATCATAATCAAATTAGAATAGTCAATATGGCATGGTGAATAAATGAAAAATACACGCCATTAACAAACTGAGAATGAAACTGCATCCATAGATTTGAACATAGTGAAAACCTCATGGATAGTAGTAAATAAGAATTTATAAAGATAATGATTATTAATTGGACATCATGTATCAAAAACATGATTCCATTTATACATTCAAAATGGTTTATGTTTGTGGTTAGATACCTGTCTGATTCTATTTTGGAAACAAACTCCAAGGTCTTATTACCAACTGACATATCTCCTAAGACATGTTGATGAATCGAGGGGATATAGCAGGCCTCGACCTTCAAGAAAGGCCAAATCATTATTTATACATATATTTAATACATGTACAACTTTAATTCTCAATATCTGTATAGAGTAAAGGATAAAGATTCATCAATATTTCCATAGTTAAAACATCATTCCAGATAAACAGCTTATGTAATAGGGTATATGACTTAATACAATAATAATATGATTAAAACTAGAATATATATATATAATATTTAAATTTTAAAATTAAAATTGGCCTTAAAGGGGCATTAGTTACACCACAATAGAATGATTAGGTGGACAATACCATGTAAATCTCAATGAAATGGAAACCGAAACAAAGTCCCTTAAGACATTATAATCAATCATGTTACTAATTATCAAGTGAATCAATGAACACCATGAAAAGAAATAGAATAATGGTACTATATATATAATGGAAATAAACATAAACCATATACAATTAATAAGTGGAGAACAATATAAATCTCACAGAACGAAAAGTGATATGAGAATCCCCTTACCATATGCCTAAAGGTCTTCTTGATTGATGTTAATGACCCGAATAATAAAATTTAGTTTCATTAATTAATAGGTCCAGAACCTCGTACAATTTAGTTTATTTAGTGTAACCTTATTAGTTTCATTAATTTCTTTTTTATGGGTTTAATATGTTCTATTTTAATTGCTTATGAAGAATTTTCTTCCTTGGTTTTCATGATTAGTTTACTTGTATTCATGAATGGAAGTTCATTTAAAATGTGGTTAAACATCTATAATTCTTAATATATATATATTTGTAAAATTAAAGAGATATAAATTATCTTATAATGATCTTTGTTATATACCATGAGGATTATTCATTGGATTAATTTTAATGATAATAACTTGGATTAACATAGCAGTTTTGTGCACAATGAACTTGTTTTGTATTATTATTTTATATTATGAGTGTGTAAGTATTAGAAAACATTAAATAAGATAACATAAATATATTATGATCTAGTTAAACCATTAAAATTGTTTCATGACCATTATTTAAGATAATAATAGAAACTGGAAACACTTTATCATTGAATGTGATAAATTAACACATCTCATACGGTGTTTTGATTTTTAGAATAAGATAATGTGGAAAAGAGAGATAGTGATGAAATATTACCTTATCATAATAAAATTACAATTTATTTAAAGTAATTAATTTATCATATCATTTGGATAAGGGGGGTGAGGATAGACAAACAAAATAATGGAACTTGTAAAATAAGTTGAATGAAAAAGGAAGAGAGGTTCACCTCTTGAGTACTCCACCTTTAGAATCTTTTTAAGGACTTTTTTACCTTTTGGTGATACTAGAAGGTCTTGGACATGGGAGGAGATTGGGAAGTTTATTTGGTAGAACATAGGTAATGATCAAATATTGAGTGGTGTGGGAGGATGAGGGTGTGAGGTGTGGTTTATATAGTAGAGGGGAGTAAGGTTTTCTTAATATTTTAATCATTAGTTAATTATTTTCTCCTAAGATAAGAAATAGTGAAGTTTCCATGACAAAAAATAGAAGTAATTGTATATTGTTTTTAACCAAGTGTTCTTACCTCAGTAGTACATCATCCATGACTCAATAAATCATTTATTTAGCATTTATCACAATTTATCATCTTTTACTGTTCATAAAAATTCATGTATTTTTTAAAAATCACAAATATTCACCCTAATAATTTTTCAATTTTTAGAATCTAAGAATGATCTTCATTTTTGAAAAATAATTTTCTAAATATGAGAAATTTATTTTTTAATTAAACACGTCATTTAATCAAAAAAATACCAACACTTAAAATATTTATCGCAATTTAAGGTGCCCAAATCTTATTTACACATTCATGGGTAAGGTTACCATTCATAAGATCCATATTACAATTTATATGGTTATATTACAATTTGTAAGGTTATGTTACTATTCATAAGGGTAAGTTACTATTCACCTAAAATTAACTTGATTATATCATACTCCAAATATCACCCCAGTCACAACCATGTATGTCCGTTTTTCGAAATTCAAAACACCGAGGTGAAAATTTTATGTTCAATTACTAGGATATGAATTATCCTATAAATAACCAAATTTTGTTTCATAGTGACTTAGTTCATCATGCAATATAGTCTATCTAATAAATACATAGTATTCAAGAGGAATATACAATAAAATTTTTGGGGTGTTATATTGAGGGTTAATCATTTATTTGAGAAAGATAAGATTTTTACCCTTCCTTTAGGATTTCTATGTCCATCCTCTGAAAATATAAAAAAATTTGATCTTCTATCATCCTCATCATGAAGAAGCTGTAATTATTCTTTCAACTCAAAATAGCAGTCACCTTCTTCGATTTCCTTGGGTGGTAGTGTATTGAGGACTCATAATCCTTTATCAACATTAACCATCTTCTATGGTGCATGTTAAACTATTTCTATGTGAATATATATTTAATTATTTTATGAATGGTATATATATCACACTCTTCTATAGAGAGATAATTTCAACTTACATATAATGAAATATTTAACACTAATAACTCCAAATCATGAGTTGGGTAACGTTTTTTTAGAATTTTCAACTATCATGAGACATATGTGACACCCATGTTATAATGAAATAGAAAACTTCCCAATATCATCTTGGATGCATCACTATAGATTACATACCATTATACACTATAAGATAATTTTATCACATGTGTGATTACTAACCTCCTATTATGTTCCATGAAACATTCCTCACATTCATCTTTCCAAAGGAATTTGGCACCCATTCAGGTTAACTTGTTCATAGTATTAGATAATCATGAGGAATTATACAAAAACCTTTGATAATATCCATCTATAACAAGAAAAATGTGGATCCATATCATTGTGGTTGGTCTAGTCTAATATTCAATTTCCTCCATATTTGATAGATCTACTACAATACCCTCTCTTGTGATTATATGACCCAAAAATGAAACCTTTTGTAGCCAAAATTCACACTTTTTAAATTTCCCATATAGTTTCTCCTTCCTTGGGTTCTTAAATACAATTATCAAGTTGTTCTCATGATCTTTCTTGCTCTTTTAATAAATAAAAATATCATTTATAAAGAAAATCACAAATTGGTTATGGTAATATCTAAGGACCCTATTCATTAAATCAATGAAGATAGCATGGGAATTAGTAATAACAAAAGGTATCACTATATATTGATAGTGTCTATACCTTGTACATAATGTCATCTTGGGGATATCCTCTTTCTTGACCCTCAAATTTATGATATCGAGAATGATGTTTAATCTTGGAAAAGCATTGAACTCTTTGTAGTTTATCAAATAAGTCATCAATATGGGGAATAGGATACATGTTCTGGATTCTGATCTTGTTCAACTATCGATAACCAATATAGAGTTGCATTTATCCAACATTAATTTTTCACAAAAAAGAAAAGTATCACCTCAATGTGATGCACTTGGATGAATGAATACCTTATCATGTTTCTAGAAGATTAATATTCAATTCCTGAAACTCAATCGGGTCCATTCTGGTGGGATTCTTTGAAATTTTTGTGGAATAAGTTATGAGTTCAATTCAGAACATAACTTAATGTTTTTGTGGATTACTAGGTAATTATTGTGGAAATACATAAAACATTTAATGAACAATAGAAAAATAGTTGATATCTATCTTATCCCAACAGTTTGAGATGAACAGATCCACTAAATGAGAATTAAAACCCGTACAATGGGTTTAATCTCCATAGTATGTTTATAAATATCATCACATTAATGTATGATCAAAGGAAGGTTTA
Organism: Viscum album; assembly: GCA_963277665.1. Taxonomy (NCBI): domain Eukaryota; kingdom Viridiplantae; phylum Streptophyta; class Magnoliopsida; order Santalales; family Viscaceae; genus Viscum; species Viscum album. The sequence goes on from OY728146.1 coordinate 1,659,266,761, forward strand.
AAATATAAAATGTAACTTCCCTTTATTAATAATTGGTTTTGTATTTATGTAGATAAGTCCAATCCATTTCTAATATGACATAAAATAAAACCAATGTAATAATTCAATGATTTTTGGGAAGAACATTCCCACAAATTTCCAAAAGATATGAATCATAGACTTGGGATACAATTATCATAACATTAGGGGTTGGTGCTGATAATTCAACATATAATCATTTTGGTGGAATCTAAACACCCATATAAAATTATTTAGAAAGGAAATAGTGTTTCAATCCATAATCAAATAAGATATTATAATTTCTATATTGGTTGGTAAGTGTACCATTCACCACATCTTTATCCCACCCCTAATCAGAGGTAGTGATTTTATGATATTTCACTTTGTCCCTTGGCTTAATATTTTTATTGACGTTGATCATGACCATTAGACCTTGGGTTTCGGCATTAGTTTTTATAAATCCCATTCTCCTTACACTTGTAGTACTACAGTGGGGGAGGTTCATGTTGTTTCCATTTTTCTCTATTTGCATCGTTAGCTAAATTCTCCCCATCACATTGGAAATAAAATTCACGATGGCCTTCCCTTCCACACTTAAAACATTTCTTAGAACACTTAAGTAAATTTCCTCCATGATTCTTCCCACAAATGGAGAATAATGGATAACTTATATTCCTCTCTTTATGGTTTTATATTTCTATTTAAACTCTATGTTCGTTTTATTTTAAAAACCATGAGATTGATGCATTACTCCAAACCCCATTTCAACCTTAATTACACAATACACAATATCTTCATACTAATAATGTCTCTTATGGTAAAATACCTTCTGATACATGTCATTAATCCACTCATGAACTTGTTAACTTTACTTTTGGGTATGATGATAATCCCTGAAGTATACCTCACAAGTCTAAAAAAATTAAACTTCTAGGTACCAACAGATTCATCTTCCCTTTTGTTAAACTCAAGGATCACTTTTTGCATCTTGTTATAGAGAATCTGAGGAAATTACTTATTAAAAAATAATTTCATGGTCTCTTTCTAATAAATGGATTCACTCCTATCTTGATGCATTGTATTCTTGATTAGAGTCCACCACTAGACATCTTCACCTTCAAACTAATAATCAATTAGAATGACTTTCTATGCTTCGAACACTGGAGAATAGAGGATATCATTTAAATAGTGTTAATCCATTGTTTAGAAACATGTGGATCAAAAAAACCTATGCAAGAATTTTGATACTACCTCATGAAATACTCAACATAATATTAGTCCATAATTTTTCTATATGTAAGTACACCATGATTCGTAGCATCAGATATTTGGGTGTTCATAACAATAATATTTTTCATTCCATAACCCATAGAATTTATTTTTTGAATAGGATAATTGTTTCATTGTCCATAAAAATCTATATTAACATGATTAATTCAAGTTTCAGTCATTGATTAATATAAAAATCATAAAATAAGAAATATTTATCATAGTGGGGAACCACATAATCAAGAAAAGTCACTTATAGGATGTATAAATCATGAAAACTTCAATAATCTATGATATAATTGTTTTATACTAGCTAATTCATAGAAAAATTCTATTTAAATCCTTCGTGATGGTTCGTGAAGAGTTTTTGAATTCCCAAAGAATATCCCCTAGGAGTGTCAAACTAGGTGTGTAGTAAGGAAAGTATTCACGTACCATGTTATGTCGTGTTAATCATGACACACCATATTGGAGTTATTACACCTACATACTTCTATTATATATCAACATCCCCTTATAATATCTATACAAGTATTTATTTGAAGGAAACCACTCTATCTATCCTTTACCAAAATTCCAGGACATTTTCCTATACTTTTTCTTATCCTTAGACTTGTCCATAGACATTTCCTTATGGTTCTCAATAAGGTTTTCTCATAACAACAGAAAAAGGTTAACTAAAACATTGATATAAGACCAAATCTAATGACCCTTGATTTAAATACATAGACATTAGATATCATTTATGGAATAATTGAAACAGTATACAAATAAACCCCCAAATACCGTACTAGTGTAGTGTCATTGGAAATAAGAAAACCTAAACAATACGACATATGAGAGCTATATTATCTCCCAATTTGTTATTCTTTACTTCAACTCCAATAATAAATATCAAAGATAACAAATATCTTTATAACCTAGGGAAGGAAACATAAAAATGGGTGATCATAGATTCTCAATAATAGTAAAAAAGTAAGATATGAAAGCATAATCATGAGAATAAGGTTATGAGAACACGATCATGAAAATAGAAGATAATATCCGACATATAAAAGATCATTACTTGAATCATGTAATAAATATTGGAAGTTCATAATATATGAATCATAAGGAAATAATGAACATAAACCATGAAATCATAACATAGGAATAAAACAAGGAATTGTGAAAACCAATAAGTATATAATATGATTTCCATAGTAGTCAAGGAATTACATACAAGGCTATCTTAGCAGTATGGGTCTACTCCCCATACAATATTTGTAGTCATGGTTCACTCCCATGGCCATATTAGTAGCATGAGTTCACTCCTTATACCATATTGGTATACATGGTTTACTCCCAATTCCATCTTAGTAGTCAAGTTTAACTACGAAGACAATCGAATTCTATCTCATGAGATTTAAATTTTTATCCAATTCATTTGAGGGATATATAGGTCCCACTCATTTAATAATGAAATCATTAAAACATCTTCCAAAAATTAAATAAAATAATATTATGACCCATGAAATGAAATGGGTGTCATAAATATGTAATAATTTCATAACCTGTGGAAAAATATTCAGGTTTCATAAACATTTCATCAAAAACATAACTTGTGAAAAGAAGGGGGTTAAAAGGAATATATCTTGTGAAATAGAAATTGAATTCATAAAAATTAGTTTATAAAAAAAATAAACCATCAATAGAAATAATATGAATGGAAATATTGAATCATTTCCCCATAATGGAATGATTAAAACCATTATATATCATCGTATATGGGAAATAATTTGGAGATTTCCTTTGTAACACCCCAATCTTCAATGGTACGCTTCTCTTTGAATAATACAATAGTATGTGTTGTATGCAACTTCGAGTTCTAACAGACCACAACCAATCAAAATAGTAATTATGAATAGTACTACCCACTTTTTGAAATTTTATAAATTTTATCATTCAAAATAGACTTAATTTTTGGATTTGTAACATTGAAAATATCTTAGGATGAATTTTTGGTATTCATCTGAAAACATTCAATTTTTTATGAATAGTGAAAAATAATGAGTTATTGTTTAAAACCAACTTTTTATTTAAATAATTATTTATTTTATTTAAATTTATTTTAGGTCTACATAGATACATAATACCTATATAATTTCAATGTAATTTGTTGGAGTCAGTTTACAACAATTTTAGATATATAAAATGTTTGTTGAACATTTTACCGTCTTTTACCCACCTCCTTGGAGTATTTTCAAATTTACAAAAAACATAAATTTACCAATTTTGTGAGTGGAATTTCATAATTCCTAGAGAAACCGTTGATATTATTAAGTAAAATGTGGTTCAATAAGATGAAAATAATTTTTGGTGAATCGTAACTTTTTACTTTTATTTACCCCGGTTGAAAGTATATAGGGTAATTAAGGGTAAAAATAATATTATTATTACCCTAACACAGATCATAATTATATTAGATAAGTATAATTCGACCAAAAACAACCTTAGGAATAAAATATGATCCTTCAGGTCCTCTTGGATTAGATTAGGACATTTATTAAAATTTAAATCAAAGAAGAGTTAAACGTGTGAAATTAAACGTTTAATAACTAAATTATTTTTAATATAGTGTTAAACATAAAATAAAATAGACTATAAATATTAATTATAAATATAAAAATATTTCCTAAATAATGGTATTTTGTTTATATTTTTTAGACATTAAATTAATTAATTTATTTATGACACATTGATGATGCAGTAATTACCTAATTAATGAAATATTAATATAATTGATATTATAAATATCCAAATAAATGTAATTTGAGACTTTATATGACTTACCCTAATTTTATAGGTTAATATTACATGTTAGGATTGGTTAGATGAATTTTTTTATAAGTAATAATTCAGTTATGAATTTAGGAAAAACAAAATACCAAATAGTGTCAATATTGACATAAAAGAGTTTTTAAAAAAAATATTATATTATTAATTTATATTCTATTCCTAAAAATATAAGGCTCAGCCAAAAGACTTATATAATGATATTTTTATCATTAATGAACCACTTGGGGTTCGATTAGAAGTTTATAATGAGTTTATTAACCATATAATATAAAAATACAAAGAGACATGGTAAATGTCAAAATATTTAACGAAGAGTTAAATCTAAAAGATAAAGTTAATATAGTGACCCAAACAGGTCTAAAACCTATTGGTTGAGTGATTTTATACCCATAACCACCTTATCCATCAAATAATTAATTTTTGATCCATTATAAACCGAAAATTATTTTATTATAAAATAATATTTCTAGATTTTCTTAAGGTTCCCCTATCCCCTCTTATAAAAGGGAAATCCCCCTTCTCTCTAGTTCACCCATTCAAAGACATTTGGTTTGGCCAAAAACTAAAAACATACCCTCCCAAATGTCCTCCCTTAATCCTAGAGGCCTTCCTTTAGTCATAAATGCAACTTAAGGAGCCATATTGATCAAATCAAATGGAAGAACCAGAAGAAGAGGTAAATATTTCATCACATCTTTCAAGTTCCTTTCTTCTTCCACTTCCTATTTCTTTGTTGTTTCCATTATAAAATAAAAAATCCCATATATTATATATACTTTGATGTTATTATAAATATGGTACAATCATATTCATTATTCTATATATCCTTTGAATGAAATGTCACCATACATGCGTATGTACGACTTACCGTCTCCACGTCATGGTGTAATTGTTATTCAATACATTATTATCTGGATGGGTATAATAATGATGTGTAATTGATGTAAATAATAAATATAACATGATAATGATTCTATATATATTATATAACATCCAATTATAAATTATTCTAATATCAAAAGAATGATATTGTCCCTCATGCGTACGTACGGATTACCGTCTCCACGAACGCAATGAGATTCATTCCCCATCATATCCATTCAAGAATAATTTTCATTATATGATTAAAAATAATGTTTAATGACTTAAAATAATTATTAATATGAATAATATACATCCTATCCATAACAAACATTACTTACATAATAAAGTATATAAAGGAAAATGAATTAGTTAACACCTGAAACGACGATAATACTAAGATATTATTTACAAAGCAATGTTAAAAGATCATATATGATATCACATTAATGTATATGATTATGTTGTAATTTAACAAAAATTATTTCACTATTATACAGGAGGTTAACCTACCCTCTACCAAGTAAATATACAAGGTAAGGGATAATTTCAAAATCTCGTTATTATTTGAGGTTGTTTTTATATAAGTATCTATTGGGGCCTCTTTATCATCCACATCCATATTTCTTAAAAATGTATTCCAAAACATTTTTTTACTATTTACTAGACTATGGGTTAAAGTCATTTATACTCTTGTTTGATTTTTTATAAAATGGTTTGAAAGGAATCTTTCTGTTTTGTCCCAAATAAGGTACCTTTTGACTTTTTTGACAAAATTAAGGTTATAATGTTTTTTTAACTTATACAGCATGTGTGGCTATTTTCCACCATTATAACATTGTCAAAGATTACATTACAAGCTTATAAGAATATTTTAAAATATAAATGTTTTATTTTATTATTATGTGACTTTTAAATGATTTCAAAATAGAAATAGATCTCTCTCTAAAAAGGTTTTGATTTCATCTATGTCAACATCCTTTGATGGATTTTAAGTTTGTTTTAAGTTGATTTATTAGGATAAAAAACTTTCATATTGTATTGAAGGTTTTGTGATATTTTTGATTGTGGATGTGTTATTTCATACCATTCTGTTTTATGGATAAAGTATTGACATTTCCTATTCGATTTGTAGTAAGAATGTTTATGTTATGTTTAAACCTTTTCATATGAGGATTTCATTGGACTTAGTAAGTGACGGGTGGAGCCTGCTATAGTTCCTCGATGCATCGGTAGGTCTCATGAGACAAACTAGTGTCTTCTTAAAAGGCCTTGACAACATCTTATTTTTAGTCTTGGCACAAGGCCTTGACTATGTGGTTATGAAAGTCTAGAATTATGCATTCCATCATTATGAAAGTGGCTATTGAAATTGCATGTGATTATTCAACTATTAGAATATCCATGTGAGTAAGTAAATGGAATTATTTTGATTTATATTTTCCATATTATGATGAATTTTATTTTTAAAAGGATTTTGTTTTAGTTCTATATGCTACCTTAAATGTTTAGGCTTATTTATGAAAGTTTCCACTATATTGTAGTCCTTACTGAGCATCTGAGCTCACCCCTTTCGATGTTTTATTATTCCCAGGATGCGTAGAAGTAAATTATGACTGACCTGTAGGGATAGTCTAGGGGATCTCAGTGTTGTCTATGGAAACAATTTTGTTGTAGTTTTCCATTTTATAATGTAATGTAAACCTTATGAATGTATATACTACTTCCAAGACTACTAAACTAATCGTCCTTTCGAGACTTGATATTTTGTGATCATGAAAATGATATGTAATAATGCACTGACTTTGGGATTCTGGGGTCGGGGTGTTACAGTTGGTATCATTGGAAGTTTAGTACAAAACTTGGAAACTACATTTAGATAAACTCTGATTAGAGCACATATCCATAAGATAGACTTTGAAGATTAGTATAGAAGAACTTCTTAGAATTTTGGTATTATAGAGATTTTGTGAGTTTTTCCAAGAAATACATACCTATATGGATACGATAAGGTATTGGTGTCTCTGGAACAGATGTACCTAGGGATAAAACCCAAAAACACCACTTTGAGCTAGACTCGAATGAGAACTAGTGCACGAAAATGGGCCTTGATGCACTCTTGGTTACGACACTCACAGGGATATGCTTAGGATAATTCTCATTTTCTTTACAAACCATTATGAAGGGTTTACGAGTATATACTTCCTCAAGGAAATTTTTTTTATGATTATGGATTATATCCATAAACTGGTCAATTTAAATTAAGTATTTTACATGTTTGGAATTATGTATTTTGATTAATAAACTAATCTAGTTTATGCCATTGGTTAGAAGTGGCTCCTAGTGGAAGAATTGAAACTATATCAATGCCCACAATCCATGTAGGGATTTCCCTCCTACTCAAGATAATTATTGTGGAGCTGGTGTAGCAACTGGTGCTGATCAGCTAATCACCATACTGGGACAACTTACTCAGGTTATGAATAATAACCTTACCCATAAGGAGCACCCTGATCCGCAGCGTGGAGGATCAATGTTAGATTGCTTCATGAGGCAAAAACCACCAATATTCAATGGGGGTACAAATCCACTAGTACCTGATAAATGGATAAATTCCTTAGAGAGAATATTCCACACCTTGGGGAGTAGCGAAAGGGGAAAATCTATCATGGAAATTTACCACCTCACAAGAGATGCTGGTCAATGGAGGTCATTGATTCAAAACAAAAAGGAATATGATGAAGTATCAAATATGGAATAGAGAGATTTTAATGAAATTTTCTTATAAAAATACTTTCCTCATGACCATCGAGTAGATATGGAAAGTAAATTTCTATGTCTGAGGTAAAAGGAGTATGAAGTTAAATTTACGAGGATAGTGAGGCATGTTTTAGATTATAAAGGTTACCCAAGAAGTAATATTGATCGTTTCTTTCATGGGTTAAAACCATTTTTTTGTCAAGCATTAGTCTCACAATCCTTCTGGTTATATGAAGATATTGTCTCTTGTGCTATCAAGGTAGAAAAATAATTCTCTAAGTCTTACGACTTTAAAGCAAAGAAAGAGAAGAAGAGATCTACTGAACACTATGAAATGGAAATAATGGGAAGAAGGGAAAAGTTGAATATCCATTCTACAGTAAATTTGGGAATAAACACCCTGGTACTTTCCTGAAGGTAATGGGATTCTGATACAAGTGTGGTGAAAAAGGCCACCAAGCTCTTGATAACAAGGGGAAGAAAGAGGTTGTCGATGTTGAATGCTACAATTATAGAGAAAGGGATAATTATGAAAATGAATGTCCTAAGAATCTAGGTAACTTACCTTAGAAAAGTCCAAGGGATCAAGGCCATGCTTAATCTATCACTACTGGTGAGGTTAGAGCTCTAAAAGACATAGTGGCAGGTAATTTAATGGTTTCCTCAAGTTTAGCCAATGCTTTATTTGATTCTGGATCATCACATTGTATCATATATTCCCAGTTTTCTAAGAAAATTAGATATTTTTAATTTTATTTAACAAGGTAGTTTTCAGTAAAAATTCTTAAGGGAAGTATCATTGCAACAAATTTTTGTGAATCAGTCCCCATTATGCCATATAAATGTTCTTTATCTACTGATCTCATTGTTATATTCATGATTGAATTTGATATATTCCTCGGTATAGATTAGATTTCGGACCATGATGCAAAAATTTATTGTAAGAAGAAGGAGGTTACTATTTTTGATGACGATGATAAAGAACACCTTATCTTTAGAGTAGAATCATCACCACCTAATTCTTATCTAGATCAACCCCTAGTAGCTCAAATAAATTCAATTATTGGGGAGGAATAGAATGAAATAACTGTGGGTTATGAACGGAATGTTCAAATAGTGGATGTTCCTACTGTGAAAGAATATGATGATGTGTTTCAAGAATATTTACCTGGACATCCTCCAGAATGAGAAATTGAGTTTTCCATTGATTTAATTCCTCAATCAAGGCCCATATCGAAGACCCCTTATAGAATGGCCACTTTGGAATTAGTGGAAATAAAGAAACAACTAGAGTAATTGATTAATAAGGGATTTATTCTCCCTATTGTTTCTCCAATGGGAGCCCATGTCCTTTTTGTTAAGAAGAAAGATGGATCTATGAGGTTGTGCATTCACTACAGGGAGATCAATGCTATAATAATGAAGAACAAGTATCCCCTACCACACATTGATGATTTATTTGACCAACTTCATGGAGATCAATACATTTCAAAGATTGAACTTCGATCTGGATATCATCAGTTGTGTGTAAAGAAGCAAGACATTCTGAAAACAGCATTTCGAACTAGGTACGAGCATTACGGGTTCATAGTAATACCATTTGGATTGACTAATGCACCCTCTTTATTAATGGATATAATGAATAGATTTTTCAAGAAATATATTGATTACTTTTTAGTGGTATTTATTGATGATATCTTAGTATACTCCAAAAGCTATGAAGATCATGGAAATAACTTGTGTATTATTCTAAATACTCTTAGAAGACATGAATTATATGGGAATATTAGCAAGTGTGAATTCTAGCCTCAGGAGATTTCTTTTTTGGGCCTTATTATCTCTAAGGATGGAATCTATGTTGATCCTTCTAAAGCCAAGGCAATCCAAGAATGGCCAACACCGATGAGTATAACTGAGGTACACAGATTTATTGGTTTAGCAGGTTATTATCGACGTTTCGTCTAGAATTTTGTCCGGTTGGCTAACCCATTAACAAAGCTCACATGAAAAGGGGTTAAATTTTTTTTGGACAAAAGACTGTGAATAATTTTTTGAGGAATTGACGAGAAGATTAGTCAATTATCCTATCTTGACACTACCATCGGGGAATGATGGGTTTATTATTTATAGTGTTGCTTCAAAGAAAGGACTTGAATGTTTCCTTATGCAGAATGATAGGGTTATTTCCTATGCATCATGATAGTTAAAATTTCATGAGAAAAACTATCCTACTCAGGATATTGAGTCAGCAGCTGTAATCTTTGCTTTGATGATTTGGAGAAACTATCTCTATGGTGAAAAATGTAAGATATATACTGATCACAAGAGTTTGAAGTATATTTTCTCATAGAAAGAACTCAACATGAGGCAAAGACGATGGCTTGAACTACTCAAGGATTATGATTGCACAATACAATACCACCCGGGGAAGGAAAATAAGGGGGAAGATTCTTTGAGCAAAAAATATCATGGAGTTTTGAACAAGATGGGAGTTGAAAGGGATCCTATTATCATGGATCTACTAAATATGGATATGGAAATAACCATGGAAGGAGCATCATCAATACTTTTTCAAATGGTTTCCAACCCATCTTTATTATAAATGATAAAAATTTCTCAAGCTGATGATGAGGAGTTTCAAAAGAATATTAAAGCTGTGAATAATAGGAGATTGATTGACTTCGTATGTGAAGATGGAATTTTGAAATTTGGGAAGAGGCTTTGTGTTTCTAATAAACCTGATCTAAAAAGAGAATTGTTGGATGATGCCCATAGTTCCAATTTCTCTATACACCGTGGGAGTATTAAAATGTATAGATATTTGAAGAAACATTTTTTGTGGGACAAAATGAAGAGGGAGATTGCTGATTTTGTGTCAAGATGTTTGGTTTTTCAACAAGTGAAAGCAGGAAGGCAGAAACCTAGAGGAGTCTTGCAACCTCTTCCCATACCTGAGTGGAAATGAGATAATATTACGATGGAATTTATAATGGGACTACCAAATACTCCTAGAAGGAATGATGCAATATGGGTCATTGTTGATCGTCTTACCAAGTCAGCACATTTTCTTGCTGTTTGGGAAGATTTTCCACTTGAAATTTTAGCAATACTATATATTAATGAAGATGTAAGACTTCATGGAGTACCAATATCTATTGTTTTTAATTGTGATCCCCATTTTTCATCAAGATTATAGAAAAGTCTTCCAAAATCCATGGATACTGAACTTTGTTTGAGCACTACCTACCACCCCCAAACTGATGGTCAATCAAAATGGACTATTAAAACCTTCAAAGACATGTTGAGATCATGCTCACTTGACTTTAAAGATATGTGGGACCAATATTTACCTCTAGTAGAATTTTTCTATAAAAATAGCTTTCATTCAAGTATTCAGATGGAACCATATGAAGCATTATACGGAAAGAGATGTCTCACACCAACATGTTGGTATGATGTTGGAAAAAGAAAACTCGTAGGCCCAAAACTTGTGGAGGAAATGATGGAAAATGTGAATGTAATCCAAATCCAGATCAAAGCAGCTCAATGTAGGCAGAAGATCTATGTCTATAATCGAAGGAAGGATTTGGAATTTTAGGTGGGAGATCAGGTTTTCTTGAAGGTATCTCCATGGAAGGGTGTTATAAATTTTAGTAAGAAGGGAAAATTGAGTCCCAGGTACATCATACCTTCTGAAATTCTAGAACGAATTGGGGATGTACCTTACCGCCGGGAAATGCCGCTAAGTCTCTCTAAAGTTCATGATGTATTCCACGTATCACTGTTGAGAAAATACATGCTTGACCCAATGCATGTACTTACCTATGAGGAGTTACACAAGAACCCGATCTGCCATATTGAAAAGATCATGTCAAGGTTCTTGATACAAGAGAACAAGTACTAAGAAACTGGACGACTCGTCTGGTAAACGTTATATGGAGAAACCATAAGATGGAAGAGGCAACGTGGGAACCCGAGGAACTTATAATGAAGAACCAACTGAGTCTTTTTATGCAGTAATATTCGAGAAATTTCGATGACAAAATTATTTGAAGGATGGAAGAATGTAACACCCCAAGCTTCCATGGTATGCTTCTCTTTGAATAATACAATAGGGTGTGTTGTACACAACTTCGAGTTCTAACACACCACAACCAATCTAACTAGCCATTATGAGTAGTAATACCCAATTTTTGAAATTTTATAAATTTTATCTTACAAAATGGACTTCATTTTAAATTTGGAATATCAAAATTAGCTTAGGGTGAATTTTTGGTATTTTTCCGAAAACTTTCAATTTTTGATGAATAGTGAAAATACTGAGTTATTGTTTAAAACTGAATTTTTATTTAAATAATTATTAATTTTATTTAAATTTATTTTAGGTCAAAATATATATATATAACCTATATAAGTTCAATGTAATTCTTTGGAGTTGGTTTATAATAATTTTAGATATATAAAAATTTTATTGAACTTTTTACCGTTTTTTACTCACCTCCTAGGAGCATTTCCAAATTTACATAAAACATAATTTTACAGCTTCTGTGAGTGGAATTTCAAAAATCTGAGAGACACAGTTGATATCAATATGTAAAATTTGGTTCAATAAGAAGAAATATTTTTGGTGAATAGTACCTTTTTTCTTTTATTTACCACGTTTAAAAGTAAATAGCGTAATTAAGGGTAAAAATGATATTATTATTACCCTAAAAAATGTCAAAATTCTATTGTATAAGTATAATTCTACCAAAAACAACATTAGGAATAAAATATGATCCTTTAGGTCCACTTGTATTAGATTCGGAGATTTATTATTTTTTAATTCAAAGAAGAGTTAAAAGTGTTAAATTCCAAGTTTAATAACTAAACCATTTTTAATATAGGGTTAAACATAAGGTAAATTCGACTATAATTGTTCATTATAAGTATAAAAATATTACCTACATACTGCTATTTTTTTATATTTTTTATACTTAAATAATTTAATTTATTTATGAAACAATGATGATGTAGTAATTAGCTAACTAATGAAATATTTAAATAATTGATATTTTAAATATCCAAATAAATGTAATTTGAGACGTTTATTGAATTAAAAAAAATTTCTAGGTTATAATTACATGTTAGGGTTGGTTGGATGAATTTTTTTTGAAGTAATAATGCTGTTATGAATTTATAAAAAACATAATTCCAAATAGTGTCAAAATTGACATAAAAGAGTTTTTAAAACAAATATTATATTATTAACTGATAATCTATTGCTGAAATTATAAGGTTTGTAAAAAAGACTTATATAATGATAGGTGTATCATTAATTAACCACTTGGGGTTCTCTTGGAAGTTTATAGTAAGTTTATTAACTATATAATATAAAAATACAAAGATACATGGTAAATGTCAAACTATTTAACTAAGAGTTAAATCTAAAAGATAAAGTTAATATATTGACCCAAACATGTCTAAAACCTATTGTTTGAGTGATTTTAGACCCATAACCACCTTATAATTTAAATAATTCATTTTTTATCCATTATAATACAAAAATTATTTTATTATAAAATAATATTTCTAGCTTTTCCTAAGGTTCCCTTCACCCCTCTTATAAAAGGCCCCCCCCCTTCTCTCTAATTCACAACTTCAAAGCCATTTGGCTCGGAAAAACCCTACCCAAATACCCTATAAACTATCCTACCTTCATCCTAGAGGCCTTCTTTTAGTCATGAAGCTAACCTAAGGAGCCCTTTTGATCAAATCAAAAGGAAGAACCTGAAGAAGAGGTTAATATTTCATCACCTCTTTCAAGTTCCTTTCTTCTTACACTTCCTCTTTCTTTGTTGTTTCCACTCTAAAATAATAACTCCAGTATATTATATATACTTTTATGTTATTATAAATATGGTACAACCATATTAATTATTCTATCTATCCTTTTAATGATATGTCACCATACGTGTGTATGTATGGCTTACCGTCTCCACGTCATGGTGTAATTGTTATTCAATACATTATTATTTGGATGGGTATAATAATGATGTGTAATTGATGTAAATAATAAATATAACTTGTTAATTATTTTTTATATATGATATAAAATCCAATTTTAGATTATTTCAATATCAAAAAAATGATATTTTCGCTCGTGCGTACGTACAGATTACGGTCTCCACGAACACGATGAGATTCATTCCTCATCATATCCATTCAATACTAATTATCATCAGATGATTAAAAATAATGTTTAAAGACTTAATATTAGTATTAATATGAATAAGATACATCCTATCCATAAAAAACAATACTTACGTAATGAATCATATAATGGAAAACAAATCAGTTAACACCTAAAACGACGATAATACTAAGATATTATTAACAAAGAAATGTTAAAAGATCATATATGATATCATATAAATTTATATGATTCTGGTATAATTTATTAGCATTTATTTCACCATTATACAGGAGTTTAACCTACCCTAGACCAAGTAAAAGTACAAGGTAAGTGTTAATTTCACAATCTCTTTATTATCTGAGGTTGTTTTTACGTAAGTATCTACTGGGACCTCTTTATCATCCACATCCATGTTTCTTTAAAATGTATTCAAAAACATTTTTTCCCTATTTACTAGACTATGGGTTAAATTAATTTATACCCTTGTTTTATTTTTTATAAAATGGTTTGAAAGGAATATTTCCATCATTTTCCAAACAAGGTACCTTATGACCTTTTTGACAAAATTAAGGTAAGAATGTGTTTTTTACTTATACAGTGAGTGCGGCTATTTTCCACCGTTATAACATTGTCGAAGCATACCTTAAAAAATTATAAGAATATTTTCAAATATAAATGTTTTATTTTATAATTACTTGACTTTTCAATTATTTTAAAATATAAATAGATCTTTCTCTAAAAAGGTTTTGATTTCATCTATGTCAACATCCTTTGATGGATTCTATGTTTGTTTGAAGTTGATTTATTATGATACAAAACTTCCATATTGTATTGAAGGTTTTTTGTTATGTTTGACTGTGGGTGTGTTATTTCATACCATTAATGGTTTATGGATAAAGTATTGACATTTCGAATGCGAGTTTTAATATGAATGTTTATGTTATGTTTAAACCTTTTCATATAATGAATGAATTGGACTTAGCAAAGTGACGGGTGGAGCCCTCTATATCTCCTCGATGCATCAGTAGGTCTCATGAGACAAACTAGTGTCTTGGCACAAGGCCTTGATAAAATCTTATTTGTAGTCTTGGAACAAGGCCATGACTATGTGGTTATGAAAGTCTGGAATTATGCATTCCATCATTATGAAAGTGGATATTGATATTACATGTGATTATTCTACTAGTAGAATATACATGTGAGTAAGTAAATGCCATTATTTTGATTTATATTTTACATATTATGATGAAGTTTAAGTTGAAAATTCTTTTTTTAGTTCTATACACTGCCTTAAATGTCTATGCTTATTTATGAAAAGTTTCTGGTATTTTTTTATCCTTACTGAACATCTGATCTCACCCCTTTCTATGTTTTATTTTTCCCAGGATGCAAGGAAATATATTATGACTAACCTGCAGGGATATTCTATGGGATCTCAGTGTTGTCTATGGAAATAATGTTGTAGTAGTTTTCCATTTTATGATTTAATGTAAACCTTATGAATGTATCTAGTACTTCCAAGTCTACTAAACATATCGGGCTTTCAATACTTGATCTTTTATGATCATGCCAATGAAATTTAATAATGCACCAACTCTAGTCGTTTGGAGTCGGGGTGTTACATCCTTTAAATACATTTCTTGAGGAAAATATCATTTCTATATTGAGAAAGGATTTTTAAAACATAAAACCTTTAAAAAATCCTTTTTATATCAAAATAGATTTGATAACATATAAAATAATATTTGAAAATAATAATAAAAATTACATCCTTTTTCTTAGAAAATTTTCTTCAAAGATCATTTGAAAACATTTTTTAAAACATGGTTTTTGAAATAAAGTAGATTTTCAACCTAAGAGAGAATTATAGTTAAATTTTTCATAAAAACATTTTCTTAATTATCATAAGTACTAAAGAGTGGTAAAATGGTACTAATAAATGAATATATATTTACTAAACATGGTAGAATAAAATTAATGATAGTTAATATGACATGTATCATATGATTTCATCAATTAAAGCATAATCATAAGTAATCCTAATAAAGGATGAGATTGCTACAATAAACTCTTGCCTCATGGTAACATGAGATTATACTGTCCATGTAAGAAAATGTAATAAAATTAATCATAAAATAACATGAAAATTATGATATTCATTATATAAATTTTTAAATTTAAGTATATATATATCCAAAAATAATTCAGGTGCATAACAAAACATGAGTCTAAAAAAGAAAAATTGAGATAAAACTATCTTATCGATTTGGTATGTTTTGAAACATAAAACACTTGAAATAAATATCATATAATGAATTTTTAAATACCCATAAATTTAACTATATTGATCATATAATACATCCATGGGAAGTATACACACCGCACAAAAGGATTGGGTGGTGAATAAGGCATGTATATCATAGAAATAAAAAGTGATATAAAATTATCTTGCATTTTATCATGACTCTCTTCATACTCATACCATATTCCTTTTTAATAAATATATGTTTATTATAAATCTATTAAAAAACCATATTTATATATATTATACCATATATGGTTTTATTATGACTTTATATTACCAACTTGTTAACAGTTTCATGTTAAGGTTACGCTTCAGGTGATATTCTCTTTGTTTTCACATGTGTCCTAATTTGTTATGTGTTTGGTCCTTATACATATATCATGATTTATAAAATTTAAAATATGATATAAATATCATAATATTGATTATATTTTTATTATAATAATCAATAGAATATAGAAGTGTGAAATAAAATACATCGTTCATGGTGACGGTAGGTGGTACGTACGCATGGACGATGTTTCTATTTTATTTTTGTATTGAAAGAAAGACATAAAATAAAATATATGCATATAATATCATTAATATACCATAATTATGTTATATATTTCATATAATTTTACAAAAAACATCCTTAATACATTCCATTTAGTGTGTGAACGAATCACATCGCTTTGAGGGGCGGTAGTCCGCACTTCCTCAATAATTTTTTTTGTATTTACACAAAATGGAAAGTATAAAAGTATGTCTTGTAAAATAATTACATAATATTAAGGAAATTATAAATAACATTTATATTTTATATAAATAGAGATTCCATAACACTTCCCATAATGATAGGGAGTAAAGGTGGAACGACCAATCGTCATTTCGTGAGGTGGTAGTTCGTCATACAAATAAATGGTAAGTTCGTTGGATATAAGACTAAAGTATACGTATGTGCATGTAAACCCATTAATATTAAAAAGTTTAAGTGTATTTAGGATATTTTTGTTACTATATAATCATGGAATAAGTATATTATTGGGGATGGAGAATGAAAATAAGTTATAGGAATTTGACAAAGGATATAACCTCTTCTTTGGGTAACTCCTTTTGGTTTTCTCCAAAGGGATTAATTGGATTATTTTATTCACAAACGATGGTTTCAAGGAAGAAGGGAGGGTTATTTATGATTTATTTGGATAGTTTTTTGTCATGCCAAATATTCTTGAGAGGTGTGTGGATGTGGGAGGGATGGAGTCCTTTTATAGTATATGAGGAGTGATACTCTAGTAAATTTTGGGAAAAGGAATTCCACCAAAATATTTTCCATGTCGACTAGATCCAATGATGGAAACAACTTGATATATGGTAGGATAGGGAAAAAATATGGACATAAAATGTCTCTTAGATGGTTTCATAGGTCATTTTGAGCATTAAGATTAAGGTTTAATATTCTATTAAGCTATTTTTTCTCTTAAGCAGAATAGCCCCGGACCAGTTGGTGAAGACTCAGCAAGTGCATACAAGAAACCTGAGATCAAAACTTTGTGGAAAAATATTTCCAGGTTCTATAGCAGTACTATAGAAGGCACTATAGTAGGTACTGTATCATATATGGTTTGGTACTATAGCAGCTGGAACTATTCATCTATTTGGGCTTTCGGTACACCGATTTGGGCCTCCGGCCCTTTAAGGCCTTCGAGCAACCACAAGGCCTTCAAGCCACCTCAAGGCCTTTGGGCCACCTCAAGGCCTTTGGACCACTTGAAATTGTTTTTAAATGATCAGATAGACTCTACAAGGATAAGACTCTAGATGGAGATTCAGAGCAGAAGCATTCACCAGAGCAGAAGCCGAGAGGATTTTTCATAAAGATAGGGTATGTCATTTCCATCGGGACCAACCTCTGATAGCATGGGAATCCTAGATGAACAATCATGCGAAGTTGGAGAGCTGACATCACGATGAAGAAGCTGGGAGGAAGAGTTCCAAGTATAGTATGTATATTTATTATGACCTACATGTCATTAATATCTAAGCCTACGGGCCTTGTAAGGGTTCTCCCTCATCCCTTGAAAGGGGGGTTATCAAAAATCAATAAAAAAAATAGTTCCTTCAGTCCATTCGAGCTAATTTATCTTGTAATCATTATTATTAATTTTAATCACTTTCACTGATATTTTTGGTAAAACATAATATGATATTATTAGAAATTATAAATTCTTATGAATCAAAATATGGAATTATGTTTTCCAAATTCCAATTAAATAAGTGGTAGATATTAATTTAAATTTAATCCCATTGATGGGACGACAATGCAGGCTTTTAATGTAAAAATGATCAAAAGAATGTGATGTTTTAAACCCAATTTCTAATTAAAATTGATTATAATGACCTAAATTGGATTAATAGTTAAAAAAATATTATCTAATAAATCTGGGAAACCAATTTAAAATATAATTTATCCTTATAAATAAATTTTATGAAAAAACAATTTTGAATTAAAGTCGGTATTTTCCACTATTCATCCAAAAATGAAGTTTCCCAGAAAAATCCGAAAAATCACCCTAAGCTAATTATGACAATATAAATAAAAACTAAAGTTTATTTTGACCAATTCAATTTCAAAAGGTGTCTAGAATTAATTTTAATTATTTTTATAGAAGGACATGAAATGAAGTTCATTTGAGAAAACAGTATTTTTAAACATATAAAGACATGACCAAAAAATATATTTTTCATTTTCAGTATGTTCAATTTATATAAAACAATTATAATAAATATTTTAAAATTATTTATTACTATTAGTTTCACTATGTTTAATTACTATGTTATTGTTATCTAATTTAAATAATTATAACCAAAAAACATGTTTCATATGAACTCAGTGTTGCGTGTAACGTATGCTAAGTAGGTATCATGTGAAAGAAATGTTTGACTTAGTGAAATGAAATAAATCAATGAATTTTAATGAATTTGAAAAAATGATCATAAAATATTTGGGTGTTATGATTGTAATAAGAATTGTCCAAAATAACAAGTCTCATCCTTGGGAATTTAGCCTTTTCCTATTTGTGGGAAACCTACTAATAGACCTAGGAACATTTCAAAATATAGACACATTAATACTCTCATATCTAATAACTGAAAATTGTAATACAAAAGGAAAATAAACACATGGATGCCACTTTATGAAATTTAGATCCCGGATCATAAATAAATAACTAGTTCAGTTGGCCACATTTCCAAAAGAATACCTCCCCATGTGCTAGAGGTTTCCGACTAGCAGTGAGGGTCTATAGTGGTACAATGGGGAGACTATACCATAATTATTAGAGTGTAACACAATGATTAAATAATAAATTAATAAAAATAATAGATAATATGAAATAGTTGAATATAGACCATCCAGATAGTTATAAACATTCAAAAATAATAACAAGTAGTAAGTATCATATACAAAATATGATTTCATGCCTTGATGTTATAAAAAAAGAGGGATACAAGGGGAATAATAATATAGAATACATTCTACAAAAGAATAAAAAATGTAAAAATTATTCTCCAATATCATCCTGAGAAAAAGCTCGGTCCTTCTCTATAGCACCAAATATTTGTACAAAAAATCATGCATCCATAGTTGGATGCTTCCCTTTGTCCCTACCTACATTCATGAGATATTTTTTGGTTCCAAAGGAAGCCTAAAAAGGGTGTGAGTAAAAAATAAGTATACCACTACCAATGATGTCTATAATAATCTTGAGAGTTAATATAAAATGATATTTTTTCTTCTAAAATAAATATAATGAACTTATGGTAGTTGTAAACATGTTAGATTAGGTTTCTAAAGGGAACTCGTCTATCTCTACGGGCGTTGATATAATATCAAGTGTTTCTAAACACATTACACCTTATATATATATATGTGTGTGTGTGTTCTGTAAATGTATCAATATATATAGATATATATATTTGTACTATTGGCTTGGAACCAAGGCCTGAAACCTATGTAGCCATTCCTAATCATAAGAGTCTAAATTTTTACATGAGGGATTTGGCCCATCATTTAGCCAAATATACAAAACATTATGTATGTTAATCCAAATAAATAATGTATGTCTTCAGGCTCAACATCACAACCAATGATAGTGAAATATTGTTTCCAAATTATCAATATATTATGTGGAATTTCATTTCCAACATATCTTAAATGATGTGAAACTTCATGTTCAACATCATGTGTCAAGGAATCGTGAGGACATGTATCCTACACATTCCTCGATCATGTTACAATGTCCAAAACACATGTTCAAATAATAATAATAATCAAATAATCTCTTGTAATTCATTAAAAAGGTACAAAATAATCATACAAGTCAACCCATCATTTATTAAATATCATTAAGTCCTTTTCCTCACACCTAATTTAATAAGGTCTATATACATGGTCTTACCATTAACATTTCATTACATTTTATTTATTCATTTCACGTAAGAGTATAAACATGACCACTTAAAAGTTGGTTTGGTAGCAAAAGAATTCATAAAGTCATGGGAATTTAATAAACTCACCCAAGTGGTGGAACTCATGGAGGTGGGGGACTTCCATCAATAACAAGGGTTTATGGGAGTATTTCTAGGAACGTATCATTAATTTAAGTGTATTTAGACATTATCAATACAATACATGAATGGTATAGAATGGAATGAAACACAACTTCATGTAATATAAATAATAATGATTTGAGGTAAAAAATACTAATCCACCTACATTATGTTAGTAGATGAATCCTCATTCAGTATTGGCCTCTAATCCTAGAAAAAATGGGAGAAAATAGGGAAATTGATGAATACCCTAAAAATAGTTACATTATATATCATGAATTTACAATTCCATAGAGATAGATTAATCAATGAAGGAAGTAATAGGAATGCTAGACTTACTATTGGTATCCAAAATGATAAAAGACAAATGAATTGGATGATGTGTGGAGAATAAATAATAAATCCCATCTTGGAGGAGGAAATGAGCTCTCAATGGATGAGGGAATTTTTTTATGGGTAATGGATAAGAAAAAAGAGTTAAGTTAAATAAGATGAGGGGAGAAATATTCATTCCCCTATATTTAATAGGATCATGGTTTGGCTGCATAGTTTTCCAAACCATGTTCCAACCATATACCAACACTATTTGGGTGTCACCCCCTCATATAGGCTAGGCGCACAGTTTAAAAATACATGTACATTCCATGGGGATCCTCTAAAATTTTATGTAGAACCTTCACTTTAATTTTTGGATCCCTTTCATAGATTAAATTACTTTGTTTCACTATTACAACACCACATGGTTTGAGGTTCACAGATAGAATTAATAGTTCATTAACCCTACACCTCAAATATTTCTTCCAAAACCCAAATCTCTATGCTCCAAAAACTCCAAAAATACTTTAGAACCCTTCCTTTATTTCGTAGAAAATTTTATTAGAGTAAAAAAAGTTGTTTAAATAGTAATTACTAAATCATTGCTTCTTTGAAATGTTGAAATCGTAAACTTTAGATATAGGAATATTAAGAAAATTAAAAGAGACTGAAAATAAGGGCAGGCAACACACATGTTCATACATTACCCTTTAGTGGAGAAGGTTTTTCAACATAAATTAATGTATCAAATAATGGACTGATATTTTTCCTTGTGAATAATGGTAAGGTGATAGTTTATGTCTCACACCAATTGAATATTGGTGAGAAAAATTACCCAACCTGGGTTTTTAAGTTAGCTATGTTAATTTTTTTAATTAAATATATAGAGGTTTTATATTTTTTAGAGAAAGGTGTGATATATAAATTTTCCATAGAAGTTTATAGTAAATATTCACATATAAATAGTTTGATGTATGCCAAAGAATATGTTTGGTCCTGATTACAAATTATGAATTTTCAATACATTTCCACCCTGGGAAATAGAACAAGGTGGTGGATTCTCTATGTTGAAATGATCATGAATGTTTATATACGATGAAGAACTAAAAATATCTAATTTAGTTTCATTTTAAATGGATAGATCTTGAAATATTTAAGGGAAGATATATTTTCTTCCTCAAATAGTTTTTTAACCATATATCCATAAAAGTATTAAATAGATGAAAAGGAATATATGTAACTACATAATAAGGTTAGAAATATTCTATTGTTCAACCTTGATTATGGTGGGATGATATGGTTCAAAAACATTGTACATGTTCTATATATACTATATTTTAAGAAGGATTTATTGTATGAGTCTCATAGTTCATAAATCTCCATTCAACCGTAAAGTGTTAAGATGTAGAGAGATCTGAAAGAGTATTTCTCGTGAGGCAACATATATAAAGATATCATAGAGTACATAATTAATATGTCTTTGTTGACATGTCACCTAACAGTACAAGGTATGAGGTGTAGAATAATTGCATCTTGTCAGCTAAAATACATGCAATCCAAAAATAAAAAGGAAAGTATAGCACTGGTACATGAGATGAGAAGTATAATAGCATACATGCGAGCATTTAAAAAAAAGTTGAATCGATACATGTAATAATAAACATCTGAAGAACACATGATGAAATCTCGATTCCAAAGGCTGGACTATAGTAGATCAGATTCAAAAATGACTTTGTAGTACCACCTTCAAGAATAACACGATCTAGACAGCTTACACCTTCGAACCTGCAGATTTTCGATACTCTGTTTTCTCATAATAGGACTCAATAATTGCATCTGCTTCATTCTAAAAGTCTAGAGATGCATAGAAATACACTTAGAGAACATATAACATTTTATCATCATCTTTTACCTGTTGTGTATTGTTTTTATCTTTCGCGCAGTCTGTGTATGTCTGTAATAAAACACACATTGTTTCCTTCACTAAATTGAAGGGTACAAGATATCCTTCCTCTCATATCTTTTTACATTTGTTTTCTCCAACAGATATGTGTGGAATAGTTCCTTATGTGAACTGGTAGTTTTTTACCCATAATAAACAATTGAAGAGGTCATGTGACTTGGAAAATCCAATGCATTGTTGTTTACCCCAATCTAGGGTGTGGAAAAATATTATTAATGTAAACTGATTTGTGTTAGGTGATCACTATGTGGAATGGATTAGGCGTCATATTGAGATTTAACCACTTGTTTTATCCATTGTGTGGTTTAATTTAGTTTTTCTCTGCTTTACTTCATATTTCAAAAAACACCTGATTTTACTTTGATAGTTAGTCTTGGAAAAAAGCTATAATTTTTTTCCATTATTAAAATAGATTCCAAAGTAGTATCAATAATTCATATTGATATTACTAAGAATTAGTAAATATTATGAGAGATTATTTTATCATTCAAACTTTTATAACTGTATTACCATGATTAACTAGGATGTATTTATTTTTATTGGGGAACCTTTTTAAGAAAAATTTTTTACAGAAATTTTGAATAGATACTCATTTCATCCCCCTATTGAGTACTCTACTCTAACCAACATTTTTTATCAGAGTATTTTATTCATGTTAAGACTCTGTTTTTAAAATCTATTCAATTGTGATTTTATTTATACTTTAAATATCTATAAATTTATCTTAATTATAAATTTCTATATCTTTAGAAGTATTTCGGTAATATGGATAATAGACTAGAAGGTTCTGTAACAATCATTCCACCATTCTTTAATGGAACTAATTATGTCCAATGAACAATTAAAATGAAAATTCATTTAGAAAGAATGGGCTTTAAAATTTGGTCTTCAATTACAGGTGAGTATAATATTCTTGATACTAATAGAATTACTTGGGATAACCCAAATAAGTCTACTTACAATAACAATTGATAATCCATGAATGCTTTATATTACCCTTTAGAAGATGATTAATTAAACATAATAACTGCATGTAAAACTTTCAATAAAATTTGGGATACCATGTCTGTTTCCTATGAAGAAAATTCTAGTGTAAAAAAATGAGACTCAATAATTATACTATTAAATAATATAACTTTAAAATAAATATTGATGAGCATATTTTTGACATGTATCTCAGGTTCAATGAAATTTTCATCATAATGATTTCTCTTGGATAATAAGTTACTGCCAAAGAACAAATTATGAGGATTCTCATATGACTGCCTGATAGATGGAGAGGAACCTCTGTCTCTATTAGAGAGTCATGAAACATATGAAAATTTCGTCTCAAATAACTCATTGGAAAACTAGTGATGTATGAATTGGAGATGAAATTCAACAACAAAGAGGAGGATGAACCCAAAATAAAATTGGTGGAATTCAATACAACCACCTCTAAACACAATGAAAAGGGGAAAATAAAAGTATCTGTAGAAAGTTTCAGTAGTGAACAATCATCACCTAATAGTGATGAGAAAATTGCTCAATTAGCCAGAAGGTTTATGAAATTTTACAAAAGTAAGAAAATTTTCAGAAATCCTAACTTCAATGGAAGTTATGATCAAAAGGGAAGATGAGATAAATATTGGAAAATAAATGACAAGTCTGATGATATTGTATGATATGAATGTAATAAAAAGGGACATGTAATGGATGACTGTCCCAAGATCATGTATAAAAATAAATATGAGGATAAAGATAAAAAGTACAAAAAGAAAATAAAATCAATGTGGAGTGCTTCTGAGGACATTTCAAGTGACTCAGAATCTTCACTTGATGAATAGGCTAAAAAATCCAATCACTGCTGAAATGGGAGGTTTTCCCCATGCTTCTTTGCCAACGGTTTTCTTAAACTGTTGGTAAAGAAGGGCCAGGACACCCTTTACCAGTGGTTCTAAAGAACTCTTGGTAAAGAGATACCCCTTTACCAACAGTTTTTAAAAACTGCTTGTAAATTTTTACCACAAATACACTCGGCCGCACCTCTCCCCCATTCGCGAAAGAACCCTAAATATGCATCCCTCGGCTCCTCTCGTGACTTCCCCCATCCAAACTACTGAAACTCCATCAGATTCATCTCAAATCAGGTATTTTCTTCTTTACACACATAAAATATTTATGTTCTACCTTGTTTTTATAGTTATTCATCCAATATTTCAGTTTTAAGTTTTGATTTTGATGTGTATATCTTTTTCTTGTGTTTTGATTTAATATAGACTTTCTCCATTACAATCCATTTAATTAATTAAATCTTTAACCCTCCATCGAATAAGAAACATATCAAATTCATTGCGATTGGATTCCATATTTTCTAAGTATGTGTTTTTATGCTTTTTCTTCATCTTGTAATTAATTGTTACTCGGAAATTTATTTATATGTGTTTATTAATTTTTAGCAAAGTTTCTATGAATTTTTTCCTTGAAATTCCTTGTGAAATATTATTTAACTCTATTCTCATTGAATTGAACAAGTCATGAATTTGATGACTATAATTTTGACATCTTTCAAGTATATATGAATTATTCAATTCCATGACTGTTTAGATTTATTTTCAAAGAATATTTAATGAATGAATTGGTGAAATTGAGTCTCTGTCTCGAGTTTTTATTCAAAGAATGAAATAAATTGATTTTCATGAAATGAGTTGACCTATTTAATTTTTTCTATATAGTTTCAAATGATTTAATTTGTGAAATGACAATGAACCCTATTGGAATTATTTTTTTTAAAATTATATTTCTTTGGTAATGTTAAATTAGATATTTATTCATGTGGAAGTGGGTTGTAATCCCATATTTTGAATTAATATTGAGAATTTTTAATTTTAAAACATCCTTTAATTATTTTGGGATGTTTTGAAATAAAGGATTTTTTAAGGCCTGTTTAGAATTACATGTTAGTTTTTTGGAAGGAAGTTATTATAGATAACCTTTCTAAATATGGAATTAAATAAGGGGTTCTGAATTGAATTTATGATTTTTTACCACTCAGTTGGAACTATATGAAGATCCTCAATTATAATAATTTTTTAATGTAACTTGCTCACTTCTTGTATTTACAATTGACGGATGTTGAAAATGGGATTATTCACATCGATGGATATTGGGGTGATATTGTGATGTGATTTGAGTTCTGAATAATATGATTGATATTGATAAGGATCCTCATTGTGATCCTCATAACTTCATTATCCAACTCACCTCTTTTGACTAGTCATGGTGACATAGATAGTTAGATGGGAAAATCTCAATTTATGATTCACTAGTGGACTCATACCTCATCTACTGGAATCCACTACTGGAAATCTAGGTTTTCCCAACACTCTTATACCAATGGTTCATCAAGGAGGCAATTACCAACAGTTTCATAAAACCATTGGTAAAAGTAGACATTGGTGATTTAAAATGGATTTCGAAAGATATTTTAGAAATGATTTAATCTTGATGAAAGTGTTTTATTAAAATGATAATTTTTTTAATAAGGCTTGTGTAATGTAATTTGTTATAGTACACTTGTTATGTGACTATGTTTTGTATTTAGTAACACATGAGATAACTGGTTTGTGAGAATGTGTTATGAAAGAGATTACATTGTTGGTTTAAGATTATATTTACGTATTGAGGCTATTAATATGTTGATTTAAAGATATTTTGAGATATTTACCTTATGTTTATTGGTGAAAACTGGGATCTGTAGAGATGGTTCATGATTAAGACATATAATTACTGCTAAACATGTGGATAAACCATGCATAGTAGTGAATTCTTCAAATGTTTGATGTTTTTAGTCCTTTTTTATTTGGAGTTTCTTTTGATGTTGTTGTTTCTTATTAATACCTATGATGGGAATTTATTTTAGTTTCTAAATTGGATGAGACTCCCCCACCATGCACAGTGTATGAAACCTCTACCCTTATTTAATCATTCTGTTTACACAGCCTATGAAAACTCTACCCTCATTTAATCAGTGAACTCAGGTCATTAATTCAAGTCTTCATTCTCACTAGAATGTAAGAAATTGAATGATGTATACCCATATTCACATGATTTCTTACCGTAGATAGTGTCCAACATATGGAATATGAGCTTTTGAATTCATCAGTTAACTAGGATCATATATTCCATTTCCCCCAAGATGAATGTACTAATATAACTTTAGGGTCAATTAAATATGGTTCTCATTGTACGTTGTATATTATGTGTCCTTCTAGGCCAATACTCACTTTTAGGAGGGTGGGGTGATTTTCAATAGCCATGCTGGCATGTGTAGACATCCATAAAAATGATAGATAAGTCAAAAGTTTAATTCAGTAATGTTGTTATCATTGACATAATTAATTATTAATCTCAAGTTTAAAAATAAATTCTTTTGTCTATACTTTATGAAATTAAATATCTTTACAAACCATGAACAACCTATTAGTGTCTAGAAGCCTAAACTTTATTCACCCATGGGGTGCGCTTGACTTGGGGAAGTAATTGGGTAATGAAATGTATGGCCATAGAGGTGCCAATAATGAGTTATTAGACATTAGTGAATGATTTGGGATGCCTATAACACATAATAGGACCTGAGGCATGTGCCTCTTGTAGACCTAATAAAAATGAATATAAATAAATTTTAATTTAATTTTTGAGTACTTGTTCATTACATTGTTTTAATAGTTCACTACATCGACTAGAAACTTCTTCCTTTATCATTTACTTAAATGTATTTTATATTAATGTTCAATCCTATTGAATTGTTTATGACAAAATGACTATATATAAATTCTTTTTACAGAATGGACAGAAGTTGGATGTATGAAACCGATCAGATCTCAAGTGATTTTCATAACAATTTTGAGGGCTTTATAGAGTTTACATTTCACAATGATTTAGATAGTAGTCGCATACACTAACCATGTTCAAAATATGTTGGTAGACCTTGGTTGAGCTGTGAAGAAGTCAGCTACCACAAAACCAAATATGGTTTTCAAGCAAACTACTTTGTGTGATATCACAATGGGGAGAAAATTAAATCTCAAATTGGTGATGATCGAAATGGAAGGACTGGAATTGAGAATTTGTTAGATGATCAGTTTCTGGTCATTCTTCATCATGAAAAAGAATGGATTTCGACTCAAGAAGACTTCGATATGAGGAAAGATGATTCATCTAGTGAAAATGATGATATTGATAGGGTGAAAAATTTGAATGATGCTGTCATGACTCCAGTATATCGACAATGCGATAAAATGGAAAATATGGAATTTTTAATCTGATTATTTCATGGGAAAACTATGAATGGTATTTCTAATACAGAAATCGATTACATTCTTACCCACTTGAAGGATTTACTTCTAGATGATGTAGATATTCCCTCAAACCACTATATGGTATGGAAGTTAGTTGTGGAACTTGGATTTTCAAGAAACAAAATTCATACTTTCCTAAAAGATTTCAGTTTATTCTAGGAGGAAACCGCTGAACAAAATGATTGTATAAAATGTGGCACATCCCACTGGAAGTCAAAATCTGATGGAACACCATCCCGTGTTCCACAAAAAGTAATGTGACACTTTCCATTGGTCCCCAGAATCTAGAATATTTTTATGTATGATGACATATCAATAAAAATGAGATGGTATGATACCGAGATAAAGAAGACTAATAATGATTTTGTTCATCCTGTAGATGCATTTTCATGGCAGAGATTTGATGCTCAACATCCTGATTTTTCAGTTGAAGTGTGTAATGTGAGGTTGGTTCTTTCATGCGATGGTTTTAGTCTGTTTGGGAAGATTCTTACTACGCATAGCACATGGACAGTTTTTATACACATTTATAATCTCCCCCCATGGTTGTGTACAAAAAAAACCTTTCACTTTCATGAGTATACTCATATCAGGCCCTTCTGATCCTGACATTGATATTGATGTATGCATGAAACCATTAATAAAAGAGTTGAAACTTCTTTGGGATGTGGGTGTGCACACATACGATGCATGTTCGGAAGACATATTTCAGATGCGTGTTGTGCTTATGTGGACGATCAATGATTTTCTAGCTTATACAATGATGTCTGGATGGATCATGAAGGGAAAACTGTCATGTCCAGTTTGTATGAAGAATACAAGATCCAGAAGACTGAAACATCACTGTAGTTTCAGTTTTATGGGATATCGACGATTCTTTCCAATGTACCATACATAGAGTAATTATCATCGATGATTTGATAATACTATAGATGTTGATGATCCGCCTCAGCATATGTCTAGAACTGATTTGCTTAATGAATTGAAAGATTTCAGTTTTTCATTTAGGAAGGGTCAAATGAAATTTATAAAGTGAAATAATGTTTCCACTGAAACCTATTACAATTGGAGGAAGATGAGTATTTTTTTTATTTTCCTTATTGGTTAACCAATTTTTTACGTCATTGCTTAGACTTAATGCATATTGAAAAGAATATGTGTGAAATGCTGTTTTCGATTCTTCTTAATGTCAAGGGGAAGAAAAAAGATGATTTACGATTTCGGCGTGACTTGGTGGATAGGTGCATCAGATAAGAATTTCATCTTGTGCGTATCCGTGAAAATAAATGGAAACTTCCATGTGCTTCTTATGTGATTACACCTATGAAAAAAACAATTTCTAGAAGTATTAGAGACTATTAGAGTTCCTAATAGCTATTCAAGCAACATATCTAAATAGGTCAACAGAAGAGAGTTGAAGCTAAAATCTTTGAAGACTCATGATTATCACGTTCTTCTGTATGAGTTTCTTCTAATAGAAATCTGTCATCTTTTGTCCAATAATTTAATGGTGACTGATATTTGGTTGTGCCATTTGTTTAGAGATATTTCTGCTCAGAATTTATCCAAGTATTTCTTGAAAAAAATGTTGAAATATTCCCCATTAATTTTGTGTGAGTTGGATAAAATATTTCCTCCATAATTTTTTGTAACACCCCAAGCTTCTACGGTACACTTCTCTTTGAATAATGCAATAGTGTGTGTTGTACGCAACATCGAGTTCTAACACACACCACAACCGATCAAACTAGCCGTTATGAATAGTAATACCTACTTTTTAAAATTTTATAGATTTTATCTCTCAAAATGGATTTAATTTTTGGATTCATAGTATCGAATTTATCCTAAGGTGAAATTTTGGTACTTTTCGGATAACATTAATATTTTGATGAATAGTGAAAATTACTAAATTTTAATTAAAAACAACTTTTTTAATCAAAATAATTAATTGTGATAAATTATGAATTTGAGTGGTTTTAAATAATATTTAGAATATATTATTACCATCTAATACAATGTTGGTCATTGGACATAATTTCACAATTAAACCGAACATAAACATGTATCAATCTTTTGATAGTTATTATATCTTAAAAACACGCTTTTCGTTTTGACAGCAGAAATTAATTTTAAATTAATTTCTGCCACTTATGTGTTTTGAATTTGAAAAATGGATTTCATATTTGGAATTATGATGTTCAAATTTTTTAAATAGGTAACTTTTATTTTTAGACATTTTGAATAATTACTTCGGTAAATATTTTATTTACCATGGTTAAAGGGTAAATCCGATAAATAAGGGTTAAAAATTATATTATAATAATAACAAATTACCATAAAACATGTACTAACCTTATTTTTTGTTACATGTCCGAACATGGGAATCTTTGGGTCGATTTTTGGACCTCATTGTGCCACTTGTAAGTGATAGGGACACTTTATTTTAATTAAGTTAAAATGAATACAAAAATGACACAAGCATATATCTTTTAGAACAACTATTTTAACATAGGGTTATATATGTTTTATTTTCAAATACAAATATTAATTAGAAATATAAAATTATTTTCTACATAATTATATTTTATTTATAATTTTTATACATTAAATAATTTAATTTATTTATGACACAATGGTGATGTAGTAATTACCATAATAGTAAAAAATTAAAATGATTGATATGGTAGATACCCAAATAAATATAATTTGAGACTTTTTATGAATTACACTAATTTTATAGGTTAAAATGACATGTTAGGAATGATTTAATTAACTTATTTATAAGTAATCATTCTGTTATGATTTTTAAAAAATCAATTATTGAATAGTGTCAAAATTGACATAAAAGAGTTTTTAAAACAAATATTATATTATTAATTGATATTAAATTCTTAAAAATGTAAGGTTCATCCAGGAGACATATATCATGATAGGTGTATCATTAATGGACCACTTATGGGTATCTTTGATGTATATAGTATGTTTATTAACCATATAATATAAAAATACAAAGAGACATTGTAAAAGTGAAACTAATTAACTAGGAGTTAATACTTGATGATAAGGTTAATATAGTAACCCAAACCTATATAAATTATATTGGTTGAGTTTTTTTCGACCCATACCCACCTTAGAATTTAAATAATACACTTTGGTGCCATTAGAAACTGAATATGAATTTATTATAAAATAATATTTCTTGCTTTTCCAAAGGTGCCCCTCACACCTCTTATAAAAGGGAACTCCTCCTTCTCATTAATTCACACCATCAAAGCCTTTTGGGTCGGCCAAACCCTTTTCAAATACTCTCTAAACTTCCCTAACTTCATCCTAGAGGCCTTCCTTTAGTCAGAAAGCCAACCTAAGATCCATTTTGATCAAATCAAAAGGAAGAACCCGAAGAAGAGGTAATGATTTCACCACCCTTTTCCAAGTTCCTTTCTTCTTCCACTTCTTCCTTCTTTGTTATTACCATTATAAAATAATAACTCAAGTATCTTATATATTCTGTGTTTTTATTATAAATATGGTACAACCATATTCAGTATTCTATCCATCCTTTGAATAACATGTCACCATACGTGCGTACGTACGGCTTACCGTCTCCACGTCGTGGTGTAATTTTTATTCAATAAATTATTATTTGGATGGGTATAATAATGATGTGTAACTCATGTAAATAATAAATATAACATGATAATTATTTTGTATATATGATATACCATCCAATTATATATTATTTTAATTTCAATAGAATGATATTGTCGCTCGTGCGTACGTACGGACTACCGTCTCCACAAACGCGATAAGATTCATTCTCCATCGTATCCATTCAAGTATA
Organism: Viscum album; assembly: GCA_963277665.1. Taxonomy (NCBI): domain Eukaryota; kingdom Viridiplantae; phylum Streptophyta; class Magnoliopsida; order Santalales; family Viscaceae; genus Viscum; species Viscum album. The sequence continues at coordinate 1,659,299,017 of OY728146.1, forward strand.
ATTCTCATTTTATGATTAATAATAGTATCTAAGGACTTGATATAATTATGGATATTGTTAAGATAAAACCTATTCATGAAAAACACAACATATGTAACAAATTATATAGAAGAAAACGAGTAAGTTAACACCCAAAACAATGATAGTACTAATATATTATTAATAAATCATTGTTAAAAGATCATATATGATATCATATTAATGTATATGATTCTTGTATAATTTAATAACAATTATTTAACCGTTATACATGATTTTAACCTACACCAACCAAGGAAAAGTACAAGTTAAGGGCTTATTTTACAATCTCTTCATTATCTAAGTTTGTTTATACGTAATAATCTTCTGGGATCTCTTTATCATCCACATTCATGTTTCTTGAAAATGTATTTCAAAACATTTTTACTATTTACAAGAATATGGTTTAAAGTCATTTATACCCTTGTTTGACTTTTTATAAGAGTTTTATAAAGGAATCTTTCCATTGTTTTCCAAAAAAGGTGCTTTTTAACCTTTTCGATAGAATTAAGGTAAAAATTGTTTTAACTTATACGGCGGGTGTGGCTATTTTACGCCGTTAAAAAATCGTCGAAGCTTCCCTTACAAGCTTACTAGAATATTTTCAAAGAAAATGTTTTATTTTTTAAATATATGACTCTTAAATGATTTCAAAATAGAAAGAGATATTTCTCTAAAAGGAGTTTTGATTTCATCTATGTCAACATCCTTTGATGGATTTTACGCTTTTTTGAAGTTGATTTTTTATGATACAAGTATTTTATATTGTATTGAAAGTTTTGTGATATGTTTGACTATGGATGTGTTATTTTTATACCATTCATGGTTTATAGATGAAGTATTTACATTTCGAATTCTAGTTTTAATATGAATGTTTATGTTATGTTTAAACCTTTTCATATGGGAATGCATTGGACTTAATATGTGATGGGTGGATCCCGCTATAGCTCCTCGATGCATCTGTAGGTCTCAGGAGACAAACTAGTGTCTTGGCACAAGGCCTTGGAAAAATCTTATTTGTAGTCTTGGCACGAGGCCTTGTCTCTGTGGTTATGATAGTCTAGCATTATGCATTCCATAATTATGAAAGTGGTTATTGGTATTGCATGTGATTATTCGATTAGTAGAATATCCATGTGAATAAGTAAATAGAATTATTTCATTTTTGACATATTATGTTGAAGTTCAACTTTAAAATACTTTTGTTTTAGTTATACATTTCCTTAAATGATTATTCTTATTTATTAAAGTTTCTGCTATATTGTTATCCTTACTGAGCATTTGAGCTCACCCCTTTCAATGTTTTGTTTTTCCCAGGATGTGAAGAAGTAAATTATGAATGACCTGCAGGGATAGTATGAGGGGATAAGAGTGTAGACTATGGAGACTATGTTTTTTTTGTTTTCATTTTTATTATGTAATGTAAAACATTATGAATATATCTAGTGTTTCCAAGGCTACTAAACTAATCGGTCTTTTCAGATTTGATCATTATTGTGATCATGCCAATGTTATGTAACAATGCACCGACTCTAGGTAACTGGGGTCGGGGCGTTACAGTTGGTATCAGAGGAAGTTTAGTACAAACCTTGGAAGGTAGATTTAGATAAACTCTGATTAGAGCACATAGACCTAGGATGGACTTTGAGGATTAGTATAGAAGAACTTCCTAGAATTTTGGTATTGTAGAGAATTTGTGAGTTTTTCGAGCAATGCATCCCTATCTGGGTACGAGCAGGTAGAGGCGGCTCTGGCACAGATGTACCTAGGGGTAAAACTCGAAAACACCGCTTTGAGCTAGACTCGAACGGGAACTGGTGCACGACAACGGGCCTTGTTTCACTCTTGGTTACGACACTCCCGGGGGATATTCTTAGGATAACTCTCATTTTATTTACAAATTATTATGCAGGGTTTATGAGTATATACTTCCTCAAAGAATTTTTTTTTTATGATTATGGATTATATCCATAAATACTTCAATTTATGTTAAGTGTTTTATAAGTATTGAATTATGTATTTTGATTCATAAACTGATATTGTTTATGCCATTGTTTAGAAATGGTGCCTAGTGGAAGAAATGGAAACTGTATCAATGCACGCACTCCATGTAGGGATTTCCCTCCTGCTCAAGATAATTATAGTGGAGCTGGTGATGCAACTGGTGCCGATCAGCTAATCACCATACTAGGACAACTCACTCAGGTTATGAATAATAACCTTACCCGTATGGAGCACCTTGATCCGCAACATGGAGGATCAATGTTAGATCGATTCATGAGGAAACAACCACCAACATTCAATGGGAGTAAAAATCTATTAGTATCTGAGCAATGGATAAATTCCCTAGAGAAAATATTTCAGGCTTTGGGGAGTAGTGAAAGGGAAAAAGTTATCATGGCAGTTTACCGCCTCATCGGAGATGCTGATCAATGGTGGTCAATGATTCAAAACACGAAGGAAGATGATGAAGTATCAAATATGGAATGGAGGGAGTTCATAGATCTGTTTTTAGAAAAATACTTTCCTCGTGACCATTGAGCAGATATGGAAAGGCAATTTCTGAGTCTGAGACAAAAGGAGGATGAGAATGTCACAAAGTATGAGGCTAACTTTACAAGGTTATCAAGGTATGTTGGAGATTATATATTTAACCCAAGAAGTATGATTGATCGTTTCTTTTATGGATTAAAACTATTTCTCCGTTGAGCATTAGTCTTACAATCCTTCTCGTCGTACGAAGACATTGTCTCATGTGCTATCAAGACAGAAAAGGAATTCTGTAAGTCTTATGACTTTAAAGAAAAGAAAGAGAAGAAGAGATTTTCTGATCAATCTGGGAATGGAAATAAGGGGAATAAGGGAACGTTTTAATATCCATCATGTGGTAAATGTAGGAAGAAACACCCCGGTACTTGCTTGAAGGGAATGGGAGTCTGTTACAAGTGTGGTGAAAAAGCCCACCAAGATCGTGATTGTAAAGGGAAGAAGGAAGCTACCAATGTTCAGTGCTACAATTGTAGGGATATGGGACATTATTAAAATGAATGTATTAATAATCAGGGGAACTTACCTCAGAAAAGGCCAAGGGATCAAGGCCAAGCTTTTTCTATCACTACTGCTGAGGTAGAAGCTCCAAAAGACGTGGTGACAGGTAATTTAATGGTTTCCTCAAGTTTCAAAAATGCATTATTTGATTCTGGATCATCGCATTGTTTCATATCTTCCCAGTTTGCTAAGAAATTAGATATTTCCAATTTTATTTAACAAGTGAGTTGTCCGTTAAAACTCCTAAGGTAAGTATCATTGCAACAAAGTTTTGTGAATCAGTCCCCATTAGAGCACATAAATGTTCTTTATCTGCTGATCTTATCATCATACCTATGATTGAGTTTGATATATTCCTCGGTATGGATTGGATTTTGGACTATTATGTGAATATTTATTATAAGAAGAATGAGGTTATGATTTTTGATGATGATGATAAGGAACACCTTATCTTTAGAGCAGAATAATCACCACCTAATTCTTATCTAGATCCACCCCCAGTAGCTCAACTAAATTCAATTACTGGGGAGTAAGAGAATGAAATGACTGTGGGTGATGAATGGAATGTTCGAATAGAGGATGTACCTATTGTGAAAGAATATGTACATGTATTTCTGGAAGATTTACCTGGACATCCTCCAGAACGAGAAGTTGAGTTTTCCATTGATTTAATTACTGGTTCAAGGCCTATATCGAAGACCCCTTATAGAATGGCCACTGTAGAATTATTTGAACTAAAGAAACAACTAGAGGAATTGAGTAATAAGGGATTTATTCACCCTAGTGTTTCTCCATGGGGATCCCCTATTCTTTTTGTTAAAAAGAAAGATGGATCTATGGGGTTATGTATCGACTATAGGGAGATCAATGCTATAAAAATAAACAACAAGTATCCCTTACCTTGCATTGATGATTTATTTGACCAAATGCATGGAGATCAATACTTTTCAAAGATTGACCTTCGATCTGGATACCATCAATTGTGTGTAAAGAAGTAAGACATTCTAAAGACAGCATTTCAAACCAGGTATGGGCATTACGAGTTTACTGTAATCCCTTTTGGATTGACTAATGCACCCTCTGTATTCATGGATCTGATGAATATAGTTTTCAAGGAATATCTCGATGAATTTGTGGAGGTATTTATTGATGATATCTTTTTATACTCTAAAATATACGAAGATCATGAAAGTCACTTGCGCATTATCCTGAAGACTCTGAAAGGACATGAATTATATGGGAAGTTTAGAAAGTGTGAATTCTATCTTCATGAGATTTATTTTATTGGCCATATTGTCTCTAAAGATGGAATCATTGTTGATCCTTCTAAGACCAAGGAAATCCAAGAATGGCCAGCACCTACGAGTATAACTGAGGTATGCTGTTTTGTTGATTTGGCTGGTTATTATCAAAATTTCGTCCAGAATTTTGCCCGATTGGCTAACCCATTAACGAAGCTCACACGTAAAGGGGTTAAATTTGTTTGGAAAAAAGAGTGTGAGGAATGTTTCAATGAACTAAAGAGAAGATTATTTAATGATCCTATATTGACTATACCATCGAGGAATGATGGGTTCGTTATTTATAGTGATGCATCGAAGAAAGGACTTGGTTGTGTCCTTATGCAGAATGATAGGGTTATTGCCTATGCATCACGACAGTTGAAAATTCATGAGAAAAACTATCCTACTCATGATCTTTAGTTAGAAGCTGTGATCTTTTCTTTGAAGATATGTAGGCACTACCTCTATGGTGAAAAATGTGAGATTTATACTGATCACAACTGTTTGAAGTATATTTTCTCACAAAAAGAACTCAACATGAGGCAAAGGAGATGGCTTGAATTAGTCAAGGATTATGATTGTATGATACACTACCACCCGGGGAAAGCAAACAAGGTGGCAGATGCTTTGACCAGAAAAGACCATGGAGTTTCGAACAATATGAGAATTGAAAGGGATCAAATTTTCATGGAGCTAGTGAAGATGGACATGGGAATAATCAGGGAAGGTGAAACATCAATGCTTTTTCAAATGGTTTCCAAACCATCTTTACTAGAAAGGATTAAGAGTTCTCAGACCGATGATGAAGAATTTCAAAAGAATATTAAATCTGTGAATGATGGTAGATTGAGAGACATTGTGTATGAAGATGGAATTTTGAAATTCGGGAAGAGACTTTGTGTTCCCGATATACCTGATCTAAAAAGGTAATTGCTTAATGATGCTTATAGTTCCAATTTTTCTATACACCCTGGGAGCACCAAAATATATATAGATTTGAAGGAACATTTTCGGTCGGACAACATGAAGAGGGAGATTTCTGATTTTGTGTCAAGATGTATGGTTTGTCAACAAGTGAAAGATGGAAGGCAACAGCCTGGAGGAGTCATGCAACCTCTTCCCATACCAGAGTGGAAATGGGACAATATTACGATGGACCTTGTCATGGGGCTACCAAAGACTCCTAGAAGGAACGATGGAATATGGGTCATTATTGATCGTCTTACCAAGTCAGTACATTTTCTTTCTATAAGATAAGATCTACCACTGGAACGTCAATCAAGACTATATATTGATGAATTTGTGAGACTTCATGGACTACCCATATCGATTGTTTCTGATCGTGATCCCCATTTTACTTCAAGATTCTGTAAAATCCTTTAGAAAGCCTTGGATACTGTACTTCATTTGAGCACTGCCTACCACCCTCAATCAGAACTAACTATTCAAACCTTATAAGACAAGTTGAGATCCTACTCACTTGACTTTCAGGGTATTTGGGATCAATATTTACCTCTGGTAGAATTTTCCTATAACAATAGCTTCTATTCGAGTATTCGGATGGCACCATATGAAGCGCTATACGGAAAGAGATGTCGTACACCAACCTGTTGGGATGACGTTGGTGAAATAAAACTTCTAGGCCTAGAACTGGTGGAGGAAACAATGGAAAAGGTGAAGGTAATCCAAAATCACGTAAAAGCAGCTCAAAGTAGGCAGAAGAGCTATGCTGATAATCGAAGGAAGGATTTGGAATTTCAAGTCGGTGATCATGTTTTCCTGAAGGTATCTCCATGGAAGGGAGTCATACTTTTTGGTAATAAAGGTAAATGGAGTCCGAAGTACATCAGACCTTTTGAAATTCTAGAACAAATTGGGGCTGTAGCTTACCGATTGGCAATGCCGCCAAGTCTCTCCAAAGTTCACAATGTGTTCCATGTATCTCTATTGAGGAAATACATGCCTGACCCAACGCATGTACTCACCTATGAGGAATTAGAATTGGAACCCAATCTGTCTTTTTGCGAAGAGCCCTTCAGGATTCTTGATACGAGAGAACAAGTACTGAGAAACCGGACGACTCGTCTGGTAAAAGTCTTGTGGAGAAACCATAAAATGGAAGAGGCAACGTGGGAACCCGAGGAACTTATGATGAAGAACCACCTGAGTCTTTTCATGTTGTATTATTCTATAAATTTCGAGGACGAAATTATTTGAAGGAGGGTAGAATGTAACACCCCAAGATTCTACGGTATTCTTCTCTTTGAAGAATGCAATAGCGTGTGTTGTACGCAACATCGAGTTCTAACACACACCACAACCGATCAAACTAGCCGTTATGAATAGTAATACCTAATTTTTAAAATTTTAGAGATTTTATCTCTCAAAATGGACTTCATTTTTGGATTCGGAGTATCGAATTTAGCCTAAGGTGAAATTTTAGTACTTTTCGGATAACTTTAATATTTTGATGAATAGTCAAAATTACTAAATTTTAATTAAAACAACTTTTTAAATCAAAATAATTAATAGTGATAAGTTTTGAATTTTAGTGGTTTTAAAGTATATTTAGAATATATTTTTACCATTTAATACAATGTTGGTCATTGGACATAATTTCACAATTAAACCAAACATAAACAAGTATCAATCTTTTGATAGTTATTATATCTTAAATACACACTTTTTGTTTTGACAGTGGGAATTAATTTTAAATTAATTTCTTCCACTTTTGTGTTTTGAATTTTGAAAAATGGATTCCATATTTAGAATCAGGATGATCAAATTTTGTAAATAGGTAACTTTTATTTTTAGACATTTTGAATAATTACTTCGGTAAATATTTAATTTACCATGGTTAAAGGGTAAATCCGGTAAATAAGGGTTAAAAATAATATTATAATAATTAAAAATTACACTAAAACATGTCCTAACCTTATTGGTTGATACATGTCCGACCATGGGCATCTTTGGGTCGATTTTGTGACCCCATGGTGCCACTTGTAAGTGATAGGGACACTTTATTTTAATCAAGTTAAAATGAATACAAAAATGACACAAGCATATATCTTTTAGAAAAACAATTTTTACATAGGGTTATATATGTTTTATTTTCCACTATAAATATTCATTAGAAATATAAAAAGATTTCCTACATAATGGTATTTTATTTATAATTTTTATACATTAAATAATGAAATTTATTATTGACACAATGGTGATGTAGTAATTACCATAATAGTGAAAAATTAAAATGATTGATATTTGAGATACCCAAATAAATATAATTTGAGACTTTTCATGAATTAAACTAATTTTATAGGTTAATATGACAAGTTATAAATGATTTAATTATCTATTTTATAAGTAATATTTTTTTTATGTTTTTTACAAAAATCAATTATTGAATAGTGTCAAAATTGACATAAAAGAGTTTTTAAAACAAATATTGTATTATTAATTGATATTAAATTCCTAAAAATATAAGGTTCTTCCAAGAGACTTATATCATGATATTTGTATCATTAATGGACCACTTGGGGATATCTTTCATGTATATAGTAAGTTTATTAACCATATAATATAAAAATACAAAGAGACATTGTAAAAATAAAATTAATTAACTAAGAGTTAATACTTGATGATAAGGTTAATATAGTAACCCAAACCTATCTAAATTCTATTGGTTGTGTGTTTTTAGGCCCATACCCACCTTAAAAGTTAAATAATCCACTTTGGAGCCATTAAAAACTGAATATAAATTTATTATAAAATAATATTTCTAGCCTTTACAAAGGTGCCCCTCACCCCTCTTATAATAGGGCACTCCTCCTTCTCTTTAATTCACACCTTAAAAGCCTTTTGTTTCGGCCAAACCCTGACCAAATACTCTCTCAACTTCCCTAACTTCATCCTAGATGCCTTCCTTCAGTCAGGAAGCCAACCTAAGAGCCCTTTTGAACAAATCAAAAGGAAGAACCCAAAGAAGAGGTAATGATTTCACCACCCATTTCCAAGTTCCTTTCTTCTTCCACTTCTTCTTATTTTTTATTACCATTATAAAATAATAAATCCAGTATATTATATATAATTTGATGTTATTATAAATACGGTACAACCATATTCAGTATTCTATCCATCCTTTGAATAACATGTCACTATACGTGCGTACGTACGGCTTACCGTCTCCACGTCGTGGTGTAATTGTTATTCAATAAATTATTATTTAGATGGGTATAATAATGATGTTTAACTCATGTAAATAATAAATATAACATGATAATGATTCTGTATATATGATATACCATCCAATTATATATTATTTTAATATCAAAAGAATGATATTGTCGCTCGTGCGTACGTACGGACTACCATCTCCACGAATGCGATAAGATTCATTCTCCATCGTATCCATTCAAGTATAATTCTCATTTGATGATTAATAATAGTATCTAAGGACTTGATATCATTTTGGATATGATTAAGATACAACCTATCCATGACAAACACAGCTTACGTAACAAAACATATAAAATAAAACGAGTGAGTTAACACCCGAAACAACGATAGTACTAAGATATTATTAACAAATCAATGTTAAAAGATCATATATGATATCATATTAATGTATATGATTCTTTTATAATTTAATAACAATTATTTCATCATTATACACGAGGTTAACCTACCCCAACCACGGAAAAGTACAAGGTAAGGGTTTATTTCGCAATCTCTTCAGTATCTGAGGTTGTTTATACGTAATAATCTACTGGGATATCTTTATCATCCACATTCATGTTTCTTAAAAATGTATTTCAAAACATTTTAACTATTTACAAGAATATGGGTTAAAGTCATTTATACCCTTGTTTTAATTTTTATAAGATTTTTATAATGGAATATTTCCGTCGTTTTCCAAACAAGGTGCTTTTTAACATTTTCGACAGAATTAAGGTAAGAATGTTTTTTTAACTTATACGGTGGGTGCGGCTATTTTCAGCCGTTATAAAATCGTCGAAGCTTCCCTTACAAGCTTACTAGAATATTTTCAAAGAAAATGTTTTATTTTATAAATATATGACTCTTAAATGATTTTAAAATAGAAAGAGATATTTCTCTAAAAAGAGTTTTGATTTCATCTATGTCAACATCTTTTGATGGATTTTACGCTTACTTGAAGTTGATTTGTTATGATAAAAAACTTTTATATTGTATTGAAGGTTTTGTGATATGTTTGATTGTGGATGTGTTATTTTTATACCATTCATGGTTTATGGATGAAGTATTTACATTTCGTATTCTAGTTTTAATACGAATGTTTATGTTATGTTTAAACCTTTTCATATGGGAATGCATTGGACCTAATATGTGATGGGTGGAGCCCGCTATGGCCCCTCGATGCATCGGTAGGTCTCATGAGACAAACTAGTGTCTTGGAACAAGGCCTTGGAAAAATCTTATTTTTAGTCTTGGCACGAGGCCTTGGCTATGTTGTTATAATTGTCTGGCATTATGCATTCCATCATTATGAAATTGGTTATTGATATTTCATGTGATTATTCGATTAGTAGAATATCCATGTGAATAAGTAAATGGAATTATTTCATTTTTTCCATACTATGTTGAACTTCAAGTTTAAAAGGATTTTGTTTTAGTTATACATTGCCTTAAATGTTTATTCTTATTTATGAAATTTTCCTCTATATTGTTATCCTTACTGGGCATTTGAGCTCACCCCTTTCAATGTTTTATTTTTCCCAGGATGTGAAGAAGTAAATTATGAATGACCTACAAGGATAGTATAAGGGGATAAAAGTGTAGACTATGGAGACTATGTTTTTGTAGTTTTCATTTTTATGATGTAATGTAAAACAATATGAATATATCTAGTGTTTCCAAGGATACTAAACTAATCGGTCTTTCGAGATTTGATCATTCTTGTGATCATGCCAATGTTATGTAACAATGCACCGACTCTAGGTAACTAGGGTCGGGGCGTTACATTTTTCACATGAATACTGCATCTGACTGTCCATATTCCCACTGAAATACTTCTCAGAGGACCTGTTTGTTTTCTTTGGATGTATCCAACTGAAATAAATATGTACACATTAAAGTTCTATATCCAAAACAGGAATCATCCCGAAGGTTCTATCATGAACGGTTACTTGGCTCAAGAATGTATGGATTTATTCTCAATGTATTTGTCTGATCTTACTACAAGAATGAACAGACCAATGAGAAATGAAGAAGAATAGTATGAGAAAATTGAACCCAGTTTTCCATCACATACTCAAACAGGAGGCATTCCTGGATCATATACATTGAATACATTAAGACATGAAGAGTGGGAGATGGAACATCGCACAGTTTTGTTCAGTTTTGATTTGTTCGATGACTATATCAAGTAACTAAACTGAATATGTACATATTAAATATATATATCTGTTAAACTATTCATATTTTTTTATCTTGAGGGAACATAAAACAATAATAAATAGAAATCATCATTCTTTATCTTTGAGAAGGAGGGAGGCTTTGCATACCAAAGAGTTTTCTGCTTGGTTAAAATTAAAGTTAAAAATATTACTGTTTAAAATAATTAAATAAATATTTAATTAAGTTTAATAATTATTTATATTTCAGGTATTGAGTTTTTTTGTTGACTATATCTCTGATAAAAAAAGATCTTTGGATTTTGGTCCTAATACCGTTTCTCGTGACTGTAAATCAATTGTTATCAATGGGTAAAACTTTATTGTCACTGAACGAGCAAAGAACATGAGAACACAACATGATGGTGTTATGGTTACTGCCACAACAGATTGTTATGCCAGTGCATTATATAGTAGACCGTGATTTGAAAATGTGGGTTATTATGGAGTCATTGAGAAAATAATAATATTGGATTATTACTCTCATGGACGAGTCACAATGATGAAATGCCATTGGTTTGATTCGATGACGAGATATGGAACATTTATTGATGATTGTAGATTTAAAGTAATTAATATGACTCACACTCTTGCTACCGAAGAACCATATGTGTTGTCATTAATGGATAAACAAGTTTTTTATGTCAAAGACCATCTTCGACCTGAATTTGGTGTCATAGTTGAAGTAATTCCAAGACATATTTTTGATGCTGGTGATGAAGGAATTGACACTTTACCTACTTCCATTGGAACCAATCCATTTATTTCTTTTGATGACTCCAATAGCTCAATTGTTAGAGTTGATTGTGAACCTGAAGTTTTGGTTGAAAATATATAGAATCATTCATCCATGTTCTCAATTATTTTGGTTTACCTCGAGTTGGGTTGTTAAGGTTGGTACTTTTCTAATTGATTTAGTATTGATCACAAATATGTTTTAGCTGACTTGACCGTTATGTGAATTTTCAATGTTGATTGGTTCCAATTTTATTTGAATTACAATTTCTAATTTGGAATTGAACTATATTCAAACCTAGTCAAACAATATTTCTAACTTGGTGAACATTCCAACTTGTATGATTTATTAAATACATTCAAGCTCTTCTAAACCAATTTATAGCTAAATTACCAATGCATCCCCCTATTCCCTCGTATATTTAGTTTTTTGGGTTACACATTAGTTTCCTTTTTCTAATTAATTACATATTTGTTTTCAAAAGTAGTAAATGCATCCAATTGAAGAGAGACAAAGGAAATAAATGATGGAGAACAATCGTCGAATGGCGAAGATGGGAATTCCACCATTACTTCCTGTAGTTAGTACTTTATTTCAAATATATATATTTAAAGAATATATAATGACATGTGATTAATTTTTTTGGAAACATTTTTGTAGGATCCACCTATACGTCGACAGTTATTCGACGAGGAGCCTCGTACTAGTCCTAGTACTCAGGCCGGTGGTACAAGGGGGGTTTGTACTAGAGGTATAAAAGCAGCTCTGCATACCCGACTAGACCATGTCCCTCCCATTAACCTGTCATCCTTCCCACATTCTGATCTCGGTGTGTCATTAGGGACACACGAGATACTTAGGCCTCCCATGTTTTCTCCACATTTTTCATGTTCTAACCCATCTTTTTCATATCCCATGATGATTCTAACTCCCCAACCATAATCTGGTCATACAGCTATCCCATCTTCTTTTCCTTCTAATTATGTCTCTCCGAGATTCTATACTCCATCGTCTTCGACTCCTGTTCCACCACAGGGTGTTCCATCAGTTTCTGTGGATCCAGCGGCGCTTAGCGATCAGACTAACGCATGTATATTTATAGAACCCTAACAAATTTTTATACCAATATTTGTTTTCATTATAACATTTTTTAATAAAATATTTATTTTTATTTCATGAAAGATACATCTACTGATAGGAGGTGGGGCGGGGGAGTACATGCATGCGTGCAGTGTGGAACTTCTACACACAGGAAATGGTGGATTACAATGAATACAACCAAATGGTTGAGAAAATAGGGCAGAAATGTTGGTGTTTTTTGGCGATGCTTTCCAAATACTTCGACATCATTCCCGTCAACACGCTATCGTGGAGACAGTTTCCACATGAGTTCAAGGATATATCTTGGGCAGAGATATGGGTAAAAAATCTGTTGTATTTAATTCCATGAATTATTTTTGTATTTATATGAATTAATATTTTCGTGTCAGCTTCGATTTAATTTTCCCGATGGTGAGGGTGCACAGCCGGCAGGTCTAAAGGATTTAGGTGAGATTTGGAGAGCCTACAAGAATGAGTTGTATATTGGATGGCGTGCTTGAGTTGGCACTGAGTTAGAGGCGGTACCAGTCGTGGATGATTGTCCTATAGAGCAGTATCGGCAGATAATTACTCATTGGACGACTACTCAGTTTAAGGTATTAATTACATTTGAGATATTTAGATAATAACTTTCATGTTTTTCATTAATATTATCCTTTTCGTTATCAAATTTTATTTAGGAATCATCTAGAAAAAATAAAAAAACATTGATGCAAAAAAATAACTCCACAAACTAGGACGTACTACGATGTCAGATCATGAGAGGAAGCTGGTATGAAAATTGTTTATAAGATTTCTTTACAACTTAAAATATCATCTGTTTCCTCAATTATTTAATCTCTTGCTAAAGTTTTCATATAACTTTAATTTTCAATGTCATTTTAGAGGAAAAAATGAATATTGAATGACGTGTGCCTCGAGCAAAACTATTTTGCTCTCGTAGAAGGAAAAAGGATAGAAGTGTTGTCAACGAACCGACTCAGCAGAAGTTCGTATGTTTTAATCTATTGATTTTATATTTGAATATATATTTTGTAACTTAATAATTTATTTATATCTGTAACAGTCTGTTTTAGAGGCCCTCGATTACGAAGAACCAGATAATTTTGGGCCAACTGATCACTTACATCATGTGTTGGGAGAGGATCATTTTGGCAGAGTATGCTTCTGACCTAGGATAGCCCCAAAAAAGTATTGACCATCATCAGGTATGAGTTATAGTGTCACCGAGATGCAGCAAGTTAGGTCACAGGCAGAACAGGCTGACAAAAGGGCCATAGAGATGGCAGAACAGTCTGCTAGGGAAAATAGTGCATTTATGAAATTTATTGAAGTTCTACATCCAACACTTCCACCAGAGTCCAGCCCAGCTTTTGATGAATATGTTTCATCGATACATTCTATATATGGTGCACCATGTGGCAGTTCTAGTGGTGGTCAGGACGATGTCTAGACTGACAATGATGATGGTGAGGTGTTTGATGCGGAAGATGAGGGAGAGGCGGAGGGAGAGGCAGAGGAGGAGGGTGAGGAAGAGGGCGAGGGTGAGGAGGAGGGTGTTGTGGAGGGCGGGGATGATGATGAGGACAATGATGACCATGAGGATGAGGGTGAGGATGATGGTGATGATAGGGATGGTGATGTGGGACAAATTTATCTGTTACATTTTTGACTAATATTACTGAGATTTGATGTTTAATCTATTCTAGTTGTTGGTTTTATCTAGACCCATAATATAGTATTGGAATTGAGTTATTTTTATATATTGTCTGTTTTCATGGATGTTGATGTCTTTTAGTGGTTACGGTGTATCTTGAGCATGTTTGTAGAGTTCTGTGTGTTTGGGAACTCCCCGGACAGCCCCCCTCCTTCCTGGACCCTGGACAACCCCCCACCATCCTCCTTGGACCCCGAACAACCCCCCCCCCCCCCCCCAGACAGCCCCCTAGACTGCCCCCCGGATAGCCCCATGGACACCCCCCCACCCTCCTCCTTGGTCCCCGGACAGCCCCCCAGACACCCCCCAGACAGCCCCCCAGACCGCCCCCTAGACAGCCCCCCCCCCCTCCTCCCGGGACCCCCAGATAACCCTCCACCCTCCTCCTTGATTTCACATACTTTTTTTTCTCTAATCATGAAATGTTATTTAGGATTATTCCATTTTTGTATGTCTTGAATTATATGAATGTCATGGTATGCTTATTAGATCATGCTCATCAAATGCATGTGATGATATGATTTAATTTGAATACAAATACATGTTGTACATTCTCCATGTTATTTGAATTATGCCTTGTTTGATTTGGTTTACTTGTCAATTGTTAGGATAAGACATTTGTTACATTTTAAGGACTCATGGACGGACTCTTCATGCTCGGGGAATTTAGACTTGAAATTCTAGGATGTATGCTTTGGTTTCTAGGTGAGGGCTACCAGTATGGTTTCTATTACTCATGAGTGATATTGGTTCCTTAAAGATAAACAGAGGAAATGTCTGTTTTTCAAGATGGTAATACCATGCCTCAGGTGTGGTCGGCACCACTCAAAATGTCTCAGGTTTATTTGAAATAGACAACATTTTAAGTGAAAATAATAATTGGCATACAGAAAACCAACCAAACAGATTCGTATTGTGTTGATACTTTAGGAAAATGATCCATGGGTCATTTGTAACGTGTACAAGTCAACCCCGTCTAAATTCGAAGCGTGGTGTGGTCAGTAGCACTCTAACTGTGTCTCTTTTGTTTAAAATGGATGAGATGTTAAGTGAAAAGAACAAATGGGATATGTAAAACTAACCAAATGCATTCGGATTCTGTTGATACTTTATCACAATGATCCTTGGGTCATATGTGACGTGTACGAGTCAACCCCAACTCAATCTGAGTCGTGGTGTGGTCATGATCACTTTAAGTGTCTCTCCTATGTTTAAAATGGACAACATTTTAAGTACATACAGAAACCCGACCAAACAGATTATGATTGTGTTAATACTTTAGAAAAACGATACATGGGTCATATGTGATGTGTACGATTCAACCCCGCCTCAGTCTGAGGCATGGGGTGGCCGACACCAATCGAAGTGTCTCACTTTTGTTTGAAATGGATAACATTTTAAGTGAAAAATACAACTGAAATATGGAAAACCAACCA
This sequence comes from Viscum album, assembly GCA_963277665.1. NCBI lineage: Eukaryota > Viridiplantae > Streptophyta > Magnoliopsida > Santalales > Viscaceae > Viscum > Viscum album. The sequence goes on from OY728146.1 coordinate 1,659,314,790, forward strand.
AATGCATTTGGATTGTGTTTATACTTTAGAAAAATGATCCTTGGGTCATTTGTGACATGTACGAGTCAACCCCGTCTCAATTCGAGGACCGGTGTGACCGACACCACTCAAAGTGTCTCAGGTTTATTTTAAATGGACAACATTTTAAGTGAAAATAACAACTAGCATACGGAAAACCAAACAAATTCATTAATATTGTGTTTATACTTTAGAAAAACTATCCATGGGTCATATCTGATGTGTATGAGTCATCCTCGCCTCAATCTGAGATACAGTGTTTCCGTAACCACTCAAAGTGTCTTACTTTAGTTTAAAATGGACATCATTTTAAGTGAAAACAAAAACTGACATATGGAAAACCATCCAAACGCATTAGGAATCTGTTGAATCTTTCTAAAAATGATCCATGAGTCATTTTTGACGTGTATGAGTCAACCACACTTCAATCCGAGGCCTTTTGTGGCCGGTACCACTCAAAGTGTCTCAGGTTTATTTAAAATTGACAACAATTTAAGTGAAAATAACAACTAGCATACGGAAAACTGACCAAACGAATTCAGATTGTGTTGATACCTTAGAAAAATGATCCATGAGTCATATGTGACATGTACATGTCAACCCCACATCAATCTGAGGCCCAGTGTGGCCAACACCACTACAAGTTTCTCTCTTTTGTTTCAGAAGGACATCATTTTAAGTGAAAACAACAACTGACATACGGAAAACTGACCAAACGCATTCAGATTCCGTTGAAACTTTAGGGAAATGATAAATGAGTCATATATGATGTGTATGAGTCAACCAATCCTCAATCTGAGGCACGTTGTGGATAGAACCACTTGAACTGTCTCTCTATAGTTTAAAATGTACAACATTTTAAGTGAAAATAACAACTGACATACGGAAAACTGACCAAACGCATTCAGATTCTGTTGAAACATTAGTAAAACGTTCCATGAGTTATTTGTGATGTGTACGAGTCAACCCCGCCTCAATCTGAGGCCCGGTGTGGCTAGAACCACTAAAAGTGTCTCAGGTTTATTTGAAATGGACAACATTTTAAGTGAAAACAACAACTGACATACGGAAAACTGACTAAATGCATTTGGATTCTATTGAAACATTAGGACAAAAATATATGGGTCATATGTGATGTTTACATGTCAAACCAGGCTGAATCCAAGGTTTGGAGTTTCCGGCACCACTCGAAGTGTCTCTCTATAGTTTAAAATGGACTTCATTTTAATTGAAATCCACAACTGACATACGGTAGACAAACCAAACACATTCAGATTCTATAGAAACTTTAGTAAAATGATCCATGGGTTATATGTGACGTGTTAGAGTAAACCACACCTCAATCCGAGTCGCAGTTTGGCTGGGATCACTCTAAGTGTCTCTCTTTTGTTTAAAATGGACAACATTTTAAGTACATATGGAAAACCAACAAAATAGATTCCTACTGTGTGGATACTTTAGAAAAATGATCCATGGGTCATATACGACGTGAAAGAGTCATCCCCTCCTCAATCCGAGGTGAGGTGTGGCTTGAACCACTCAAAGTGTCTCACTTTTGTTTAAAATGGACAGGATTTTAAGTGAAAACAACAACTGACATACGGAAAACTGACCAAACGAATGTGGTTTCTATTCAAACATTAGGAAAATGATCCATGGGTCATATGTGCCATGTACAAGTAAACCCCACCACAATCCAAGGTGAGGTGTGGCTGGAACCACTCAAAGTGTCTCTTTTTTGTTTCAAAAGGACATCATTTTAAGTGAAAACAACAACTGACATACGGAAAACCGACCTAACGCTTTCGGAGTCTGTTGAAACATTTTGAAAATGATCCATGTGTGATAGGTGATGTGTATGAGTCAAACCCGCCTTAATACGAGGCGAGATGTGGCCGACAGCACTCAAAGTGTCATGTTTATTTGAAATGGACAATATTTTAATTAAAAACTATTGGCACACGGAAAATTGACCAAACACATTTGGAATATATTGAAACTTTATCACAATGATCAATGCATCATATGTGACGTGTACGAGTCAACCCCTCCTTAATCTAAGTCATGTTCTGGCCGGTACCACTCAAAGTGTCTCATTTTTTTAAATGAACAACATTTTAAGTGACAATAAATGACATATGGAAAACCGACCAAATGATTTCGGAATATGTTGATACGTTAGGAAAACAATCCATGAGTCATTTGTGATGTGTATGAGTCAACCTCGCCTTAATCCGAGGCACGGTGTGGCCAGTATCACTCCAAGTGTATGTATTCTGTTTAAAATGGACATCATTTCTAGAAAAAACACATTTAAATGTGTATGTTTAAATAAATTATGTATGTTTATAATTAAGTTAGGAATTTTGATTTAATTTTGAATGTGTATAGTTCCAGATGAATTATATGTTAAATGTGTATGAATTTTTTCTTTATATGTATGTGTTAGTTGGTTATTGTAGGTACAAGGAGATTGGATAATTACCAGTGCTGTGAAAATTGCAGGTTGCTCTGCAAATTGTAGGTTGCTGTGCAAATTGCAGGATGCTGTGCAATTTTCACAGCATAGTCTATGCCAACGGTTTCAAATTGTTGGCATAGGATTCATAGAAATTTTTTACCAATGGTTCAAGGGGAACAGTTGATAAAAATACATTCCCAACGGTTATAGAAACCATTGGGAACCATGGTAAAATGTTGGTTTTCCCAATGGTTCAGGGTAAACTGTTGTGAAAATCTTTTCCCAAAGGTTTAGCAAACCGTTGGGGTAGGATAATTTTTCTAACCTATCCCAACAGTTCTATTTAAACCATTGGGAAAATCTATCCCAACAGCTTACTTACAAACGGTTCCCTGAACTGTGGGTATGAGGTATACTAATGGTTCTCTGGCCTTTCCCAATGGTTTAGAACTGTTGGTAAATCCTCCTTTTCCAGTAGTGAATATGTGTTTTATGACAAACACATCTGAGGTAACCAAAAAAATTACAATATCAAAATTCTTTTTATTTTGGATATGAATGTGATTTTGAAAATATGTCTAACGAATAGATGTTTGAGTATGGTAATATGCTTGAAGAGACATATAATGTACTTAAAGATAAATACATTTCATTAAAAAATAGTATGCTCTTACCTTAACTGTTAAATCTGAACTCACTGTGGAAAGAGAGAAAAATGTTCAATTACACAAAGAAAATAATTAACTAAATTACTCAAATAGGAAATTGAAAATGGTACTTGAAAGGTTTACTAAGGGTAAATATACCTTCTTAAAAATTCTAGGTAAACAGATTTCCCCTAAATAAATTACTGGTATGGATATCAATTTGGTAAAAGAAATATTTGAAAAACCAATTTTGTTTCTAGATCTAGAACATACATCTTTACTTCTTGTTCTAGAAAACATTCTTCTAGTTCAAATTATGATACAATTTCTACTGTTTCAATATTTTCTGGACCAAATAGAGTTTATTTTTCATGTACTTTACATAATAATTATAGGAAACCTATGGGGCAGATGTGGGTTTCTAAAGCACTAGTTACTAATATTACAGGTCCCAAACAAATATGGGTACCAAAGTTTGTTTTTATTTGACTATTTTTTAGGAGAATTGTTTAAATAGATCATGTAAAAGCATATGGTACTTGGGAAATGGGTGTTCAAGACACATGATATGACCCTATTCATGCTTCAAGAACCTAATAAAAATTGAGGTGGACATGTCACTTTTGGTGACAATTTCAATGGAAAAATCATTTTCGTTTGGCAAATATGTATCTCTAACTCAGTTTTATTTTCAATGTACTTTTTGTTTATGAACTGAAATATAATCTTCTTAGTATTTCAAAACTATGTGATGATTGATTTCATGTAAAATTTTGAAATGATTCTTTCAATGTTTTTAATTCGAAAAATGAATTCATATTTTCTACATTGAAAAATGAAAATGTATACTCTGTTAACATAGATTATTTAGTTTCTCAAAATGCTTCATGTTTAAGTACATTTCTCAAAGAGTCTTGGATTTGGCATATAAGACTGGGACACTACAATATTCACTTCGTTAGAATGATAACTACAAAACTTTTGGTCAAAGACCTACCCAAACGTGATTTTCCAAATGATAAAGTGTGTAATCCTTGTCAAAAGTTAAAGCAACACAAAAAAAATTTCAAACCAAAGAATGAAGTTTTAACTTATCATCCTCTTGAGTTGGTTCACATGGATTTGTTTGGACCATCTATAGTTTCAAGTTTAAATGGGAAGATCTATGTTTATGTTCTTATATATGAATTTTCTAGATATACATCGTCCTTAATTTTTTCTCACAAAAATGAATCATGCTCTCATTTTACCATATATTCCAAAACTGTATAAAATATTAGTTGATTTATAATTAAATCATTAAGAAGTGATCATGGTCGTGAGTTTTAAAATCAAGAGTTTGAATCCTTTTTCTCACAAAATGGATATAATCATAAATTCTCTTCCCCTATAACACCTCGAAAAAATGGAGTTGTAGATAGAATAAATAGGACCTCACAAGAGATTTCTAGAACCATGCTTAGTGAATATGAATTACCTATTTATTTTTGGGATGATTCTCTAAATAAAACAAGATATATTATTAATATAGTGTTGATTAGACCTATTCTTAAAAGAAATCCACATGGGTTATAGAACTATAGAAAGTCCAAATTAAGCTACTTTAATGTTTTTGGTTGCAAATTTTATATCCTTAATACGAAGGAAAATCTTGAAAAGTTTTCATCCATGAGTGATGAAGGAATTTTTCTAGGATATTCAATCTCTATTAAATCTTATAGAGTGTTTAACAAAAGAACTGAATGTATGGAAGAATATTTCCATGTCAAGTTTGATGAAACAGATCCACATGATCTTAAGACCTCTGTAGAGAATCTTGAGGATGGTATGTCAAATCTAGACATCAATGCTAAATCCTCTAACCATCCTGTAAAGGAATTATTGAAAACTCCCCGTTTTGGAGATTCTCTAGATTCAAGTCATAATGAACTTGAACATGTTGAATAACCTAAAATCCCTAGCCCCTCTTTTTATAGAGCTATTAGAACACTTAAGAACCATTCTTTATATGATGTTGTGGGAGATTTAGTTAAAGGAACTCAAACTAGAGATTCTCCTAGAAATGAGGTTGAACATCACGTTTTCTTATCACAACATGAACATAAAAAACATTAACGATGCTATCAATGATAAATTTTGGGTGATGAATATTCTAGAAGAACTTAATCAATTTGAAAGGAACAAAGTTTGGAAAGTTTTTGATAGAACCAAAGACATTTTTACCATAGGAACTATGTGGGTATTCAGAAATAAGGCAGATGAAGCTGGTAATATAGTTAGAAACAATGCTAGGTTAGTTGCACAAGGCTATAGTCAAGAAAAATTAATTGACTATGAGGAGACATTTTCACCTGTTTCTATACTTGAAGCCATAAGAATCATGTTTGCTTATGTTTCATATCTGAATTTCAAACTATATCAAATGGATGTCAAAAGTGTATTTCCTAAATGGGTATATTGATGAGGATGTTTTTGTTGAAAACCCCACTAGATTCAAAAATCCTCACATTCCAAATCATGTTTTCATATTATCAAAAGCTTTTTAGGGTTTAAAAAAAACTCCAATACCTTGGTATTATAGATTACGAACTTTTCTTATTTCAAAAATTTTTACAAAAGGTATTGTTGATCCCAACATTTTTATAAAATAATTTCTTATGATGTTTTAGTTGTTAAAATTTATGTAGATTATATTATTTTAGATCTTCAAAAAAATCATTATGTATTTAATTTTCTAAAATGATGCAAAAAGAATTTTAAATTAGTTTAATGGGTGAACTAAAATTCTTTCTTTGATTTCAAATCTTTCAAAATAAAGATAGTATTATTTTAAGTCAATCAAAATATAGTAAATATCTTCTAAAACATTTTGGATTGGATATCACTAAAAGTAGTGATACTTCAATTAGTACTACTTGTAATTTGGATATGGATAAAGATAGAAAATTATTTGATCAAACCACTTACAGAGGAATGATTGGAAGCTTACTCTATTTAATTGCTAGCCGACCTGACATTATGTTTAGTTTATGTATGTGTGCTCATTTTCAAGAAAACCCTAAGGAATCTCATTTAAATGTTGTTAAAAGGATTTTGAAATACCTCAAACATACACCCAATCTACGACTATTCTATCCTATAGGACAATTATTTGAGTTAGTTATTTATTCTAATGCTTATTTTGGTGATTTTATGTTAGATAGAAAAAGAACCTCTAGAACATGTCACTTTTTAGGAAAGTCTCTAGTATCATGTTGTAGTAAGAAACAAATATTTGTTTCATTATCTACTGCAGAAGCTGAATACAAAGCTATTGGTAGTGTTTGTGAACAAATTGTGTGGGTGAAACATAGATTAATAGATTATGGATATCAATTCATGCATGTACCTATAAATTTTGAAAATACAAGTACTATTTACATCTCAAAAAATATTGTATCACACTCAAGGAAAAGACATATTGTTGTAAGACAAAACTTTTTGAGAGGCCAATATCGAAAATGTGATATCACTTTGGAATTCATTGGAACTGAATATCATCTTGCTGATATATTCACCAAACCATTAAATTCTGAAAGGATAGATTACATCATACATGAATTAATAATGATAAATCTTATTGTAGAATGTTTATTGTTTCACACTTTACGGTTTGACAAGTCACTATCTTAAGAATATTGTCTCACTCTCACAGTTCTATAGTTTTCTGTATTGAAATTGATGTTTCATGTTTATGGCCTCACAGTTACAGTCTCTGGGTTACCGTCTTTCTCTTACTATCTCAAATAATATGTCTGCACCATGTGAAGACACACCATATAGATTTCACTGTGAGAACATGTTCTTTTCTCACCATGACAACCTGCTCCGGTCTCACCGTAATAAAACCTTTTCATTTTATTTGTATTGTATTACCCATATCACTGTGTTGATTATTTATTTATATTCATCCTGATATCTTGAATTTGAGATTATTGATATCCCTAAATGATAAAAAAGAAATATGTTTCTCTCTTTTCTTCACTCAATCTCTCTTTTCTCATAACTGAAACCCTTCTCTCTCAAACTGTAATACCTCCTTCATACCTCACTCTCTCTCTCTAACCCCTTGTTGAATTCCCAGGATAAATCACCCATCTTCACCAACTCCTGAGAAGTGTATATCTATGAATAGAGTGAGAATATCACTGAAGGTAGTTCTCGAGGGACCATTGAACCTGAATCTTGTTGATAGAATAGTGGTACCCAAAAATAAAATCTTCCCTAAGTGGTTACTATCAAGTAAGTATTTAGTTCTGAAAGTACTAAAAGAGCATGGATGGATGGATTGGTTCAAAAAATAGAATATTCTGATTTATCCAAATCTTGTTGCTCAATTTTATCAATTTGATTAATTTTCTTTCAATGTTGAAAATGTTTTTCCAGTGAGGAGATAGATCAATGGCCAATGATGCATTTTTTCCTCAGGGTTGTGGGCTGCTTGCCTAGGGATACCCTATGAAGGAATTTTTGAGGACTAACAGAGAGGTCATCCTCCTCCTAGTGATATTTTTGTTTTAGAAGAGGCCTTGGGAAGCTTGAATGGAGATAAAAATAAGAAAAGATCTATAGTTTCTGAATTGGGTGGTGACACCAGATTGTTGTTTATGTTTATCTTGAATATGATTTGCCCAATAAAAAGAGACTTTTCTTCCCAAAAATATCAATATGTATTTTTGATACATATTATGAATAATGGACACAATGTTAACTTGTGAAAGTAATTCATAATTCATATGTTGGACTTGATTAAGACAACTTCAAATTATACCTCCTTGTTCTACTCAAGGTTAATATCTGATATTCTATGTGCTAAAGGAATGGTTGGACTAAATGAAGAAGTCATCAAGGACTATGAATTTGGTATCTTAAAGGTTATAGTTAAAAGAATAAAAATTAGTTGGAATCCATGGAAAAGTATTGGGTGGAGGATAATACAAGGTTATGTGAAACGTTTAATTTGGTTGAGCATCCTTCAAAACCTATGAACATATCTATTCCTAGATTTGAACCAGATGAAATTGTTGACTATCCTATTGAAGAGGAAGAAGAGATAGTTATTGCACCTTTAGAAGAAAATGTCTTGGATAAGGAAGATAGTAATACACCTGTTCCACAATTCATAGTTGGGAAGGAAAAACCTTTTACTGAAAGAAGTATTGGTTTGGAAGAAGAACCTGCTTTTGGAAGAGAATCTATTGTGAATGAAAGGGAAAAGGCTGGTACGGAGGAGCATCTAGAAGAGATATTTCTCTTGAGAGAGAAGATGTGGTTGAAGAAAATTTGGATGAAAAAGATAATCTTGATGTTATTATTTTTACTAAGGAAAGAATGAAACAAGCCATCCAGTTGGATGGATAATAAATGGGTGATAGTATTGGAGATGATCTTTTTGAACCGTTTCAAGGAACATAATCTCTTACTCCTGTGAGAGATGCACTGGATGAGGGAGAGTTGTACCATAGTCTAGAAAGTGTTGAAGATACTAATCATGAAGATAAAATCACATTGGATACCTGGTATAGGTTCCCTATCTACATTGATGTGAATTCTACCTAGTAAACCTCGGTTAAAGGCATAGACCAATCTACAGTGTTTCAATTGAAACCAGTTTCTTCTCTAGAAGTAATCATTGAAAAGGAATAGGAGCCTGTCTGAGCTCTTGTTCCTGAACCTTCACAAGAACCTCCTGCATTTGTGAGCCAGAGTTATTTGAAAGCCTTTGTAGTAACTTTATTAGATGGAGTTGAAAATCTCATGATAAACCAACATAATCTTGTAACAAACCTATGTGAAAGAGATGATGTCTTGCAATTAGAGAACATTATATGGAAGATTCATCCAAAAATGATTTATGAAACTCAATAGGTCTGAATTGAGAAGAAAAAACTAAGTTATGATGTTATGTCTCTCAGAGCTATGGTTTAAGATATTAAAAATGTTTTTAAATAAGGACAAGCTCATGTTTCTCATCCTTTTAAGGATGCTAGTTCTCAGATTCCACAATAAGTTGCCTCTCTGATTCAACTGAACATGACTTCATTATCTAAAAAAGTGGCTGAGAGAAACAATAATATATTCCAAGATTTGTGTGAGCTTTTTCGTGGTCTCAACAAATTGACTGATGAGTACAAGGGATGTCTACAGAAATTTCTTAATCAGCTCAAGTCCCACACTTCAGCTGTTACAGCATCCAGTGCCTCTGGGCAGTCATGTCAACCCTTTGATAGTGATCTTCTCGGAACTTTTGTTAAGGAGGAACTTTATTCATTGTTAAGTGGATTTGACAAGGACATACTATCTACAGTTGTCAATCATAGTAAAAAATTACTTTATTTGGTGAGGATTCATTCCATGATTACAAATGATTATTATGAAGAAATTACTAAGAAAGTTGATTTCTACTTTAATAAGATTTTCTATAAGCATGACATGACCAATCATTTCATGTATATTGTGGTGAATTTTAAAATACCTCTTGTCACTCAAGAATTCAGGACTCATGTTCAAGAGAAGAATGATTTCACTCTTTTATTGGACAAATTCATGGATAACAAATATGATTTTTAGAAAGCAATGCAATATAGTGGTGAGATTATTACTGACTTCATTCAGTTGTTAAAGTCTTATCTTCATGTACTGAGCACTGCTATTCTGGCTCCTGTAGTTGCACATTTGTAGCCTGGTTTACCTCTTTCCTCATCCACTTCCTTTGCCTCTACCTCAATGTCTGTATCTCAATCTCTGAGCCAGATCATACCTGTTATCCTTGACCAAAACTTTCCTCGGTCTTCCACCGAACCTACTTTGGCACCCTCAATTTTTTTGAAGGACTCCCACTTCCTTATCTAACAGTAGGCTCACTCACTTCTTCAACTTCTACTTCTACTACAACGTCTCCTTCCGATACAGCTGCCAAGGGAAAAGAGAATATTGGTGTTGAATAAAATTGAAAAGTGTATTTTGATAGGGATATTTTGTATTTTTGTATTACCTACTTTTTGTAATGACACATATTTTTTCATCAAATGTAATTTGATCTATTGATTACCTACATTATTTATTTTTCTTGTACTGTTTTTGATAATCACAAAAGGGGGAGAAAGAACACTAAAAGGATCTAAGGGAGAACAACACACTAAAGCACTAGAAAACACACTAATAATAGATATCTAATTCATATGATTTTTTATCATCAAAAAAAGAGATATCGTTTGACTCCTCATGTTTTAATCATGTTTTAATGATCACAAATCTTGTAAATCTTGCAAATCCTATAAATCCTATAAATCTTACAAATCATGTTAATCTTGTTTCATATATCTCAAATCATGTGTAGAGACGGTTAGTTTCTTTATTCTTTAAATAAACTTTCTCTAAGTCCTATTAATCCTGAATCATGTGTGATTATTTTAAACTGTATTTAATTTATTCTATAATTATTTCTTTTACGAATGATTAAGTTTAATTCATTATGTGAATATTTTTTATTAAGTCTTTATATAGATAATTGTCTAAGTTTGAGAAACCGTGAGTCTTCCATCGGTTTTGTTTTTCTGGAAAAGGACCCAGACATCGTGACCCATACACCATGATCTAGACACCATGATCGAGACACTGTGACCCAGACACTATGACCCAAACACTGTGACCCAGACACCATGACCAGTTTCAGATCTCATGAAGTCTGTGACACTGGTTCCTTCCTACCATCACCAATACTTTGTTCAAAGTTTGGAAAAGCACGAAGACATTGTGGTCCTAACACCACATATGTTCTACCAATTCCTTATATTAATACAAATATGTCATCATGACTATCTCACTGCTCAATGGAAAAGAAGAAGGCATTGTTTTGTGGTGACACTATTTTTAATAGATGTCGTTTCTAGACAAACTGTGACACCGTTCTTGAATCTGTTTTGTCATTTTCAATTTAATTTCTAACGGTCATAATTGAGCCCTTTAAATGCACTAAAATAACTAATATTTTATTATATACATGTCACATGATAGTACGAGGTATGAGGTGTAGAATACGTGAATCCTTTTAGCTCTAATACATGCACTCTAAAAATAAAAACAAAAGTGTGGAACAGGAACAAGAGATGAGAAGTAGAACATCAGACATGAGAGCATTTAAAAAAGTTGAATCAATACATGAAGCAAGAAATAGTTTAAAAACACATGAATCACTCTTGGATCCAAAGGCTGGACTACCATAGATCAAAGTCAAAAACACCATCTCACTAACACCTTCAAGAAGAACATGATCTATACAGCTTACACCTTCAAACCCACAGACTTGTGATACTCTATTTTGTCACAAGCGGACTTGATACATTCATCTACTTCATCCTACAAGTTCATAGATGCATAGAATAGCACTCAGAGAACTTCTATCCTTTTCTCATCATCTTTTCCCTATTGTGTATTGTTTTTCTCTTTTGAGTAATGTGTCTATGTCTGTATTAAAACACTAACTGCTTCCTACACTAAACTGAAGGATACAATATATCCTTCATCTCATATCTTTTTATATATATTTACTCCAACAGATAAGTGTGGAAGAGTTCCTTGTGTGACATGGTAGGTTTTTACCCATGATGAATAGTGCAAGAGTTCGTGTGACCTAGAAATTCTTGTGCACTGTTGTTGACCCAGATCCCGGGTGTAGATCAAGTTTATTAATATAAACGTCTTGGTGGTAGGTGATCACCAAGTGGATTGGATTAGGTATCATCTTAATACTGAACCACTTGTTTTATCTATATTTTGTTTAATTTAGTTTTTCTCTACATTACTTCATATTTCATAAAACACTAGATTTTACTTTGATATTTAGTCTTAGATAGATGTTATAAGTGTTTTTCCTTATTAGAATAGCTTCTAAAGTAGTATCCAAAATTCATACTGATATTACCGAGAATTAATTAATCATCTGAGAGGTTATTTAATAGCAAAAATTTTATAACTATATTACATGGATTAACATGGTTGTATTCATTTTAATTGGGGAACCATTTTAAGAAAAAAAATTATAGAAATTTTGAATATATACTCAATTCACCCCCCCCCCCTCTTGAGTACTCTACTCTGACCAACACAATGTAATCCAAATAGTCAAAACATAGGAAATGAATCATTGTGGAATACAAACATAAGGATATAAAATCATTTCATATTATTCAAGGCTCATTTCCAAGACCATAATAGCAGACAAATTTCATTACTGAACCGAGTTCACTCCTCAATCCATCCCTGTATCACTGAATTGGATTTACTTGTCCTTCCATCCATATCTATATCATGATATATAAATATTTTCCCAATACATTGGACGGGTATATAGGTCCCAACCATCTCATAATTAAACCATTCTTATGTGTTCCATAAAAACATAAAAACATTTACCATAGCATAACCCATGCAATAACATGGGATTCTTAAACAACATTCCATCATAATTTATATAAAACAAATAGATTTTTTAAATAAAACTGAATTATAAACAAGATAAAATAATTTTAATAATAGGGATATAAATATATCCCTATTTAAAGGGTAACATCTTAGATGGAAAATAATTTTAAGAAAACACTTGAAATTAATTCCTGATTAAAATATCTGTTCTTTTTTTTAAATGTTTTTTTTCAAAATGTAAGGAAATTTAGAAGAAAAAAATTAGTTGAAAAAATAATGAAATATTGTAGTGGAAGCTTCATGGAAATAATATGTCATTAAACTGTAAAAATACATTCATATCATAAAAGTTAAAAACATTATTCTTGTACTTTTGCTGGAAAGGTCAAAAAGTACCTCGTACCGAGAATGGAAAAAGATTCCATTCATACCATTTAGAAAACTTTAACCAATGGGTAAAATTGACATTAAAAAATTATATAAGGATATAAAGAATATTTTGAAATACATATTTATGAAACATGGATGTGGATGATCAATATACCCCATCAAATACTTACTAATAAACAATCTCAGATAAAAATGATATTTTCAAAGTTATCCCTTACCTTAGGTCTGATATGATTTGTATATATGCGAACCACAAGTATAATGATTTAAATAATGTTATTGATTGATTATAAAATCATAATAATTTTTATGATAACATTTAGGATCATATCTTCATCAATTTTTTAGTAACATTTCATTGTTACTTGTCAGTTGGGTATTAACAGTTTTATGTTCTTATGTATGTTCTGTCGGATAGGTTCTTATTCCTATTTTTAGGATATAGTTATATAATTTACCACATAGTATTAGTATAATATATATCTTATTTATTCATTCAATTAATTTATATAATCATGGTTTAATAAATATTATGTAGAATGAATTACATCGCACCGTGGATACGACAAGCCGTACGTACGCACGAGCGACGATATCATTCCCATAATTGTTGAATGGTACTGAAGTGGATAGTGTATAGTATATCAGAATTAGTATCATGTTAAAAAATCATATATAGTTATAATTTCCACCATTATATCCATCCAAGTAAGGTGGTGGTGAAAAATAGAGTACACCACAGTGTGGAGATGGTAAGTCATACTTACACACACGCTGTGAGTTCATTTTTTGTAGGATGGATAAAAGGCGAAATAGGGTTGTTTATTATCTATAATAACATATAAATATATGAGTGATACTAATGTTATTAATTAATAATTAACCAAATAAATAATAGTTATTATAAGAAGAATGATGTTTGAAAGAATCGGTAGAAGATATTACCTCCTCCTCGATGTGCCTCCTTTAAATTTCCACTTAGGGAATTATAGTTGGACTTTCTAGAAGACCAAAACCTCTAGAATGTTACTAGATAAGTTGAAAAAAGAAATGGGAATAGTTTGGAAGAGCATGAAGGCTTAAAATGAAGTAAAAAAGAGATAGAGGAGGTTCCCTTTTATAAGAGAGGATAGGGGAACTTTAGGAAACTTTCAAAATATTAATTTATTATAAATTAAATTTCTATTAAAATTGGTCCAAATCTTATTTAATTCAAATATAATATTATTCTGGAAAGATTACACATAATCCAATAATTTTTAGACAGGTTTTGAATATATTTTTTATCCTTATCATTTTGGTTTATCCCTTATTTTACCCTTTTTAATTTTAATGTGATATCATGTTATTTACACATTGTGGGTTAGTGTAATTACCATATCTTGTCAACCGACCCAAAAAAAGTTAGTTAAGATATATTTGGGCATATATTAACCCTTTGGTTGAATATAATAATTTTGTTAATTTAATATCATTTAATAAACTATTTTATGTTTTAAGTTATGAATTATGTCAATTTTGGACACTATTCATACTTGAATTTTTAAAAATTTCATAACAACCAGATTCCTTCAAAAAAATGGAATTAAATCATCCCAAGTATGTTAATGTAATACAAATAAAATTTCTTGGATGGAATCAAAATTTTCAAATTAAATTTATTTTTAATCTTTATAAATTCAATTATTTGAATTATTCATTAATGATGTAATCACTACATCGTAATTGTGTCATTAATAAATATATTTATATAATGTATAAAAATTATAAATAAAATACCATGATGTGGGAAATATTTTAATCTTTATTATTACTATTTATATATGTACATATTAGTTATATAACCCTATATTAAAATCTATTTAGTAAAAGATATATGTTTATGTTATAATTATCATTACATTAAATTAATTTTTTTTAAATGTAATTTTCACATCCATATGAATACATGGGGTCCAAAAATCGACCCAAAGAAGCCCATTGTTGGAAATATCTCAACCAATAATATTAATACATGTTTTAGGATACTTTTATACTTTTGAATTATTATTTTTCCCACTTATTTACCAGATTAACCTTTTAACCATGGTAAATAATATAATTACTGAAGTTACTATTCATAATGTCTAAAATTAAAAGGTCCCTATTCACACAATTTTTACTTTATAATTAAAAATATGTAATCCATTTTTCCTAATTCAAAACTCATAATTTGTAGTAATTAATTTAAAATTATTCTTGTTGTTGAAATGAGAAAACAGTTTTTAAAAGATAAAACATTGGAAAAGATTGAAATGTTTTTAGCTATGAATTAAATGTAAAATTATTGATAATGACATATATTATATTAAATGGTAAAAATAAATTATATTTATACTTTAAAATCATTCTATATTATAATTTAACAATATAAATTATCTTTATGAAAATTTTTTTTTTAATTAAAATTTAGCTTATTTTTAATATTCATCAAAACATGAAAGTTATCAGAAAAATATCAGAAATTTATCCAAAGTAAATTTTTATATCTTGATTCAAAATAAAATGTTTATGTTGTCATATAAAAATTATTAATGTATCAAAATCTTAATTTAATATGGTTTCTCAATTCAAATGTGTTAAAATAAACTTTTTTTAAAAAATGTTTCTTATACGTAAAATAGGGTTTTATTCATACTTTATGACATAAATATCCATTGATGAATATAAAAAATGTTATTTTAAGAATATAACACATATATATCTCATTAATAGTATTACCAAAATTAATTTACTCAATAATAATACAAATATCTATTTGATTTATATTGTTCATAAGTAATTAATAGCCAATAAATTCATAATTAATTTTCATAAGTTAGTTATAATTATTCTCAGTAACCTAACGACTAGGATATAATGGTAATTTTATATTAATGGCATCTCATGGTTCATTTAAACTCACAATTTCATTAAAATAAAGCTACTAAAAATAAAAATTATTTAAATAAAATACTTCACAAAAACGTCCGGGTGTTACGCTTTACGCCCCTTAAACCGAGTTTCACCCTCAAAATTATTCACCTTGAAATAAAAAGATGAGGATACCTCTCCCTCATCATATCTTCAAGTTCCAATGTAACTTCTTTAAATTAGTGGTTCTTATATAAAACATTAACCAAGAGGGTGGTCTTGTTTCATAGAACATTTTCATTACGATCAGTAATATCTATCTGTTTTTCTTCATCAGAAATATATTTCTCAAGTGGTATGACTTCTAAGAATAGTACATGTACAAGATCAGGAATATAATTTCTCATGAGAGATACATAAAACACATCATTAACTTGAGAGGGATTCGGTGGAAGTAAAAATCCATAAGCTACCTTCCCAACATGATCCAGTATTTCAAAAGGAATGATATACCTAGGTATTAGCTTTTCCTTATTTCAAAATATCATTACTCTCTTCTATAGAGATATTTGTAAGAAGACCTTATCACCCATTTTAAAATCTAGGTCTTTTCTTTAGTTGTCAGTATAACGTTTTTTCGACTCTGAGCTACTCTTATTTGTTTTTGAATAGATCCTACATTTTCTTCCATTTCCTCAATAAGATCAAGTCCTAATTACTTTCTTTCCCCAACTTCATCCCAGAAAGTTGGAGTTCTACACTAATTTCCATAGAGGGATTTATAAGGATCCAAATGAATACTAGAGTGAAAGCTATTATTTTACAAAAATTCCACCAATGGTAGGTGTTGATCCCAACCACCTTTTAAACCCATATAGAAATCTCTCAACTTATCATCCAGAGTTTGAATTGTCCTCTCAGACTGACTGTATACCTGAGGATGATAAGAAGTGCTGAAACTTAACTATGTATCCAGATCATGCCAAAGAATTTGAAAGAACATCAAGGTAATCCTTGGATCCCGATCAGATATAAGGGGAATTGGTACTCCATAAAATCTTACCACTTCCTTTACATATATCCTAGAAAGCTAATCAAGAGATAAATCCTCTCTAATAGCAATGAAGTGTGCCGACTTCATAAGTCGGTCAACTATAACACAGATAGCATTATTGACTTTGGATGTTTTGGAAAGTTCGATGATAAATTCCAAAGTGTCATTTTCTCATTTCCATTCTGGTATGGGTAATTGTTGAAACGTCCCCTTATAATTATGTCTCTCATCCTTAACTTAATAACAAACCAAGCATCGAGAGACATATTCAGTAACATCTCTTTTCATGACATCCCTTTAGATGTACTCTTTCAGGTCCATGTATATCTTTGTTCTTCCAAGGTGAATAAATAATTAAGAACAATGAGGCTCATCCAATATCTCCTTATTTAATTTTGGTATGGGAGTAATACAAACCCCATTCCTGGACTATATTATTTTATCACCATCATGATTGAATTCATGAACATTTCTCACCATCTTTTGTAACTCTGCATCATCCTTTTGTGTGTCTTTAATCATCACTTGTATAGATGGTAGAACGTTCATTTGAAAAAGATTAGATTTATCCTCTTCCATTAAAAATTCTAGATTTTTCCTTTTCAAATCCATAAATATTGGATCGTTCATGATCCTTATCATGGATAAGCTAGAATGGTCTTTTTGAGTCAACGTATCTGCCACCTTGTTCGCTTTCCCAGGGTGGTAATGTATTGAGTAGTCTTAATCTTTAATCAACTCCAATCATCTTCTTTGGTGCATATTAATCTCCGTTTGTGTGAAAATATACTTTAAACTTTTATTATCAATACAAATATCACACCTTTCACCATAAAGATAATTCATCCATGTTTTTATATTCAAAGATTACCACAGCTAACTCGAAATAATTAGTTGGGTAATTATTCCCATTTATTTTCAATTATCATGAGGAAAGATCTATCATCATATCATTTTTCATTAGAACACACCCCAACCCCTTCTTTGATGCATCAATGTATATCACAAACCATTCTCCACTACAAAGTAGTGTGAGCACATGTGCACTGGATAACCTTATTTTTATCTCTTTGAAATTCTCTTCACATTCCTCCATCTAAATGAACTTAACTCATTTTTGAGTCAACTTGGTGAGTGGATTAGATAATTCTGGAAAATCATTCACAATACATCAATAATATCTAGCCAAACCAAGAAAAATTAAGATCTCGTATATTGTTGTTGGTCTCAACCATCATTAAATAACCACAGTTTTTGTTGAATCCATAGATATCCACCCTCTTAAGATTTTGTGTCCCAAAAATGATAATTTTTTAATCCAAATTTTAAACTTGGTAATTTTTTCATAATGTTTCTCCTTTATCAGGGTCTTCAGCACATTTATCAAGTGATCTTTATGTTATTCATTTCTATTTGAATATACAAGAATATATTCTATAAATACAACCACAAACAGATCAGAATAATATCTTAACACTCTATTCATTAGATCCATAAAGATACCATGGGCATTAGTAAGACCAAAAGGCATAAATATAAATTCATAGTTTCCATACCTTGTACAAAATGTTTTCTTTGGTATATACTCTTTTCTTACCCTTAATTGATGATATCTTGAATTAAGATCAATCATGGAAAAGTATTGAGTACCACATAGTTGGTCAAATAAGTCATCGATTTGTGGGAGAGGATATGTTTTCTTGATAGCAATCTTGTTAGGTTATCGATAATCAATACAGAGTCTCATTGATTCATCTTTCTTCTTAACAAACAGAACAGGTGCTATTTAAGGTGACTCCCTAGGGCATATAAATCCTTTATCAAGATCCTCTTGGAGTTTCTCCTTCAATTATTGTAACTCAATTGGGACCATTTATAAGGTGTCTTTGAAATAAGAATAGCACTCAGTTTGAGTTCTATTGAAAACTGTACTTCATGATTTTGTGGAAGACCTATAAATTTCTCTAGAAATACATCATCAAACTCCATTACAATGGGTATATTCTTAATCTTGAGTTTCTCTCCAACCATTTGAGATAAATAACCTTTATTTATTTGAATCATGACCCATAAGATGGAATAAATTTCTACAAGAAGGTTATATTCATCCTTGCATCGATAGATGATAATAGATTGATCTGGAATATAAAATGTGTCTTCTATTCTCTAGAAATTGATATAATCCTATATAAATAAAGTCAATACATGATAATAATCACATAAAATTCCACTATAGGAAGGATTACAATATTTTCAGGAAGCACTTATCCACAAACTTCAATCAGAGAATAATTATAAAGTTATGATGCGTCTGTTGTTCCATTAGGAGTTGCCACAGGTAACTCAACATCTAATTGTTGAGGTAATATGGCGATACCCCTAGAAAAGTATTCATAAATAAAATAGTTGATGGATCCAGAATCTAATAAAACAGTTTCCACTTTAGAGGGAATGGTTTGTGTACCTTTCACCACTTCATTATTGTACTCCATGTCTCCTATAGTAATTTCATGTTACTTTCCTTTTTCTTTGTCCTTAAGAGTTTTTTGATGTCGAACATCATCAATAACCCTTATATTAGAGAATTGATTGGCATAATGCCTCATTTTCTTGCACTTGTAATATCGATGTGTAGTAGGTGCATTTTGTGTTGTCTTTTCTTTGTTCGCATCATTTGAAATATTTTTCCCATCACTTTGGCATTTAATTGCCTGGGGACCTTCTTTTCCACACATAAAATATTTACTAGTATCTTTAAGACAATTCCCTCCATGTTTTTTTCAACACTTTGAGCATAAGGGAAAGCTCATATTATTTTCAATGTGCCCATTAGATTTTCCCTTGAATTCCATTTTCATCTTCTTATCAAAGCCATATGACTGATTGGTTACTCCAATATTCATCTCAACCTTTAGATCTCATCGAACAATTTCCTCATAGTAATTGAAGTCCTTTATGTCTAATTCCCTTCAGAGACTTGGTTTAAATAATTGATAAATCTTAATCTCAGGTTGGATAATAAATCCAGAAGTTTACCTTGAAAGTCTTGTAAAATTTTCTTCATAGGCACCAATAGATTCATCATCCTTTTTCTTAAGTTCAAGGAACTCCTTCTCCATATTTGTTCAAAGAATACGAATAAATTACTTATTGAAAAATAAGTTATTGAACTAATCCCATTCTATGGACTCAATCTCATCCCTTTGCATCATATTCTTGATAAGATTCTACCGTTGATCAGCTTCACCTTCCAAATGATATACCACTAAAATAAATTTATCATGTTTATAATATTTTAGAACTTAAAATATCTTTTTAGTTATACTGATCCATTGTTCCTCCACTAATGGACCAGAAGACCGGATGAATAAAGGTGCATAATTCCTCACGAAGGATTCAACATAATGTATTTCCATACGTTTCCCGTTTGGAATTGATGAATGATTTAGTTAATGATAAAGTTTTGTGTGCATGGCTACAAGATTTTTCATTCAATCTACCATAACATTTGGTTTCTTAGGAGGAGAATCATTGCATTTCCCATCACATTAAGAATTATCACGGTTCCCTCATGTTCTATCCATTTAATAAAACCAAGAAGCATAGTGTGATCAACAATAATCATAACAGGAAAACTACATAATCAATAATAAAATTTTAATATCGAACACTTTAGGTTTTATTCTTGGTTATTCATGGTCATTTTTAAAATAATTGGATTGTATCCTATACTTAGACATATCCTTAAGGCTTTCTCATCCTAGTTTCTAGAGGTTAACTATACCTTTCCTCAGATACCAACTATAGTGACCCATTATTTACATACATTGATATTACTTCATAATTTAATTATATTTATTAAAACATATAAAAAACCATGATCGGACCATATAAGTATAGTGTCTTTAGAAATTGGGAAACATAACCAACTGGTTCAAAAAATATCTACATTATATCCCATTTATTTCATCATAACAAGAATCCTTTTTGGAATATCATACTTAATACCCTTATTTATGAACTGGGGAAAAGAAACATATAAAATCATGATCCCAAATTCTCAGTAATGGTAAACAAAGGAAATATCAATCAAATAATATTCATTAGAACATAACATTGGAATATCTTATCCTTCGTATAAAAGATCACAATATCATGTCATGGGATAAATCATAAAAGTGAAATGTAATCCCAATAGTCAAAACAGAAGACCTGAAACTTTGTTTCATACACACATAACCATATAAAATCATTTTATATTATTCAAGTCTCATTTCCAAGACCATCATAGTGGATAAAGTCCATTACTGAACTGATTTCACTCCTCGTTCTAGCCCTCTATCATTGAACATGATTTACTCATTATTCCAGCCATGTTTATATCAAGAGATATAAATATTTACCCAACACATTGGAGGGAGATATACCCCCCCCCCCAATATCTTAATTAAATTATTCTTACGTGTGCTTCAAAAACATAAAATCATTTACTTAATCATAACCCATGCAATAAAATGGGTTTCTTAAACATCATTCCATCATAATTTATATAAAACAAATATATTTCCAAAATAAAATTCAATTACAAACAAAATAAGATCATTGTAATAATAGGGATATCAATATAAACCTATTTAAAGAGTGACATATTATATGGAAAATAATTTTGACAAAACACTTGATATTAATTCCTAAATAAAATATCCTTTCATTTTTTAAATGTTTTCTTTTATCAAAATGCCACGTAATTTAAAAGAAAAAAATTTAGTTGAAAAAATATTAAAATAATTTATAGGATTCTTCAATAAATAATATTTCATGAAACAATAAAAATCCATTCATGTCGTATAAGTTAAAAAACATTCTTCTTGTACTTTTTCCAGAAATGTCAAAAAGTACCTCATACCAAGGACGACAAAAAATTCCATTCATAATGTTTAGTAAAAATTCACCAATGGGTAAAATTGACATTAAAAAATATTATAAGGATATAAATAATATTCTGAAAAACATATTTATGAATCATGGATGTGTATGAAAAATATACCCCATTAAATACTTATGAATAAACAATCTCAAATAAAAACAAGATTCGCAATGTTATCCCTTACCTTAGGTCTGATATGCTTCTTATATATCAAAAACTACTATATAATGATTTAAATAATGTTACTAATTTATTATTAAATCATAATAATTTTTTTATAACATTTATGATCATATTTGCATCTGTTTGTTAGTAACATTTCATTGTTACTTGTTATTCGGTATTAACTGCTTTATGTTCTTATGTATGTTTTGTCGGATAAGTTCTAATTCCACTTTTTTAGGTTATAGTTATGTAATTTAAATCATGGTATTAGTATAATATATATCATATTTATTCATTCAATTCATTCATATAGTCATGATTTAATAAATCTTATTTAGAATGAATAACATCGCACCGTGGAGACGACAAGTTGTTTGTATGCTCCAGGGACAATATCGTTCACATAATTTTTGAATGGTATTTAAGAGGATGGTGTACAGTTTATCAGAATTAATATCATGTTAAAATAATCATATATAGATATTATTTCCACTATTATACACTTCCAAGTAAGGTGGTGGCGGAAAATAGATCACACCACAATGTGGATAGGGTAAGTCGTACGTACGCATGCGTAGTGATTTAGTTTTTTGTAGGATGGATATAAAGTGAAATAGGGTTGTTTAATATTTATAATAACATATAAATATATGATTGATAATGATGTTATTAATTTATAATGAAGCAACTAAATAATAGGAAGTATAATAAGAAATAAATTTGAAATAATCGGTAGAAGAGATTACCTCTTCCTCAATGTGCCTTCTTTAAATTTCTTCTTAGGGCACTAGAGTTGGACTTTTGAGAATACCATCACATCTAGAATGTTACTAGGAAAGTTGAGAAAAACAATGGGTAGCGTTTGGCCGAGAATTAATGATAAAAATGGAGTGAAGAGGAGAGGGAGGAGGTTCCGTTTTATAAGAGAGAAGAGGGGTGCTTTAGGAAACTCTCAAAATATTAACTTATTATCAATTACATTTCGAATAAAAATGGTTCAAAACTTATTTAATTCAAATATAAAACAATTTTTGTTTGGATAAACATCATACTATAATTTTTAGTCAAATTTGGAATATTTCTTTATCCTTATTGTTTTGGTTTAACCCTTATTTTACCCTTTTTAATCTTACTGTTATATCATGTTATTTACACGTTGTGGGTTAATGTAATTACCATATCATGTCAAACGACCCAAAAATAGTTATTTATGACATATTTGGAATTATATTAACAAATTTGACAAATATTTTATTTTTATGAATTTAATATCATTTAATAAACTATTTTATGTTTTATGTTATGAATTATTTCATTTTTAGACACTATTCATACTTGAATTTTAAAAAAATTCCTAATAACATGATTTCTTCAAACTAATACCATTAAGTCATCCCAATTGTGTTACTGTAACCTAAAAAACTCTTTTATGGGCTCAAAATGTTCAAATAAAGTTTATTTTAATATTTATAAATTCATTTATTTGAATCTTTCATTAATGAGGTAATCACTACATCATAATTGTGTCATAAATAAATATATTTTTCTAATGTCTAAAAATTATAAATAAAATACCATGATGTAGAAAATATTTTTATATTTATTATGAATATTTATAAACATAGATATCAGTTATATAAAAAAAATATTAAAATATATTTTGTAAAAGATATATGTTTATGTTATAATTATCTTTACATTAAATTAATTCTTATAAAATGTCATTTCCACATCCAAGTGAATCCATTGGGTCCCAAAACAGACCCTTTGATTCCCATGGTCTGAAATATCTCATAAAATAGTATTATGAAACATTTTAGGACAGTTTTATACTATTAAATTATTTTCTTTTTACCCTTATTTACAATATTTACCTTTTAACCATGGTAAATAAAATAATTACTGTAATTACTATTCATAATGTCCAAAAATAAAAGGTACGTATTAACACAATTTGGAACATATGATTTCAAATATGGAATAAAATTTTCCAAATACAAAATAATGAAGTTGCAGAAATTAATTTATAATTATTCCCATTGTTGAAATGAGAAAATGTGTTTTAAAAGTTAGAACATTGCAAAAGATTGAAATGTTTTTACCTAGGAATTCAATGTAAAATTTATTATAATGAAATAAATTATATTAAATGGTAAAAATATATTCTATTTATACTTTAAAATTGTTTAATATTATAATTTAACCTTATAAATTATCTTGATGAAAAAAGTTGTTTTTAATTAATATTTATCGTATTTTTACTATTCATCAAAACATGAAAGTTATCAGAAAAATATCAGAAATTTATCCAAAGTAAATTTCCATATCCCAATTGAAAAAAACATTTTTATTTTTTCATTTATAAATTATTAATGTGTCAAAATCTTAATTTAAAATGGCTTCTCCATTCAAAGGTGTTAAAATCGTCATTTTTAAAAAAAGTTTCATATAAATAAAATAGGATTTTATTCGTAACCTATGACTAAAATATCCATTTAATTAACATAAAAAAATATATTATTAAGTATTTGACACATATATA
Source organism: Viscum album (assembly GCA_963277665.1). Taxonomy (NCBI): domain Eukaryota; kingdom Viridiplantae; phylum Streptophyta; class Magnoliopsida; order Santalales; family Viscaceae; genus Viscum; species Viscum album. The sequence goes on from OY728146.1 coordinate 1,659,339,348, forward strand.
TCTCATTAATTTCTTTACCAACAGTAATTTAGTCAAAAAAATACAAATATATAATTGATATATTTTTTTCAAAAGATAATTAATAGCCAATGAATTAATATAGAATTTTCATAAGTTAGTTATAATTGTTCCTGCTAACCTAACAGCTATGATATAATGGTAATTTTATATTAAAGGAATATCTAGGTTCATTTAAACTCACAGATTCCTGAAAAGCAAGCTACTAATGAATAGAAATTATTTAAAGAAAAATTAAATAAAAACATTAGGGTGTTACAGTGGACTTTTTCATCAAACTCCCCAAAACATCTTGAGAGAATAATAAACATTGGTTTTTAGTTGATATACATATAAATTCATCATCGTTAATTTATATCAAATAATATTTCTCTCTTAAGGAGAATTCAAAAATTCATATTAAGTTTGTTGTATGTTTTCAGGGTGTATCACATTATATTATATCTGAGTGGGATCTGAGTTTTGCCTTGAGTTTCTAGTGAAGTATTCAGAAATATCTAGAGACATAGATGAGTTTTAATAAAGATTATAATTTTTAAATGTATGGTATTTATGAGTGAACCATTAATACCCTATATTATATGTTGAGATCTTATTCTATGGATTTTAGTGCTAGTTGGGATCAACACCATCCTTTGTCAAATTTTCTTTAAATTATAACATTCACCCAAGAATTATGATGTCAGCCTATGAATTCCTATATAGAAAGAACTGTTGAACCCTAAGGTGTTGGGATTAAATTAGATAAATAATGCTAGTGGGACCTATTCTAGTTGAGGAAATGTCATAGAAAGTTTTATCTATTCAATATCACATCAAGGCCTCATAGAGTCCATAAGAACGTTATGCTGATAATCATTGGTGAGATTGTGAGTTATGTGTTTGTAATAAATTGTTCCTATGAATTTATCAATAGAATAAGATTATGAGATTCATTATAAAGGTAAATTTGGGAACTATGTATATTTTCCCCTTTTATATTCTTTATCTAGTTGGTATGGTTTCTTGTTTCCTAGCAATTTCATCAAACCTATATCAATGTCATGATGTGTTCCATGTATCTCTTCTAAATAAGTACATACTTGAACCATCACATGTAATAAAAGGTAATACAACTAGAAAATTATCTTTCCTGTGAATAACTAGTGGTAGATGTCTTGGATCACTAAGATAAAGTTCTATGGAAAAAGCCTACTAACTAGGTTAATGTTCTCTAGATGAATTAAAATTTTGAAGAAGCTACCTAGGAACCTGAGGATGTGATAAAATAAATATATTATCCTTTTTTATATCAAACTAAAACCATTTTTTGGAATAATTCATTTTAAGGTAGGTAGAATTTAAAAACCCTAGGTTTTATGAAATATTTATTTATAAATAAATTTGATTTCTTTGATATCTTGTGATACACACAAACCTGAGGCTAAATAAATCGTATTGTAGTATACTGGTATAACCTATATATTAAATTAGTGTATTGAATTCAAAATTACTAAATTTTGAAAATAATTTATAATGGGTTTAAATAATGTTATTTTATAAATACTTAATTTTTTGTAATGTTTTTGTACACTTCAAAAAATTCATTTTTCTGCAAAAAAAATTATTTATTAAATTTTTCATAAAATAATATATTTAATTTTTTTAATATATTTTTAAATTTATTATAAAATTAATTTTCATTTATTATATAAATCATTAAAAATTTTCTTTTGTTCAACTCTTGATAATTTTATGAAAGGATTCATTTTTTATGAATAGTACAAATTATTAATTTTTATGGGAAATTGTATTCTTATTTCATAAATTTAAAATGTTTCATTTAATTTAACACAATTTTAAAAGTAAAAGTACTTATATAATATTATAATTAATCCAATTAAGTTCATTAGATTCAATTTTTTCATTATTTTTTATATAAAAACATATTTATAATTAAAAAGTTATGTTTTGGAAACACAGTTTTTCATTGTGTTTTTCATTTTTACCTTAAATTAATTTCTTCCATTTAAAAAAATCATTCATGAAAAATTCATTCCATGTTTGAAATGATGAATTTAAAATTTTTTAAATATGGCACTTTTATTTTTGGTCACTATGAAAATTTATCATAGAAACATGTTATTATCATGGTAAAGGTAAAATGGGTTAATTGGGTCTACACTAATATAACAAATTCACAAAATTAACCCAAATGATGCTCTTATCCAATTTTATAAGTTTAGTTTGATAATTTACATCCAAGTATCAAATATATGGCTATATTTTTTCATATTCATTTAATTAGTACCATTATATTAATTTAAGAAATGCGTAAAGAAAAAATATCTCTCCCTTGACTTTAATTTCTCTAGAATTTTTAAGCATGGATAAAAAGAGGATATTCTATGGTAATTATTTAATTAAAATAATAATTAATTTTTTTATCATAGTAAATTATTTAAAATTAATATCTATTGAATATTAACCTTAAATTATTACACAACTTTGACAAGATATTAATTCAATTAATAAGAAAATAAAATATATAATATTAAAAATAATAAAAGTAATATGATTTTTGTTAATTTTTGTATTCCTATTTTTTTATAAATATAATACTTTATAGACATTTGAAAGGATTTCAGAATAATTACATTAATATCATGTATTTTTTTTAATGTCAAATTATTTGAATAGTGTTAAAATTGACAATAATGATATTTAAAATATAATAATATCTTATTAATTTATTTCAAAAATATATAAATACTATCAGAAGAGAATGAGTGGGTAATTGGTCTAAAATATCATACATTTTCCACTCATGATCTAATTCTTACCTTATAAGTAAAATTACAAGCCTTTTAGAGTCAAAAAATTCATTTCCACAATTATGGTTAAAATTAGATAACCATGGGGTTAAAAAAAATAAGAACTAAAAAATAACTCAAACCTATCTAAGTTATATTATTATATAGTATTTAGACCATATACTACCTTATATTTCAATATATATCCATTAGGAATCATTTATCTTCATAATGAATTCATCTTATTTTAATATTGAATGACATTCAAAGAGTGTGTCTCACCTCACAAAGAAAAGGGATCCCCTCCTTTCTCATATGTACACCCCTTTGAGCCTTTTTTGAGAAAATACCTACCATAATACCTTTATATATTCATTTACCAAATCCTATATTTTCGGTTCTTCCAAAAACCCCTTCCCTTAAAATATTCATGTGTAAAAGAAAATATTATTCTCAACGAAGAGGTCGTTAAAGAACTTTTGATGCTAGTCGAAGTCAAGGTAAGTGATTATATTATAACATCATTTTTTATCAGGTTTTTATGATTATGATTGTAATAATAAAATTTAAGGATTTATCTCTCAATTATATCATGTATTTTCCTCTCCTATGGTAACTTCTAGAGATTATATGTTCTATATTCATTTTCTTCTATTTAAGTACTCAAGAAAGAGAAAGAACACTTTTATGGAAATTTGACATTATGTTTATCTTCATTATAATATCATTTTTATTCAATATATATGTTTTATAAAAAAAATTAATAATGTTTTTACTATTACACTCTTATTTTTAAAATTCAATTTTAATTTTTTTTTATTTTTACAAAATGGTTTAAAATGATTCTTCTTTTCATTTTCCAAACGAGTTACTTTTTAATAATTACCGAAAATGAGAAAGAAATATTTATTTTTACATACATGTAATGAATTGAATTTACCATATTCATAACCAATCAATTATTATAATATTCTTTTTCAAATAGACATTATTATTTTTAAATAAAAGTTTTTCCATAACATTTCAAAAAAATAGATTTAAAAAATAGTGCTCAAAATAAAAGGGTATTTTTCCTAATGAAATAGTTTGGAAATATTTCAAATGAATTTTTCTCCATGATAAAATCCCTTGATAATAGTTTTTTATTATTGGATATGTTATCTAGTGATAGCATATCTATTATTTCTCTATAATCTTTAAGGATAATATCATTAAATATCAACAAAACCTATTTTATTTTCCCTGGGTTATGTTATAATGACTATTTTATTCTCTTGTGAATTAAAAATGAATATATTTGTGATTTTGTATTGGTAGGACCTGAAAATATATATCCCTATAATCCATTGGGTAAATATTAATTTTAATGTGCTCAAAGAGTACACAGAAGGTTATCCTAAGCCCAACAAACAGGGTTCCTGGGAGGTTATCCCATGCGAGAAAAAAAATCTACATTGGAGGTTATCCCGTGATTGAAGTAGGTACACGGGAGGTTATCCTCAGTATAAAATTTTATGAATTCCTTGGTTAGTATCCTTGATAGAATATTTCTATGATTATGACTTTTTCATTTTTTTTATGCCATTGTTTTTTTCATACGATCTTATGCCAACGTTTTTCTCTCAAGAATCATGTTCTTTGATTCCTTTATCTTCATGTCATATTAACTAGAAGGTTTTATTCTATAACTCAAGAATATGATCTGGGATATAAATAGTATGGGTTTAAAAATTTGTGGTCATACACTCACACCCTTATTCTCATTTTAGGTTTAAACGATCATTGATACTTCAATTTTTTACCATTTTTGAGCAGCTGAGCCCACCCTTTAATATGATTTTATTCCCCAAGTTATGAAGAATGTATTGAAGTATGCTATTTCAAATAATTTTTATTGTTATAAATATTTTAGTGGGAGATGATGTGGAATTTTTATCTTCCAATTGTTCACATTTCCAAGTGTCAAAATAGACTAAACATATATGATTCTAGAGTGGATCGTAATGTTATGTAATGAATAATAATCTTATAATATGTAATATTTATATAAAAAATGTATGGTTCACTATAAATTATTCCATTTATGTAATAAATGATTGGATAGGTTTCAGTGGTGGTGTTTTACCCTTTAAATATTTAACCCATAAGAGATTAGTGATTGACTTTTTGGGAATTATGGATAATTAAATGAAATTTGAAATTAATTATAAGTTAAAATAACAATGGATAATTAATTATAAATTTTTTACGATTAATTAACTCTTATTGTGTACTGAGATAAGTGATAATATTTTTGATTCAAGTGTAGATGGTACTTGGATGAGCTTTGGTGAGGATGGTCGAGCTACAAGAAAGGGAAGAACACCATGGTCAAGGTAAGTGGTCCTTGTATGTTTTTTCTATAGTATTAAGTATGATTTATGTAGTGTGTGATATTTCTGGTCTCACCACCTTTTTCATTATGATTTTTTATAAATTAAGGACGTTTTTTAATTAAATTTAAATTCTTATGCATGAAACGAAAAAATTTATAACAACCAAGATGGTCGCTTGTGTGCAGGTTTGATATTTCATCCACCAACGCCCAAGATTATAATTATTATGGTATTATTTGGGATACAAGAACCCCCTGATGGGTGAAAAATATATAAAATTAATGAGATATAGTTTCCCTTATCCTAGGTTCCCATGATTTCCCTTGGTAGAGGTGGGTGTTAGATTAAGACTGATAGGCGCAAATAGATCATGAAGAAACTGTGAGATTCCATTGATTCATTAGGATAGTAGATGAGTGAGTGGGTTAGGTGTTTCTTACACAAAAATGTGAGAAAAATAGAGGTATTCATAGTGATGAATATGTATGAACATGTAGGTTTGGTTTGTAGTGGCCAACCTATGATTAACTTTAGAATTGAGATGGTCCTTGTTCCAAATATATAGAGTAACCCCATGTGACCATACCAATATGGATGATTAGGTTGTGTCATTATTAAAATTATTTTAATATATTTTCTTTTATCTGACTGTTAAGTGTTAATTCAAGATACGATAAGGGGATAGTGGATCCCATGTTGTTATTCATGCTATAATGTGACCCAATGGAACTAGTGAGTGATCTAAAGAGATATTAACCCCCATGAGAGATATTTAGGAATTTTTGGTGAGGAATTAAAGTGTCTCCATATAACATTAATCTATGGGGTGATACTTATATGGTTGTAGTGATGATTACAAGTTGTTCATTTAAGAGGTTATCCATGATCTTGTGAGATGAGTTGGCATGATGGCCAACCCTTATGAGTTATATTATATTATAAATTAATGTAGGTATATACTACCAACAATATGTTAAATGGAATGCCTATGTTTTTAATTGGGATTCAACTATTTTTGAAAATATAGTTCCTAGTGCTGGTCTCATGGGATTTGGTTGTTGGGACTGATACTATTGGATTTACTTTTAATGTATCCTAAGAATTTTTCTATGGGTCAACATAAATACTTTCGGTAATACCCTTATATTCGTACTTTGGGTCTACTAGGAATACCCATATGGTTAATTGTGACTTTTCCATTTATTCTAAATTGAATGTCTAGTAATGGACACTGAGTATTTGATTTTCGATCCGAATAATACTATATTTACTTAAACATACTCCTTGTAATTGGCCTATGAGGCCACAAGAATTCCTAGGGTAATCCCACTAGATTTGGCCTTTGATTCTATATAGAATTCCTTGGAATTTGGGATTTATCCTTTATGTCTATATCATTTCCTTGTACTTTATCATTGGAATTAGTCTATGGGTCTACAAAAATTCTTTCGATAATCCCCTTAGATTTCACTATTTGTTCTACATTATTTTGTTTGAATTGATCCTTTTAATCAGTGATGATGCCTTATAATTTTATTTCCTATGATTACCCCTAAAGAATCTGTTATGATTTCTAATACTTCTAGATTGCCTTGGATGTTCTCTTGGGAGTTAGTCGTCTTCCCGATACTACAAAATTTCGTAGGAAATTCTTCTAGGAATTAGTTCCTTCACTTACTAATATAGGGTAGTTTGGTTTGGTATTGGATTGAATGATAATGTGACATGCTCATAGAAACTTTATCACTATCCAAAGGTGGTATAGTCAATCCATGGTGTCATTTTTTAATTTGAGGATTGATGATCATTATTTGTTTATGTTTTCATAGTTTATTTATTCATTCTAATCATATAACATTTGAAAACAATTATTTATTAAATATTTTAAAGTCAATGTTGGTGGTTCCCTAATGAGTTGTACTGAAACTCTTTTTGAGTTTCAGTGGAACATCGGTACTTGATAAAATCATAACTGGTCATTTTTTTTGTTAGAGAACTTCATGGGGTTTGGATCTTTCTATTGGACAACATGGATGCAGTTGCGATATGTATAAGGTATAGAATGAGAATATATTAGAGAATATATCCTTTTGTTCTTTTATTTATCTCATTTAAGTGATTAACCTAGTGGGTGATTTTTCAATGTGTTCTTATATGACCATGTGTATGTATGATTTCATTCTTAATACATTCCATTTTGATATAGCATGTCTCCAATTTTATCTATTTTTCATACTGTAATTATTTATTATGATGGGTGTTTGGTTATTTAAACTATTAGATATCACTTCTATATGAGGTAAGGGGACCCTCATGGTCACATCCTATGGGAATAAATGTAAGTCAGAAGCCTTTGACATGTAGAGATTCATTCCTAAGTTCATGTGGAGACCAATGGTCTAAGTGCAGTCATGTTTTCTTGGGTGTGAGGACATGGAAAATTTATATTATAAATTTTACGTGATTGATATCATAGAGTATATTAGGGGGTTTTCATACTATTTAATGAAATTGGATATAGGTGATTAAGGAATGTTTCATATATTATGATGGACCTCATTCTAATGTACAGAGAACAAATTTCATTAGGGGACATCCCGGTTAACACGGTGACAGAATTTCCATTACAATTTTCACTATTATTATTGAGTTTTTTTGATTAAATTGGTTCGTATGTTAATTATTATATGTATATTATTTATTTTATTTGTCTCTTTTCCCATTTGAAATAAATCTATGCCTATGAATCATTTTTAGCATATAGGAATCACATGAGAATCATGTGATTTTCTATGATTGGTATCACTGAAGATGAGGGTTCTTCTATTTGTAGTTTCAATAAAAACATATATTTTTTTTTCTATTTAGATTTCTTGTGGAATTCTACTCACATGAACCAAAGTATACTTCCTTCTAATGATAAGTTATATGTATTCCATTAAGGGATTATTCTTGATAATGACTATGTTGTCCATCGGTGTAAGATATGTATAGAGACACTGTTATATCAGTATATACATTATATTCCTTATATATGTACTGCATTATGGTGGTTTTGATATTGGTCCTAAAATAGAAATAATTTCAGTTATTTAACGTTTCACTAATAACTTATATGGTGTTTTCCTAAATTTCTTTGTAGGGGAATTATACTAAAATGAACAATAAAACTATGGGGTACTCGACATATTTCATCATAGGTAATACCATAATATATATATATATATATATTGATATTTGGGAACCTAATACTTGATGGGGTGGATAAGGTGTATGGAGGCCCGGTGAGGATTATCTTGAGATCATCATTCTCAAGGGGGTAGTCTCATATATAGATTCTTGATGAGAACCAGTGATATTTTATGAAGATTACTTTTCATATGATTCTATATATGGTCATACAGATATTTGAGGGATTAGAGTGGGTGTTTTTCTTGTGAGTTTCAAGGTGATATTAAGACAGGGTAAGAGACGTTCCCTATGAGTTATGACCTATGTGAGATGTGGTTTATAGGCTAGGTGAAAAGCCTAGTGCTATTGATATGTGGCTTGGGATATTAGAAAGTTAGGTATTATTGGTGAGGTGAGAAGTGTGATATTCAAGGATAATCCATAAAAGTTCTTATTCCATACTTGTGATATCCTTATATATGATAAAAATGGGAAGATTCGTCGGGTTATGAGATCTATTCATGATGGTGCTACCAATGATATCAAATAGGCATAGTGATGCTATATATAATTTTAAACATGAAATTATAAAGGTTATTGAGTTATTATACGACTAAAAAACTTATAAGTAATAGTCATTTGTTTATTGTCTCATGATGTTACTTTATATTTCTTGATGAAAATCACTTCAAGTGTTTTAGTATAAAGGTTTGGTTTCAATGGGAAGGATCCATTTGATGACTGACACTAGTGATTTCAGATGTGGTTCTCGATGAAAATGAATATTTTGATTATATATGGTCAGGTAGAGGAAGGATATATAATGTGTATATTTAAATGGTTTTTTGGTAACACCCATTTTGGTGGGTGATCATAAGGTAGACCTTGTGAGGGGTGAAGTGCCTCAATTTTGAAGAGGATCATGGTTGTTATTCTAATTATATGACATTGACATATTGGGTTGAATGGTAAATGTTATTGGTTCATGAGCCAAGAATTTATGAAGGGCGAATCATGGGTCTATGAGTCGAGTACTAAAATTGGGTGGAGTAGGAGCGTACACCCGTTATGTTTAGATAAGATCATTGCAGTGCCTGCTAGTGACAGAGAGTGCCATCGGGTTCATAAATAAATGAGTAGTTGTATACTGACCAAGGACCTATGTATTCAAAGATATTCACGTAGTCGTGTTTTTCTATATATTTGATAATAATTATAAATGTCACTTTTTTATGGGAGGTGACATCTTAGAGGGATCAAGGTGTTGTGTTGTTCTCAGTTGGAGGGTGTTTTTTGGTAAGTATTATAATGGATTTGTGGTGTTGGAACCTATTGATGTTGTTCTCAAGTAGTTTTATAAGGGAATTAATATTTTTGGGAGGGTCTCATAGGTGGTTAGAGGGTTTGAACCTTTTTATTAATGGAATTTTATTTGGTTTTAAGGATGAGGTTCCTGGTGAGTTGGGAATTGTTAGTGATGTATGTTTTGTGTTGGAACTCAGATACTAGTAGGGAAACCACATTCATTCCATAATTTTGGTAATGGAGGGAGTGTGGTACATTGAGATACATCGCTCATATTTAATGTTTCATTCATAAGATTATATATATCATTATAATTTCGATATATAATAGGTGTGTCGATGTGTAGATGAATGTGATATTATCTAGATTCCTTGGTGAATGTCAGATGAGGAGTTTGGATGTTATGTTGCATGAAGTCCAAGAGTTAGAATCAAGATTGGGATAAAATTAATGTGCTATAAGCATGATTTTAATTGATAGCATATAATTGATTGGGTGAGATAATGATAGTGATTTTTTATGGTTGAGTAACCAACCATTGAATTACTCATATAGAAAGGTTTAGATTTTGGTGTGAGTATTGGATGATCATATGGTGCCTTTTTGGTTAAAGCATCATGATTGGGTGAGGATGTGACGGCGCATTAGTGGGTGTAGATTAATGTTTTTCATAATGGTTGGATAATGAAATTTTAACATATGCTTTTATATATGATGTCATTTGGTGTGTTGAAAACTCCATTGAGTGTGTCATTCGACCACTGAGAATTCCGTTTTGGTATATCATTTCAATGATGGGGGGTATCATGGATTTGAATCCTTCTTTATGAGTATATAAATTAGGTGGAGAGTACCATGGTCCTGATGATAAATCAATTAATAAAACCTTGGGGTATTGGGTTAAATGGGTGTTGTGGAGAACCATCTTTGTATTGGACTTGATTTGGAGTGGGAGGATTGGTTTTTAGTGAAAAGTGACACTCATGTTTGGAGTTGCACTGTGAAATATCATTTGGTATTCTAGGGAATAATGTGGAAAATTGATCATGAATTATTAACTAATATAGGATGATATTTATGGTTAGAGGCTAACTAAGGATTATTAGGAATGATAATTTTTATGGTGGGGAGACTGTAAAAACTGACATCCTTATGTGGTGAGAAATATTTAGCGAATTTTAATTTTTTATTATGATTTGGGGTTTTTTTAAGAATATGGATTTGGTTTAAGAATTTGAGATTTGTGACATGAAAAAAATATATTTTCAATATTTTTTTAGAATCAGTTATTGAGTTGGGTCCTCGGTAGATGTATTTTCGATAGAGAGGTCGGATGTTCAATTTTAAAGGTGTAGTCGAGAGTCACCCTTACACATGGTATAAGGGTTATCATGGAAGGACCCTTAAACACTATGTAAGGGTGATAAATCCATTGTGGTTGTGTTTGGTAGATATTATTCATATGCAGTGTGTAGGGGTGGTTGATAAATCTCCATTACTTTGAGAATAAGGGTAACCAAATTGGACACTTATATGGGGGATCTCCTTGCATGGAAATACTTCACTATAAAAAATTAAGATTCCCTGCTTTGGAAAACCACCCTTAATATGGGGGTATGGGCAGTTAGATTTAAGGGTTAGGTATCCCCTATTCCATGTGTATGGGTCAAGGTCCCTAAATCTTATGTAATGAAGAAAATATTGTATTGAAATAATGAAAATGAAAGAAAGAAAAAAATTGAAAATGAAGGAATGAAAAAAAATATAATAAAATAAAATATATAGTTAAAAATGATAAAATGGATATTTGGGGGTGTTTTATGACCCGTTCATGGGGATCTCAAAGGAATATCTATATTTTCTTTTATAATAGTAAGATATTCATCATCCCTTTCTACAATCATGTGCTATTTTAAAAAATAAATTGAAGTGAATTTATAACTCTGACTAGATTTATTTTACATTTATTTCAATTTTCATGATTATTGTTGGTTTTTTATAGCCTATCTAGTGAAGGGGTTATGATTCCACCATATCATAGAGAAATTTTCTCGATATGATAGCTCTTTTTCTCATCATAGGTAAAGGGGTTCCTAGAAGTGTTATCACACCTAGTTACATGTGGATTTAAAGAGTTATGTCGCTATAATGAAATTATTTATATTTTTGGGTATAATGGTAAGATATATTATAGTGATAAATTAGGTATTTTATGTGAAAAAGAAATCTATGGGTTTATTTTAAATTTAAACCCCTTTTTCTTACATATTTAATTAGTAAAAGATCTCTCGGTGAGCTTTTAGGATTTATGGTAAATTAAATAAAATTTTAAATAATCTATAACTTATAAATATTAATATTAATAATTGATTATATATTTTTTATTATTAATATTTGGGTGTTGTGGAATGATATAGGTTTTTAATATATTTATGTGACCAATTATGGTACTTTTAAAAGCATTGAAGGTGATGGTCAAACTAAATAAAAGGGAATAACTCCATGGTTGAGGTTGGTGGTCAATCCACATTTTTCCTATGGTATGATATATGATTTATATTTAATGTGATATGTGTGTTATCAAAACCATGAGAAATTTTAATTTTTTAAATTGAGTAAATTTTTTAATCACATTGAAATTTTTATGCATGAAATGAAAATTGATCGAAGGTCCATGATAGACCCTTGTGTACTGGTCAGACATCTTAAAAACCAATGGTCGGGTGTATATTCATGATTGTATGTTTTTGGAAACAATTAACCTCATATTATGTCAAAATTAATTAAAATAAATGAGATATAGTTTACCTTATCCTAGGTTCCCTTAATGCCTCCTATTATTAGTGAGTGTTGATGGACTAATATAGGCCATAATAGAACTATGAGATTCCTTAGAGTTGTTTGTATGGTCGATGAGGGAGTGGGGTGAGTTTTTATTCCCCTAACATGTAATCACTCAAGAGGGTATACCTTGCATAGGATTTTTATACATATGTAGGTTGGGAGTGTGTGGGATGACCTATGATTAACTTGGGTATTGATATGGGACTTAGTTCATCTCTTTAGAGTAACATTGTGTTACCTTTCATATGAGGCTGATGAGGTTTTTTCATGATTAAAATAATGTTGACGAATATTATTAACAAATATTAATTAGTTTTTACTATAAATATGAGAATGGGATAACATGTCCCATGTGGGTTCTGTTGCTATGATTAAAACTAGGGGAGTTGGTGATTATCCTATGGAAATATTCACCATGGTGAGAGTTGTGTTGGAATGGGTAGTGGTGATTTTATGTTTCCTCATAAAACCCAAATCTATGGTGTGATATTTATATGATTGTAATAATGATAATTAAATATACATTTTAGATATATATGTGGATTTTGATCAAGTGAGATGGGATTGGCAAGTTGAAAAACCTTGTGAGTTATTTTATATGATAAATTAGGGGATGGATGCACTACATTTGAAAAATTAAATGGAATTTTGAACTGGATTCCTAGAATTCAACTTTTTTTCTCAATGTATTTTATAGTGATGGACACCTAATATTTAATTTTTGAGCCTAATAATACTATATTTCCTTGTAATTTTTCCTTCAAATCAGCCAATGTTTCTGTATAAATTCCTTGGGTAATCTCCTTGTATTTTTCGTAAAGTCATTATGGAATTCAAAGGATGCAAAGATTTATCCTTTGATTCTAAATAATTTCCCTAGAATTTTTCACTTGAATCTTCTTATGGGTTTACATTAATTCATTGTGTAATCCCATTAAATTCAGCCTTTGGGTCTATATGATTTCCTAAGACACTTTCCTTGGAATTAGAAATGACACATGATACATTGATTACATAAGTTATTCCTATATGAATATTATATGAAACCTAATAATACTATATTTCCAAGAATGTTCTCCTAGGAGTTGGTTGTGGTCCTAATATAACTAGATTTCATAGTACATTATCCTAGGAGTTAGTTCTTTAACCTACAAATACTATAGGTTTATTTGGCCTAGTACTGGTTGGAATGATCATGCGACATGATCATATAAACTATGACACTAGATTAGGTATGTATAGTTGATCTTGGGTGTCACGTTAGAATACTAGGAAAAAAATGGTTGTTAATTTATGCTTATGTAGTTTTATTTTGTTTTTTTCATATCACATGCACATACAAAGCTTTACTATATATGTGGGGGTATTATTTTTTTGGTTCCCTAGTAATTTTTACTCACAACCTAATCAACAAGAAATGGAACTTGGGTACCTAAGAAAATATTCATTATTCCAGGGTTCGGGTTTGGTATAATCTCGTGATTGGATCATTCAGCTAGATAGCTTTCATGGAGTCAGAAAATATATAAGGTATGGATTGGGGATATATTAGATTCTCTTGTTTTTTATTCTTCTATTTGATTCATTTATATTATCAACTTTGTGGGGAATCAATGTGTGTTTGTATTCTTGACACTGTGTCCATATGACTTATTTCTAACTGCATTATATATTATTAAAACATGTTTTTCCTTCATCTATTTTGAATACTCGAATTATTAGTTTGGAATTGGCCTATAATGAAAATGAAATTGTACATATAAAGTGATAGGAGTTGTTCATTTTCTCTCTAATGTGTTTTTCCTTAGTAAAATAACTTATTTGGGGATGTGTTTTGGATTTATAGATCTCTTTATGGTTTGGTCATGTGGATGAGAGTGGGGTGTGAAATTTGGTTTCCATGTAACTTATAATAGGTTCATGGAAGATTTTTGTATTTATATAAGGATTTTCAATATATATGTCATCTAGAGGATCAAATCAATAAATGGTAATTAGTTTTTTTTGGTTGGTTTAGATATGAAAAGTTGGGTATTGGTGTGGTATTGTTTCATTGGTTGATGATCGGTTAAGGGGAAGTGTTCATTCAAGGTAGGAATGGATGATGATATGTCTTTGTGGGGCCTATGTAGGTGGGGTATTATTTATAACTAAAATCCCTTAATAAGTGTGGTTTAGTAGTTTTAGACCACTATAAATATTTAGTTTGGATCTATGAATATGTTTTTTATGCCTTTGGAGTTGTTCTATATTGTTGGTGAGAAATGATGACTGGGGATTGGATAAATAAACTATGGGTTGTTAAGCCATTTTCATTATAAAACCTAGTATTATCACCTTTGGTTGAGGTTTCTATGTATAATAGGAAAGTGTCCAATGGTAAGAACTCTTTTAGAATATTTAATCTTAGTTTCAAGTCATTAGTAGAACTTCATTGGGGGAAATATAATGATGCAAGGTAATCATGATGATGGGGGCCCTTATAAAAAATGAGTGGATATCGGTATCAAATTTTGTGATACTATGGTTTCCAATACGTCCAATTCATGAAATTTGGTTCATGATATGGGAAATGGGTTGTCTTGGTTTCATAAAATATAATGAGTTGGTTAATTAGTAGTGGTGGGGGAGGTTATCAGTGAATCAAATGGATCGTTGGTTGAGGATTAGTTATACCACCTCCTAAAATGCCTCCAAGGTGTGAATTGGTAATGTTTGACTGATAATACATGGGCATCAGGGTGGTGATAATGTGTGATATGATTCCTCTATGAGGGGGTATATAAATGACTAAGATGTTATCGTGTTGGGGGTTTGTGAGGTTACTATCTCATACAAGGAACTATATATAACCCATCAAGAAACAGGTAGTGTCGTGGTGAATGATGTGTCATGGAAATTTAATGTATTCCCATTTTATTAGTGTGACGGGTTTGGAGTGTGAGGAGTAAACTGTTGTAGTGCATGGTGTGCCTAATAAATTTATCGATAACTTGTAGAAAAATGTGTCATTGGAGAAGGATGGGGAGAAGTATTCATGTAATTGTGAGAGAGGATGTATCTGATGAGTTGTGTTTTTTGGGGTTTGAAAATGTGATCATTTTTAGAAATTGATGGAATTTTTTGGGAGTTTTTACATTTAGATGATAGCAAGGTAGGTTCGTGTTTTTGGATCTTAGTAATTGAAATTCCTTTTTATACATCATGAGTGACATGTAGTTGATCCTAGCAAGTGGGTAGAGGTGGGTTGTAATGTTTTTTCTTGTTAGTGTCTCTAATTCATAAATCAATGATAGTTCATACGTGATTTGGTGTTACATGGTGATATTTACCAATGTACTAAGTCATGGGTTGTTATATACGCTTTATATTTTGTGATAGTGTGGTTTTTTAGTTTCCCTCTAATTATAGTGTCGATTTGGGGTGGTGTTATGATCGTAATAGATATTGAGTATAATTGTAACTTTCAGGCTGCAATATAGATTGTTCACCTTTACTTTTCTTGAGGTAGTAGAGTCTAGGGTTATTGGTTAGATCTTGGTGTGAGAGGTTACCATGTGGAAAAAATAATTCAGAAGTTGGTTTTATGCCATTTAAGATGGATATAATTGTTCTTCCAACTATAGAAGATTAACCTTGGAATTCACCATTGGTGTTCGAGTACTCTTACAAGTATCACCTCAATTCGGGAATAAAAATTAAAGTAATTATAGTAACATGGTGTTGTGGTTCATGGGTATGAGTGCGACCTTTTGTGTGTGATCTTAGGTGAGAATGTTGTCTATGATTAAACTTTATCTTTTAAGGGGAATCCAGTGTGTATTATGGACCAATGTTAGGAAAGGTACATGAGGAATGTTATTTCTTGTCTCTCGTGTTTTTAGATTTCATGAATGACTCTTGCTGCAAAATTAGGAGTGGTAGTATTTGTTCAAAATAGACCCCTAGAGACACTTCTTGAGGATGAAATATCCATAGGGGGAGAGTTTGTAATCCCACTTTAGTTTCAAGGTGAGTTACGATTAAATTCACACCTAATCATGTTTATTTCACTTTTTTTAGTTGTTTGAGGTATCAAGAGAACCAGGGGTGGGTTTAGAAAGGATGGTATGGACCTGCAGGTTTTCTGGAGCTATAGGTAGGGGTTCACAGCATGAAAGAAGACTTCATGCCTTGAATATTTGGGATGTGATGCAGACCCCCCCCCCCTCATCAGTAATGGTTCATAGTGTGAACCATGTGTCCATGTTATTAAAGGGGAATTGTGAATTATTAAATTAATAACTTTACTAGACCTCTATTTGAGTTTTCCCTCACCTCCCTTGACCCTATCATGTGATTTTTTTACGTATAGGACCGGCTTTGGATATTTTGGATCCCTCATCATTTCTTCACTAATATAATTTTTTTCATTATGATCGGTACGCCTCAATGAATCTAATCACTCCCATTCCTTAAATCTACCTTTCCTTTTACGTTATTTTTCCTCTTCTTGTAACCCCTCATATATCCATGTTAATTTCGTGGATTTGGTGCATCAAGCACAAATCATGTTGAAATTTTTGGTAGTTTAGCATTGCCCTACTTGAGGTTGGATGTTCATACCATACTCTGATAATTTTATAATGTTTTATGCTATGATGTTCATGTGGATGCATGTGTATCCCTATGATACCTCTACATTTATATATCAATGTACTAGGTGGTACTATATTGATTTATTTGAACCTTTAGAGGGGTAGTGCAAGTGAAATGTCCTAGAATGATATAAATGATCCTTAAATCATGTTTTATGTATATGTTTTCAATAACGATAAATAGACATGGAATTATCTATTTGGGCTTGGGTAAGGCTAAAATGACCTTTTTTGATGATTTAAAGGTTTAGATGATAATTTGGTCTAGTCATGAGTGATATATTAGAGATTTTTATGGAGGTATAGGTTAGTCAGGACAGATATGACTATTTCTATAATTGTTATGTGGCTTAGTCATGAATGATATGGTTGGTATTGGTAGGGAAGCAGGCTAGTCATGAGATATATGGATAAGTATAAGGATGTTACATGGGTTGTTCATAAGTGAAAGGGATAAGATTAATGTGTATAGGTGGGAAACCATGTGTGAGGTGGTTTGGCCCATGGTTTTAGAAGGTTTTGGTTGTGTTTTGGATCGTTTATGGTAACTTGGCTTGATTATTCCTTCTAACATGGATCCAAAGCATGTAGGTCTATGGTTTATGTAATCCAAATTAGAGCACAATGACTCGGCAGGTTGTGAGAATATATTTTATTAACTTTATGTCAATGTATACTCTTGATATGTCTATTTCTCTTAAATTAAGAATTAATTATTGGTTCTCCAGTGGCTTTATACTCACACCATGTGTAGGAATATCATTTTATGTGATAAAATTATACTCAAGGATCCATATAAAGGGAAGTTCCTTGTGTAAGGTTATTGAGTAGGTGGTTTGGGATGGATTGTGGTGATGTCTTGATAGACTTTAGGCTCTTATTTTTGATTACTCATTATTAATATATTCTTTTGATTATTTTTTTACATTGATCCATAGTATATGGGGATCCCTTATGTCTGTCTTGTATCACTTTGGTATGCCATATTTTTTTATCATGGATTTATTACTGATAGTTTCTATTGTGATGTATTTTTCATAATATTTATTTATTTCTTATGCTATGAATTTTATTATTGGTTATTTTTTATGATGGAATATTATACCCATGATATCACCTGAGACCTTACCACTAGTCAAAATCCTCTTATATTTGGGGTGGTGCACATAATTTCATGTGACTCTATGGCCCAAATCAGTTGATTCGAGTTATAGTGTTACATTGGAAAACAAAACACCCCTTGATACACCTATAAAAAAATCTCTCAAACACAAAATAAAAAATGTGGCATGATAGAATGGATAACTAAATCATATAAGTATAAAAATTTTAAATTTCACTGTAAAAACCAATATTCATAACACTTAGGATACTAAGATCACATCTTCAACTCTCGCTTCCACTTACATTAATTTAAACCACAATTCCTCAAAAATAATTGAATCAATGAAATGAAACATCTATGCATCATCTTCTTATAATGATACTGAATCTCAATATGTTACTCCATAATCTTCATATCCTACCAAAAATCCAAATCACCCCAATCAATAACATGTGATTCATCATGAAGATACCACCCATGATATGACATGTGGAATTCATAGTTATTATGATCCATATATGGAGGAATAACCAACCTATGTATCACCTTATAAACATGATGTAACACCTATATATTTTTATAAATGTTTACTAAAGGAACCATCAAGGATTGGTGGTTTTGAAAATATCATGCTTTATGTTCGGATAAGTCACATCATGTTGAGTATCTATACAATCATAGTGAAATTCATGAAAGTTTTACATGATATGTGATACTGTGTGGCTTGGAATTATTCTTCAACTATAGCTATCATAAATTATCTTATTCATTATCTGATAATGATGTAAGGATTTTTATAATAATAAAAAAAGTTAAAATGTTACAAATTTATGAATAGATGGGTAAAAGGAGTTGTAACCGGTGAAACATTCACGAAATGTTCTATTATTATGTCCAAAATTTTGAGTTTAAAAGAGGATTTTGGATGTCTAAATAAATATATCTATTACTTGGTAGATGTGTATGATACTAGTGTCCAAATTCTATGATACATACTTAAGATGAATCACTTTTTATCTCTTTATCTCTTCCAATTTAAGAATGGTTTTAGATAATCAAGAGGAATATGGAATCATTTCCAAGAATTGCGAGATTAAACCAACAAATGGATAACTTGGGAAGAATATCATAGTTTGATTATTCTCAATAATTACTATCAATATCATTTCATGAATCATGGATTGATTCAGATTATCATAGAATAAGGTATGTTATTCTATATTTTATTTATTGTAATTCAAACAAATAGAGAGGGACTATGAATTTATAGGTTTTGGATTATTTTTTTCTCAATTTTTGGATAATTCCCCCCCTAGAATAAATTTTTGGTATCATAGCCTATTCCATATCATTTTGATAGATTATTCAAATAAATATAAAAATTAAAGAATGTTAATTTGAGGTTCATTGATGTATTATTCTCAAGGTGGAAATTTTTCTTGAATATTTTTAGATCCAAGACAAAAATGGTATGAATAATGAATAGAGTCTTATAAAATTTATAAGACCACTTCATGGTTTAACATTGGTGATAGTAGAGAAGTTACATGAAAACCAGTGCACCATTTCTTGATATTGACACATCATAGTCTAAAAAACATTACATAATGAATATGGGAACCGTAGAGATGGACCACATTGTGCTAGGTGTTGAAAATTCATTTTCTAAAAAATCTTTTATCTACTATAAAATGGTCTTGGTATATATTGAATTTGATACTATAATATAACCATGAAAAAGATGAGAATCACTATGACATAGTCTTCCTGAAACTGCTTATCAAACTATCATGGTTATAGTTTGACCAAGGAACTAAAATGACATACATTATTCTATAGTACCTTGTCAAAAACATTTTTGAACAACATTTTTGTGATAAACCATTATATTTATAATTTTAATGAAAATTAAATTTTGTTAAACTTATTAAAAACCCTCTGTAGCATAGGCCCTTCGGGTCCCCATTGAATTTGAGGGGATCTTTTAACTATACCAAAAAAAATTAGTAGATTTTATCTAGGTTTATTATGGATTTAAATAGTTTATATATTTAAAAATAAAAGTGTTCATAAATGTTTATGATTTTTTCATAAATAAGTATATAAAATATTTATATTTAAAGGAATTATTTTGAAAAATTATTTAAAACATACCAAAAGTGATCTTTGGTTAATTTGTTCAAAGGATTAAATAGAATAAACTATGAGATATTTAAATTACATAAAATTTATACATAATATATAAAATTTTTCTGTTTTTATAATATTTTTTATAAAATAAATTTGAAGGAGTTCATATTAAATTCCATGTAAATTTAGAATTTGAATGTGTTTGTGTCAAATTAGTTGTCAAATTTACATGTTTATTCCATGAAATACTTTTTTTATTTTTTAAAGAAAAATTTTATTGTTTATTAGGAACCCTACATACCATTGAATACTAAAATAAATACTCACCAAAGCCTAAAGCCACATAAAGAATACTAAATCCAAACTGATTTAAATTTCAAACAAAAAGTAGCTAGTCTGAGGGAGCTATGGTCATGCCTTGAGATCTAATGTTCATTTCATTAATATATTTTCAATTTAATAATTCTTTATTAAAATATTTATATTATAAATGGACTTATTATTTAGTTTTAATGTGTTTAATTTTTTTATTTAAATTATCATACATGAATCTAAGGCATTACATAATTGGTATGAAAATTGTTTTATCTATCTTTTACCATGAATTTTGATCTTATTAAGTTATGAGTTAGAATTATTAATTTAATTATAGTATATAAATATTAGTTGTTATAATCATGATAGAATTGAGTTTTCTATTGAGTAAATAACCATGGGTATATGGACTTTAGATCAGAATTCTTGCTAGACTAGGTTCCTAGGCTCTGTTTAAAAATGAGAGTTATCTACCTATCACTCAATGATTACACACATGTGTATAATTTATTTAATATGATCCAAATAATTTTTATTTTTATTTTTATATACATTATACATGGGATGAATTTTAATATGTATAAATAGAGTAGTATTTTAATTTGGGTTAGTAATACAAGCCATGAGTTGTGTGAATAGGTACACATCAATACGGTTTGAATATATTGAATTGATGAAAGGATTAAGGATTAAAAAAAGTATATTATTTGGTCTATACATACATTTAAAGGTAATACATGATATAATATGGTGAGTTAATAAAAACCCACTTAGAATAAAAATAGGTAGATTCCTTCCAAATGTACCCTTGTTAAGACCTCGATCATCATATTATTTATGTAATTATAAAGCTAGAATCCCATATATTATGTTATGTAAGAAAATAATGTTACGTGGAAACTTAACAGGACTATATTCCGATATTTGGAATATGATTTGGTCTAAAATTTTCTAAGAAACCCTAAATGTTATGAAACTAGTGGAATAAGGTTTATTTTATCCAAATAATGGATTGTACAATGAGTTATATGATTAACTTTATAAGATCCATACATGATATGATTCACATGATGGCCTACATAAATATCTAAGTGATGAGAGAAATGCCAAAACAACATGAATCCAATTGCAATGTATATCATGTCTAACTAATGGATATGATGTAAATTAAAATGGGAGATCATTATAATATGAGTGAATTTAATAAAATTCCATATTAAAAAAATGTTAAATATGATACTCGTCTAATGAATTCTTATGATGTGGATAAAATGACACTATCATCACAAATCCAGAATTTTATATTGATATTACAGAAGTAGAATCTTAACGAAATGAATTTTCTCGATAAGTATAGGAACATAGGAATAATTCTTAATAAAAATGTAAACCTCTATGTGTTAGAGTTACCCATTCAAGAATATTCAAATGTTGATTTTTTTCAACAATTGTATTTAAAAATGATTATAAGAAGCATGAAAACATTAATTTAAGGTGTCAAAGGAATTAATTTCAAAATTACCCAATGAACTTTATTCTCCACTCATGAACATAATATGATTGGTCATTCTAATGAAATGGATATATTAAGATCACATTTAACTCTCTAGATAAATATTTCACTTAGTTGTAAAGGATCTAAAAATATTAATAAATTTGAAAATGTTACCTGATCTCCTCAATATGATGATGATATCTAAGTAGGATATGAGATGCCCCAGATCTAGTTGTTTGTTGATAGTATATAAGGGTAATTGTTTAAGTTAGAAAATAATATTAAATAGTCCAATATTCAAACTTAGTCATTGAGATTTATGGTTGTAAATATAAAGGATGTATAGTATTCCATTAGATTTATTTTTTCAATAATACCTGAAATGTTTCATGAAGTATTGTGCGGAGTCCACATCAGATATTAAAATTATGGAAAACAATTCATTGATTTTAATGGTTATATTATATCAATTATATAATTTTAAATTAATGTAATTATAAATGAGTTCAATATTAATGTAATAATTAATGATCCCTAAAGTTTTCATTTTATTTTTAAAGAATATTGTTACTAAATAATAGAGTTGAATAAAATGAATATTTCATTGTTAATTGAATCTAAATAAAGGATGTGTGTTTTTATCTTATTTATATTATACGGTAATGGATGTTTTTTTTTAAATAATATTTTTTATGAACAATATGGGATGGTGATTTTAATACACATGGTTCTTGATTAATAGAATTCTATAACTTTTTTGAAATTAATATAGGGATAAATGGGGTTTTATCAAGGATAAATGAGTTTTGGATATTTGTTAAAATTTTAGGGATGGAGTTCCCATCACCCCAAAGTGGAATATTTTAAAGAATAAAATTTTATTTTTATAATTTTACTCAAAATAAAATGAATATAATATAAGATATGTCTCTTAATAGTTTATATTTCTAATTTAATCACTACATGAAATAAACATTATTTCTAAACACAAAGTAGTTTTTTTATAATAGCATTATATTTTGGAGAAAATATAGTTTCTAAGAGGCTAGTCGGATTATGTTTTTTCTTAGAGAAGTTTAATGTATGTAAAATAAAACATTATTCCACTATAATTAAAACTTAAAGTCAAATTATATCCTTAATTATTTTTAGGATGTTTTGTAAAATAAAAATAATAATATATAGAGTAAAATTTTGATACAAAAAATTCTCAAAGAATTATTTTAAATAGAATGTTTAAAAGATGGCTATGATGAAATTTTAAAGACTTATAAGAAGACAATATATGTTATTAACATAATAACATTTGATGTTTTTAAGTAAATAAGTATAAATATTGTGCTCAAAGTGTTTAACAATATCAATATGATTCCTAAATCTCTCCATTATTCAAACAATATTTTTTTATACATGTTACATGATAAAAATAGTTTAGTTTGAGGTTTTATAAGATAGTAAAAATGATATATATATATATGGGATTACTTAGAGATGTGATTATTTTAATAAAACCCTCAAAATTCACCAAACATAAGGCCTCTCTAGTAGTATATCCTATTAGATATTATTATAGGGGTCTTTGTATATGTAGTTATTATCATTCATAAAATATTTTAATAACATAAAATGTATCATATAATACAAAAGGAATAATCCAATTTATCATTATTTCATGTTGGATAAATATATTATGTGGAGTTTAGTACAAATTTATCTCTAAAAGTATTTATTTGAATTATTTCTAACTGAGGTTCATCATGGATTGTTATAGGTTATGAGAAACTTTTATGGTTAGTGTGTGTTGGATTTTGTATAGAGATGCCTAATATACATATGATACATAAAATGAGTTCTGTGTTCTTGATAAAATATCAAGCATACTACATGGAGTATCATACATTATGACTTAAGTATTCTAAGGGTTCATCTTTTCATATTGAATCCACTTATAAGAGGTCAGAAAGATACATAGAAAGATAGACTTCATTATTTGATACCTTTTTTATTCCATCCTTCATGATGAGTAAATTAGGTTTGTTTGGGTATATTGTTGAGGATTTCATTGGTTATGGATTAACCAATATAGGATTGTTCCTCCCATAGGATGACAATGACATTCAGGACGTCTGTTGAGATAGACAAAGAAAGTGTACAATTATACCTAGTTAAATTATGTACAATGTTCTTATCTATTTAGATAAGGGGGATGTGATATGCTCATCCACCTTAGTGAATAAAATTTTAAAAATTCATCCATTATTATTACATACATATATAATTGAGAATGTATGAGTGCTTAATATTTGATTGATATACTCAAAGTTCTATAGTAACTAAATATCTTAGTAAATGGAGTTATGTGTTCATGAATACTTATATATGATATAAATGGTGGGGACATGTATGGATATGCATTTTATTGATAGATATTATGATATATCCTTTTATAACTTGAGTGGAATCAATTATTTTATAGAGGATTCTATTTGACTATATTTATGGATTATAGAATTCAAAAATATTTTCAACCCTAAAAAGTCCTATGGGGTAACACTTTGGGGTTTTTATGAGGATTAAGTCATGTTAAAGAGTTTTTTTATGAATTTTTGAGAGATAATACAAAAAGTGTTTTAGTGGATATTTCATATAATATGTTCATATATTTTCATAAATTGTTATATATGATAGATCATGTGGTACAAATGAATGATATCTTTTCTAAGATGTGTTTTTATGGTATTGAAAAGGATTTTTGTAAGTGATCTCTCAAATTTTAGCATTTAATGTGACACATGGTTAATGTGTTTTTGTTTATTGAGGATTTTGTACATATGATATATTTTTTAAAATTTTAACTAAATAACAAAAACCAGGATATTTTTGCATCAACCACATCATGTTTTGTGGTAGGATACAAAATGACATAGTGAGTTTCACCACATCATGGTACTATTCATGTAAGTTTTATGTTATATGTGATATCATAGGTCTCATCCTTCTTCTTCCACTGTAATGATAATAATTTGGTTTCATCATCACGTGATGATCGTGTGAGGAGTTTTAGAATTCTAAGAAAAAATTAAATGTAAAAAATTAATTAACTAATGGTTATAAATATTTTTTACCTATGAAACATTTATAAATTTCTCTATTAATATAGATAGTTATTTAGTAAAAAAGAATCTATTTTGATGGAAATATAAATATTTTCAATCCTTGTGTGTTGTGCGTATGAGACTCACATGAAAATTTTATGTTGAATTCTCAAGACAAATAACTCTTTCCCTCTCAGTATCATCCACTTTAAATATGTAACTTTATATAATAAGGAAGAATAAATCCATTCCAATAATTGTGGGATTCACCTGCTCCATGGATTCCCTAAGAGGAAGGAGATCATTGGATGTTTATATGTGATCGCTATCAAGATCAAGTAATGGATCTTTGACATATTCATATCATTAGAGAATAATGTATCCCATTATTCATATGATTTAATTTAGTAAAAACTAGGATACGTAACATATCAATATTTCGGTTTTGGTTGATGTATACTATTTCATTTGGATATTTATTTTCTATTATATAACTCATTATCAAGGTCTGATGAATCTAAGAGAAACATTACTACATCTACAGAACCATCAATTCCCATGATGAGGAAAACCCGTTAAGAAAGAAAGATCAAAAAAATAAAAATATAGAGGTATCTAAATTGGATGAACAAGTGATTTATTAAAATCTCGGATAGCATTCATCTTATCATGAATCATCAACACCTTATTTATCATAATCTACACTAAATCATGTCCATGAACAACCAATTCTCTAACCTTAGTCTAACATAATGTAGAGCTATAAATACTACAATAAAAACCCCCAAATATATCCATACCAATGGACGAGTGATATCTATTGTTTTTATAAAACAATACTTAAGGAAAACATTTTTCTAAGAACCTTTATAATTTAGAAAAGAAGTATTAAACATGTATTCTAGCATCTAGATCATCTTCTCAGTTTGATTGTTTATCTAAGGATGAAAAGTAGTGTTAAGGAATAATTGATATCCAAAACCATATTTCAAACCATTTCACACTAAATAGGTAAAAAATGATTTTGGATAAAAATGATCACCCTTTGATCCTCATTAAGCTATGCCACCACATTCATATATATCCATGACCAAACTTCTATGAAACTTGACTCTATTATTATGAATAATTTAGATAACTTCGTTAAACATTCCTCAATAACCTGAATATAAAAATGAACACCCTAATCATGATGAAAATTGACCAAAAAATATATTGAAATATAATCTAATTTTCATTTATGGATATATAATGGATGAAATACTCCCATTGGAACTTGATTCTTGGGTTTCACCCATTGTCTAACCAAACATCAAGATGCTCATCTACTGACCACTTTATATATTTCCACCAAAATTGATCTCTCAAATAATGATTCATGTTTGATATACCATGTTTTACAATTATAGTTGAGATATGAAACTCATGTAACAAAACCACTTTCATCACTAATATAATAAAAAACATTTCACTAAACAACATATGTTTTTCACCATACTCAGACCATACCTCTGGAGCATCTCTATAAACAACATAATCTCTTACACCACCACATTAATATCACTTATTTATTACTCATCCACTTACTAAAACAATGAAGAATGTATTATCATATTATATAAGAGAAATACACCTTCATATCCCTCAATATTCATGGGTAAAGTTGTAATCTTCTACATAATCTTCAATTTATCTCTAGCCTATCAAGAAACATTACCTCATGAATCCCTTCTCAGCGCAACAAATACAACAAACCCTTTGTTTGAATTATATGATTTCTAAAAAAAATTGACAATAAATCCACCATCCTTGATTGATTAAAATACAGATATTTCTGTTCGAATATATACCACAATCTCTTGTGATCTATAATGTCTAAAAATCACTCACTAAAAAGTTCATGTCACAATAACTTCAAATAAAATAGTACCAACACCAACAAGAAATCCATGGGTAGTGTAATTACATTAATGGGTATTTAATTATAAATACTCACATATTATAACCACTTTTTCTTACATCAAAACAAAAACCAAACCAAGGAATGAATCGTCAAAAAACACATTTAATGAAACTCTCTCAACAGGAAACTGAATAAAAGAATCATTGATAATACTATATTTATAGTACTTAAATACCTTCTAAAACTGATCTACCTACACAAAGTTCTAATAATTACTTGTTAATTCTATCAAAGGAGTATCCATATGAAATAAATTATATAAAAAACTTTTATAATATAACACAAGACCAAGTAAATTATGTAGCACCACAATGTTCTTAGGTAATACCTAGGAAATAACTATATGAATCATAAAATAATTAGACTCCATGACCTGTTGAGACATGAAATTCCAAAGGTAATAAATTCACGTATCCATAATTTAAATTTGGATATATTTCTATATAATATATTTCATCAAAATACCTATAAAAATCCCTCAAATTCTCAGTATGGTTCATAGATGATCTAAAATATACCAACATATCACCCCTGACTACAACCACAGACTAATCGATAAATTAATGAACACTGATTTTATAATTCTTATAAAAATATTTTGGACATTCAAGACATTTAAATGAATCTCCATGAACTCAAAGTGTCCATAATTACACTAGAAAGCAGTCTTTGGGATATATTCCTCCTTTACCCTCATTTGATGATACCCAGACCATAGTTCAATATTTGAAACCCAATTAGATCCCTTTAACTAATAAGATAAATCATAAATCCTCAAGAATGGTTTATGGTTCATCATCATTATACATTTCAACAAAAGATAATCGATAAATATTTTCAATAAAACATCCACATTTTTTGCAGACAACATAGATGCTCCCAACGATGAAAAACTAGTATGGATGAAAACAATATAAAATATATCATTAATATGATTTCATAACTCTTGATACTCTAAAATAGTTATTTTGTAATTATACATAAAAATATAAGAGGAACCATGCTATAAATTTATACCAAACATGATATCGCATCAAAAGGTAGTATCTCAACCACTTCTGGGAACACATTAAGAAACTCCTCTACAACTCCCATAAAATAATTCTCCTAAACTTCCATTATTCATATCATAAACCTAGTTAATAGAGAATATAAAGTATTGAGATGATTAAAATTAATCTAGTAATCTCTCTCACAAAAAACACTATTTATGAACCATCTATTCTAGATAATATTATTCTAATATTGTTGTTGTGACACCTTGGATAGAGACCACTCACAAGCTTCCCAATTATAGTGTCACATTACCTAAGGTGGCCTACCCATATTATATATTAAATTTTATAACTGTGAAGGTATAGAGTTTTTTATGGGGACAAAATTCCCCAAATTGTATTTTAATAATAGTGGAAATAACAAAAAACATCATCCATAAAAAATCAAATTAAAAAACTGAATAAATAAGAATCATAATATAAAAAATTAAATGATACCATATAAGATTAAATAACCATAATAACCCACTAGGAAATTCACATATGAAAATTAGATAAATAAAAGAAATAAAAACATAAGAGGCTCTACTACTATACTTGAGCCTCATCTCCTGAATCCATATAAGAAATGAAACTTTTCTATGAAATATTGTGCCTCAACTCTACCTATACCAACCATCATGAGGTCTACTTAGGTACCAAAGTATCAAAATCTCTTAAGCATGACATAAGTAAAACTGAATTAGACACCATCAATAGTGTCCCTAATAGGACAATAAGTTAGTGCATGCATGATGTGATATTCTTATAAAATAAATATCCAAAAATAATAAAATAAATATTTTTTATCCTAGATATGGAATGTGGAACCTATGATCAACCATACCTACTTCATCAAATGCTATATATCTCTAAACATGTTACATAAAAATGAAAATCGTTTTATATAAAATTTTGTAATTAAATATCTCATATATTAACACTTAGGTAAAAAAAACCCAACCTATAATCTCATATCACATCGGGGGAAATTGGTCCCACTTGTAATCTCATATATCATATCATGGGTAATGCAAACCCTCGTGGAATATAATATCTGAGGTTAGGGTAAAATTGGTCCCTCTCATAATCTCATATATCATGTTAGGGGGAAAGTGTCTCCTCCCCTAATATCATATCTCACATATCATATTAGGTAGAAAGTTTACCCAATATGTAATCTAATATCTCATATTTGGAGGATTAGTACCCTCCCTTCACATATCATATCTCTCACTCGGGGGGTTGGGATGTCACAAACCAGGTTGAGATTCCATCAAATTCAACACCTGAACTGGCACATGGCATGTCTTAAAGGTCATTCCCAATCCCCATGGGCAAGAAACTAGTTCATTGACATCATGAAACATATTTGGGAATGATCTCTCCCATGAGAGTCGTCTATAAAAAATAAAAAAATATATTACATCACATCCAAACCAAAAACCATAACCAATAATAATAACACAAAAGATCAAGGGAACACCACAATCATGATTTAAGCTTTTAAAATTTAAAAACCAAACTAAAATTACCAAAAAGGGAAGGGGATAACCTATATAAAATATACTCTATGAAACACTTGGGTTGATGACCTTATGCCACCACCACTAATACCTGCCCAAAAAGGAACCAAAATCCCATATAACCAACACCACCATGGGGAGCCTTGAATTTACCTCAGTCAAATATAACAAGGTCTACATATACTCTAGGGTGTATATTGGTTGTGATCTAAAAATTCCCAGTAGGAGACCACAAAAAGAGATTCCATGAAATGATGTTAGATGAAAAATTAACTTGCTAGTATTTTTAAGAAAAGAATAATTCAATTTAAAAAAATAGGATTTCAAATTAATTATGAATTAAATGAGACAACAAGATTAATAGTTATAATACCAAGATCACCATAAAAAATTCCAAAGGTACTAGTTTTACCAGGGTTCTAGGATCCTCATACTCTCTGTGATCACATCCTAGACAAAACAGTCTATCCCCAACTCGATCCAACCAATCCTTATCATATAAGTTTTGATAGTATAGTTATGTAATCCTATTAGGGAGTCCCAGCATCTTCCCTATAACTCGCCAACAATATTATACATAGTCTTCTCACCTAGATACCTATGTTTTACTTTTTCTCTATTCTAATACCTACATCAATGAAACTACTCTTGCACAATAAAAACTCAATAATTCAAAATCTCAATTAAAAGACCGTTTAAAAAGGGAAAATCATTATAAAACATGTAAATAACACCAAAATAAATGGAAAACACCTTTCAAACCAGCCCAAAATTTTATAAAAAATTTTATAAAATAATGAATGAATAATAAAATCATTATATAATGTCAAATTTTGGAATCACCGACCACTTCCTTAAAATCTTCACAAAACCAGGTGGAAACCACAAACTACACCAAGGAGAGACCCTAAGGAATAAAAAAACACCATAATCAATAAGATTCAATACAAGGAAACAATATTCAATCAAATTTAGGTTAACCTATCCACTAGAGAAAAGATAACTTAAGAAATAAGATAAAAGATACCAAAAAGAGGGAAGGAATGAGGAAAGTAGAATCCTAATTGATGATTTATTGAAGAATCCTACCAAAACTACCCAATATTCTGTGCCCGAGTGGAAGAGGAGGGGGTGTGACTATGGATATAGGGTATAATGGGGTGAAAAAGTGGTGTTAGGGTATTAAATTTGAAGGGTAAAATTGGAATTTCAAAAAAAATAAAGATCTGTTAGGTCACACGATTTGGCCACATGGTCTACAAGACCGTGCGCCAACCGTGTGGTACCTCTATAAAAGATTAAAGTCGGTCACATAGTTTACCTAGAGAGGGAAATGCTCATGAACCTAGGCATGTAGCCAAGAAAGTACAATTTTCTCAGTCATATGATTTTCTCTAATAGGGATGCATGCTCGTGTTCTAGGTCGTACGACATGGATAGTGCCACATTCCATGGCGCACTATTTTCACTGGGCTGGTTCATGGTGTCTATTGACCATGTGCTAACTGTGTGTGTACTTTCCATATCTAAATAAAATGTTTCTCAAAAACTACCAGGCAATACATGTTATAATTATAAAACCAAAAAATAAAATATAAAATACCATAACTAACACCATATATGTGACAATTCTCCCCACCATGAAAACTATCCACCCTCAAAAAGTCGAAATAAAGCCTGGTCAAAGAAAAAATGGGAATACTTCTCCTCTACCAATTACCTTCACCCTAGAGTCTCATGCTCATCATTTCTCTACTACCACTACGGGAAAAATGGTTAATAGCGACGGAATATTTGTGACGTGAATTATTCCCGTCGCAAATACCTTTCGCAAAGGAGTATTTGCGACGGGCAACTATTCCCGTCGCAAATAATCTGTTCTTTGCGACGGGTAAAAAAACCCGTCGCAAATAGTTTGGCGCGAAATGCACGCCAAACCGCGCGAAGTTTATTTGCGACGGGGATAGAACCCCGTCGTAAATAACCGGCAGCGGTTAAAGACTATTGGCGACGGGACTGCAGTCACATCGCCAATACCCCAGCGGCAGGAATTATTTGCGACGGGACCCGTTGCAAATAACCGTTTTAATGCCGCCCATAATTAAATGTGGTCAGGGTTATTTGCGACGGGGTTCTATCCCCGTCGCAACTAACCGGCGGCAATTAAAGACTATTTGCGACGGGCCTGCAGGCCCGTCGCAAATACCCCGACGGCAGGGGATATTTGCGACGGGGCCTGTCGCAAATAACCGTTTTAATGCCGCCAATAATTAAATGCGGTCAGGGTTATTTGCGACGGGGCCCGTCGCAAAAAACGTTATTTGCGACGGCAAACCCGTTGCAAAAACGACTGTCGCAATTACGTCAACCTATAAATACTGCCAACCATTACAATTTCCTCACTTCACTCTCAACTCTCAACTGTTCCCATTTTTTCACACTGAATTTTTTACGACTTTCAGTTGTAAAAATTTTTTTCCGACTTCGAGGATTTAGTTGGTGGTGTTCTGCAATTACAACGGCTCGACATTGACATCAAGTTTAAGGTTTTTATCTGAATTTTAATTTCATATTTATTTTATTTATTATATTTATTTAGTTTAAATTTTTATATATTTTTTTTTGATTTCTAATTAGAAATAATTATGAATAAGTATTAATAATTAATAGTAATTAAAGACAATTAAACACTAATTAATTTAAAATAGTTAGCTGTAATTACTATTAATTAGCAGTAATTATGAAAAATTAAAATTAATTTGAATTAATTAATAATTATTAAAAATAATTAACATTAATTAGTAATAATTTATAATAATTACCAATAATTAGTAATAATTACTAATAATTAGTAATAATTAATAATAATTCCCAATATTCAATAATTGCTAATATTTGTCAATATTTATTCCAATAATTACCAATATTTACCAATAATTGCAAATAATTGTCAATATTTACCAATAATTAGGAATAATTACCACTAATTAGGAATAATTACCACTAATTAGGAATAATTACCACTAATTAGGAATAACTACCAATAATTAGGAATAATTACCAATAATTAGGAATAATTACAAATAATTAGGAATAATTACCAATAATTAGGAATAATTACCAATAATTAGGAATAATTACCAATAATTAGTAATAATTACCAATAATTAGTAATGATTCGTAATGATTACCAATAATTAGGAATCATTACCAATAATTACCAATAATTAGTAATAATTACCAATAATTACCAATAATTACCAATAATTACCAATAATTAGTAATAATTTCCAATAATTAGTAATAATTAGTAATAATTTCCAATAATTAGTAATAAATAGTAATAATTAGGAATAATTACCAATAATTAGTAATAATTAGTAATAATTGGTAATAATTATCACTAATTATCAATAATTAGTAATAATTACCAATAATTATTAATAATTAGATATAATTACCAATAATTACCAATAATTAGTAATAATTAGTAATAATAAACAATAATTATTAATAATTAGTAATAATTACCAATAATTCGTAATAATTAGTAATAATTACTAATAATTACCAATAATTACCAATAATTAGTAATAATTAGTAATAATTATCAATAATTAGTAATAATTACCAATAATTAGTAATAATTACCAATAATTAGTAATAATTAGTAATAATTACCAATAATTACCAATAATTACTAATAATTAGTAATAATTGCCAATAATTACCAATAATTACTAATAATTAGTAATAATTTCCAATAATTAGTAATAATTACCAATAATTAGTAATAATTACCAATAATTAGTAATAATTAGAAATAATTACCAATAATTAGTAATAATTAGTAATAATTATTATTACCAATAATTAGTAATAATTAGTAATAATTAGTAATAATTACCAACAATTAGTAATAATTATAAATAATTAGTAATAATTACCAATAATTAGTAATAATTACCAATAATTAGTAATAATTACCAATAATTAGTAATAATTAGTAATAATTACCAATAATTACCAATAAGTACTAATAATTAGTAATAATTGCCAATAATTAGTAATAATTGTCAATAATTAGTAATAATTACCAATAATCAGTAATAATTAGAAATAATTACCAATAATTACCATTAATTAGAAATAATTACCAATAATTACCATTAATTAGAAATAATTACCAATAATTACTAATAATTGGTAATAATTACCAATAATTACCAATAATTACCAATAATTAGTAATAATTATCAATAGTTAGTAATAATTACTAATAATTACCAGTAATTACCAATAATTATTAATAATTTGTAATAATTTGTAATAATTAGTAATAATTAGTAATAATTCGTCATAATTAGTAATAATTACCAATAATTACAATTAATTAGTAAAAATTAGTAAAAATAAGTAATAATAAGTAATAATTAGTAATATTTAGAAAAAATTAGAAAAAATTAGTAATAATTAGTAATAATTAGTAATAATTAGTAATAATTAGTAATAATTAGTAATAACTAGTAATAATTAGTAATAACTAGTAATATTTACCAATAACTAGTAATAATTACCAATAACTAGTAATAATTACCAATAACTACCAATAATTACCAATAACTACCAATAATTACCAATAACTATAAATAATTAGTAATAATTAGTAATAACTAGTAATAATTACCAATAAATAGTAATAATTACCAATAATTACCAATAATTACCAATAATTACCAATAATTAGTAATAATTAACAATAATTACCAATAATTACCAATAATTACCAATAATTAGTAATAATTACCAATAATTACCAATAATTATGTATAATTACCAATAATTAGGAATAATTACCAATAATTAGGAATAATTACCAATAATTATTAATAATTAGGAATAATTACCAATAATTAGGAATAATTACCAATAATTAGGAATAATTACCAATAATTACCAATAATTAGGAATAATTACCAATAATTAAGAATAATTATCAATAATTAGGAATAATTACCAATAATTAGGAATAATTACCATTAATTAAGAATAATTACCAATAATTAGGAATAATAACATTATTACATTATTAGTATATTTTATTATTAATATTAAAATAATATAATTTTCTATATTATATACAATTCTTCTTTCATCTGTGTGTTTTCTGTCTCCACATGTAATATTTGCATTCTTTTTCAAAATTATCAACCTACTCACCAATGGAGAGGTGAAAGTGAATGCAAATATTACATTGGAGACAGAATGTTAAACACACAAATGAAAGGAGAATTGTATATAATATAGAAAATTATATTATTTTAATATTAATAATAAAATATACTAATAATGTAATAATGTTATTATTATATAATTAATATTTATGAAAAAATAATATTAGTATTATTAAAATAATAAAAAATTTATATAATATTAAAATTATCAATATTTGTAACAGGTTTTTCTTTATTCTCAACATATTCAATTCTTAAAGGGTCAATTTTTAGGTCTATCTCAATAAAAAGTTTGTGTCAGTCGTGTATGATGTAAACTCTATAATTATCCTTGCTTGAGTATTTTTTCTAACAAATTATTCAAAACCAGTAATGATTTTATATTTTATAGAAAAAAATGGAACAACAAGGTTGTCAACAATCATTATTAAATGACCGCATATGGATAAATCAACATAGAAATCCAAACGGTTCTGGTTTAAATCCAGTATATGTAGAGGGTGTGGATACTTTTTTATCATTTGCGGCATCAAATCCAGAATTTGTTTCAGAAGGCAAAATAAAATGCCCTTGTAGAAAATGTGGATTGAGAACGTTTGACACGTTTGACAAAGTGGCGGGACATCTCTTGCGTTTTGGTTTTCAACCAAATTATGTTTTTTGGTATCAACATGGTGAACGTAGTTCCAGAGCAGGTGATACCAACTTGATTCCGGATCCATCCCGGTTTCAAGATTTAGTACATGATGTTGTAGGTTCATCTATTCAACATACAGAAACTCCGACTGATAAAGCTTCAAATCCTGAGTTGGCACCGTCTGAATTTTATGAGTTGTTGAGGTCTACTGAGGATGCATTATATCCTGGTTGTAAGATGAGAAAATTAGAAGCAGTTGCAAAATTTATGGCTATCAAATCAGATAACGGAATGTCAAACACCTGTTTTGACCAGATATTTTCTTTTCTTAAAACACTGTTACCCGAAGGAAATGTTTTTCTTGCAAATTACTATGAGAGTAAGAGGCTGGTTCGAAATTTGGGACTTACTTGTCAGAAAATTCATGCATGTTCAAATGACTGCATTTTAGATTCTGGGGAAAATGAGTGGTTGGATAGTTTTCCCACATGTGGGAAACTGAGATATAAAGAAGGGCAACATGGGAAGTCTTGTTTGATTCTTGTAAAACAGTTGAGATATTATCCACTTACATCCAGACTTCAGCGTTTATTCATGTCTAAGAATACAGCGACAATGATGTCATGGCATAAAGAAAATATTTCAACCAATAAAAGCTTGAATCATCCATCCGATGGTGATTCATGGAAACATTTTGATAGAGTGCATCCATCCTTTTCTTTAGAAGCTAGAAATGTTCGACTGGGCCTTTCCACTGATGGTTTTTGTCCGTTCGGATCTTATGGTAGTCAATATTCATGTTGGCCTGTTTTTTTAACTCCGTACAATTTACCTCCATGGATGCTGATGAAGGAGCCATATATCTTTTTGAATTTACTAATTCCAGGACATCTGAAGAAGAATATTGATGTTTATTTGAAACCATTAATTGATGAATTATGTTTATTGTGGAGTACTGGTGTCAGTACATATGATGTTGTTACGAAACATAATTTCATACTGAGAGAAGCATTTATGTGGACAATTAGTGACTTCCCAGCTTATGGGATGTTATCTGGCTGGAGTACACATGGTCAGAAATCATGTCCTTACTGTGTGGGAGAGAACAAAGCATTTATGCTCATTCATGGAAAGAAACCTTGTTATTTTGACTGTCATCGCAGATTTCTTCCAACTGATCATACTTTTCGCAGAAATAGATCTCATTTCAGAAAAGGAACAGTTGAAAGGGATGGACCTCAAAAAATGCTATCAGGTTTGGAGTTAAAATCAGTTGTATTTTCATTAACTCCCATCACTTTTGGTCCCACAATAAACCAACAGAAAATTTATGGTTTTGGGAAAGAACACAATTGGATTAAATGTAACATATTTTGGGATTTTCCATATTGGTCTGATTTTTTGGTCCGTCACATGTTAGATGTCATGCATATTTAGAAGAAATGTTTTGATAATTTGTTTCATATAGTTTTGGATATGCCAGAGAAGAGAAAAGACAATGTACATGCACGTTTAGATCTTGCCCAAATTTACAGGCATCCAGAACTGGAACTGTTTGAGAATGTCAGAACAGAAAGCTTACTGAAACCAAAAGCATCTTATACACTGTCTATAGAAAACCGTTTATTATTTTGTCAGTGGATTGAAGATTTGAGACTTCCAGATGGATGTGCTTCCAATTTGGGTAGACGTGTAAAGAATGGTCATACTACTGGATTAAAAAGTCATGATTGTCATGTTATAATGGAAAGAATTCTACCCATTAGATTAAGAGGTCTGTTGAATTCTGTGATTTGGGATTCCATAACAGACATGTCTCATTTTTTTCGGGAAATTTGTACGGCTACAGCAGATTATGATTCTCTATGAAAACTTGAAGAAGATGTTGTTGTAATTATATGTAAAGTGGAAAAAAATATTTCTGTAATCTTTCTTTGACTCAATGGAACATTTGATGTTACATTTTCCATATGAAGCCAAATGTGGTGGTCCAGTACAGTTTTGATGGATGTACCCATTTAAAATATTCATTAAAAAATTGAAAAGAAAAGTATGTAACAAAGCATATGTTGAAGGATCTATTGTAGAATCTTATTTGCAAGAGGAAATATCTTTTTTCTGCTCCCATTATTTTGAATCTGAGTATCCTTCAAAACACAACTGAATGGGATGGAACAATAAGAATATTGATGAAATCGACAATCAATTATTTGTTTTCAACCAGCCAGAGCTTGGTTTTGGTGGAGTTTATGAATGCTGGCTTTCGAATGATGAATATCACAGAGCTCAAACGTATGTTCTTCTCAACTGTGAAGAGATGACATCAGTTGTACTGTATGTGTTTATATCACTTATTCTATCATTTATGTTATAGTAAATAACTTTGTTTTTTATAGGTTGTATGATAATCATATCAAGAAACAAATTCCACAAATTACAGCAGCTGCTCTCGAAGAACGCCGACAGAAAAATTTCTCTCAGTGTTTTAAAAAACTGGTAACATAAATTCTCTATCTTTTAGCAACTCATTCAATGTATAGTTTACTATATTGATAATTATTTCACAAATTTTCATGTGTCTCGACATTCTAATAAAATTGACAAATGGCTATGTATATTGAGTAACCCACCTTCCAAACTTATTGAAACTTATAATGAATATGTGGTGAATGGATTTTGATTTCACACACATGCATATGGGGAATCGAAAAAAATAATGAATAGTGGAGTTAGCTTGAGAGGATCTCATCATCGAGAAAATGAAGTTGACTTTTATGGCATACTTAATGAAATCATTGAACTCTGTTATCTTGGACAACATTACATAACCATGTTCAAATTTCGGTGGTTGGATATAGAGAGAGGCGTGCGTGTTCATCTGACTCATGGAATCATCGATATTAAATGTAAAAGTGTTCTCGCAGTAAATGAACCATTCTTATTGACTCAACAGGAACATCATGTTTATTACGCAAAGTACTGTGCTACATCAAGAGACTTGACTGATTGGTGGAGTATAATAAAAATCAAAATTTGAGACAATCAGTTTAGTCAAAGTGAATTTTCTTTCACTGATGTGCAAAGAATTGAAGTTTTTCAAGAGAGTACTCAAAATCAATCTTTTTTACAAAGAGACATTAGTATCGATGATGACACCCCACATTTAAGAGTCGGTGAAGATGATGATGTTAATGATGTCACATATGAATTTGGAATGGTAAGAGATGAAGCAACTGGAACTCGAAAGGATATTGATGATGTTGAGGAGGAATATGAAGATGACATTGACATATATGAATATGATGATGAAGATGAACACTGATAGTATTCCATGGTAGTTATATACAATCATAACTAATATATATGTATATATAATAGTAATTATCAATTATTTTTCTAACAACATTAACATTTTATGTTTCAGATGGACGACGACACATTTCGTGAGTTGGCGAATGCTGACCAGCCTTTCGATGCGGATGAGTTGTTGGCAGATGACCCTCAGCCTGCAGGCGCTCCAGGGAGTACGCAGAGGGGGCGCGGTCTTACACGATTGATGATTCCTGACCCCATCCTCGAGTGACGTCCACGTCTTGGGTTTGATCCACGCACACAGAGGTGTAATAACCTATGTGATAACCTGTGGATTTGACTAAGATTTCATTAATCTATTCACATAATAAATGTTTGTTATTTTTACAGTTTTCCACATATAGCAGTCGGATAGTGAAACGCTATTTTGCTTAACTATTTCTCTCAGCCTTGGACCACATGGGATCAGATTCCCATTGATGTGCAGCAGGCCATGTTCGGCCATTGGTTGGTATGTACGTAAATAAATAATTTTTATTTTGAAAATTATTTCATTTCTAACTTGATATTTTGATTTATTTGTAGGGTTTATGGTATCCGATCGAGGATACCATGCGTGACGCCATCCACGAGGCATGGGAGGTGTCCATGCGTGATCGCTTTCGTCAGTTTTTGCAGAATTTAAGAAAATCTACCATGAAGAAAGCAGGAGTGTCAGTTTTTGACGAGTCATGTAGAGCACACCGACCAAAGTACATTTCTTCCCATGTATGGGATGGATTATGTGCGCACTAGTTGAGTGATGCCTTTTAGAGGAGATCATCGATGGGGAGGCAGAATCGGGGGAGATGAGAGGGGACTCATCGAGCTGGGAGTCGTACTTTTAGTACTCATAGATAGCATCTGGTACGTCCATTATTTATAAATAGTTTATATAACTATAAATATTAACAGTTTATTTTTTATTCTTATAGGCTGTCGAGCACCCCGATATTATGGAGTACGACATATATCGGAGGATGTATAGTGATCCTACTACTGGGGAGCTCAGAGGTGATCGTGAGTGTCACATCGTGGTCAGTATTATTTGTTTTCAAGTTTAAAAATTAACTGCATATAATATATTCATAATTTTAATTTTAAATTGCAACTACAGGAGTCATATGAGGCCGCAGCATCACAGACCCGGCCTGAGAGTCAGGTCGAGTCATCATATCAGACCACTGGCCATCAGTTTGATGAGGCGGCATGGATGAAGGCCACCCAGTATGCCTTTGAGAAGGGCCGGGTAGTTGGTATCAGCTCTCAACTGACTCCCGGAGATTATTATGGCAGTGCTGCGATGTTGGCGTCTAGCTCGAGAGGAGCTCGTTCATCTTCTTCTGCTACACAGTATGAGGATCAGTTGCGATCTCAGACTGCACTGATAGAGAGTCTCTGACAGGAGCAGGAGCAGATGCGTCAGCAGTAGCAGCAGCAGCATGAGGTGGAGCGTCGACGCCAGCAGCAGCTGTACGAGGAGCAGATGAGTCGGTGGCAGCAGCAGCATCAGGAGCAGATGAAGTACATGTGCCAAATCACTTATTCTTTAGGAATGGAGTTTCCTCCACCAGCATCTGCAGATCCCCTCCCCTCCCCCTCCCTGCCTCATTCAGATTAGAGTTTGTTTTTATGTTATAAAGTTTGTTAAATCAAAATACGAATTTTTTTCTATTTGTAGTTTCTATCTCATTATAAAATATTAATAATATAATATTTGGAAATAACAATATTAATATGAATAATAATATTATTTATATTTTATAATATTAAAATTTATATATATATTAAAATTTTATAATATTATAATTTAATTATATTTTTTGTAATATTAAAATTATTTTAATATTTGAATGTAAAATAATTCTATTATTTTTATATTAATTAAAATAACTTATTAATTTTTTTTATTTATGAATTATAATTCTAATATTATTATATTAATTAAAATCATTTATTAATATTCTATTATTTTTTATTTTTGAATTATAATTCTATTATTATTATATTAATTAAAATAATTTATTAATAATTTATTATTTTTATTTGTGAATTATAATTCTATTATTATATTAATTTAAATCATTTATTAATATTTTATTATTTTTTATTTTTGAATTATTATTCTATTATTCTTATATTAATTAAAATAATTTATTAATAATTTATTTTTTTTATTTGTGAATTATAATTATTTTATTATATTAATTAAAATCATTTATTAATATTTTTTTTATTTTTGAATTAAAATTGGATTATTATTATATTAATAAAAATTATTTATTAATATTTTTTTTATTTTTTATAGTATTTGCGACGGGATACTATGCCCGTCGCAAATAGTATTATTATTATATTAATTAAAATAATTTATTAATATTTTTTAAAAAAAAATTTAAAAATACGAATTGCGACGGGGCCGTCGCAATTGGTTTTTGCGACGGGCCTGTCGCAATTAGTATTTGCGACGGACCCATCGCAAATACGATTTTAAAAATTTTTCACAAATATACGGACTAATATTTGCGACGGGAAGGATCGTCGTCGCAAATAATACCTTTCGCGACGGGTCTGTCGCAAATAATTGTTGTTGTGACGCCGTTTTCCACGACGGGCTATTTGCGACGGGCCCCCGTCGCAAAATCCTATTAGCGACGGGATCCCGGCGCAAATGCCCCATCGCAAATTCCATTATTTACAGTAGTGTCCCAAGAAATATGAACCAATGATATGGATTTACCCCAAAGATATTTTACTTGGGAACCCATAATCCGTAATGGTCACTCGAACTTAGACAAATCTAAATCTAACTCCAATTACTCATAATTCATCTCATGAGATAGGTCTGGGGTATAATTATTAAATTTTGATGCATGGAAATTTTAATGGATCGATGTAAACTAGGCTATAAAATCAAGTTGTTATTCGACCATACCAATTCTCTCAGTAATCTCGATAGGTTTGACAAAACTCAGCAAAGCTTCCCCTATATACCAATACTACAGTGACCCAAGTGATATGTCACCTTTCCAAACACACATTCACCCACTCCTAAGTCCAAGGATTTGTGTCTCTGATCAGTATAGGATTTATGGTAGATTTTTTCTATCAACAAACTCTTTATGGTCAATTGATCTTTATTAGACATCTCTTTCACAAGACCTGGTCCCATAAATGAAGTCTCACCCACTTATATTTAGCACAAGGGAAACGTACATGGTTGGATATAAATTTACTCAAAGGGATCCATCTTGATTGAGTATTGTAAACTATTATTATATGATTAGTCCACCAATCCCAAATGGTAATCCAATGAGCCTCCAAAATCCAACATCCAGGCTCGAAGAATGTTTTCCAAAATTTTGTTTTCCCACTCGGTCTAGCCATCTGTTTGAGGATGATATGTCATACTAAGTCTGAAATATGACCCCTTTTCTATCTAAAGTCCTTCCAAAATCCAAGATGAAAAATGGTGGTCCTTGTTTGCGATGATAGTTGATATAAAAGCATAAAGCCACACAATCTTTTGAACATACAGCTGGCCTAGCTCATCCACCTTGGTTGAATCCTTGATCAAAATCAAATGGGATGATTTCCTCATATGGTTAATCACCTCCCAAATGGAATTCCACCCCTGAGGTGTATGAGTAAACCCAATAATGAAATCCATTGATACCTCATCCCACATACAAGAAGGAATGGTGAGTCGAAGAATAAAACCTTAGGGTCTCTAGTTCTCTACTTTAACATACTGGTAAGTATGATACCATGATATGAAGCCAGCAATATCATGATTTATAACTGACCACCAGAACTTTAATTACACATCAAATAACTTATTGGTGGTCCTTTTATGAGTGGAGCACTAAGAACGGTGGTCATCAGACATCACCACCCTCCATAGAGATAACATCAAGAAAAAATTTCCATTAAAACATTGAGTTCCCTCAGAAGATAAATACCACTCAATGTGCATATCCTCACAATTTAGAAGCTATATATACCATTGGGAGAATTCATCATTAGGATAGTCTTCTCAAACCCAATTCATAAGAGAGTAAACCAACAAATTACTAGCCAAGAACATGCCTCTATAATGATTCTTGGTTTCCAGGTGCATCTGCGAAAAATCCCCCATCAATGTCCATTCATCCCTAGACTCCTTAAAGGATTTTATTCTCCCCTTCTGCCTTGTCATCAAATACCACATTACATTTTCCTAAGGTGATGAAAATGTTACTGTGAAACCCATAAATATACTAAACCCATTGATGCAACATCATATTTATATCCATCTAGGATAAAATGTTGTCAAAACTCTTATGATCAGAGTAAACTATAAATTTCTCACCCAAGAGATAGTAACCCCACATCCTCAATGCATGCATCAATAGTTCCTATTCCAAGTCATGAGTTAAGTAGTTATATTTATGTGGATAGATATGGATAGATCTATATGCCACCACATAGTCATATTGCATCATCACACACCCAACACTTATACGTAAATCATCACAATATACTATGTAACCATTTATAAGCTCTGGTGGGATCAAAAACAGGGATAATTTTCTAGCTCCTC
The DNA here is from genome assembly GCA_963277665.1 of Viscum album. Lineage (NCBI taxonomy): Eukaryota > Viridiplantae > Streptophyta > Magnoliopsida > Santalales > Viscaceae > Viscum > Viscum album. Next base: position 1,659,382,957 of record OY728146.1, read on the forward strand.
ATGAGATCCTAAAAACATTCCCAAAAATCTAGGATCTATTCTAACCTTTCCCCTTTTTAGGTAAGCATAGTCATGGGGGAATCAATCTAAGAGAAACCCTTGAAAAAAGTTCTTTTAATATCCTTCTTTCCCTAAGAAACTTATAATATTGAAGAAATTTATTGGTTTTTCCCATCAAATCACTTCTTTGATTTTCTCAGGGTCCACTAAAATTATATACTTGAAAATCACTAGACCCATATCCTTTACTTACCAAATCAAAAAAAATCACTTGGAGAGAATAGCATAATGGCAGTGATCTTGAAGAGTGCCTACAAGAATCTTCAATTGATTACAATGCTCTTATTCCATCTCAAAATAGGCTGGGATTCCATCCAAAAACACTAAGAAAAATGAGAGTAGGTACTTATGGAACACCTAGTTCATATGTTCCATGAAAACCACTATATAATTTTTTATCCTAAATGGCATGACCAAATACTCAATGTTCCAATACCTGTATCGAAAGGATGTATTAAGAACATCTACCTATATAACCCTAACATGATGATACCCAGAGCACAGGTCAATCTTAGAGAACTACCTTTCCCCCTTGAGCTAATCAAAAAAGTATTCAATGAGGTTTAAGGGATAAATATTTTTGATTGTGACCCTTTTCAACTTTTGGTATTGTATACACAACTAGAGGGATCCATCATCCATTTTAGTAAAAATTATTGGGGATACCCATGGTGAGACTCTTGGGTGAATGAACACTTTGGATTAAAAATCAACTAGTTTGATATTTAGTTTCCAAAACTCGGTAGGGTCTATACAATATGAGAAAATATATATTCATTGTGTTCCCAGTTCCAAATAAATGGGGAGATTTGAATCCCATTCTAAAGGTAAACCCAAGAAATCATATAGAAAACCTCTATGAATTCATCTAATACTAAAGAAAACCCATATTAGGAACCTCTATCATTATACACTAAAAAATGTGAAGTGACATGGAAAAATATGATTCCTAAATTTAAAATTGGGGGTGCATCACACCCTAATCAGGGATCCCATTCAACTTGAAAGACCAGAGTACTCCAAGTGGGTTCCAAAAATATGACACTCTGATGATAAAAATCAATGTGCTCCCTAAATCGAACTATCTATTTTTTTCCAAGAATCATGTTAGAGAGTTCTATATTTATATTTAGAAATTATGATTCCAATTGGACCCCTGAAAAGGTTAGTGTGTAGTATGGGAACCAAAAACCCTTCTTTATCTTCTTTCCATGTTCCATAACAAACTCCATAGAACAAGGCATGATCTTAGTTGGTAATTTCAACAATTACACATGGTGGTTAGAAATAAATGAATTATAATCACCCATGTTAAATAAAGTTTTGGTTGTGGATGTACAATAAAAACAGTGCATCGAATAGTCTCCAGTCCTTAATCTGATTATTTTAGCTCCTGATCTATAAAACTAAGGTTTGTTATCTCTATTTGGTCCATGTAATGACTATGAACATATGGATATACATTAATCTAGCTATATTTATAAGAGGATCTAACCCTTCCACAACTCCCAATAGAATGAGAAACCATAACCCTTGATGCACTAGAATGGGATGGCAATTCCCTATGAGTCGAGGAACATGTATCACTTTGAGTTAGTAACACACCCTTAATGAACCTCTATAGGTTAAAAAACACCCACACTTATGGAAGGGTCTAGGTGTAACTATATACATTGATCACACACTGCTTGGACATAAACATTGGTAACATAAAACTAACCCACCATCAATGGTTGCAGAAGAAGGTCGATGGGAAGGGTGGCCTAAAATACCCCCCCCCCCTTCTACTTATACTCGTTGTGATTCTTCTTTAGTCTCAAACATTCCACCACCACATTTCATCACTTCTAAGACTTCCCAAGAGAAACAAGATTTACTAGAATGATCAATCTACACAATCAGGGCTTGATCAACCACCTCAACATATGTATTCAATTTACAAAATAAACCATGGGACAGTATATCCTACTGAACCCCAATTTCAAAATGTTTAACTTTAATATATTCATTAAAAACAACCTTGTGACAAAAACAATCCAATTATATGAATTAGTTAGCAACTTCCAACATGTTTTGGTCCCCATTCTGGAGATCTAGAATCTCTCATGTATTTTCCATAGTGGTCTCATAGATATACTAATTTTTTAAGACAACCTTGAATATATTCTAACCCATATGCTCATGCTTTCTATCATAGACCACTTATTCCCACTATCTACAACTAGGCCTTCCAACATAAAGGATGTGCATATTAATTTAATAGCCTCATGAGTCTTAAGGAACACAAAAATACTATAATCCTTTTGAACCCACTACTCAGTCTCCTAGGGGTCCATGCTACCCCAAAAGTAAGGAGGTTTTTTCTTGAGGAACTCATGATCTTTGTCTTTTTTCAGACCTAGTATGACTTCCTTAGTATAATAAGGACAAGATAATTCTCCCTAATCCAGTTATGAGATATCATGAACCACTACTTACACTAATATCTAATAAAATGGTGGGAAAACATTCTCTCTAACCTCATCCCATGGTTTTCTAGTCAGTCTCCAAGGAGGCATGATGCAACATCAATTAACAAACATGAAGGAAACATCAACACTTTATGCATAAAAATTTTCAGTAATACATTTTTTTTTAAAAATCCAATAAATAAATTTGAAAATATAACAAAAATAATAACATATTAAGAAAATCCACCCCATCTCAGTTTCTAGGCCTAAACTGTATCCTATAACTCACACCCATAGGAGGATTTAACCAAATTTGGAATATCCCATAGTCACCCAAGGCATGTCACGAGGTGTGTTGGCCAGACACCGCACTCACAACCAAAACTTCAAGCCCTGAAATTACATGATATTTTATATCTATACTATCTCCAACAACATGAATGAATGAAATGGAAATCCCTAGTCACTAATACCATTTTTTACAAAACAAATTGGGCTTCTATCTAACCCAACCCTGACCCAGTTTGTGGCATTTCACAAAGGGTGTTTCCAATCCTCACAGGCTGAAAACTAGTTCATGGGCTTCAAAAAAAACCTTTGTAAATGATTCTCCCCATCATAATCAACTATAAACAATCCCCAATAATAGAATCACCTCATGACCAGTGACCATAACCAATAATCATAATGAAAAAATATCAAGGGAACACCACAAGAATTAGTTAATCATTTAACATTTACAACCACAACCAAATTATCCAGAATGGAAATGGTAAAACTAGATAAACTAGCCTCCATGAAACAAGGGTTTTCACACCCTCATTACCTCACCACCAACACCTAACCAATAATGGAACCACTATCATATAGAACCACCATCACCAGAATCAGGAGACTAGCCTTTACTTAGGTCAAACCTAACAATTTCTACATACACATAAGGGTTTATGTAGGCCGTGATCCTAAATTACCAATAGGATACCACCAAAAGATATTAAATGAAATGAAATTTGATTTAAAATTAATATGATAAATTTTTTAATAAATAAAGGATGCAATTTCAATGAAATATGATTTGAGATAAAAGAGGAAATAAATGTGAGAACAAGATGAATGGTAATCATAGAATGAGAACCATAAGAAATCCTTAAGGTACTAGGATTATTAGGGTCCTAGGATCCTTATAATCTCATTAATTACATGTTTTAAATAATGTAATATCACATTCTAAATCCAAAAAATCCCCATCATGTAAGTTTACTTATAGTTGTTATGTAATCCTACTAGGGATACCCGGACTCAACCCTATCGAATCGCTTATAATACTTGACCCATTCTACCAACATAGATAACAATTAATCCCTTTTTTCATATTCTAATCCATACATAAATTAAACCACATGTCATAAAATAGAAATCTCAATAATTCAAAATCATTCTTGGTAAATGACTGTTTACAAAGGGAATACCATTATCAAACATTTCATTCACACGAAAATCCATGGAAAACACCTTTCTCACCACCCAAAAAATTATAAAAACTAATTTAGAAAAAAATAAGTATCATAATAAAATCACAAAATAATGTAAAATAATAGAATCACCTGCCTCTTGATTTTAATCTTCACAAAACATGGGGAAACCCTAAAGTGTACCAAGAAGAGAGCCTAAGGGAAAAATAGAACACCATAACCTGCATGCTTCCCCCAGAGAAATAATATTTATTCCACTTTTTCTCAACATATCTACTAGGTAAAATATAAAACAAGAAATAAGGGAAAAGTAACAAGAAGAAATAAGGAAATATGAATATAGAATCTTACATGATGGTTTCTTGAAAAATACACCCCAAAACCACCCAAGATTTAGAACCCAAGGGAGTGTAAGAGAAGAGGTGTATGCGCCTAGGGATAGAGGATATAATTGGGTGAAAGAGGGATATTATGGTATTAAATTATATTGGGGAATATTGTAATTTAAAAAGTTTTGAATATCCATAAGGCTGCATGGTTTGTCCACACAGTTTACCTAAAGAGGGCATATGACCCTACACCTAGCCATACGGCTTGGATAGTGTCACTATCCTGGTAACACTATTTTCTCTGAGAGGTTTTTATTCCCATGTGTTATTCCATCAGACCTATAAAATTCCTCTTTAGAAGGAACACTATTTGCAGTGGGTTGGTGCGTGGTTTCTAATAACCATGTGTTGATTGTGATAATCCTTATGTTCAACCCAAAGCCCCCATTTTTCTTAAAAACTCCATGGAAACCCATATAAAAAATATAAAACATAAAATAAAACATAAAATATATCAAATGAAACCATAGATGTGACATGAAATATCCTACACCATACATCTCATATCTCATACATGGGGGAATTTCTCAAACCCCATACACTTGTATCTCATATTGGGGGGGTCTTTTAATTACCTATCAAATATTATACACACAAAGGAAAACACACTCTCATTGAGATCACTGCATGAAATAGATATAAAATGGTATTATAACCCACCTCATGATATTACTAACTCGTCTCTAGGGTGCTCGTCACTTAAACCTATCCCCACATCTAAATACACAGTTTCCTTATATCAATCCACTTCAAAACATATCTCAATGTCATATCATTCACAAAATTTTATCATTTAAAACCCATTAGTATTATTTTATCACCCACATGACCATATACTAGGTGCTTTTAGACCCATCTTGATCTCTACCCCTTGGTATAAAGTCATATCTAACATCCCATGACATTCACATAGCTAGTAGGCTCTATCTAACCCTACCTATAACAGTAAATAAAAAAACAAATCTAAATCATTCATTACAACTTGATCAAATTAATTAGGGTTTTCAAATGACATATCTCACAGAGGACCTAATAAATACAATGAAGAGTTTCCATTTCATCTTCATAGACTTCACATAGGCCACGTACCACATCTCCATTATGAGATCTCTTAACCCATTACCTAAATTAAACCATCAATATCACATTGGTTCAATCCTTGAGTACTTATCCCACTCATTTAATTGATTATGAGTCTAATATAAACTCAAGATGGTGTTCAATATCACTTATGAGGTGTATAATAATTATTTTAAACACTAATAGGCCTTATAATCTCACACCTACCCCATAAGAATTAAGAATGTAATATAGCTATGAACATCCCATATCAAGACTGAGAACCCATCCTGAATTTCTTATGACCAATACCAACATCTTCACCCCCTTTAAGACCAAATTGTTAGCCAAATTTATTACCCACAAATATCACAGGTACACAAACTTTGAACATATGAGGACTAAATCCACCCTATCTCAGGTATACCTATTCTTTTTCACTCATTTAATTTTACACCCCTCTAGGTCCAAGTGTCACATGAACACATTTATAGTGAATACCTAATCCAAAAGTGGACGAGACTTCAAGATAGTTTTTATGGGTCAATCAGTACCCTTGATACTTGTTTCTACTCGATGTAAATTTCTAAGGATACAATTCATTTAGAAATTAATAGTTAACCACTCACATATAGAGAGATCACACATAATTTTAACATATATAAATTCATAAACATTAGCAATATTTTTTAGGACAACGTAACTCATACATGGAGTTAATTTTCTTTCTGATCTCTACATATCCTCGTCTAAGAATTTCGAAGATCAAATCATCTCATAAGATACAATATCAAACAATTATATCCATAATAATTAAATATAACCATTTTTAATTAATTATCTAAAATAAAAAGAGGTGTAGCATCCAAAAACTCATTAAGCATTGTACACTCACCAGAACCATACCCAATCGCATGAAAATGGTCCATAATCCACTCTCAACACCATCCCATGAAAAATTCATAACCTCTAACACCTAAACAGACACCAATTTTATCCAATTTAATAAAAAACACATTAAATATTTATAGTTAAATATTACTCCAAACAAATGGTAATTAGTAGTCTGTTTTCATCCTCTTATGTTGTCCATTATCCAAAAATATCAAAAAAAAACCCCATCATTGTGGGATGATTATATAATTCTTCAATGGAATCATCAACAATACCTAACCCAAATCCTCCCAAATAAATGAGATTAATCAAAATATGAATGAAAGGAAATATTGGAAGAGACTCACTATAAATAAATCCATAATTTTACCAAATTATAAAGAAAAATTAAGAAATGAATATAGGTGGGAGAGGAAGGAGGAGGGTGGAATCTGTGATTCCTTAGTTGAGAGAATGAGAGAAAAAATGGGAACGATTTAAAATTGATAGTGGCAAAGGGTAATTTAACTATATTAATGAACCAAGTTCTTTTCATGGTTTGGTGGAATTATTTTCTAAATTTTTCACCAACCATACAACCCTCACTATAAATCCTAGAATAAACTGCAGAGTTCACCAACCTTTGAAACTCGCATGTGAATAGAACTAAAACCAGACATGGTTTGACCATAAAATTTGTTAACACTATTCACTAAATCATGTAACAACTATGAATCTTCCGTTATAAGTTACTTATAGTATTTTTCACATTTCCCTCCAATGGATACTCAAACCATTCACAAGACAACCCATGAATAAAAGTCTAATGCATTGGTTAACCTTGAGTGAATGGTTTTACACATGGATTACCCTAAACCTGTTATTATCTATTCATACTAAACTTTTCGGAATAAAATGAAATTAAAACATCAAAAATAATTTTTCTACTTGGTTTTCAAAAAACCATGTGCAATAAATATGCACTAGAGGGGAAAATATCAAAAATTTAATTCTCAAATAAAAAATCCAAAAATAGAAAACAACCCATAATTTGTTTCTAAAAAAATATAGAAACATATTCTCTAGATGTTCGAACCCTTATAATTATGGTCTAAGTCTCAATTATTGAAACATAACTTTCTTCGGGAATAAAAATTATAATTTCCCATGAATTTATTAACCTATTACAATGTAGGTCACTAAAAAATCCACACTATAATTATTATCATCCCTGAGAAGTACCTAAAATTGTATCCTAATTTCCAATTCATCAAACAATATATGAACCAAACTTTTTTTATTATAAACTGAATCGAATGTGTCACTATCATCCCTACAAAAAGCTAAGATAAACTATATTTTCCTATAAAATCCACAATTTATCCTAAAATTTCATCTTTCATACCCTATATAACATAGATGTTGTAGTTTCTACCAATCCACATCCAATTATATAATAAATCACCATTATTCCTCCCATATTCAACTTTCACTGAAAAATATCATCTTCCACTATCGACACACTATCATATCTGCCAACATTGATGAGTTAAATCTCATAGGTATCATATAATTATGAGAACACACATGTTTATGTTCAAACATGGATCTTGATGTAATTCCACTATTGGATCCACAACCAACCACACTAGTTTTCATACTCATACCATGAGAACCAATACACCATAAATCCAACTCACTATTAAATCACATAAAACCCATATATATATGAATTTTAACATTTGATAACCATTCAATACCATATATAAATTTTAAATCTATTATTGACAAAGGAACCAAATAAAACATGATCTACCTACACACTACCACCCTAGTTCCATCTCAAAAATCCACCAACCAGCCTCACTACATTTTTAACCCTTCTTATATGAGAGTCATGGACCTGAGGCCATTTCAATGCTCGTCTCCATATGAGTATCCTAATCATTGATCAAATAAATCAAAATTATTGACCTCTATATCCAATAAATTTTCCATTGTAAAACATAATAATTGGGCATGTTCAACTCACTCATACCTGATCTCTAATATGAAACAACCATTTCAAAAATTTTCTAGACACCATGAACATCATCATAAAAAAAATTCATGATTTTATCAATAATGAAGGTCACACCCTCCAATAGTTAATGGAGTTCTCCCCACCATATGGCTTCCCTGACACCACTCCTTGAGAGAAATTCTTGGAAGATCCCACTATCACATGTGGGATGCTCCTCCTGATCCATGATCACCCACCTTGTCAATCCCTATCAAGGAACAAGATCTGATCAAACATTACATAGTACATTGATCCATTAAATATGTCATCATCTATCATAGAGGTGAACTTCCATTCTTTCCAAAACTCTGGGAAACTATTCCCACAAGGGGCTCACCAATTATATCATTTCATAGCTCTAAATTGATTGAAAGGTCACACCTCATCCTTAGTCTCATCACAAGTGAGATCATGTATCTAACCTCACTAAATCGACAAAAATATCATTTGAGTAGTCAAAAACTAAGGTCTATTAATCACCACTCTATAATCACACATCTTGGGTTCTCTTGAAACCCAAAAACTTCTCAAAATATATGTACTTGGTCCTAGCACAAATCCACACCCAACCGGGCACTACTCCTAACCATCATTCACTTACCCTCAAACATCAGGGATTTTCAAAGTAAATACATGATAATACCCAACCCTTTCTTCCCAGTTAGTGTGACCCTCTAAATAACCTTCTCATATGTTCCTACCAACTATTCAACTAAATTTCATATGAACTAAATCAGTGTATATTGTTGTACTACCCAATCACACAACCTGACTAACTCTCCCATGAATATCATTTCTTAAAACATAGGATTATTCACCTAAAATACCCCATGCCCCACTGCATGTAAATTTCATATGGATGAATCACTCTCAATGAAACTTTTTAACAATCCCAAGGCATATCGCACATCTCAAATCCATCATCATAAACACCCTCAACCTAGGCATAGTTCTTAAATTATAATTGTCTACCCACACACTAATTATCCTATATCAAACCACCTTGGATCACGACCTAATATTTCATCATAAACCACACCCAAATTTGAAAATGTTTGAAATCTAACTAATCCTACACCCTAAAACCCAACTTCAATACCAAAACCACTAACACTTTGATTGGTTCACATCCCAAAAAATCTAAGGCATTCCACATTCCTTTTCCAACCCTCAATAGGGTATCCTTTTTTCTCATGGAAACTTTGAGGATCACCATTACATCCATGTGCACATAAGGGAATCCCCCAGTGATGATTCATACATGTAAAAATCATATACATTAGTTTTGGTGAAGTATAATTCAAACAAAAATCAATATGGACAAACACCATATAGGTTTTTTACACATTAACTAAAATCATACCCTTATATAAACTATTATCAAGCCATATAATTCCCATATTAACCCTACATGGGTCACTATACATCACTTTCACAGAGGGATTGTATAGTTACTATCAAAGAACATCCCATGAAGGGATCTACATGATCATTCAACAGTAGGAAACATCATGGTTCAATTGAGTAGAATGGCACCAATAAGTTATACAGAAAAACATAATATAACTTTTTTTGACACTTTAAACAATTAAACCCTTTTTTGTCATTGAAATCAACCAAACACAAGTACATAAATATCATGGTTATACTATGTTCCTAAAATGATTCATATATACATGCTTATTGTCACTACAGGATAAAATCCAGAAATCAAATTAATAATCTAAAATTCACACATCATACTTGAATAAATATCTTAAATATAACATCAAAACAAATAAATTAAATATCATATCCCTAGTAACCATGACAACCCTCTAGATAAGTATTCTTGAATGAGTATATTGAGGTCCATCACAAGCTCCAAAATAATTTTTTTACCTATTTACCATATCCCAAAGAATAATAAAAAATAAAAGATTCTTTGATTCCAATTTGTGATTCCTTGTTCTGGATCCACTCACTAGTGTCCCATATAGAGTGTTATGTCACTATAGGTATGTATCTCTATATGTCAAAGGATTCTGACTAGAAGCGAGGGTCTAAGGTGTTCCGATGGGGAGAAAATTACCTCATATTATAGTATAAAAATTGGGGAAAGAAAATAAACTAACAAATAATAAATCATTAAAATATATAGAATCTAATAAATAAGAATCATGTTATAAAAAGTGAAATGTTATTATACAATCATATATCACATTGATCACCTATAGGGTTAATCATGTAAAAAAATAGATAAATAAAAGAAATTAAAACCCATTAAAGTCTACTACTATCGACATAGATCATGTATTGACTCCATCCAAGAAATATAGCTTTTCCATGTAACAATGGGCCTCATACCTACCTATACCTATGATCATGAGGTTTTCTTGGCTACCAATGTTTTAAGGGAATCCATGAAGGGTGTGTGTAAAACTCAATAAGCCACCAAAAATAGTGTCCCTAACATGACCAATAATTTGGAATATACACTATGTGGTATGATCAGAAAAAAATAACATATTAAAAACAATACCATCAACATTTTGGCTTTAAGGTGACACATAGGATTGACCATAAATTCTTCAGTCATAGTAATATGTCATCAAATATGTCACTAGACCATGCTAAGGTGGTGGGAAAAATACACCGTAAAATTTCTAATTTATTAATACTCATAGGGGGGAATATTTCTTGAGAATATCATATCAGGTTAAGGGAAAGAGGCTCTTCCTATAATCTCTTCTAACACATCTGGGGAAAGTGTCCCCTCTTATAATCATATATCTTAAGTTGAGGGGAAAATATTCCCCTCCCGTAATCTCACATCTCAAGTTAGGGAGATAATTAGACCGTCCCATAATATAGTATCTCATATCAAAGGGGAAGGAAACCCCACCCATGGTCCCATATCTTATATAAAGGGGAATATAACTCACCCCATACATCTCATAACTCATACTCAGGGTGGTGGATGTGTCTACCCCATACATCTCATATCTCATACACACTCAATAGAACACTCTCTCCGTTGTACTATCACATAGAATACACATGAAAAGGGTATCTCCCCCCCCCATAAGCTCACCAACCCATATCTTGGGTGTTAGTCACTCAGACCTATCCCCATATCATAATAAATTTTTCAGAATTAATCTAGAATGATATCTCAATATTTCCTTGAATATACGAGAATATCATGTCAAACCCATCAACATTATAATCTCAGCGGAAAGGTAATCCACTAGGGTTCTTCGTACCCATATTAATCTCTACTCATCAACACTAATTCATATCTAATACTCCTTGAAATTTTCACAGCCTTTGGACTCTATCCAGTCCTAGCCTCAAAGGCCTAGTCAAAAACTAATCCAAATCCAACAAAATAAATTATTCCCACTAACCAAGGATCATACCAAGTTGTATTACACTAATAACCCTATAAAGATGATTCCAGGTCACCAAATCAACCTTATGAACTTCATCTGGGTATTTTACTATATCTATCTTATGAGATCTCTTAGCCCATCACCTAGAGAAAACTCTTCAAATCACTTTGCTTCAAGATCATGGGGACTTATCCAATTCATTGAACATTATAATAATACAATCCACCATCAAGGGTTTGGTCCTTCTCATGTGTGAGATGTGAAATATTATTTCCTATCACCACTAATATTAAGCCTCTCACTTCTATCTAACATGACTTTGGTGCGTAAAATAAGCTATGTGCGTCTTATATTAATCCCTAGAACCCATAGTGGGTCTCTTGTGACATCAACCATCATCATTACCCTCTCAGTGACTTAGAATTTAAGAAAATACATTTCCCAAAAATATCGCTAGAGCATTAAATCTGAACCCAAGAAGATCAAATCCACCCTATCTCAGGTCCACCATGTCTCATTCATAGATTAAATTTCATACCCCTCATGGTATAGGTATCCCACAAAACAAATTCATAGGTAATCCCTTACCCATCAGTTGTCTAGTAATCAATATAGTGTAAAAGGTTCTATCATAGCCCTTGACACTTCATTATACTAAAGGGAATTTTTTATGGAAAAAATAATTTTGAAATTCATGGTCAATTTCTCACATGTTGTGGGATCACATATCACATGCACATATAAAATGAATTATATTTAGTGAATATCCCAAGGAGGGGTTGCACCATCGTGAATAGTAGATACACCTATAACTATTGATAGAGATCTTTCTTTAGTGCCTTCAAGATAATATAAATAGTATAAGCTTGCTTCATCAAGATTCCAAACAAGAGATAATGATAGTATTTCTCTTTTCTGAAATTATTCTCACAATTATCAGCCAGTTTTTTCAAACAATAATATCTTAGTCTAACCATAAAATATTTTTATATCTATAAATATGATAAACTAAATATTTTCCCATGATGTTAATTGGTATTTAGGTATTTACTATTCATGGACCATGATCATTAATCATTCTTATACTATAATTGACCCTCTATTTAAGAATAACCATATAGATCATGAAAATTTTAAAAGTTAAGAACTCCTATGATCTGCTCTTGTATTCATGCATGGATATGATGTATCCAATACCTCCATAATGTAGTACTCTACAAAACCTAAGAACCACAAATTTTTTATATTTTAGCTTATTCTATACATAGTACAAATATCTCAAATTGTATAATACTATAAATAAAATCCACTAAACTTTTTATCATAACCATTAGCTTTATTGTGCAGTGCCCCATTATTTTTTTTAGAACAAAAAAAATACTCTAGACATCTTCTTGTGGCATAACACAATCTCTCAAGGTGAAATATCATAAACATTGGAATAACCATACTAAACCTAGAATTCATTTCCTCTATTGAATTTGTACTTTCCGTGATACAGGTCAAAACTATGACATAAACATCTTGTTATCAATGGAACTTATGTAGTGAAGAGATAGTCCCAACAATGTAGATGTTATCAAGTTCAAAAACCCTTAATATTACCCTTATATGGATATCAAATTACCCTTACAAATACTATTATGCGATATTTAGAGACATGGAATAACCATTACATGAGTTGGGTAAACTCACAGATACCCTTAGGTGGCCTTTATTACCATTACGATGGTCACCATTTTACCTTTACATAATTATTGGTACCCTAACATAGTACCCATACCAACCTTAGTTTCCCTTAAACATCTTAAATGTGCTCTTACACAAGCTTCAGAAACTTGGTTATACACATAATTATCATCAATGTACCCTTATACAATCTTGTTTGTTCCTTTTCACAATCTTCAACTACCCTTATGTTGGTAATTAATACCCTTATGTAGTGAGGTTTTAACATAGTTCCCTTACATAGTGTAGTAGTTCACCCTTATGCAGGCTAGAATGTACCTATATGTAGCTCAACTTTACCCTTATGTAAGAGAGATTTACCTTTATGCTGTGAATTTTCTACCCTTACATTGGTAATGTTATTTACAAGTTACCTTTACGTAGGTTGCCATTATTTCTCATGCCTTTATGCGGAAAGACAAATTGTCTCAAAAACATTTTGGAAATTCTCAAGAACACTCAAACCCTCTTCATCCTTCTCAAAAACATATTATATCATCATGAAATTTTCTTCAATTATATCTATCCATAAATACAAGATCAAGTACCATTATAATTAATGTCACAACTAATTTTTAAAAACAATTAAAATCTCATAAATAAATCAAATGGTTAATTAATCCCCCCTTGGATTCATTTTTCAAACAATAATTTACTTTAGACAAACAACTCATCATGAGTCATCAAATTATAGGCCTCCTTAAAGAGAAATATCCTAAAACCACACAGTCAGATAAGGTAATATTTTTCAAAGAATTAAATCTTTTATTGATAACAAATTTTTATCAAAGTGACTTAAATGATCCCCCTAAATTCTCATTCACTTTTCTCTACATTTTTTAAATAACAACAACTTCATATTCACTAAAACATAAATAACCACTTCCTTGAAGTAAATAAGAGTACACTTTTCTCCCACATTGACAATAGAATTCAAATCCATGTGGTGGGGTTCACTAGTAAGAATTAAATCTATAGGTGAAGGATGAACATGAAATTTCAAACATAATTCCACAAACCAATATTTTTTCATAGCTTTGGTAAAAATATGAGAAACCTGATCTTTTTTAGAAATATATTACATATTTTATCTTCACCTTCCACATTTTCTTTGATTAAATGATATCTAGTATAATATTCTTGGATCCTGAAAATTTCATTGGGATTTTAGACAATCCATAGAACATTGATTATTGCATTATATTTTTAGTAGTCTCTCAATATCAATTTTCATATCAGGTTATTATACATACATCCATATCATCTTTGTTCAAGAATGTGTAGCTGATATAAATTCTACCTCAAATGTACTTAGTTTAATTAAATTATTTTTATTATGATAACAACTAAAACATACCTCTCCCATAAAGAGAGTTTCCTCATATGTTGGTCTCTTATCTATATAATCTATTTCCCAATCTAAATATATAAATCCCATCAAGTTAAAATCTACATTGTGTCTATATAGTATCCCATAGTTTTGAGTTACTTTATCATATTTAAATATTATCTTATTATTCAATAGGTGTGACTCTTTAGAATTTCTCTAAAACCATGCACATATATTCATATAATAAGTAATATTTGGCATTGATGTTATTAGATAGAGAAGTCTTCCAAGAAATATTCTAAATTATTTTTAGTTAATGTTGTATCTCGATTCATTATTAAATAATATGTTTTCAAATTTAATAGAAGTTGGAAATTATTTTTTATCTTTCATTCCAATCATTTTCATAAATTCCCCATAATAATTTAATAGAGAAAAAATATAATCTGACTTATGGTCAATATGAAATCCCATAAAGTATGTCAACTCAAAAAAATATACATCTCAAATTTCATTTTCATCTGTATAGAAAACTCTTCACATAGAAACTATATGTCACTAGAAAATATGATGTTATCTAAATAGAAAATTACAATGACAATACCTTTAGGAATCACATTTACGTAATGGTAACTATACAATTTACCTTTTGTAAACATCATATTCCATATAAATCCATCCAATTTATAATACCAAACTCTAGGGTCATGTTTAAAACTATGGAAACCTTTTTCAATCCACATAACATACTACTATCATTATATAAGATAAAAATATCAGGTTGTTGAATATATACTTCTTCCCCAAAGATCAAAATTTAGAAAGGTGCATTTCACATCCATTTGATAAAATTTGAAAAAAAAAATTGTACTAATATTTCCAAGAAAATTATGATAGTCTCCCACTAGTGTAAAATTATCTTCAATGTCAACTAATTCCATTTATGTATAGCCATTTCACACAATCCTAGATTATTATTTAATATATCACCATTCTCATTCATCTTATTTTTGAAAACACACATAGTGTTTATTAAAAAAAATTATGACATGAAATAATAACCCAAGTGGATTTATTATCAGTATAATCAATTTATTAATTTATAGTTTTCATCCACTCCTCATACTCAACTTCTTCCGCCAATTTTTTTTAATTAATTTAAGAAATAAGAGTTGTGTGATCTTCTAGTCACATTCTTCTTGTAGTTTTAATTGGGACCCATCGATTTCGAATGATATTTTTAGTTTCAATATATTTCATAAATTGTTTATACCATTTTCTCTCATTTTTAACAGCTCCTTCATCACCACATTCTTGTTTAGAATCAATATCATCAATGATTAGATCCTTCTCAATGACTTCTTAATTCTTCTATTCTAACATCAACATGACATTTTCCATTTAATCATTTAAATATGAATCAACTATTTTATCTAATATTTAATTCTTTTCAATAATTTATACATAACTATAGCCAAATAGATTATGATTTTTTTCAATAACTATAGCCACTTATATTTGATTGGTATCCCATGAAATTTCCTCCCTAATAATTCTCTATAAATCTGGTCATATTGTTTCCCTTGATTTTTATAATTCAAGTAATTCCAAAAACACTAAATTATTTAACATTTTCCTTTATCTTTCACCACATTCCATGTAGTGTTTTTTATGTTTCTAGTCTCAACAGAAACATGATCTATATGTGTATATAAATACATACATCATATCTCTAGAAATACTTTGAGATGTTGTGTTCGTCTATCATAGTCCTATCTAAACAAAAAATTATATTCCTCTTCCTTTCAATTGGAACGTTTTTTTGTGGATTATATAGTGTTGTATACTAATTATTGATTCCATTTTTTAATATGGTTTTCAAAAACTTACCACATAAACTCATTATAATTTTTTGGTCTCAATTTCTTGATATAGAGACCTAAATCCTTCTCATACTACCCTATAAATATTTCAAATATTTTTACTATCACTGAATTAAGTTTAATAAACCTAAAATCAGTCATTTGAGTATATTCATCAATAAATGTAATTAATTACTAATCACCCATAGGATACTTATATAGCATTAGACCACGTAATTCAGTATAAATCATATTATGTGGTTTGTAATATAGGATGTCCACTCCTTTATGTGATCCATATTCCATTTTCCATTTTTGAAAGTTTTCATTGATTTCTTCCCCATCTCTCTTAATCATAGTTTGATCTCTCATTATATCATGATCTAAAATTTTACTCATACTTATTTTAACATGATGGGAATGACTTCTATGTCATAAGTTGTTTTTATCTTTGACAATCAGGTAACATGAATTGGTAGGATCACCAATTTGGAATAGATCACTATTATCACATGAGTTATCCTTCCATTCCTTGTGATTTTAATGTTACATATATATTTATTGAAACCCACCTTCTATCCATCATCACAAAGTTTATTGAAACTATGTAAAAAAAATTTCATACCATCAAAAAATAATATATCAATAGATTTAATATTTTTGGATTTAATCTCTTCTGATCTAAATCCTTTAATTTTCAAATAATAATAATTTTCAATGGTCACTACTCCACCTTCATGATTCTCAATGTTTCACAAAATATTTTGTGTTGATATTTATGTGGAAAGAACATCCTCTATCATGTATCCATGTCGTGGTTATTATACTTTCATTTAATGAAATATCATCAAAATGTTATTTATATTCCTTCACCTTCTCAATTCCTTTTTGTTTATAAACATTGATAATTTTTTAGGTATAAAAGTCATATAGTTTTCAATAATATGGAACTTCGGATCACAAATTCAAAATATTTCATCTAATAAATATATTTTTTCAATGTTATAAGATAATATGAATTCCTAGTTATTACATTCTTATTTTAAATATATGATCCACCTTTATCAAAATATCTCCCCCTTAAGTCAAGTCCCATCACTGGTAGAGAATGGTTATACTAGAATGAGTACTTTCTATACCCAAACACTTAAAGACACTATTACTATCCTATAAACCTTGATCTTATATACTAATAATAGTTTTTCTGTAAAGGGTGATGATTTTTGATTTCATACACTAGGATTGTTTAAGTTCTAAGGAAAATGATATTATTGAATAATACCTTTTTTCATTTGATTTAGTATCGAATTTTCTACTAGTATTCATTATCTAGGAAGTTCAAGAATTGATTTTAAAAAACAAATTATAGATAATAGGTTAGTTTTTAAATACATCTTTTGTAATATTGACCTTTTATATGGAAACATCTTTTCACCAGGTTTTGCTGATTTAGCCTTTATCTCAACATCTTTATTAAAAATATTTTTCTGATCTTATTGAAATCATTAAAATAATTAAGAAATAATGATTTTTTATTAGACTATTCTCCTTCGTTGGGAGGAATTTTTTCTTCAAGTTTATTAACCATATTCTCCATTTAAACTATATTTAGTTTTTATCTCTTAATCTAATCTGTGTAAATAGACTATTTGTTTCCATATTCCTATTTTATTTTAAATATAAGCCTCTTCTCCTTATTGAGTATTATATTTCTTAAAACAAGCTTCAAATAATTTTTTTTACATGTTTACTATTTATGTTCTTTGACTTTCATAATCTTAACTATTATAGGTATCTAACCCTTTTTCCACACAGCCATGAAATTAGCTTCATATTCTAGTTGTCTATATAATATAGATTTAGCTACATCATATTTTCTTAAAAATATTATTGTTTAACTTTTAAATAACCCCATATTTATTCCACCAAATTTAGTTGAATATTTTCATCTTTAACCACATTTATTATTCTCGGGTTTCACAATATATATCTCATGTTTGTAAAAATTATTTTAAGAAAACTTATAGTGGAATTTCCAATTTTATTACAATTTTAACATCTTGGTGGTACTTTTCCTTTATTATTAATATTTAACCTCTTGAATTTACTTGATAAAATATAATTGATTATATAATAATTTTAATCTTTGTCTTCATCATCAGATCCACTTGATTTATAAATTTAATCTTCTCAAATATTGATCTGTCTCATGTCCAAAAAACCCTTCTCATCTTTGATCTTCTTCATGAAATATATTATGTTTATTATTTCTTAAGTAGAGAAAATTTTATTTAATTAATATATAGTATGATGTTATATATCTTCTAAAGATGAAACTTTAGGATAACATCTGTCAAGAAAATGTCTTATCAATTTTTTGACAATAGTTAAATCATTCATCATTTCTCCAAAACCTAGAATAATACTGAAAATTTCATTTTTTATTATTAAGTAGTCTTCAATGTATTATTTTTCACCCATCTTAATATCTTCAAAATTTCATCACTAAAAAATAAAATTTTTTCTCGATAACTTTCACACTGTCATCATAACTGCATTCTTGTTTATGCATAATTTTCTTCTTATTTTTCAGTCCCATAACCTTTGTATAAACTTTTTATCAAAGAGACATCAAAATTGAATTTTTAGATTTATCATAAACATCCATATTTCTATTATTAACAGACTTAATAGAATAATTTTCACCATTATGTGGTAATTGTATTGTTACTCGATCATTAGAATCAAGTCTAATCGATAATAGATAGGGAAACATCCTATTATTCCAACTATGATTGTTTTTTCTATAGAAATTACGTACACCCATACTATTGAAAAAAAATTAGATTATCCATATTCATCACTTTGTAAATCGTGATAGGGAAAACTCCATCTGATACCAATTGAAGATAACAGGGAGGTGTTGTGCCAATTTGAATGGTGGTTTTTATGGAAACAATTGATTTAGATATTTTTTTAGATACGTCCAGATAATCTGAATAAAATAAGATCACTTCTTCAAGATTCCATACAACAGATAATTTCATACATGATCATTGAGTCAATTCTTATCATAACTCTTGGGCAATTTTTTCATCAAATAATATCTCTATCTACCCACCAAATCTTCCAATATCTACAAAATTAAAAACTAAATATTTACCCATGACATTCCCAAGTGTCTAATTTTTAACTATTCATAACCCATGATCATTCATCCTACATAAACTATGGTTAACCCTTTATTTAAGAATAACTGCATAGTTTATTCATTTTCTAAATGTTAGGAACCCCTAAAATCACCTTCAACATTCATGCATGACTATGAAATTTTTAATAACTCTATGGTACAAAACTCTCCAAAACATCAGAACCAACCATTTTTTGTGGTGCTGCTTCTTATCTAAGGATTAGACATCTCTAAAATGGAATAATACTATAAATACTCTTTATTAACCTTTATAGTATAGAAATTAGATCCATGGTGTAGTGCCCCATTATTTTCCATAAACACGAACACTCAATACATCATATTTTGGTGTAGTATAAACTTGTGTGGCGTAATATTGTAAAATATATCATATCCACATTGAACCTCAAATTAATTACATTTTTTGAATTCATACCTTACATGATTTTGGGACTAGTTATGGCATGAAAATCTCATTATTAATGGAACCTCTACTGTGAGGTGATAATCCAAGCATCAAAGCTAGTATCAAGTTTATAAACCCTTAAGAATACTCTTACATAGATATTAGATTACCCTTACAAGTAACCTTACAATATTTTATAAATATGGAATGACCTTTATGTGAGACGAGAAAGCATATGGATACCCATACATGACCTTTGTTAGCCTTACCCAAGTCACCAGTTTACCATTATTCGCTGCTGAGAACCCATTTAAAGTATACTTACACAACCTCATATGCCTTTATGCAGCCTCAATGTACCCTTATGCAAGATTTGGAAACTTGGTTTTACCCTTACACAGCCTCAAAGTACCCTTACACAATCTAGGTTACACACTCACCGTCAATTACCCTTACATAGGTAATGAATACCCTTATACAATGAAATTTTAACAGGGTACCCTTACATAGTGTTATATTATACCCTTACACAAGATGGAATGTACCTATACAAAGCATTGATGTAATATTTTGCAAGGGAGAAATACCTTTACATAGTATAGTATATAACCTTAGATAGGTAATATAATTTCCAAATTACCTTTAAGTAGGTAGTTAATTAAACTCATACCATTAATCAACTAGATAAATTGTATAAAAAACTTTACTATCATGACATGAACACTTAGAACTATGTCATCCTTCTCAAAAACACATGCTAACATAATGAAACTTTATTTCATGATATTTATCCATACAAACTAGATCAAGAACCATCATAATTAATGTCAAAAATATTGGTTGACAATAATAATAATCTCATAAAAAATGTAACGGTTCTATATTTAATTATACTTTCAATGAAAAACTACCTCAAAAACAGATTTCCCATTCTTTGAAAGCTCTACACATTATCTAACAAACCCATTTAAGCTCACACCATTTCCTTATCTCATATATCAAACCATTACAACAAAAATAATTAATTATAACCATTTATAATTAATTATATAAATTATAATAAAATGGTATGACCACTGAAAACACAAGGTGTAGTATCCAATCACTTGAACCTCAATCAAAAATATATGTAAGGACTATAGTTCACTCCCAGAATTATCCCATGAAAAATATATAACCCTCAACACCCATTCCATTTCGAATTTTATCTGATATAACTAAGAAACCTAAAGAATAAGAGAGTTATGTACCACCAAGAAATAGGATAAATGGAGTTTGTTTATCCTCTAAGGATATCATTTATACACATCTTACAAAATACCCTTCATATTGGGATAATTCTACCATGATCTGGTGGAATTAGAAAAAATCCCTTTCCTAAATCATCCCAAATATTATTCAATAAAGGGATATTAGAGTGAAATTAAATTGACTAAGTGTATCACCCAATATTTTCAAGGAATTCCACTTAATCATGAATAATACTCAAGAAATAAAATTAGGAGGGAGAGTGAGGAAGGTGGGAGATGGATGGGATGGCTTGGTCAATAGAATAAGAGGAGAAAGGGGCTAAAATCAATGGGATAAAAAGTATAACTTCACTATTTTTATAATATGGGTTGTATGAAAGTTTCATCTATAGAAATTACCAAACTGTGTGAAAACCATGAATCCCTCACAAGGAAATGGTCAAATAAGCCACATGGTTTGACCTCATGATTCACCAAACCATTCAACAACCATCCATCTAATAATAGAATAAAACTGAAACCTAGTATGGTTTTTTTCCATGGTTTACCAAATTATGTTCCAACCATATAGAACCCACAATAAAAAATCTATGGTATCTTGTGTGGTCCCCTTTCACGGTTCCCCAAACTATGCTCAAACCATGTGCAAGAGACAACATTCATAACAGTCACCTACATGGTTACCCTAGAATTAAATGGTTTCCACAGGGTTTACTCTAAACCATATGTCACGCAAGAATACTAATAATGCCCTAAAAATGAACTAAAACCCATAAATGTGATGTTTTTTAAATGGTTTTCTATAAACCCTGAGAATTCATTGTGCATCAAAGGGAAAGATTCCAAGATTTCAAAGTTAAAATATAAATTAAAAAAATTAAAAATATCTCGTAATTAAAATTTATTGGGACTCTGAACACATCCAAAAACATTTCCTAGAGATGTTCCAACACATGGATTTCTAATCTGAGTTCCAATACATGAAATTTTCCTTGCTCTCAGACAAAAAATTCAAATTTCATATAAATTTGAAAAAATATATTTACATAGGTCATTAAAATAGAAATAAATAATAATACTTATTGAATATAACTGATCGATTCCAAGTAAGAAATTGTATAGTTGTATATGAAACAAATAACTATATCAAGGACCAAAATGGAGCCATTATTAGCTTTTATCCCAACACACCTCATAAAATAAAACTGATATCCAACTATAATAGGAAACAATGAGAGTACTAAGAGTGTATCCATGTAAAACAACAATCCTAAGACTAAGGATGGAGAAATGAAGGATCGATAATCTCCTAATTCAATCAAATTATAATCTGAGTTAGAATATAGATAATCAGTGCCTCCAAATAAACTAGTCCTCATGAATATGGAAGATTCATCACATGTAGTTGATTGAACCCCACTCCTTTGAATCCCAGATCCAGATAACATCCACTACATCTATGCTCTGGACAAGGTTTCAGTGGAAAAGGAATATCTTAGAGTTTTCCTATGGCTTCTCTTTTACCTCTCTAATATCTAAAATATTAAAGACCCTAATGTTTTAGAGGATATATAAAAAACTGGCACTAGATCCATGAAGACCACTAACATGTTTTGGTATTTGATACAACCAATGTTCAAACCCACCATTGAATTAGAAAGACACACATTAACTCTTAGTAGAGTCCAAAGAACCATTATTTCCAATGAAACAGTATATGGAAAACTGATAATGGAATGTCATTGATTGAATACTATAATTCATAGAAAAATGAGAGATCCTCCCCATATAACCACTCCTCAAGATGATTTGATGACTTCCATATCACGAATAACCTATCCAAACTATCATCTGACCAGTCATATCAGCCTTTGGGAACACCTCAAGATACATTGGCATCTTAAAATTGGTGACATAATACTAAATATCTAAATTCAAATCCTACTCAAAATGACATTTTATTTCTTCATTATCTATAATAATATTATGATAATAGTTAATAATGTTCCGGAAGATAACTATAATATATCACACAACTAGGATCTCCTATGAAAGAGTGATAAGCTATTATTTCCTTGGAACCATTAATGAAAAATAGAGAAACTAATCCCAAAAATGATGATGGATCTTCTACCATGTCACATTTGAAGTCTCACAATAATTGATATAGAAGGTCTATCACTACATGTGTGCACCTCATAAAAACTAAAAACCAATTAAATCCAATGCTCTATCCCTGCTCAGATCAGACCAAATTCCATCTTGACTTCCTCTATCCACCACTTTGTCTCCTGATTGGTGGTAATCACCTTATACTTCAAGAAAATCTGACATTGAACTCACACAATTCCTTACAACATGAATATATCTCCTTAAGTTTGATCTGATTATGATTTTATGAAATGTAATGCTGTAACTCATCATCATAAACCACATGAGGACACTGACCATGAAATATCTCTACAAATACAAAGAAGAATTATATTCCCATGATATGGAATCCATATAAGGTTTTTAAATTAAATTCAATTTTATATCACGAAACATATTACCAAATTTAATCATGTGCTAAAACATGTATAATTCATATAGTACACTTAGGTCAATACCCCATGATTAGTATAATCATATATTAATATGTTCTGTAATCCTATAGTCCTTACATTGGATCATAGGGTCCCTATATTTGTTCTACCTAGTTGGTATGTGTTGACTTTTCATTCCATGTTTAAGAATTTATTAAACTAATAAATATTGTATTGGTGGTGAGTAGGTTCTAACTAAATGGATAATGTGTATAGACCCCATCAATATCCTCTTGGATGGATGTTTGGGTAGATTAATTTTTCTTGTGATTAAAAAACCTAATATTCAAAAAATCTAAACATATATCTAAATGAATACAAAACTAAACTAAGTGAGTAAATCCAATTGAGATGGATGTTTCAGAGTTGTATATTCTATTTGAGTTTATGTGATACAAATTACTTATTTCTAATATCTTTATATTTATACATTTAACTACCACTGATTCTAAATCTAATTAGAATACCATCTGGTCACTTTTGTTTATGTTGGATAGTACTCTAATATTTCTCACAAATTATTCAACATTTAATTCTCTAATTTGATGAATAATTTTCATGAAATTTTATCATTTAATCACTTAGTTAAATACAATGACATTTTTCTCACATATTCAAATTATCTATTTAAGTCATGTTCCCCCACATAAGACCACTTTTTTGGTATTTCTCATACAACATTGAAGTGGAATCCCAAAAGAATATTATTTTCATCAATTAATATATTAATTTACCCAAAATTCACTCTTGTGTCATGTATGATTCTCTCACATGAGTTATCATGTTCAAAACAAATAAATTATTTGATGATATCAAAATTGTTATTACTTAATAGGTATCATAAGAACGTTGTAAATACCTCATATTCATTAATACTAAAAAATATATAATTAAATAAGAATAAATACAATGAAAATAATTTAATTTTTGGTCAAATATGGAAATTAAATGATGGAAATAAAACACATTCACATTCATAAAACTTTGAAACTTTGAAATTATCAAACCATCATGCATACATGATATAAAAAATAATAAATTGAGCTAATTTTGTTCATGTTGAATCAAAGATCAAAAAAAGATGTCACTAATGATCGCTGAATTATAATCATTATTTTATCTATTACTATTCTATAAAACAAAATTCTCATTTGTTTTTTTGATGCACAGGAACCATTATAAAAATCAAACATCATGAAAACCCCATCATATAACATTTATAGGACTTACTTCAAGTAAATACACACCTGAATGACACAAATAAAATATGAATAAATAAATTCCATGAGAAAAACTAAAATATTTTGGTACATGGGGGGATTATAAGCATGCAGAATAGTGGAGATTAGAAGCTTATGTGATGTTGGAGAGGGGTATAGTTATAAAGGATCATAGGGAAGGCGGTGTGCTTGCCTGGCCCTAGTAGGATTTCACAAGGGTAGGAGAACAGATCTTGGATGAGGATTCAATAATTATAAGGTTCTAGGTAGATATGGATATTCATTTCATATCGGATATGCAGGGTTGGTGTGCGCTATCTGGTTTTTTTCCTCATACGGCAAAAAAATATTCCATAAATTCCTAAATTGAGAAACTATTTCACAATTTGTACACATTTTAATGTAACATGGAGTAGAATGTAAGGAATTTTCATGGACAACGCCTTATTCATATTTGTTTTTAAGAAGGTGTTTTCTCAGAGAGCACATTACATAAATCATTTTTGCAGAAATTGCATTCTTCAAAAATGTTTTGAGGAAGACTCTCTCCAATAAGAGAACCTTCTTTGGAAAATTTTAAAGGAGACGCTTTCCAAGAAAGCACCCCCGCCCCGTATTTTTTATTATATATATATATATATATATATATATTAAAAATCGTATTTAACTATTTTTAAATTCAATATTTCTTTAGTTAAACCCAAACACCCCTTTTATAAGGGTGAAACTCTTCACATATTTTTCATATTTTTATGAGGGATTCAAACACCTCTTTTCCTACATTAAATGAATGATATATTATTTTTAAAATCATGTTAATGATAATAATAAATTATTCATAACAAATTATAAATAATTAATTATTATTTAATAATATAATCACTAGTAATTAATAATATGATTAGTTTGATATATAAAAATAATTTTTAATAATTGCCAAAATAATTACTATTATTATTAATAATCAATAAAGTAATTGATTTCTTTAATAATCATTTGGTAATAAAACATTAATAATAATGAAATTATTAAAATATAATAATAATAATAAATAACTAATATTATTATTATTAAAAATATTATTATTAAACGTAAATTTATTGTTCCAGAAAAATTATTTTTTTATTATATTTATGAATAATAATATCTGAAATAGGTTGGGGTCTTGCCGCTTTTTTATTAAAGAAAAAATCTTTTCTAATAAGGTATAGAGGGAACCGATTACATCGCTCATATAACCATAGGCACATAGGCCTATGAAATAAATTTCTCGAAGGCCAAAGAGTAGGAAAAATTCCCAATGGGCATTAAATACCATGCCATGGCTCCTAGGCCCCTAACTCGTAGGTCTTTGGCTTTGCCCATAAAACATCCACCCTTCCCTATGCTCATATGATCCCATACCAAAAAATATTCCATTATGCCATGTTCCTTCCATGTTGTCTTCCTCATCTGAACACACAACTAGAGGTTTCCACCTGTGTCACCACCCACCAGTGGTCACCGCCTACATCCCCACCCCACTATCATCCACATGTGCCCATATAAGTAATCATATCACCTAATATTCCCTCATCAAAATCCTTGTGAACTAACATAAATCGTTCTAGAATCATGATGAAACCTTCCCTCCCATGTGTGCTCACACATAGGGATGAACCCCCCCCCCAAGTAATTGGGACAGCCTCATGTATTAGGTGTGAATCAAACCCAAAGAGAAGAGGATGCATGGGAGAACCACAACCAACAAAGACATGACTCATGTAAAAGAATAATATTATTGTTATTGTTATTGTTAATTAAATTCAGTTTCATACACATGTAGGTAAAAGGAAAACATAGGCATTAGAGGGATTTACCATAAATAATAAAGTTATGATAATAAAGTCATTATAATACTAAATTATTGATAATAATTTCATTATAATAAATTCATGGTAATAAAGACCTAATAATATTTTTATTATTAATAATTTCATGACCCACAAGTCCGAGGATCCAAAAAAAGATAATAAATACATGATATTTATTAAAAGATAATGATTTCTGGATATTATTATTTAAAAATTCATGATAATTATTAATAGATAATAAATTTGAGATAATAATGAAGATATTATTTTTTTAAAATAGCTTGGGATTGATACCCCTTTGATTTGAAAAAATTAAACCACCTTTTAAATAGTGTTGAGAGGTATCCCTTACATGACCTGGAGGACTAGAGGCCAAAAAACAAAGGGACATCACCCAAAGGGCCAGTGGCCTAGAGTAAAAAACATATCCCTAAGGACCATAGTGAGAAGTCTACAACATGTCTTATCACCATTCAAATACCCCCCCCCCCAATAGTCATCATCACATGATTGTAGTTCTAAAAAATTATTCCCCCTACCATGATACATTACATCATAATTGACTAATGTGATGAGGAATGGAACCCATCTATCTACATTGTGGGATTAGGGATATATGATGGGTGTCACTACACCCATCTCTATTTCAATCCTCCCACCTAAGTATTCTTACTTGGATCTATGCTTACATCACCTTATAGTTTATTTTCATATTCAAACAAGTTCCAATTGATAAAGTCACATAGAAGGAAAATCCATTATCTTTTAATGGGTACAGTAGGTGGGATGCTGATTGTTAATGCACATCCTTTAGAATAAGGATTCCCACCTAGAAGTTTCACTTCATTGCCTTCCTGATGTGCCAAATCATTGTCTGGTTCCATTCATTCTTCATGAAACCCACAAATCCATCTCCCAAAGCCCATACCCATGAGTTGCAAACCAATGTAGGAAAATATTTCCTGGATCAAATACCCAATCTAAATTATCCAAAAACAAGAAATCTCACATGCCCATGAAACACCAAATCATTCCCAATCCAGTTCCTTGTCGTGTCATCAACCAACATCCTTCATCACAGCTGCCGCCAAAGAATGTAAGACTATCGCTGATCATCTAGATCCTTTTGAGAAATGTCACACCACATACACCTAAATAATAGTTGTGACCACTAAAAATCACCTGACCTAGGTAATCATGTGACCTTATAGCATCATATCCTAAGGAAATATAGGCCATCACTGAACAGATTCCCACCACTCGACCTAACTCCAACCATGTAAACATTGACCGTCGCTACTCAAAAAAACTTAAGGAATGAATCCAACCACCCCACAACCTCCAAACTTTGTCAAAAATTCATAAGATGACCAGATCGGAATCCAAATGTGAAGTGGAGGAAGTTTTTTTTACTAGATCTGACCCTAAAAGCAGCACACTGGACAATGATAATGATGCCACTCTCATGTCGAAACACCAAGAAAAATTCATTCAGTGAAAGACATAGCTGCTTAAGTCGCACCATGAGGCTATCAGGGATTGTTGGGATGAATAGGACGAGGAATAAGTTAATGATGAAGAATGAATGTTTAGTTGCGTGGTTGTTTCATCGATTGGGGTATAAACTCTAGAAGGTGGAGAAACCTGCATGGGAGAGAGGGTATGGAGAGAATGGAGCCATACATTAATAAAGGCATGATAATTATTAAAATTTCCTAATAATAAAGTCATTATTTTAAAATCATGATAATAAATTCATGATAATAAAGTCCTTATATTATTAGAAATGTCAAGTTGATTATCTTTTATTAAATTCATAATAATAATAATGTTATTATTTTTTATTAATAATACTAATATTATTATTAGTAATGTTAATGAAATGTAGCTTGATTACATCAAACTATGTAAATAAATGTATTGTTATTAAATATTATTAATTACTAATATAATATTAATAATTATCAATTTTATAATATTATTAATATATTTTATTATTATTATCATTAATAGATATAAGTATTAATTATTTTTAATTAATTAATCATAATATATTATTATTTAAATTATTATTAGTAATTCATATATTACTATTGATAATTAATATTTTCTATTTATTATGTTTATGTGATTAATTTTATTTTTAATTATTTTAAAATTTCATAAGTTCAGGTCCTAAATTTTATTTAGAAACTAATTTTAATTTCTAATCTTTAATATTTTAAATTTACCTACATCTTTTAAAGTCTAATGGTTATTTTTTGAAATAATAATGTTTTGTATCAAATATATTTTTATATGTCTATTATTTTTAGGAAAATCATTTTATTTTAAATTATTGTTATGTGTTTAGTGTTTGATTTAAATTTTATTTTGATTTTATTTATATTTTGTATTTTATAATCTTTAAAAGTGTTCTAATTTAAACATGATAAATGTTATTATGTTTCAAGAATGTAACATTAAAATATTATAAAATATAATTTATAGGTATAATGCAAGTGAAACATAAATTGTTGAATAAACATAAAAAATAGTTTAAAATAAAAGTTAATTTTTTAAATATAATAAACAAAAAAAATAATTTAAATGAAACCAATATTATAGATTAAATATATAACATTTACACTTTAAAAAAATTATGTGCATATTTATTGTTAAGTACCTCATTACTAATTACATTATTATTTAAATTATTATAAATATTTAATCATATAAATAATATATCTTAATGATTTAGTTTATAATTTTTAGTAATAATAACATAATTATATTAATAATTTATAATTAATTATGTTAAGTGTTAATGTTGTGTTTTTAATAAAAAATTGTTATGTCATGTAAATTAATTTTTATCTAGTATATTTATAAAATTATTTTTATTTTTCAACTATTCTATATATTTTTATGCTATGTTTTAAGTTTCACATAGATTACACTTATAGTTTATATCTTTTAAGCTTTCAAATTCACCTATAAAAACATAGAAAAACCTATTAATTTTCAAGTTGGTCACTTTAAAAGATTATAACATATAAACTAAAAGTTAAATCTAAATATAACTGAAAACATATACTAAAACCTATAAAAATAGATAAAAATAAATAAATTTAAAATTGATATAATAAAAATTTTAATTTGCCTGGAATAATTATTGTTGACTAAAAACATCATATTAACAATTTGAAAAATTTATGCACATAAAATATTTTATAAATAATATATAAATGAAATTTAAAACATTGACTGTAAAAATAAATAAATAATATAAATACATGGAATGTCAACAAAATTTATAAACAAAAAAACTAATTTACACAATGAATTTAATTTGCAAAAAAATTATACAAATTTTATATGTTAAAAAATAATATTTTGGGTCATTAAAATTAGGTTTTATTACTTTTTATATGAACTTATTATTATTTTCGAATATTTTATTATGTTTATTCGGTCTTTCTTATTTAATTTAGACCGTACTTATAATTTATAATTTATATGCTTTGAAAGTCACCTACTTGAAACATTATTATTTTTCAAGGAGATGGGTTTGAATGACTATAAATTATAAATTATAACTAAAATATAAATGAGATTTTAAACACCAACAAAACATATTAAAAATAATTGGAAATAAAAATAATTTCATAAATATAAAAAAAACAAAACCTAATTTACATGGCACAATACTTATTGTTTAAAAACATGGAATTTGCAATTTAAAATATTTGTGGACTAATTCCTTATTATTTATTATATTATTAATAACAATATTATGAAGTATTATTAATTATTTGTTTATTATTAAATATTATAAATTTCTTTATTAATAAATATATTATTATATAATTAAATATTTATAATAATAACATTAATAATTATGAATAATTATGTAAATAATATAATTATTGATGTTACAAATAATGGAGTTAATAATATAATTAAAAATAAATATTAATTAAATTATTAATACAAAAATATCATTATTAAAAATAATTAGTTTATTAAAAATTTATAATATAATAAATAATCATCTATGATAATCATAATATTAACATAATTATTATTATATTAATAATTAATTAGTTTATTAATATAAATGTTATATATAACCTAGTTATTTTTTATTTTTAATAATACATAATAATAATATAATAATAGGGATTTTAATTTTAAATAATCAAAAATTCAAAAAGAATTTATGTGAATAATTATTATTTCATAATAGTATTTAATAATTTTTATATTATAATTTAGTTGACAATAAAAAGAAAATAATAATTATTTTAATAAATAAACAAAAAATATATTATATTTAAAAATATTATTATTATTATTGTATTAAAATTTTTATTTTTTAATTATAATAATATTTAATACAATTATGTACATCATTGTTATTTTCATCATCGTTATCCATATTTGTATATAAAATAACCAAAAAATATTTTACATAAAACAAAACATTATTTCATAATAATTCATAATAATTATATTATTAATTATTTTAAAATATCTAATTAATAATAGTTTTAAATAAATTTTTTATATTTAGTATTCAAAAATATTCATCATTTGCAATTTCCCATCCCCAAACATTTTTATGTATTATAAAATATTAATAATTATTTATTATTATTAATTAGAATATTAATTGCATCATATAAAAACATTTTTCATTATTAATTGTGGTTTTAATAAATTGATGGTGTTATTAGTAATTATTATGCCTTTATTATATGATATTTATTACATTATTAAATAATAATTATTTATTAAAAATATGTTTTGATTAATCATTTATATTCATTAATGTGTTATTATATATAATATATTATTCATTAAATGATAAAATAGTAGTGTCTGAATCTCATATCAAAAATCTTGAATAGTTATAAAATAGCGCACACTTATAAAAGGGGGGTTTTGGTGAGACAATATGTTATATTTTCTGAATACTTTACCTAAAATACTAACAAATACAAAATTATTTAAATATTTTTGTATTTATATATGTGTGGGTGATAGAGAGGATGATCAAATAGTTTCTAAATCGACCAATTTTAAAAAATTGTTTTTTACCTTGTTTATATGCGAAAATTTGACGCACTTTGATATAAAATGATGATAGACTAGTTTTGTTCCTGGAGGGTGGTGTAGCAATGTGAATGGTCGTGTGATATGTGACATTGTTGGATTGGTGTAACATGTATGATGTGTGATGAGTACGAAGGTTGGGGAGGTTGGGTGTGTGTGGGACTACGAATCGTGACTGGTGAGGCCTTTAACTCCCCATTTATGGTTTTGATCGGTGATGAACCCATGTTTTTGTTGATGCATGTTGAAGTTGAAGGCTAGGGCCACCCAATTTGTTCTCCCTGAAAAACAAAACGTCCAAATTTGAAATTGGGAGAATGACATCGGAGGACTAAAACACGGAATTAATTCTTCTTAAGGAGTGATGAATTTATAAACTAACCTGAAAAAAAACAGTAACAATATTTAACTAAAATAAATTTGGAATTTTGGTCCTCGATTTTCATTATTACTTTAAAATTTAAAAACAAAATATGCAATCAATAAAAAATAGTCAATGAAATTAATAATAATAAATAATGGAATAATAATAATTATTACATTACAATATTAAACTAATAAAAAATATATAATGATAATAGATATAAATATAATTGTTAGATATAATTATATAGATATATGTATGTATATATATATGATTAGATATACAAATAATAATAAAAAAATATTATTATAGTTATAATTCAAATTACACTAATTATAATAATAAAATAATAATAAAACTAATAAATGTTAATAATTTAATGATAATATTAAAATTAATAATACTAATAATAATTATAATATTGATTTAAACAATAAATGATAAAAATATATATATTTATTATATATTAACAACAATAACATATAACTAACACTGAAATGAAACTAACTAAAAATTTAAAAAAAATGAAAAACTAAAAAACAAAGAAAAAAAACAAAAAATATATATGTTTTAACGAAAAAATTAAAAATAAGATAAATATTATTATAAATTTAAATGATTTCCATGTGAATCACTAGTATCCCTTGCCTACCTTAAATTCCAAGCAAAATTTGTGTTGTTATCCAATCAAACTAATGCATTTCCTCACCAATGTTTATCTTCATACATCATCCTAAATCTCAACCGAAGCTTTGATACCATTATATCAAGCATCATCTCTACTATAACCCATGTTAGTATCTTAATAAATCTAAATCCCTCCCCCATGAAGCTTGGATCCAATATCCCATGGGTAAGTGAATAACATGAAGCATATAAAACACACATAATTGGAGGCATTACCCTCAATAATCCTAGGAAGAGTTAAAATAAATCATCAACCAACTCCATGTCATATAAAGAAACAAAAATTCCCAAAAATTGCATGTAATATCATTCATAATAAACTTCCTTAATATATACCAAAATAAGATAGCTCACGTGGTAGTGGCCTCACTAACACCAGCCAACCATCAACCCATGGGCTTGAATGACCAACCTATTCACCCACTCTAACTTGGAAACCAATAAAAATAGTATTTTGATGATATGGGTGAGTATAAAAGTAAAATCTATAGGCTTCTCCCTAGTATATCTCAGGAAAATGTGGAAGAAGAATATTTAATGCTCGATGAATAAATATAAAAACCAATTTATTCCCCATCATTGGTCATCTATGATCCCAAACTCTCATATGTGCATTCACTAAATCCATATCCAAGTATTGCAATATAGTAGTTATGAAAATATATCAAGAATATACCTTACACCCACTTCTCACTACTCTCACTACACTAAGATCCAAACGATATGTTTCCTTGTGTTATCATCACTTTCTTACTTACATATGTGTCAAAAGACCACAAATACATACCATATCACAACCAAAAATACATACCACATAACATATGTAACCTTATACCACATCATGGACACATACCACATTACCTCAGCATAACCACTCCACTAACACATTATTGCAACACATTCGTATTACCTCAACACTATTACATACCATAAATATATAAATACACTTCATCTGGAAGAGAGAGTGGGATAAGGGGAGTATTCGACTCTCTGTACTACCAATATCTTAGAGTTTTGGGGTACACCCAGAACCCAA
Source organism: Viscum album (assembly GCA_963277665.1). Classification (NCBI taxonomy): domain Eukaryota; kingdom Viridiplantae; phylum Streptophyta; class Magnoliopsida; order Santalales; family Viscaceae; genus Viscum; species Viscum album. The sequence continues at coordinate 1,659,417,304 of OY728146.1, forward strand.
AAAATCATTTTGGTGTTGGTTTCATTCCATTAATTGGTTTTTGGTTCATCAGAAATAAAAATACTACAATGAATATATAATAATATACAATCCAAAAATAGGGTTTTCTTTCTATAAATAATCTTATAAAACTATAGCCTATCTCCAGAACATCACCACCAAACATCCACAACTAATGGTGAATAAGATATTCCCTAATGGAATATTTTTATATGATATAATTATGATTTTAATTGTATAGCATGAAAATTGTGATTTGAATGAAAAATAGGGTGTATCATTATGTACAATTATATACGTAACTGAATGATAATTTATATCATTCAATACCGTCTTCTATATAATCTATAATTAACGATCTATTTTGTGAGATAAAATTGGTGGGGATGAGATGTATTCATGTATGTGATACATGAACTGACCATGGAATTTAACTCACAAATTTCTATGCATGAGGGAATAAAAGCTATTGGTTAGTGTCTTTGATAGAATATCTAATAATATCATATGATGACAGTATGGGATAGATTTATTACATCATGATTAAAAAAATCCCCAAGATATGTAGCTCTATTTATCTTTCTTCTTTACATATAAGATGTTATCACATCATCAATGGAAGGATAGATCCCTCTCGTGTGATGAGAGATTCAGTTCAGCCCGTAGATACATCTAGAGGTGGGACATCTTTTGGCTACCACTCTCTGATCTTTATCAAACATATTTGAATCTGTTAAAAGGTGGTGAAGAGGATGAAATAACTTATTTGGTGCAAGTTATTCCAATGTAATATTTATTCATTTCAGTATTTTATATGTAGGTTTTATATATCATGAATGATAGATCCTTGGACAAGGGTTTTAATTGTATCCACTTGATCTGATAATTGTTATTAGACTCAAACAAAACCATTCAGTGGTATTAGAGAATTTCATGCCTAATATTTATAAATTCATGCATTTATGTGAAGAATAATAACAAAAATAGAGCATCATTTTATAGGTTTCTTCAAAAATATATAAAAAGGTTTTAGCCTTATGTATCGAGGATCTATAGAGGTAATGATGACCTTAACGTTACACTTATGATATGTGTAAGGGTAACCAAGGAATTACCCTTACACAGAGTGGTTTCGTAAGGTTCATCACAACAAACCCTTAGGAAAAAAATATTGGATGTGTAATGGTAGTTGTGTTTTTAAATGGGATATGTAAAGGTAACCATCTACTTACAATTACATGATGATGTTTTTTTAATGGTCATAACCTTACTTAGAAGGTATGAATAAGGGTAACCTCTTTCTTATCATTATGAAAATTGTTCTTATTATGATACAACCCTTACACAGAGGTACCAAAAGGTCGCATAAATGTAAATCGAGACATACCCTTAAGTGAAGAGTTCACGTAGAGGTAATATCCTTTGTACTATTACACAAAATGAGTTGTGTAAAGGTAATATTCGTATAACCTTTATGTAATAAATTATATTTAATATATGTAAAGGTAAGTAGTGAATTTCCTTTATATAAGGGATTTTGGATGGCATGTGTAAGGGTAGTCATAATTATTTTAAAATTATTAAAAAATCAACATTTTAAATTATTTAGATGGTTTATAAAATTTTTATAATTCGTTATAAGATTTATTTTGGGATATTTTAATTCATAAAAGTTTTATCATTAATTTATTAAAAAATTATCATTAAATAATTATAAATTCTTTATAATTAATGAAATGTTTAAGAAACATTTTTTCCCAAATTTAACATGTTATTTTTTGAAATACCATTTTACCAAAATATATAGAATGTATTGTGATATAGAAATAGATGTGTTTATTTAGAAATAATATGTAATAATTTATTAATGGTTCTAAATTATGAAATAAGGAATAAATATAAAAAATTTCATTGAATTCATGAATTGTTCATAATAAATTATTTAGAAGGATTCGAAATAAAAAGGGAGCCTTATTTCATTTTTTATTTAAACCACATCAAAATTTATTTTATGATTGATATGATCAAGGATTAAATAATAAATAATTATATGATATTTAGATTATGTAAAATGTTTACATAATATAAATTGTATTATAAATAGTTTATGATTCATATAATATCATATATTAAAAAATTAAATGTCATATATTGAGAATTATAAATGAATTCATATTTTAATGAATATAAAATATTTATATACAAAATTATGGAACGTATATAATGTTAAATATGAAATTATAAAATGGTTTTTAGTAATATTTTATTTATGAGTTTCTCATTAATGTTTAAATCATGTTTAAAGATATGAATTGGTAATTTATTTATGGTTTATTTCAATTTATATTCATTTTGGGTAAATGTTTTAAGAAATTTGAATGTTTTCTATGCTTTGGTTTAATTATTAAACTAGTTCTATAAATATCTTTGAATTATATTCTAATAATGTCCTTATAATGAATTTATTTTTTCCTCTAATATGACAATATTTTTTAACTAAAGTCGTGAACTTGAATTTATTTTTTGAGTACAATTTTATCATATTAGGTTATATAATTATGATTAATTGTATTCTATCTTAAGTAAAATATCCCTAGGTATAGGGACTTAGGGTTGGATTGCCTTCTTACCTTTATGATTATTCATTTTCTAGGATGGTGAATGGAGTTGGATATCTGTAAATTTAGGATTACTCATGTGTATAACTTTTTTCTTTAAATTAAGTGTTCATGTTCCATATGCATATGAGGAATCTGGATATATATGATTCTATTTTACTTTTTTGGGAAAGTAACACAAACTTGTGGGATTTTTAATAATTTAAGAATCAATATTGTTTAAAAATACTAATTACATGGAGGGAATTAGATTCAACACTAAATTTCTCAAATATTGCACACATAAAAGGATATTATATGAGATAAGACGGTGATATGAAAATCACCTTAAAATACTAAGTGTGAGATCCCTTCCAAATAGGCATTTATCAAGACATCGATCATCATACCGAGTAGGTCATTCCATATTTGGGTTCCCATGGATTTTCCTTTATTAGTATATTCTTGGTTCTTGTTTTGGGTTACACTAACTACGAGACGCTAATAGAATTAGGTTACAAGAGGAATGGAGTTGAGTTTATCCATATGATGGATTGGATAAAGGGTTTTCTTCTTGACTATCCAATAGTCATATATGATATAATTGGGACGATACCCTAAATAAATAGATATAAAATGGTAAAAACACTAAAGTGACCCAGAGATTAGTGTCATATGGATTGTGTCCCACTAATGTATGTTACGAAAAATTAAAGGGGTGAATTATTTTAGTAGGATCCCATTTAATAAAATTCTTTATTAAATTTTTAATAAAACATGATACTTATATGATAGAATATTTTTTTAGATTATATTATCATTGTTATCAAGCTAAACTTTATGATCAATCCTTGAAAGGAGAATATTAATGTAATTTAATCCTAATATTGGTAACTTATGAAGGTTTCATAATATAGTTTGGTGACTTAAGACAAGTTATTAATGAAAAATCTATGTGTCAGAATAGTTCTGTTGTAACCAAGTGTGGAAATTGTTCAACAGGTGAATCTATTTTTTTAAAGAAAATGTAGTTATTAATTAAATATTTCAAATACATTTGATCAAAATTGGAAAAAGGAATATTATCCTTCACTCAATATAATTGGGTTTGTAAAATTTTAGTCTCATATACACAATATGATTGGTTATATCAACTAATACTCAATTTTATTGTATATATTGACGAAACAATGAAACTAAATGTTTTGTAATGATTTATTGGTTATAAAAATCAATTATATTATTCTAAAAGACATATTATATTAACTGAATAATTTACAAGTGTTATAAAATATAGAATGTTTAGAAGATGAGAAATAATTTAAGACTATATTTTGATGGATTCATTCATGTAATGGAGATAAATATTTTCTTCATTGATAATTTTGATATTTCAAACTTGGATAAAATTTTCAAATGATGTGTATTTTTATCTCATCAAACTCTTGAGAAGTGAATGTGAACAATAATTGTTTATGCAAAATGATATGGGTGTTTTTAATACACATGGTTTATTATTTGTTTCATTATATTACATACTATAAACATATACTAAAAATTATTTTTTCCAGTTCTGAATTTATCATGTTATCATCTATGGAAATATTTTTACTATAATACCTTATTTGAAGAAAATTTACCTAGTATTATAAAAATGTAGAGAATATATATGAACTAGTCATATTATTTAAAGGTTCTAATAAAAAATATATACATAGTACAAGTAGGTAAAACTTCAAAACAAATGAATAAATGTTGGATGAAAAGTTGAACAATTTTCCTTCAAGAATACTTTCAAGGACATTGAAATCATCGGTTGTTGGAAAGGAAGATTAACAATTCAATATGATTTGATTTTCCAAGATATGCCTAAAAGAGTTTTTGATACTCTTTGGAATTTCCACGTCAGGTATAAATGTTATAGAAATTAATTTTGATAGGTATCTGATACCAAGTTAATATTTTAATATATTATTTTATTTCAAATAAAATTGTTACTAATGTATATAATACCATATATGATATAGTTTATTTATTAAATATTCCTACTGAAGGATATAAATATTATTTCTTAACTAAAAAAGGTTTTCCTATAATATTAAGATGTTATAAAGAAAATATAATGTCTAAGAGGCTAGTGGGAGTATTTTTGGACTTAAATAAGGTCAAAATTAGAAAATAAATAATTACACCAATATGTGATTAACTTGAAATTTACTTAATAAAGGATTCTGGATGTATTGGTAAAAAATAATCTAAGTATTACCATTATTTCAAAGAAATTTTTTGATGTAATAGGGTTCCCATGATAATGATGAAAAACATAGAATGCTTAATAAGTCTATAGTAGAAGATAACATCATAACATTTGATGTTGTGAATTTAATGTGCTTGGAAATGTTCAAGAAGTTGAATAGTTATGAATATGACTCCTAAGTCTCATAAATATTCAAACAATATTGTTTAATATATTTTTATCACCAAAGAGTTTAGTGATAATTTTTTATCAGATTATCATATAGGGATATGACATGGATTAAATATGATGTAATGTGTTAAAAAAACCTATAAAGTGTGTAAAACATAAGTTTCATGTAGTATTTTGTCATATATGTTATTATAAATCAATTATTATGCTAGTTTTCTTAAATATTCTAAAGGATTTTAAAAATATTAAAATTTATCATTAAATAATATCTTCATATTATGAATCCTTCATGTTGGGTATATAAATTTATATATACATGTACATTTCATGATGTTTAAGGATAATTGACCTCTCAGTGTACAACATTTATTTTATACCTAACTTATTTTATTTATTAAGTATTATAGTTTGTGAGGAAGTTTTAAGGTTAGCATGAGCGGAATTATTTTATAGAGATACAGAATATGATCATGGGGAAAAAACAAATAATATGATCCTTTGTGTGTACCGGATGACCTACTATGTATACGACATGGAGTTTCATAAAAATTTCATTGGTATAATAGGGGTACATGGATCATATTTGAGTCCCCATTACCTAATTTTGGATATATATCTAATATGATAACATTTATATTTTGATAACCTATTTATAAAATTCTATATATTAACTTAGTAAATATGGGGATGGTTTGGTGTGTTACTGATCATGTCATCAGTTTGAGCTTAACTAAGATGGTATTTTTCCCCTCATGTGTTGAGTATGACATCATGGCCCTCTAATGAGATAGACCATTGGAGTGTGAAATGATATTATCAGTTTCATATTCACTCAGAGGAATAAATGAAGGAGGAGGCTCTTTTCATCAATACCCCACCATAGTAGGTTGACATGATGATGGGAAGGTTGATACGTTTTGATAATAATTGTGAGTAGAGTGCATGGATTAGAAATAAAGATCATTTAATGATAATAGGATTCAATGAAGTTAATATCAGTAAAGATGAGTACATGAAAACAATGGAAAATATGGCTTATCACTTTGAATGCCTTATAATGGATAATCCAGAAACATAGGTTAGAACTCTCTCTTGGAAAATTTTTAGGGAGGAAATTTCCAATAGGCTTCTGTTTTGATTCAATTATTTTGATATATCTTATAGTGTTTGTAATCCATGGTGAATCTTTATGGTTTATCACTTGTTCCTTAAATGTTTTTTATAATAAAAAAGTAAATATTCAGTCATAAGGATGAATGACATGTGTTGTATTCATTAATCAGATCAATATACACTCATAGAGTCAACAAATATGATTTGGACATATACTATATGCATGATATGTGTCTCATGGTCACTAGAGATCTTAGATAAAGGGTAAATAAGAGAATTCACATTTTCATATGATGAGAACTACTAGAATCAAGTATAAAGATACATGTGTTTGATGGAGATCATGCTAGATCCATTTATAGATTGAGTTGTATTGATTATTTTCTAGAGGTCTCTATTTACTTAAATTTATGTATCTATATATTCATATTTTTTTTATCAACACTATAAAGTCCCATGGTGTTGCATTTTTTGGTTAACTAAATGGGGATTAATTTCAACTCAGATACCTACTCTAAAAGTGCTTTAGAAGTAATCCAAATGTGTTTTGTATGGGTATTCACAAGTTATTACTTATAATGTAATGAAATATGAAGTTAATAATGGATTTCCAAAAAAAATTAATATATTTATGATTTTATTTGTAATTCATGATAATTTTGTTTTGAATAAAAAAAGGTGTATCGTTATATATAGTTGTATATTTAACCAAATGATAATGGTTATCATTCAATATAATATTCCACATAATATACCATTAATAAACTATTTCATGATATGAAATGATAGGGATGGGAATTATTCATGTATATGATACATGAACTTTCAATGGCATTTAACTCATGAATTTTAATGCATGGTTGAAGGAAAGCTATTGTTGAGTCTCTTTGATTTCATATTTAATACTTTCATATGATCTATGTATGGAATAGTGTTTTTCTCTTATGATCAGATAAGAAATCATAATATCTTTAGCTTTATTCATATTCCTTATTTACATGTGAAATGATATCACATCCTGAATGTAAGGATAGATCCCTCTCATGGAATGAGATATTCAGTTTGGCCCATAGACACCTCTAGAGGTGGGATGACTTTTGGATTCCACTATGTATTCTTTATCAAACGTATTCAAAGGTGTTATAAGGTGGAAATGATAATTATAAAATTATTTGGTAAGGTATGTTGATAATTTATTTATTCATTTCAGTATTTTATAAATTGGTTTCATATATTGTGCATGAGAGATCCTTAGACAAGATTTTTTATCATTTCAGATTGATCTGATAGTAATTTTTTAACTCAAAAAAATCCTTCAGTTGGTACTGATAAACACAACAAAAAAACAAGTATAATAGTAGTATAGCAATACCATACCCTCAAACTTATTTTTATTATCAATTAATCATTTGTTCATTTAATAATATCATGTGTTAATTAACCACATTAATTCCATAAAATACCATTCTAGTTGGCCACATTTACATTAATATTTATATTTTAATTACCATGTATTATTCCCACCTATTAATTTTATTTTTTTCAAGAAATTAATTATTTAATACAAATCTATTCACGTTTTATTATATCTATATTGTCAAATCTTTTCAATATGATTTCAAATTCCCTAGAAACTTTGAAACATTAAAGACAATTATCTCATCACATTACCACATAAATAAAACATTACAGCATCCTACAACATCACCTCCAACACTTACTCAGTAAAAAACCACACCAACTATAAAAACCACATCAAATAATAACAATTAATAATAATATAATACATCTTCCTCACTGTAGAGACCCAAAGCTTGGCATACATAGACATTACATTAATTTTTCGGAATACTTAATACATAACAAAAACAGACACCAAAGAACCGTAATAGTTTAGTGTCTTTGGAAACTCGGAATATAATCTTTTAATTTGGTGAAAGATCTTCAACATCTCCCATAAAGATCTTCCTTTTTTTACCTAAAACCTTTCTTTATATCCTGGGGAAAAGAAAACATATAAATGGTGGGCTAAAATGATTATTAAGGGTAAGCATGGAGAAAATAAAACAAACCATATACATTTAAACTTCAAAACATGAGCATAATATTTAAACATCAAAATCTTGAGCAATGACATAAAACAGGGAAGTACATAAGGAATAGATCATAATGGATCACAAATCATGATAAAATTGCATGAGAATAAAACAAGTAATTTTGTAAAACCATTAATCCCATGATATGATTTCCATAGTAGCCAAGGCATTGCTTCCAAGACCATCTTAGAGGACAAAGTCCCTTTCCGAATCGAGTTCACTCCTCATTCCAGTCCTGTAATACTGAACCAGATTAACTTACTGTTCCAGCCATGTCTATATTAGGAGATATAAATATTTACCCAATGCATTGGAGGGAGATATAGGTCCCACCCATCTCATATTTAAGTCATTCTTACATGTGTCACAAAATAAACATACATCATTCATAATAACCCAACAAATAAAATGGGTTTCATAAACATCATCCCATCATAACATAATCCATATAAAAGAAATGGATATCATTTCATCATAAGAAAAATCAAACCATGTAAATAATAGAGACATTATACTTGAAACATACACATATTAAATAATGTCATCTTAGATGGAAAATGGTTTTGATAAAACACTTGAAAAGAATTATTGAGAAAAATATCCTTTCTTATTCAAAATCATTTTATTTTTACAAAATGGCATGCTATTTTAAAGAAATTGATTTTATTGAAAATAATCATGAAATATTTTAGAGTATGCTTCATGAATAAAAGGTGTTATGAAACCATAATAATCTGTTTATGCCGTATAAGTTAAAAAAACATTCTCCTCGTACTTTTGTCGAAAAAGTCAAAAAGTACCACGTATGGTAAACAAAAGAAAGATTTCATCCCTAACACAAAGTAAAAGTAAAAAAAGGGTAAACAGGAATTTAAACATACATGGAATAATATTAAACACTTTATGAAAAACATTTTATGGACATGGATGAAAAATAGAACCCCAGTAAATACTTACGTATAAGCAATCTTGGATAAAAATGAGATTGCAAAATTATCCATTACCTTAGGTACAATTTCTTCCATACGTGTATGAAACTCATGTATAGTGGATTTAAAAATATTATAAACTTGTAAAAGAACTATAATAATATTTATGATATCATATATGATTCACTTATTACTTTATATTACCCATTCTTTTGTGAATTCCATATTAAAGCAGCGTTTTCGGTAATATCGTTTCATTTAAAGTATGTGTTTAGAAAAGTTTTTCTTGATATTATTATTACTTATATCATGATTTAATTAATTCCAGAATGTAAATCATGATTTATATATCATATATATTTATTATATAAATATATAATAGATAGATAAATGAAATGAAATACACCGTTCATGGAGATGGTAGGTCGTACGTACGCATGAATGTTGTTTTCCATTCCTTATTGACTTGAATGGAAGTAAGTAGATGAAATATATATATATATACATAAATCCAGTATATTTTTCATGTCATATATTTCTTTATTATTCATTATATATACTTTATAATCATTCGTGAATGGTTAACATGGAGAATGAATCTCATCGCGTCGTGGAGATGGTAATCCGTACGTACGCAAGAGCGATGATATCATTCCAATAATTATTGAATGGAATTGGAGTTGATGATATCTCAGAATCAGTATCATTTTATAATAATCATATAAAGTTATTCTTTACACCATTATACCCATCCAAGTAAGGTGGTGGTGGAAAAACAGATTACACCACGGTGTGGAGACGATATTCCGTACTTACGCACGCGCAGTGATTTCGTTTTCCGTAGGATGGATAAAAGGTGAATTGGGGTTGTTTAATATTTATAATAACATATCAGTATATTATTGATACTTATTTTATTACTTTATAATGAAACAACTAAAAAAGATGAAGTTGAAGAAGAAAGAAACTTGAAAGAATCGGTAGAAGAGATTACCTCTTCTTCGACGCACCTCCTTTAAACTTCCTATTAAGGCACTACATTTGGTCTTCTGAGGAGACCCAAACCTCTATAATGTTTCTATGGAAGTTGAGAAGGAAAATTTCCAGGGTTTTTCTGAACTTCAAGGCTAAAAAAGTTTTGAATAGAAGAGAGAAGGGGTGCCCTTTTTATAAGGGAAGAGAGGGGCACCTTTGGAAAAACTTAAAATATTATTTTATAATAAAGTCATATTCGGTTTTTAATAGATCCAAATTGATTTATTTTGAAGCTAAGGTGGTTATGGGTATAAATACTCTCAACAAATAGGTTTTAGACAAGTTTAGGTTACTATTTTATCCTTATCATTTAGATTTAACTCTAAGTTATATAATTTAACTTTTACTGTGTCTTCTTGTTTTCTTAGACTATATGGTTAATAAACATACTATAACAAGCCAAACGAACCCCAAGTGGTTAATTATTAATATATATAACCTTATCTAAGTCATTTTTCCGAACCTTAGATTTTTAAGAATAAAATAACAATTAATAATATAATAATTTTTTAAAAACTATTTTATGTCAATTTTGACACTATTTGGTAATTGATTTTTTTAAAAATCATAACAGAATGATTAGTTAAAAAACCATTAATTAGATCAATAATAACAGGTCATATTAACCTAAAAAATTAGTGTAATTTATAAAAAGTCTCAAATTACATTTATTTGGGCATTTATAACATAAATTATGTTAATATTTCGTTAATAAGGTAATTACTGCACCATCATTGTGTCATAAATAAATTAAATTACATAATGTCTAAAAATTTTAAATAAAATACAATTATGTAGGAAATATTTTTATATTTCTAATTAATATTTATAGTTGAATTTATCTTATGTATAACCGTATATTAAAAATGTTTTAGTTATTAAACTTTGATTTTAACTATTTTAACTCTTCTTTAAATAAAATAATAATAAATGTCCTAATCTAATCCAAGTGGACCTAAAGGGTAATATTTTATTCCTAAGGTTGTTTTTGGTCGAATTAAACTTATGTAATAGAATTATGACATGTGTTAGGGTAATAATAATATCATTTTTACCTTTAACTACCCTATTTACTTTTAACCGTGGTAAAAAAAAGTAAAAAGTTATTATTCACCAAAAATTATTTTTATCTTATTGAACCACATTATACTCCTTGATATTAACCGTGTCTCTCTGATTTTTGAAATTCCACTCACAGAAGCGGTAAAATTAAGTTTTATGTAAATTTCCAAATTCTCCTCGGAGGTGGGTAAAAGACGGTGAAAAGTTCAATAAAATTTTTATATATCTAAAATTATTATAAAATGACTCCAATTAATTACATTTAACTTATATAAGTATTATGTATCTATTTTTGACCTAAATTAAATTTAAATAAAATAAATGATTATTTAAATAAAAAGTCTGTTTTTAAATAGTAACCCAGTGTTTTCACTATTCATCAAAATTGAACGTTTTCAAAAAAATACCAAAATTTCACCCTAGGCTAATTTCGATATTATGAATCCAAAAATGATGTCCATTTTGAAAGATAAAATTTATAAAATTTCAAAAAGTGGGTATTACTATTCATAACAGCTAGTTTATATAATATTTTAATAACATATCCTTGTTTAGTGAAACTCGGTATTGCGTACAACACACGCTATCAAAGAAGGTCACGATTGCGTGTAATTCAAGCCAAGTCAGGGTTGCGTGTAGGTAAAGACTCCTTTGTTGTTATATGTAATATAATCCAACCATATTTCAGTTGTACATTGAATATATATATATATACACTCAATGTTGCGTAGAATAACTTCTATCAAACGAACTTGAAATTATGTGTAACACGATCCAAGAATAGTGTTGCATATACTGCAAGATAATATGGTGTTTCATATAGCGCAAGATAATCTTGGTTTATCATACAACACAATACTTGAAATAAATTAAAAATAATATATCTTATAAAATCTCGGGGTGTTACATTCTACCCCCCTTAAAATGAATTTCTCCCTTGAAATTCTTCGGGGTTATAAATGGTTTATTACTTGAGAGTTTCTTTCATATAAACCCACATCGTAAAAAAATACCAAAACATGACTTTAAAAACTAAAGTATGAAACATAACGGTCACCCAAATTAACTAGTCACTCGGTTTCCACATAGGAGAACATAGGTGAAAATATAGATATGAAAGAGAAATCTAACCATCAAGTTCTGATGGAGAGTGGTAGAGAACATGGATATGAAAAAGTAATCAATCACAAAGCCCTAAATTTGTGATGATCTGAGGTACCATCTGATTCATCAGATATAAGATCACCAAGACAACATTTTTGGTTTTCAATATCATTTCCCTAAAGTTGAAAATTTTGAATTAGAAGAAATACTTACTTGATTTTGGTACAATCTCACTGTTTTTTGTGCCTTGAACAATTTCCACTTCATCTCTTAAAGAAATGAAGTTGAATTTGTCTTCCGCGAAGTGTTAGCAGATCATGTGATAGAATGATAGGTCATTCCATCTGTCTCAAACATAAGATTAGAAAAAGTTATATACATAAGTCTATCTATGGTGAGATTAATCATATATGGTTCATATAATGGACCTATACTTCTTATATCATACCACATAATAAATTGAAACTAATTTATACTAACCAGGGACTTCCTGTTGGCCAGTTGTATGCAATAAAGGCCTGTCGCACTTCAGTTGTGGGTTTGATTCCCGCAACCTTGACACAACGGGTTCTCGTTCGTCCTGCAGGTTGTCCTTTTTCTAAATCTTCACCACTATAACATTCCAAAAATAATATCAAAAAAAAAGTTCTATCCTTAAACAATACTATCTGATGTCCAACATAATCCATTCCAATATTTAGGCTTATCCAAAATACATCTGTCCAATCTCATAGTATAAAGAAAATGATTACTGGAAATGCCATCTACCGAGCATGTGAATACCATAATTTATCATACGATATATATTGTTGGTCACATTCCAAACATGTGAATACCTTAATCATGTATTACCATAAAACCTTAGTGAAAACATGAGTACTGTCAAAAGTTAACTCTTTCCACATACTAAAATCCCAAAATTTCTATACGCTCAAACCATGATATCACTTTGTCCTTATATCAGTCCTGATCTCATGAATACTATCATACAAATTATTTTCTCCTTATCCCTTCATTATGTGCATTTCATCTGCTTTCCAATAATATTTCAATCACTTTTCATGGTTACTGGTGCCATAAAATTATTGAAAACCACAATGCACTAATACATATATATTCCGATATTCCACGATACTAAAATGACATTCCACACTACAATTTTGGAATCTCGTTACATAAACACATAATAATTCCACCACATCGTTTTCATACTCAACATCGCCAATAGTGATCACATGTGACTTCCCTTTTCCCTTTTTCTTAAGAGGTTGCTCATTTCTATCATCATTAACCCTTAGATTAGGGAATTTATTAGCATAATGCCCCATTTCCTTGCACTTGAAGCATTGAAGTGTTGGTGGAGCGTTCTCTGTAGTCTTTTCTCTATTCACATCCTTAGAATCCTTTTTCCCATTACTTCGACACTCACCTGCTTGATGTCCTTATTTTCCACACTTGAAACATTTTCTAGTACCTTTTAGAAAATCTCCACCATGCTTCTTTCCACACTTTGAGCATAAAGAAACATTCACCTTCTTTTCAACAATGTTCTGAGGTTTTTCCTTGAACTCCATCTTTATTTTCTTGTCAAAACCATGAGATAGATATGAAACACCAACTTCCAGTTCTACCTTGATAGCACAACGCACAATTTCTTCATAGCTACTGAAGTCTCTTATAGCTAATGCCCTTCGAAGACTTAGTTTTAAGCCACTGAAGAATCTATCAACTTTACTTTCAGGTTGGATGATAAATCCAGATGCATACCTTGAAATCCTTTTAAAATTCGCTTCATATACACCAACAGATTCATTATCCTTTTGCTTAATCTCAAGGAACTCATTTTCCATCTTTGTTCGAAGAATAAAAGGGAAGTACTTATTGAAAAACAAGTTCTTGAACTCGTCCCATTCCATGGATTCAATTTCATCTTAGGGCCTTGTGTTCTTAATTAGAGTCCACCACTGGTCTGCTTCACCTTCTAAACGGTAAATAGCCAAAATGAATTTTTCATGCTCTGAACAGCGAAGTATGTAAAGTGTCTTTTCAATTCTACTTATCTATTGTTCAGCAACAAGTGGATCATAAGACCCACTGAAAGAAGGTGGATGCGCCTCATGAAGGACTCAATAGAATATTGTTCCCTTCTCTACTCATTTGGAAGTCCAAAATGATTCATATCTTGTGTAAGTATAGCAATAAGATTTTTCACTCCATTTCCCATAATATTGGTTTGTTCATGAGGACAATCATTTCATTTCCCATTACATTGATCAACACGGTTCCTTTGGGTTCCAGCCATCGTCTAAAACCCAAAAATAATAGTGTGAGAGGAAAGAATCATGCTAGGTAAAACAACATAATAAAGGGGGATTACATTCAATATCTAACATCTTAGGTTTAATTATAATATCTTTACCATAATTCTAGGACTATAACCTATACTTATACTTAACCTTAGGGACATCCCTAGATATACCTTATAAATATCTCTAGGGATCTCACAAAAGTTTTCGCATCCTAGTTTCCAAAGGTTAACAAAACCTTTCCTCTGATACCAAATGTAGAGACCCAAATCTTAGCATACATGTACATTACATTAATTTTATGGAATACTTAATACATAACAAAAATAGACACCAAAGGACTGTAATAGTTTAGTGTCTTTGGAAACTCAGAATATAATCTTCTAATCTTGGTGAAAGATCTTCAACATCTCCCATAAAGATCTTCTTTTTTTTACCTAAAACCTTTCTTTATATCCTAGGGAAAAGAAAACATATAAACGGTGGGCTCAAATGTTCAGTAAGGGTAAGCATGGAGAAAATAAAACAAACCATATACATTTGAACTTCAAAACATGATCATAATATTTAAACATCAAAATCATGAGCAATGACATAAAACATGGAAGTACATAAGGCATAGATCATAATGGATCATCAATAATGATAAAATAGAATGGGAATAAAACATGTAATTGTGGAAAACCATTAATCACATGATATGATTTCCATAGTAGCCAAGGCATTGCTTCCAAGACCATCTTAGTGGACAAAGTCCCTTTCTGAATCGAGTTCACTCCTCGTTCTAGTCCTGTAATACTGAACCGGATTAACTTACCATTCCAACCATGTCTATCTCATTAGATATAAATCTTTACCCAATTCATTTGAAGGAGATATAGGTCCCACCCATCTCATATTTAAATCATTCTTACGTGTTCCACAAAATAGACATACATCATTCATAATAACCCAACAAATAAAATGGGTTTCATAAACATCATCCCATCATAACATAATCCATATAAAAGAAATGGATATCATTTCATCATAAGAAAAATAAAACCATGTAAATAATAGATACATTATACTTGAAACATACACATATGAAATAATTTCATCTTAGATGGAAAATGGTTTTGATAAAACACTTGAAAAAAAAAATTTAGGAAAATATCCTTTCTTATTCAAAATCATTTTCTTTTCACAAAATTCCATGCAATTTTAAAGAAATGGATTTTATTGAAAATAATAATGAAATATTTTAGAGTATTATTCATGAAGAAAAGGCATTATGAAACCATAAAAATCCGTTTATGCCGTATAAGTTAAAAAAACATTATCCTCGTACTTTTGTCAGAAAAGTCAAAAAGCACCACGTATGGTAAACAAAAGAAAGATTTCATCCATAACACAAAGTAAAAGTAAAACAAGGGTAAACATGACATTAAACCTACATTTAATAATATTAAACACTTTATTAAAAACATTTTATGGACATGGATGAAAAATAGAACCCCAGTAAATACTTACATATAAGCAATCTTAGATAAAAATGAGATTGCAAAATTATCTCTTACCTTAGGTCCAATTTCTTCCGTACGTGTCTGAAACTCTTGTATAGTGGGTTTAAACATATTATTAACATGTAACATAATCATAATAATATTAATGATATCATATATGATTCACATATGACTTTATATTACCCGTTCTTTTGTCAATTCCATGTTGAAGCAGCGTTTTCGGCAAAATCGTTTCATTTAACGTACGTGTTTAGACATGTTGTTCTTCATATTATTATTAAATATATAATGATTTAATTACTTACAGAATGTAAATAATGATTTATATATCATATATGTTTAGTATATATATATAAAATAGATAGATAAATGAAATTAAATATATTGTTCATTGAGACGGTAGGCTGTACGTATGCATGAATGTTGTTTTCCTTTCCTTACTGACTTGAATGGAAGTAAGTAGATGACATATATATATATATATCCAGTAGATTTTTCATGTCATATATTTCTTTATTATTCATTATATATACTTTATAATCATTATTTAATGGTTAACATGGAGAATGAATCTCATCGCATCATGGAGACTGTAATCTGTACGTACGCACGAGCGATGATATCGTTCCCATGATTATTGAATGGAATTGGAGTGGATGATATCTCATAATCAGTATAATGTTATAATAATCATATATAGTTATTATTTACACCATTATACTCATCCAAGTAAGGTGGTGGTGGAAAAACAGATTACACCATGGTGTGGAGACGGTATTCCGTACGTACGCACGCGCGGTGATTTCATTTTCTGTAGGATGTATAGAAGGTTAATTGGGGTTGTTTCATATTTATAATAACATATCAGTATATTATTGATACTTATATTATTAATTTATAATGAAACAACTAAAAAAGAAGAAGTTGAAGAAGAAAGAAACTTGAAAGAATCGGTAGAAGAGATTACCTCTTCTTCGACGCACCTCCTTTAAGCTTCCTCTTAAGGCACTAAATTTGGTGTTTTGAGGAGACCATAACCTCGATAATGTTTCTAGGAAATTTGATAAGGAAAATGGGCAGTGTTTGGCCGAGCTTCAAGGCTCAAAAGGGTGTGAAGAGAAGAGGGAAGGGGTTCCCTTTTAATAAGGTAGGAGAGGGGCACCTTTGGAAAAACTTAAAATAATATTTTATAATAAAGTCATATTCTGTTTTTAATAGATCCAAATTGATTTATTTCTAAGATAAGGTGGGTATGGGTATAAATACTCTCAACCAATAGGATTTACACATGTTTAGGTTACTATTTTATCCTTATCATTTAGATTTAACTCTAAGTTAGATAATTTAACTTTTACCGTGTCTTCTTGTTTTCTTACACTATATGCTTAATAAACATACAATAACAATCCAAAAGAACCCAAAGTGGTTCATTATTAATATATATAACCTTATATAAGTCATTTGGCTGAACCTCAGATTTTTAAGAATAAAATAACAATTAATAATATAATATTTGTTTTAAAAACTATTTTATGTCAATTTTGACACTATTTGGTAATTGATTTTTTTGAAAATAATAACCGCATGATTAGTTCAAAAAAAGTTAATTTAATCAATAATAACAGGTAATATTAACCTTAAAAATTAGTTTAATTTATAAAAAGTTTAAAATTACATTTATTTGGGCATTTATAACATTAATTATGTTAATATTTCATTAATAAGTCAATTACTGCATCATCATTGTGTGACAAATAAATTAAATTAATTAATGTCTAAAACTTATAAATAAAATACCATTATGTATGAATTCTTTTTATATTTCTAATTAATATTTATAGTTGAACTTATCTTATGAATAACCCTATATTAAAAATATTTTAGTTATTAAACTTTGATTTTAACTATTTTAACTCTTCTTTAATTAAAATAATAATAAATGTCTTAATCTAATCCAAGTGGACCTAAAGGGTACTATTTTATTCCTAAGGTTGTTTTTGGTCGAATTACACTTATCCAATAGAATTAGGACATGTGTTAGGGTAATAATAATATCATGTTTACCCTTAACTACCCTATTTACTTTTAACTGTGGTAAATAAAAGTAAAAAGTTACTATTCACCAAAAAATATTTTTATCTTATTGAACCAAGTTTTACTCCTTGATATTAACCACATCTCTCGGATTTTCAAAATTCCACTCACATAAGCGGTAAAATTATGTTTTATGTAAATTTTCAAATTCTCCTAGGAGGTGGGTAAAAGATGGTGAAAAGTTCAATAAAATTTTTATATATCTAAGATTATTATAAAATGACTCCAATGATTTACATTGAACTTATATAAGTATTATGTATATATTTTTACCTAAAATAAATTTAAATAAAATAAATTATTTTTTAAATAAAAAGTCGGTTTTTAAATAGTAACTCATTGTTTTCACTATTCATCAAAAATTGAAAGTTTTCAGAAAAATACCATAATTTCACCCTAAGCTAATTTCGATATTCTGAATCCAAAAATGATGTCCATTTTGAAAGTTAAAATTTATATACTTCCAAAAAATGGGTATTACTATTCATAATGTCTAGATTATATAATATTTTAATAACATATTGTTCTTTAGTGAAACTCGGTATTGCGTACAACACACGCTATCGAGGAAGGTCTTTATTGCGTGTAATGCAAGCCAAGTTAGGGTTGCATGTATGGAAAGATTCCTTTGTTGTTATGTATAATATAATTCAACCATATTTCATTTGCACATTGAATATATATATATATATATACACACACACTCAATGTTGCGTAGAATAAGTTCTATCAAACGAACTTGAAATTTTGTATAACACGATCCAAGAATAGTGTTTCGTATACTACAAGATAATACGGTGTTTCATATAGAGCAAGATAATCTTGGTTTATCATACTACACAAGACATGAAATAAATTAAAAAGAACATATCTTATAAAATCTCAGGGTGTTACACTCACTATAGTAAACATACCATTCATGTTATCACTATCCTCATGTAAAAAAAATAACATAAATTAACAAAAAAGAAACAAATAATATTCTTTTCATATTAAAATATATATTAATCAATTTTTCTAAAGATGACTAGATTGACCAAAAAAATCATATTTCCACACATTCTATTCCTTTACCATATCTGAATTTCTTAACCAAATAAAAACATGATTTATTAAAAAACCAAAAATATACTTTAAATCATTCAATAAATTTAGTCATATTTTAGAAAATAAAAAAATAACATGGAATAACAAGGATAGGATTAGCACATAAACTATCAATAAATTACACATCAATAATATGAAAACAAGTAAAATATATTTTTCACACTTTCCTACTCTAATTTAAATTAAATATTTATATTTATTACTTCAATATTATATCTTTTCCTAAATAAAACATATTCATTATTAGTCTATATTTAATATTTAAATTAAAATGATAAAATTCAAGTCACGTACCTTGCTCAAATTATCAAATAATGAAACAGAAACAAGAATAGGAAACTAATAACAAAATGTTAATTATCTCACAAAAAAGTCACAACCAAATGTATAAAAATTAATATCCTTGTCAAAACCTAACAAAACATTCCCAAAACCAAACACAAAAATTCATCCTAGACTCCTTGAGAAATAATAATAATAAATAAAAAAGTAAAGGTGTGAGAATAAGATCCTTAAATTGAAAGTGGTTAATCACATGAATCTAATAGCTTAAGAATACCACCAAGGGTACCCAATATTACCAAAATTTATCCCTTAGAAATTTTAGGATTTTACTAAGAACAATGGAACTAAATAGAAGAAAAGGTAACCTTTATTTAATAATAAATATTTAAGGGGGAAAACCACATGATTTCAAGACTACATCATATCATAGTGTATATTGGTCAATATATATTTGAATACCAAAACCTTTAAAATATTTTGTGTCACTTAAATCTCCTCCAAATAAATATATTTTAATTTTTTGTAAAAAAACACTTAGTGTTTAGTGGTAACCCTAAAACCAACCACTATAATATATATAGAAACATATTAAAAAAACTAAACCATAATTCAAATTTTATTATGGGGATATTGGATGGAAATCACCACTGAGAATTGAGCATGAAGATAAAAGGCCATGCGCTGATCCCTATTCCACATCACCTAATTTGAATCACCACCATAACCATCATTGAAACCATAATTTTTGGGAACATCTTAAATAATTGTAATTAAACCCTCATCATAACATCACAAAAGAACTACCACGTTAATTAAATCAACCACATAGACACAAAACCACATCTAAACATCATTATAGAGACCAAACACTAGGAATCTCCATGAAAAACCCCTTAAATACCACTATGAAGACCACAATCAATGAAAATATCTATGGAACATTGTAAAAATAGTCAAATTAAAAACAATATTAATGATAAAATAAAAAACCTCTATGAATAATGAAAAAACAATAACAAAACATAATACAAATCACACATTATTTGTTTTCCACCAACTCACCCATTGTCACCATCATAATCCACCTTAGACACCATCATGCTAGTACAAGACAGGGCCTTGGGTTAGTTTTTGGCATAAAGAGTAGTGGAGGATCTCTAAAAGTAATTATTTTCATAGTGAAACCTATGAATATAGATATTCTATGATATAACCAAACACCAAAGGGAGAGACACTAGTATATCAAATACACACTAAACAACCACCGCCGATCTTTTCCTCCGAAAATATCCTAAAACACTAAGAACTCCACTGACCAAGACAATGATGGGTATTGTTTGATTGATCAAGTAGTATTAAAATTAAAGAATATGAGCAATGGATAACAATTTTGAAAAGAAAACATTCTACAAAAATGTGGAATTCGTACATTGAAAGAAAAAACAAAAACTTGATTGAGAGAAAATAGAAAGAGTGAAAGTTGTCTCAGCATCCAGGAAGGGAAAATAAGTAAGGTACAATGTGAAGAAACATTCAGAATACTTAAGTTATAGTAAGAAATGGTTATATAAAGATCCCCATTAGAATAATAATCCATGGAGGTGATAGGATTCCATTATCACCAAATATGTATAAAACCTTATATAAGAGAGGGAGAGAGGAACGCCCTAAGATATATGGGTTCCCTTAAATCTAATCAACTAATTCCTTTATTAAAATTTCCTTTGATCAAAAAACTCATCACAAATACATCAAATCACAACGTGGACCTTCAATATTTTTCTTCAAAACAAAGATCACCAAGAAGAAACACCCAAAAAATCATGCCATTTCCTCCTATCTTTCCAAACCTTCATAAAAAAACACCTATCAAAAAACCTCATAATTTCACACCATGGAAAGGAACTATGTGTTTTTTTACTCTCCCATAGTGGGCATGGATTTCACCTTCAAAACAATCCCACAATACAGTCACCGCCACATCATAGTCTAACACCATGATGTAATTATCCCCTAAAATGTGTGGAATCAACTTTAACTTCTCTCCTTTAAAAATGGAAAAAAACCATAATTAGAACAAAAAAGATGAATTTTCACACACCATGATGTAATTAGAACACCACCACATCATGGTTTACTCTAAGAGATAAGAACATATCTCTTAACTCTTGAAACACTCCCAAAATCTATTCCAACTCCTCTACCATTTACAAACTAGAAGTAAATGTTTAGGAATATGTGGCACTCTATATAAAATTAATCTTAAAAAATTTTCGTCCTCAATAATTAAAATAAAATATAGGAAATAATAATGACTCTTTGAAAACCAAAAAAACCCTATAAGATAACATTCAAATAAGAATCTCATAATTTAAAAATCATGATTATAAAACAAGAGACGGAACAACTAAATCATATCATTATAAAATAAAATGTTGACATCATTACAAAAATAATGATTCAGAATAACCACAAATACTATGTTGTTATCTATGACTCTTTCCCCCACAAATATTACTCCAAACCACTATACCTTCACAAGGAATAAATAAATGGAATGATTTATTCATGAAACACTTTCTCTTAATGATCCTAGATCCCAAAAAGCCACTCAAAATATGTCATATCCTCCTCAAAACCACACTCATACAAATCAATGACATCAGATTCATTAGGTAGATACCTATGAAGCTATGACACATGGAATAATTCTTGAATTCGATCTATCAACAAAGTAAGATCCAACAGATACACTAGTATTACTTCTCCCTCAAATACATTGGGATGTTTTATAAATGAAGAATAAAACTTTTTGCATCTATTGAACCTCCACTACCCATGATGAGGGGAAATATTTAAGAACACATCATCACCAAAATAAAAATTCTGAGCCATACTACTCTTATCATTATATGACTTCTAATAATCCTAATTATCCTTCAAATTATCATGAATATTATGCACCTCCTATTTCTTAATCTGCACAATATACAGTACATGAACATCCAATTCTCGAACCGCAATCTATCATAATGGATATATACAAGGTCTCTAATAGAATAGCTTATAGAGATCCATACAAATGGAAGAGTGGTAGATATTATTATAGTAAAACTCAACCCAAGTTAAATTCTTCACCCACAGACCTCTAAATATGTGTGCTTTATGTCCTCTAGTGTTTTTATTCACATCTCTCTCTACCCATTTTTCTAAGGATGAAATGCAGTATTATTCCAAAACTAACAGAGAAAAGTACAATGAAGACTCTCTCAAACTCAATAGGTAAAACAAGAATATTAGTCAAAAATGATCATCATTGGGGCCTCATGAGTATACACCACATAATTCATATACATCCTCACCAAATATTACACCACACATGACTTTTAGGTCATAAATAAATGATAGAAATTCATTTATTGGTCCACAAAAACATATATAGAATCATGAAAATTGTTTGAATAATGAAAAAGGTCCACAAAATCTAACAAAATATATGCTAATTTATAATAAGGTACAGCCAAAGGATGAAATAAGACCATTGAAACCAAATTCTTATATTTTTTCAACTGATAGACTAAACATTGTGACATGAACTCAGTTATTTGAATCTTTATAACCTACCACCAAAACTGATCTATCAAAGTAAGATACAAATTGAATATACCAGGATATAAACTAGATTTGAGATGTGAAATTAATTAAAAATTACTTCTCTCAATTCTAAGGGAATAAACAGATTCCTGTGAAATAAAACTTGATGGTCACGATACTAAAACCATCACTCAGAAACAATTTCTATAAAAAAAGATCACTTGATACCTATACCTTGGGATAATCTAGATGAGACTCCTCTAACTACTAAATATATTAATAAGGCACTGTCATCTGATATAGAAAAATTCAACCATTTAATTCTTCTTGGAAAAAATAAATCATGGTTGTGATTTTTTTATTTTTTTGTTGATAATGTTTAAGGTTGTTGAAAAATGATGGCTATCAAATAACGAAATAATATTTAGAATTAATGTTTGATCTCATTCAACATAGAAATGTATGATCTCAATGAAGAGGGAGATGTATGATCTTATCCATATGAAAAATTAATAATCTCACATAAGTGAAAAATGTATATTCCCACATAAGGGTTAAATGTCTGGTCTCATGAAAGAGTGAAATGTTTGATCTCATAGAAGAGAAAAATTCCTAATATAAAAAAAAGAGAAAAACTCATGATCTCATGGAAGGGAAAAATATATATTTTTTTGGAATAAAAAATTTTGACCTCATGGGAGTGTGAAATGATTGTTTTTATGAAATCATGAAAATTATGATCTCACAGTGCATGATATTGTCAATTGGTCTCACATAGAAAATGTTTATAAAATGATCTTGTAGAGAGATCCTGTAAAGTGAATGATGATGAATCATGATTGTCAGAGAATCTGTTTGAGAGATCTTTCAAAGTGAAAGATGAAAAAGAATGATTGTATTTTGATCTCATGATAGGATCTCTCAAAACACTCATGATTTTCATTAGACCTCATGATGGTATCTCACGAAGCACTCATGTTTTCCTTTGGATATCTCTATTGATCACAGAAATGACTAGAAGACAACATCATTGACCATGAAATGATTAATATCATAATTGGATCTCACAAAGTTCATGATTTTGAGGTGGTTAAATAGATCTCTATCCATAATTTTTGGAGTTGAAGTGGTGGAATCTTTCCTAAAAATACCTATTTTTCCATCCATAAGAGGTGATGATGTTTTTCATAAAATGATCTATCTAAATAGTCATTAAGATAAGTCTCATGTAAAATGGACATGTTACCATATCTCCAATAGAACAGTCTCACGCACTCATATTTCACAAAAGGTATTAACGCCCAGATTTCAAGAAAAAAGGGTCTCATGCCTGAATATCATACAAAAGGGTTTCATGACTAGATCACATGAAAATGGGTCTCTATCCAGGATCTTAGGCAAAGAACTAAAGGTTTATACACTAGGAACACATGAAAATCATGAAACAATGTCATGTCAGAATCTCATGCAATGGTTACATTCCAGTATCTCATGTAATTAATGAAAGGGGTTACGTTCTAAGATGTCACGCAAGTCTTATGTGCCAAGATCTGGCACAAGGGGTTATGTGTCAGGATCTCATGCAGGGTTTTATCACAAGGGTATCACATAGAGATTTCAAATTATACTCTTATAAAGGATATATGATCTTATATTACCATATGAATAGAATCATTTTCATATCTAAATTCATAAGAAGAAGAAAATTGAGGATCTTATCTATTCAAAAATACTTGCAGAAAGAGTTTTCTCACAACTACATCAATGGAAGTGAAAGGGATACTTGGAATCCATTGAAGATCTTTCTATTTCCAAAACGGACATAATTATTTTCTCTACAACAAATAGTTGTTATTCCATGTTTCTATAAAGTGTAAGTACTGCATCAAGGTGTTTTCATAAAAGTGAAGGAGTGTCCCAAAAATAACATCAACAGAGAATCTACCTGAAATTGGGAATACATTCATTATTTCTAATTAAGGGACCTACATGTCTATATACTATGTATAAATCTTTTCTAGAGCAGTGAGAAAAGGATGAGGATGAAGGTGATCATTTCAATTGGCATTAATCCAATAAAGGAAATATTGATGGAGTGACCCTTGGGAAGTTGTGAGTTTTACCAAAATATTTTAAGGAGGTGATCCTAGTTATATTAGTGATCTATCACGAACCATTTATTGGAAGTGTAAAATATTGGAATTGGAAAATATTGGATTTGGTACATCAGAACACTGTCTTTGTATACACCCTAGATGTATCCCAGTAAGTGTAAACCATGTAAAAATCTATGTTTCCTTCTGATTTCATTTTTTATTTTCTTTTTGTGTGTCATAATAATATAAATTTTGAAAGAATAAGGTCAAACTTAATGATAAAGAGAAAATAAGTGACCCCCATAAAAAATAGATCAAGTTTTAGTTGGGTAATACGATGTTTTAAAATAATATACATACCCTAATTCCCCCACCCCCCCTCAAGGAGTCTAATTCCCTTTTTTTCTTAATAATTAGTATCAAATCATTGGTTAAAATTATTGTATTTTTTTCCTTGACTATGTTTATTCAATTGTTGAAATTGATGTTTAATCTATTCTTATTTCGTTGATCTATTTAAATGGGAATAAATTCCAAGAATAAGCAATGGTTTGGTGAAATTACTCAGTGTGGAAGTATACATAGGAAGAGTGTGATTTATTTGACGGAAAGAATAAATATATCCAATTGTGATACTATTTCCCCATTCAATGATTCATCATGAATGAATGAAGAACCTAACATTACAAGTGATTTTGGAACTGCTGATGATGAATAAATTCCAATAATTCTATTAGTAGATTTTTTCCACATGATAAAGTACTGTATAAAAATTTAAAATATTAAAATAATACTCATGATATTAATATCCCAGTACAGGAAAATTTAGGTTAACAATATAAAAGTTTTAAATAAATGGCTTATTGATATGGCTATTGATCTGAGGGAGAATAATGATTCCCAGGATGAGTAAATAAAAAATATGTACACAATGATAGTGAAAATAAAGGATGATGAAAAGGCAAATAATATGAACTTCAAAGATATTCATAATTTTAAAGCTAGATATGATGTTCTCATTGTACACCTATCTGAATTGGTTCAAGAAAACTGAAGGCTATAATAGTAGAATGCATACTGTAATTAGTCTATTGATCCAAAAAATCTAATATAAAAGAAAAAGTTAACCTAATGGTTGATATCTCCTAGGAATTAGAAATTTATATGTCTATCAAGAGAGAAATAAATGATTAACACAAATTACCGGAAAATAAGAATAAATAATGGTGAAAATAAATAGAATCAGTGAAGAAAATGGTGGTGTAATCTAATTCCAAATACAATCCCAAATTCAAGGATGATTTTCATTTATTGTTTGACTATAATTTGTAAGGTAGTAATGAAATAAATAAAAATATGATATTTTATAATGAAAACATGAAATGATTGTCTCGTCATAAAGGCCATGCAGTTTGGGAAAATATGGTATTGGATATGATGAACCCTCTCCCATACATGATAGAAAAACATTCATGGACTATTCCAAAAATAGGAAAAATATTGTAGGTGATGGAAAAAAGACCTTGAAAGGTTTATATATGAAGTAATGAAAACCTATTCTATTTCTATAGTATGACTAGTCATATATCAATATTTTTTATGAGGGTTCTAAATATATTTCATATTTTCAAGAAAAAATATTTATAAATTTTATAATTATCATATGTTTCATAAGAAATATGAAAGAAGATTATTTCAGAATAATGTAGTTAGAAAATGATAATATTATGGAGGATAGGGACAAACCATGAGTATGTTTCAATAAGCCTGAGGGATTAATTTCATAAGAAAAACTTTGGATGCATTAACATATTAGCCAATAAATGATGATGTGATGTATTTTTTAATAAGAGATGTTTTATATGTTCTAATAATGGGAATTTGGAAAGATATTTTAGTTGTTAGAAATTATGGAAGTTGATGGAACCAAAAATGATATCTTCAACTCTAGTCATGTATAATGAGAATTACTCTTCTGGAATACAACTTTCTATGTTGGAAAGGTGGTTCAAAGTCTTGTAGGAAACACAAGAAGCACAACAAAATGTGTACGAAGAACCTTCTCTATTACACTCACAACATCTCTCTTGAAAAGGATATGAACATACAATGGAAGAATAAAGGAGGATATGCTATATTTGTAATTAAAAATAATTAATGTTCAGTGAAAGAATCACTCTAAACACATTAGGTTGTTTTGACATGGATAACAAAAAAATAAAACTAAATAAATGAAGCCTTGATGAATTCACATTTCATACCATAAGATGATAAGTGAAGGAAATATAAATATCTCTCTAATGAAAGATGAAGCAAGAAAATATGACTAGTGTATATATTCTTTCTCAAAGAAAGAATCAATAAAAATTATGTATAAGTGGTGTGATAAAGAAAGAAACTTGTACCAGTGTGTTAAAATCGAAAATTATGAAAAAGAAAAAGACTAGAAAATATACATATTAGAAGAAGAATGGTTATGTGGTTAAATAATGTCTAGTTATATGGAAAGAATAGTTTAAGTTGTCTAGGCAGTTGGAATAAGAATAAAAATAGTACAGTGTTTTGCAATAAAAAATTGTTCATAATCAGTCACAATCTTCTTCTTGGGGATTATAGATGTACCCCACTCTATATGCATTAAAAATTCTTATATGTGTGTGAATTTGTATAGGATAATGGGGATTATACAATTCATGGTGTGTTTGTGTGATGAAAGGGAACAAATTCATATTTTTAATGGAGATACAAGCCATAATAAAAATATGAACTCTTGAAATTTTCATATGGTATGAGATTCAACAAAATGGTATCGATTGATTTACGGATATCAAATAATCTGGTGTTATTCAAATGTCAACCTATTATGTATCATGGGATAATAATAAAAATTTTACCATAGGGGGAAATTAATTTTTATTTATTATAATTTTAGGAGATACAAGAATAATATGTGAAGATTATTGAAAATATGATTCATGGATATCATTGAATAAGGTGAGGTAAATTCATAAATGAAGGAATCCCCTATTAAATTCTATGAGAAAGGGGGATGTTTACATGAAGTCTCTGATTGGTATCCATTTTTTTAATTCATGTGATATAAACCTTACCAAAAATAAAGTCCATAACTAATGGAAAAAAAGAACATTGTATTAAAGTATCATTATATCAAAGAGAAGGTGGAGAAAGGGATTATGAATTTAGAATATACACCTACAGAACTATAGGTTGAAGAAATTTTGAGGAATTATTTATACAAAGAGTAATTTTAGCTACGTCAACAGGATATTGTAGTTCGGCTGACTCCTCACACTAGAAAAAGTGTGGGTGTGGGACCCCCTCTCCCTGAGGTATGATTTTTTTCCCTTAAAATGTTTATCTATGTTCATTTCCCTATTGCAGATCATAAGGAATTTTTATTCAGGTTCGTTGAAAAGGGGGGGAATTTGTGGCTATAAAATGGGTAGAAAGTGTATTAATCATGACAGGGGGATAAGCTGATAGTTGTAGTAGTTAAGTAGGGTGATTTTTAAATTTTATGATGATAAAGATGATCAATCAAAGAATATATATCATGATAGGTGGGGTTTGTAGGGAAATTTATTGACCTTTTTTTAGGAAGAAGTGATTCATTGATGAAATTTTCATACTATTCATGTTCTTCATGTTGAACATGGATGTTGTGGGTTTATAGTATGTTTTATATAAAATCTTAATCACTATTTGGGGTTTCAGGATTAAAATCATTTCGCATGAACCTGAGTTTTCAAAAAAAAAATATTCGTGAATATTATATGTGTTGTTAACAAACCCAACGGAGAATATTTTTGGAAAAAATCCTCAAGGTTCTTTTGGGTATGTTGTGTTTTTTAAAAATTATTATGTTTTTTATGAATGCTATATTTCAAATAAATCATGAAGATTTAGCATGAATTTTTGATCTCACACAAGAGAGAAATGCTTCAGCTTACAGAAGAGAAAAATGTCTTATCTTGTGCAAGTGTGAAATGTATTATCTCACATAAGTGTAAAATTTATGATCTCACATAGGTGTGAAATTTCATATATCATGAAAGTGAAAAAAAATATCTAATAAAAGATAGAAATGCCTCATATCACAGAAGTGAGAAATGTCTTATCTCGTGAAAGATCAAAATTTCTGATGTCATCGAAGAGTGAAATTTATGATCTTGTCGGAGTGAGAAATGATTGATCTTGTGAATGATTCAAATTTATGATCTCATGGATCACAAGAGTCTGAAATAATCTCATGGATTGTGTATTTATGAATGGATCTTGCAAAGAGATTTCACAATGAGCATAATGACAAAACGTGGTTGTCAAAGAATTTCTCATAGAGATCTTATAAAGCACATGATGAAAAATCCTTATTATCATTGGATCTCGTGATGGGATCTTTTGAAGCACTCATAATTTTATTTGGAACCTGTGATGGTATCACATGAATCATTCGTGATTTTATTTGGATCTCATAACGGATCACACGAATCACTAGAAGACAACATTTTTGACTATCACATGATATTCAATTGATCTCGTGATGGGATCTCACAAAGTTTAAGATTTTTGGACAGTGAAACCAATGGTTGTCCATGATTTATAGAGTTAATGTGGTGTACTCTCCCCTATAAATAACCAGTGACCCATCCATAATAGGTGGAAGATCTCTTCTTAAAAGGATCTATCTAATGCAATGTCAGGGGATGTCTCACACAAAATGGTCTCATAGATGGATCTCACACAAAAGGGTCTCATTCCTAGATATCATCAAAAAAGGTATCATGATTGGATCAGTCTCAAAATTATTTTGTTCTTGGGTCTCACACAAAAGGGTCTCACACTCAAATCTCACCCAAAAGGTTTTACACTTGGATCTCACATAAAAGGGCCTCATTCCCAGATCTCATACAAAGAATGAATGTGTTAGATGCCATCATCTTCACAAAGAATGAAAAGGGTATCATGTTAGGATATTTACCAATATTTATGCTCTAGTATCTCACGTAAACCACAAAATTGGTTATGTGTTAGGACCTCACGCAAGGGATGCATGCTAGGATCTCACACAAGGGGTTACGTGCTAGGATCTCGCATGAGGGGTTATGTGATAGGGAAAGGTATAGGGTTATCACAGTAAATTATTATGCAATAATAAATGAACCATCATTATCCTATGAAAAGTATCATTTTCATATTTAAATTCATAATAATAAAAAGGAATTGTATCTTTTCCATTCGACAATACTTGTATAATTATTTTATTCACTACTACACCCACGGTCATGAAAGGAAGACCTGGCATCTAGTGAAGATCTTTCTAGATCCAAAGTAGATATATTTATTGTGTATACAGTAAATAAAATTTTGTTCTATGTTTCTGTAAAATGTATGTTCTACATGAAGGTGCTTTCACAGAAGTGAATGAGAATCCTAGAAAGAAATTTAACAGAAAATCTGCCTACAATTAAAGATGCATCCATTATTTCAAATGAGGGTACCTACATGTCCATAAACTATGTATGAATCATTTTTAGAGAAGTTAGAAAAGGAATAGGAATAAGGTGATCACTTCCACTATAAGTGATCCATTGAATAAAATATTGAGGGATTGACCTTTGGAAGTAGGGATATGTCCTTAAATCTTATAAGGGAGTGAGCCTTGGAATAGAAGTGATTTATCCTGAACCTTGTACTAGTGGTGAGATTTAGTGGATTTGGTATATCAAAACATTTCTATTGTATTATCATTGGACATGGCCCAATAAGGTATAACTAAGTAAAAATATATATGTGTCTTTGTGCTTAATTTATTTCTATAATTTATATGCATCATCAATAAATAATTTTGGAAAGGATCAGATTATAATTAACATCATTGAGAAAAAAATAGTGACTCTTGTAATAAATAGGTCAATATATAATGAGGTAAAGAGAAGTTTTATAATAATATTCATACCCAAATTCACACCCCCCCTCCCCTCTTAGGGAATCTAATCCCCTTTACATAAAAATAATTAGTATCAAATAATAGGTTAATTTTATTGTATTTGTTTTCTCTAAAAGGTTTATTAGATTGTTTAAATTAAAGTTTCAGTCTAACTTATTTCTGTTATCTATGGAAAATGTAATAACTTCATAGAAGAAACAAAAGTATAATGTAATTACTCAGTGCGGAAGTATCTATAGAAAGAGTGTGATTCTGTTGAGGGAAAGTAAGAACTTATCAATTTTGATATTATTTCCCCATTAAATGATTTTGTAGGAATGAATGAATAACCTAACATGACAAGTGGTGTTGGAACTACTGATGAGGAAGAAGTTACAGGAAGGATATTAGTATATTTTTTCAACAATAAAATGTAATTGGATTATAAATTAAAACGTAAAAATAATTCTCAAGATATTCAAATCCAAGAACTGTAAATTCATGTCCTCAAGTTAAAAGATTTAAATAAAAGGTTTTTTGATTTGGATACTGATCCAGTAGAGAAAAATAATTACCAAGATGGAGAACTGTAAAAGTTTTCCACAGATATAGAGAAACCCACAACTGATTAAAATGGATATAATTTTAACTCAGAATGAATTAAGAAATTGGAAACCATAAATGATGTTCTTATTATACACCTATCTGAACTGGTTTAGGATAACCAAAGTCTACAATATGATAATAAATGTTGTAATGATTACTCATAAAAGTCCTAAAATAAAGAATCAATATTACATGATGGATAATATCTCCCAATAATTGGAAGATAATATTTCTATCAAGAGAAAAATAAATTATCAACTCAAATAACAGGAAAAAAAGATTCAAACCATAGGATAAAATCTGGAATCAATTTAGAATGAATTGAAGCAATATAATACCAAATCCAAGACCAAATTTAAGGATTCTTTGCATTTGTTAATTGAATATCCTTTGGAAGGTAGTAACAAAATGAAAATAAAATATTCTATTTTAGAGGGAAACATTAAATGATTGTCTCATACAAAATTTTGTGCTATTTTTGGAAATTAGGTATTTGATATGAGAACCCTCTCTCATCCATGAGAGGAAAATAGCTGCGAATAGTTCCAGAAATAGGAAATATTTTATAAGATATGGAAATATATCTAAAAATTATTTTACATGAATTAATGAAACATAAACTATTTCTATGGAATGGATAGTCTTATATATCATTCTTTTTCTCTAAAGAACTAGAATATATTTCATGTTGTAATGACAAAAATATTTCTAAATTTGAGAATAAGAAAAAAATTCTTGAGAAATATAAAAGGGAAGCCTCTGGAAAAACTGTAGTCAGGAAATTCTACTATTGTGGAAGATAGGGACACACCATGATTATGTGTCAAGATTCCCATGGGAACAATTTTATAAGAAAAAATCTGGAGGAATCACTATCTTAGATGAGAGATAATGACTTGTGGTATATTTTTACTGAGAGATGTTTTCTTTTTTATAACCACGGGAATTTGGAAAGAGATTGTAGCTTGAAAAAAGTAGGGAAGGTGAAGGAACATGGAATTATATCTTTAACTCCAGTCATATATTGTGGGAATTCCAGTATCCGATGACAACCTCATAAGTTTAAAAGGGGGTTTAAAGTCTTGGAGGAAACATAAGAAGCACAAAAAAATTGTTATCTAAGAATATGCTCTGTTATACTCAAAACTACCCTATTAAAAATTATGTGAACAAACTTGACGAAAAGGGAGGAGATACTCTAGTTGTAAGTAAAAAGAATTTATGTTCACTGAAAGACTCACTCCAAGCACATTAGGGTGAGGTTAATTAGATAATAGACAAAATAAAACTAAATAAATAGATCCTTTATTAATTCACATGTCATTCTATATGGTAAGAAGTGAATGAAGGATAAATATCCCTCCAGTGGATGATGAAATAGAAAAGACAACTAGTGTAAATATTCTTTCTCAAAGAAATCATCATGAAAAATTATGTATAAGTGGAGAGAAAAAGAAATAAATTTTTATGATGGGTTGAAACTAGAGATTGTTAAATATCAATGACTATAGAATCTACATATCAAATGAAGACTCAAAATGTGGGTAAATAATGTCTAGTTTTTTGGATAGAATAGTTGAAGTTGGTTGTGTAGTTGGAACATGTAGAAAAGTAGTACAGTATTTTGAAAAAAAAACATTAATGTTTTGGTCCATCTGGATCAGCCACAATCCTCAACATTAGGATTCTAGAGGTACCCCTCTCCCCGTGAATTAACTTTTATAATATGTGTATGAACTAATATAGTCTGAAGGAGGGGATACAATTAATGGGGTGTTTGTGTGTGTGGAAATGGAACAAATGCATAATTTTAATGGAAGATACATCCAAGAATAAGAATCTGATCTCTTGAAATTTGTATACAGTATCAGATTAAATAGTGGGGAATCAACTGACTGTTTTCAGGATATCAAATGCCCTAGTGGTCTTTGGATTTCAACCTATGGTGTCTCATGGGCTAAGAATAAATTTATGACCCAATGGGGAAATTAATTTTTTTATCATAATTTCATGAGATAAAAGAATAATCTGTGAAGATTATTGAAAATTTGATTCATGTATATCATTCACTATGGGGGATTAAATTCATAAATTAATTTATCCTCCATTTAATTCTATAATGGGATATTGATGTGAAGTATTTGATTGGTATCAATTGTGATAATTCATGTTCTATAAACCTTCTCAAAAATCTAGTCCATCACTCAAGGACAAATTACATTGAAATATTGAATCATTTTATCAAGGATAAGGTAGATCATGGGCTTTTTAATTTGGAGTATATGAATATATAACTACAGGTTGTAGAAATTATGATGAAGGATTTACCCAAATAGGCATTTGAGCATCATCGACTAAATCTTAGAGTTCAGTCGACTCTATACTCTTGAAAGAGTGTGGAGGTGGGACCCCATTTCAAATAGGTATTATGTGTTTTCCCCTAAAGTTTTGGTCTATATTATTTACCATCTTTCAGTACATAAAGTAGTGACCTTCAGGTTCTTTGAAAAAAGGGAAAAAGGTTTGGCCATAAAAAGGGGAGAAAATTTATTAATCAAGATATGGGGATAAGTTATTAAGAGGGGTAGTGAATTAGGGGGAGTTTTAAATATAACAAATATTAATATGATTGATCAAATTTATATATTGTGACAGGTGAGGTTTGGGGTGAAATTTATTGACTATTTTTTGGAATGAAGTGATTCATTGTTGAACTTTGGATGCTACTCATGTTTCTCATACCGAGCATTTCTCATGAGGGCTTAGAGTATGTGTTAAGGAATTCTTTGATCACTATTAAAGGTTGTAGAATGAAAATTGTTTCACATGAACATGATTTGACAATAAATTTATTCATAAATATTATATGTGTTTTAAACAAAACAAAAGGGGGAAATTTTTGGTAAAATCAATCCTGGTGGTGATTCAAGGTTTATTGTGTTTGTTAATAATTTTTGATGTTTTTTATGAAGGTTAGATATAAAAAGAGGAATCAATAGTTATCATGAATGTTTGATCTCATGTAAGAGAGAAATTCTTGATCTCATGGAAGAGTGAAATGTCTTATCTTGTTCAAGTGGTAAATTTTGGATCTCATAAAAGCATGAAATGTTTGATCTCATGCACATGAGAAATTTCTGATCTCCCAGAAGAGATAAATGTATGATATCATAGTAGAGAGAAATTCCTAATATCATGGAATATATAAATGTTTGATCCCATAAAAGTGTGAAATTTCTGATCATGTAGAATAGAAAAATGTTTGATCTCATGGGAGAGTAAAATTTATTGATCTTTAAAAGAATAAAATTTATGATCTCACGGAGCATGAGAGTCTGAACTGATATCAAGAAGTGTGAATGTCAAAAAGGATATGACAGATAAATCTCATAAAGCACAAGATGACAAAAAATTATTATATTTGGATCTCTCAATGGGATCTGATGAAGCACTCATAACTATATTTGGATCTCACAATGGTATCTCATGAAGCACTCATGATTTGATTTGGATAATGTAAAATATCATAAAAAGAACTAGAAGACAAAATCATTGAACATCACATGATTTTCAATAGATCTCATGATGGTATCTCATGAAACACATTATTTCAAGGTGTTGAAATGGATGGTTGGTCATTGTTTTTGGAGTTATGGTGGTGGCCTCTCGGCTATAAATATCTAAGGACCCATCCATAAGCGATGATGATGTTTTTCCTAAAAGGATCTATCTGAAGTATCACCCATAGAAGTATCACACAAAAGGGACTCTTTCCTAGTTCTCACATAAAAGGGTCTTGTGTTTGGATCTCATAAAAAAAGGTTTTGTACCCAGATCTCCTGGAAATGGATCTCACACCTGGTTCTCATAGAAAAGGGTTTTGTGCCTAGATATTTCACAAAAGGGCCTTGCAACCAGATCTCGCACAGAGCGCAAAAAGGTTACATGCATGAATCTTGCACAAAGCATGATAAGGTCTTGTTCCAAGTTCACACACAAGGGTTACATTCCAGGATCTCATGGAAATCATAAAAGGGGTTACACACTAGGATCTCACCCAGGGGTTACACACAAGGATCTAATTAAAATGTTTACATTCCAGGATCCCGCGCAAGGGGTTACACGATAGGGTCCCATATGGGGGTATCACACTATAGTATTTCATAAATAGATGTGTTCCTATATTACCCTATTATTACTATTATTTCCATATCTGAATTCATAAAAAGAAGAAGAAAGAGGATCTTCACCATTCAAAAATATTTGTAGGAGTTTATTCTCTACTATATCCAAGGCATAGAAAGGAAGACTTGGAATCCATTTCAGATCATGTTAGAGACAAAGGGGATATAATTTCTATGTATATAACAAAGAAAGGTTTTTTCTAGTTGTCTATAAAGTGAATTTACTGCATTAAGTATTTTTCACAGAAGTGAAGGGGAAAAACATAAAGAACTTTACCAGAGCATATACCAATAATTGAAGAAGAATTAAATATTTCTAATGAAGGTAAATAAATGTCTATATACTATGTATGAATACTTTCTGGAGTAGTGAGAAATGGAAGAGGAATATTGTGATCCCTTCCACCAGAAGTGATCCATTGAAGTAAATATCAAGGGATTGAACCTTGGGAAGCAGTGATATATCCCTAAATCTTATATATTTGTGATCCTAGGTATAGAAGTTATATATCATTAACATTGTATTAGAAATGAGCTTTAATGGATTTTTTATATCATCACATTGTTTTTGTATTCTCCTTGGACATTATCAGAAAAGGGTGAACAAAGTAAAAATATTTCTGTCATTGTTCTCAGTTTTTTGTTTTACTTTATTTTCATCATCACCAGATAAATTTAGAAAGGAAAATATCAACATTATCATTAAAAATAAAAATATGTGACTCTCATAATAAAGAGGTCGAGTTATACTGGGTAAGGAAGATGTTTGAAAAGAATATACATACTTTGATTCACCCCCCCCCCCAGGGAATATAAGCCCATTTGGACATAAAAATTCTT
The DNA here is from genome assembly GCA_963277665.1 of Viscum album. NCBI lineage: Eukaryota > Viridiplantae > Streptophyta > Magnoliopsida > Santalales > Viscaceae > Viscum > Viscum album. Next base: position 1,659,454,233 of record OY728146.1, read on the forward strand.
ATATATCCTAGTGTAGTGTTGTGTACTCCACCACCATCTTTCATTAATCTCTAGTATCTAAGAAACATAACCTCAGTATTTCTAAGTCAACACATTAACTACCACATTTCCTTTTCTCTCAGTATATAAGATATTGAAGTTATAATAAATTAAAAAAAATTCCATCTCCACTAGAAAAATCAAATATCACTAAGAAAATATACACCTTAATATATTATGATAAGTGATGTCCAAAAAAATTCCCCAATAAGAAAATGTTTCCAAATGTTCAAATCAATCAATACCATCATAAACTAGAGATCAAGGGTTGTATAATTACACTTATGATGACATAATTATCATGACCCATACATGATCAATGTTTTATTCTATATCCAAACACAACCTATACTATGGTAATATGAATTAAAAAAACCTTGAATATAAATCCCTCCCAAGGAAATAAAAAAATTGGTACACAAATCAGGTTCTCTTTTAAGTAATCAAATCTCAAATGAAACTAATATGACCACAAAATATCCTGATATATTTTGTTCATGCTTTTAAAGGATCCATGATCCAAGAGAAATTGAATATAAACCTACTATAATATCCATTAATACCAAATAAATTTCACACCCCTATAACATTATTTGTTGTAACCTAAGAAAAAATACCTCAATATTCTAAGGATTAACCATCACACCTCACTAATACAAAAAATTCCCAAGGAAATACACTTCACATGTCTATAACATGCACTTGAATAGTGTTTTCCGAAATTCTGTTTGGTTTCATTTGTTTTCTATAAGTCAATATGTGGTTAAAGAAGAAGTTATATAGAGAAACATGGAGAAGTTTGTATGATTAAGGATAAATTGTAAAAAATTTGAAGTTGTATAAGATTATGTTGTGGTTATAAAAATTTGAAACTAGACAATGTTATCATACAAGGATTCATGGATTCCAAGTTACAATGTTGTAATATGTAGTTCTATGAATTTTGATTTATGGTATATCAGCTTCACAAAGGTTTAGTTAAAATGTTAGATGTACAAATTACACCATAATAAGTGATGTGGATTGAGTACCACCAGTATGATCATATCAGATGGAATAATTCGTGAGTAATAATGTCCATGTGATGGAGTCTATTAGTTGTATTGAAGTTATTAAGTTTACCAGACTATGTTTAGAAAACATAGAATGCTTGTATAAAGAACAATATTATTAAGTGATGAAGTTGAAAACATAATTTTTGTTCTGAATTTAATTTGACATCATAAATAGAAATACTTGATCAAACCAAATGCATATTTTGAATTAGAGGATGATCTCTAGGAGTAGAAAGGATTTGTACACAAGATTTGATGCATGTGTGTAGGAATAAAATCCATGAGAAATATTATTTCATGCCTAATGTGATGGAAAATGGGCTATTATGTACCATGATCCCAAAAATGGAAAAGTTAGGTGTGCCAAAAAAATCAGGCCAATGTGCAAGGAAATGGACCCTCACATAAGATTCTTGCTCACCAAATGTGACGTCAAACCCAATATTCTATAAATAACTCCTTGCACTCTACTTTTGAGGTTTTTTCTAATAAATATAAGTTCACCCCTATAATGGGGGTATCCTCCTGAAAGTCGAACCGTCACTCTCATGCAACTAAGAAGACCTCATCCATGACCACATGAAAGACATGGCTTCAAGGTACAAGATCTTGCACGAAAGGTCCCCTATGGGTCCCCCTTCAGGTGGGACCAGTAAGGCTTGACCCTTACCCATTTCCTTTTACTCTAAAGAAATTTCAGGAAAAATATCCCTCTTGTGCCTAAGATTTACCTTGTGTCCTGCAAATCATGTGTGCATGCATCCATCTTGTATGCAACCCCTCATCTTGCGCACAGACTCCCATATTATGTGCAAGCCTTAAATCTTGTGCACACTCCTTCATATGGGATCCATGTTTTATCCTTAACCTAATTCATCATTTCTACCCTTCTCTTGCATGCAACACCCATATCTTGGGTGTACCTCATCCGTACGGACCTCCCGACTAGCGCGCAGTGATTTCTTAGTCCCCCAAGTAGAGGTTCATGTTGTGTTTCTCTACCTAATGATTCATCACAAATATAATCTAATAGCTATCACTTATTCTCATAGATACGCTAACATAAACCCTTTCATAGACTAATCCTCCACCCCATTAACACTTGGAATTACTTATTCCTTCCCTTCTGTAACCGTTGGTTGGTACAAGTAATGTAAGTCCTAGGGGTGAGGATCAAGTCCTCATCATCCGAGTTGTAGAACGTTAAACTGCAAAGTACCCACGTCTTAAACACATGATGTTAAACTATGAAAATTTCATGAGTAATAGGCCTCGGAGTACTAAAAAGGTGATGGGAAACAGTTCCCTCTCACTCCACCTCTCCCTCTACCCTTTGTTGACTTGTGCAACTCAAGAAGTTTTTGTGTAATCACCAATCCAACTTGATAGGTTTCACTCTGTATGATGAACATATCCTCCTCATACATTTTAAAATCCTCATTGGGATTATATCCTATAGTATGTCCCAATATTCTTATCATAGGCCATAAATATTATAGAAAACCTTATGTCCTCTTTAGTCCACTAACCATATGTATGCCCCACTCCACTCCTCACTAATGAATCATTCATGACATGACCGTCATGTCTTTTTTTCCTCTTGTTTCTCAAATTGATCCTGACTCATGTGGGCTTAGAGTATGTATTGATTATGGCATATTATTTAGTCCACCTTACCATGTTATCACCACACTCCTCTTCATCGAACTATTTGTACTTTGATTCCCTACCATGGGGATTCATAGGTATCCTCTTTGAGGGTCAAGCCCATAACCCATCTGTCATGTCCATTTCATATCGGTTCACTATTTTTCCCACGTGACATTAAACTGCATCTTTTCAACTATGTGGGTTTTGATCTCCATCTTCTATATAGGGTATATAGGATACCTTCAGTAGGTTCCATCCCAACCTAGGGTAAACTCAAGTTCTCCCTCAAAGGGATTCACCCTCCTGATGTGACATCATCCCTCCTTGGGACACATCTCCCAAGTCCGCCTCCTTGGTATGTTCTAATCCCCCAGGCAACTATCCATGTATATTCCCCACATTCAATCCATACTCCTATAACCAAGAGTATCCCTCTTTCAATGGTTTTTCTAAACATGTGTAATCATCATCATGTATACTGGTCGTTATCCTTTGTGCACACACTAATTCTACTCCTCATTTCCTAAACTACATGGCCATTGATTTCCTGCCATGGGGATACATAAGAAGCCTCCATGAGTTTCAAGACCATCACTCATGTCTCATCCTGGAATCTCCCTTGATCCCTTGTGTTTCAGTAAGATTGTTCCTCAACCCATGGTTCCACTTTCTTCAAGTCCCATTCATGCATCCATTCTCACAAGTTGTCTCCTCAGGTGTCGCATCGCCCCATCCCAGAACTATTTGGACATTGGTTCCCATATATTATGATACATAGGAAACCTCCCTGAGGTTGAATCCCAACACCTTTATCTTCACATCAGTTCCATATCCATCCTAATTTTACACAGGCTTCCACATCCTGGTGGAATCATGACATCCACTTGGGTAGTCTCAATGTGTAGGCCCCAAAGAACCCATTCAAACTACATGGGTTTTGATCCCTCTCTTCTATATAGGGTATGTATGAAGTCTCAATGAGGTCAAATCCCAGCCAATGGTAAAAATTGGTGTCCACCTCATTGGGTACCACCAACCTTTGATCCACACTTCATGGTGATCATATTATCCTTCAAGATGTGAAATATCTCTTTTTTTAGGGACACATCATCCTAGATCCATCCTCATTGGGCGTTCTGATTCATCCATCTGGTAAACCTTCTAGGTGATCCCTCTTAGGGATGTACCCATCGGATCCACTATTATCAGTGTTCTAATCACTCTGATCTGTCTCCACTAGACGTTAAACTCACGGTATACCCGATGTTAAACTTGGGAAGTTGAGGAAAACCTTGGAGACATTCCTCAAGCATAAGATACCCCACATTTGATATGGAATTTTGTGGGCTTCCATGCCCTTGAGAAGCCCTGTCAAAGGGAAATCTTGGTGTACCATTTTTTCATCATTCAGACACATCAACGATGCCCAACATGACTAATCTTCTAACCAAAGGTCTCCACTATGACACGGCCCTTTCAAATGTCCAGAAAAAATCACTGTAATTAACCGATGTCCACAAAGATATTGCACCCATAGGAGTTTCACAAACAAAATCTTAATCTTTAAGGGATACCCATACTATACGAAGAATTCTGAGGATAAATACACAAAAGGATAGAACAACATCCCATCATCTCATTACAATAAAATAGAAAACATCCCCAAAAATTTGTAGGATTCCACTCACCTTTGGAATGTTGGAATGTGGGGAAAACATATGCATGACCCAATAGACGGTGTGCAGCCCTAGGGAAAGCATTGGAAATGGAAATGGTGAACTCAGTGTGAAATTATTCTCCTCAATGTGAGGATTAGTAGTGTTTGAAAATTTATAAGATAAGCATGTCACCAGATCTAGTTATCCATCTCTAAGTCCCGCTAAGAAAATAGTGGGCCTAGCATGAAACTCACTAGGACTCGGGATAGTTAATCATTGGGAATCCTAGTTTGTGAAATTATCAACATGGATCTTTCTATGAATCTATGGAAGACTAAACGACATTGTGGAACTGGACATTGATTTCCTACTATATTTACTGATGTCCAAATCGTCTTTCTTTGTAGAACCCTATCTACACCTGTAAGAAACTAATCCCCTCCTGCTCTTGGATGTAGGTGTAGGGTAAATCCCGTACGGCTTCACCTCTACCATGACACCCTCCGTTACCACAACTATTGGATGACTATACCCCATCTCACCATATGAAATCATTCAAATAAGGGTTATGTACATCCTTGTTTGATGATATGAATAAAAGGTAGTCATCCCGATGAGGGATATGGCCAGCCATGATCTGGAGGCATTTGTGCCCCACCATCACCGCTGCCCCCAAGGGTCGTGTAGGGAGCCACTTTTCGCCACTCAGATATTCAATCGCTTTAAGAGACTCTCCTGAAAACACAATTATAAATCACCCCTTTTTCTAACGATATAAGGGATGTCCAAGTCATTCCAACATCAACTTTTTTCAAGGATCTGTTAAGGAGGGATACCACCAGGACGCATCAACACCTCCAACCAATCTCATGAGCTAAGTAGCAGTTGGCCTCTACCCCTACACAGCTGACCCAGATTCGGCTAATGTGGCACCAACATTGGGTGAAATATTAGTAGTATTCCTACCATGGGGCATCTTCTCCAACTTATTTAGTGGCCTAAGCCACCACTGGTGCAAGCTATCAGCCCCTCTTACTATAGAGTAAGGGAACCCCTATTACAAATAAGGGGCACTTCCATTTCTGGTTAGGTTTGAGGTCCTAGCCACATGAAGAGATAACTGAGTTGACTCTACAATCAATGGCATGTGCAGTAGCTGTCACGAGCTGACAAGTCACAATGACATTCAGTATGGAGGTCCTTCGCATACCACCATCAGACATAGTGGAGGTCCTCCCTCCCCTCACATCCACTATATAAGTCCTCCCCATTCCACCATCATTAGTCCAAGAGGAGTTCCTCTCAGTCTTGTTAACACCCATCATGAAGGTCCTCCCTGTACCGATGATCCCAGGTATAGAAATTTTCCCCACATACTAGGTTTTCAATGAGAGGGTCCTCCTCGCCCTTTCACCTGTCGTTATGAAGTTCCTCCCCATGTTTCCACTGATCCCAATGGAGTTCTTCCCCACTCCAGTAACGGTCAAAATATAGGCCTTCCTCATGTTCAGTATGATTAGTAGGAAGGCCATCCTTATACTGCTGCAACCAGAGCCAACCAAAGCGGAGGCCCTCCCCAATCCAACACTCTCAACCAAATAGTGCATGCCCATGTTCCATTCAACATTTTCTCGGCTGCTCCTCACACACTATATCATCCAAGTGGAGGTCCTCCCCACTCCAATACCAACCCAAATAGAGGTATTCCCTATGTCAAAGCTCTACCCCACCCTGAAGAACCACCTTGGGGTAGAAGGGAACATTGTCACTGCCAAATTATGGATCTTGAGAAGCACTATATCATAGTCAAACATATCTACTTTTTACATTCTAAAGTTGAGTGTGACTTGATGATGGTACCCTCACCATGATCCTTTCTATCAGGGTTGGGGAGAGGAACCCAATATATCAGCTTCATCCTCCCAAAAAGTGAGAGTCACCAGATCCATGAAGTCCTCCAAAGATATATATAAGAGGGAGAATATTTGGCTCCTTTCCAGGGTCTTGTAGTAAAATCATCTCTATCATCACCGAGATCATTCTCTACCTTGAAAAGAGATCATGTAGATCTTTTTTGGGGACTGATCGATTATGACAACCATCCTGATCCACCACCAACGACCACCACCTTTTCATAAGAAGTAGAATTATATAGCCTATTCTAGAGGGATGTGGTGATATAGTTGGTATAATCCATGAGAGACAACCCAGTATGTAGCGATTTGTAAGCTCATGAACCATACTCTCCAATGACCTATCCACTATCACAATAGTCCATGTTAGTGTTGTTACCGGTCTTTCAAATTACCCTAATTGAAGAATGGGGAAAACAAGGGTTGTATCCTGAGTCTGAGCGGTGAATTATATGGTACATTCTCCTGGAATACCATTTCTCTAAGATGTTCTGGCCAATTTCAACTTCATGATTCAATATTTGGAAGTCCCTCACCCAAGACGAGTTCATGTCATTCCAAGAAAACTTAGGTATGGAACACTTCTATCTTTTTCATCGATGGATGGTTTACTTCATAATCCTGGAACACTTTGATGACATTGTCCAGTAGTGTTTCCTGGTTGAGTTGGTTGCACATCCTGTCACTCAACACCCTGTGTCACCCAGTTATCATTCAACCCTCCAACAACTATGCATCTAGATCTTCATTGTGCTCCACAGAGTTATTAAGGAGGCTTACCCACATGTCCAGATATGTGTCTAGGGTTAGTAAGATTCCATGCACTTAAATCCTATTTGGTATCAACCTGATTTACCCAGTGATATCGAGGATATGCCTCCAGACATCGTTATGGAAAACATGTTCATTCCTGAGATATACATGGAAGGGGGAATCAGCACAGGGTCTAGAGATGATGACCCACCCCCTGGGGAATAAAAACAACTAGTAGATCTTGTATGCTTTCACACTCATCAGTAGTAGAATAATCTTAGACTATGAGACCATTTGGAGCCATTGCATCTTGGTCAAAACCCTAATAAGGGTAAAGCGCATATTGTAACTTTTAATCCCTCTGATCCATCTGGTAGAGTGAAAAAGATAGAAGAGGATCCCAAAAAGTTCATGATGCATCAGCAGATTCCTGGGAAAAAATGGATTTTTGGTGAGATCATTTCCAAATGTGTTATGGAATGGTGATAAGATTATGGTAACCCTCATCCGGGTCAATAGGGGCAGGCACTACTCACCCCCCCGGTGAGGTTCCTCCTAGTGATCTCGATAGTCCTACCCATTTAGACTGAGTAGAGGATGGATTTTAAGGTAATAGAGAATGGTATTCATCAACTAATCTACATGATATGCATGAGAATCCTCCACAAGACCAAGATCAGGTTCCTTGAGCCGCCCCACAGGTCATTCCTACAGTAAACCCTCAGATCATTCCAAAATACACTCCAAGAGCCATTGAGTCATCTTATCATGTTGAAGAACCTATCAATACATTGGTAGTTAGTAACACTTTACAAGATAGGTATCCTCATTGATATGATCTGATGGATACTCTCATTTCCTGAATCGAGGCTCTGAAACCCAACAGGTGGCATTCCCACCTTATAGAAAGCCATATCTAGTATGGGTGGATGATATTCCAGCACACTCGGGCTTCGATTCTCCTACTTTATCCCCTTTTAATGGGACAAGAGACTTGCTGCAGCATTTGGCCTACTTTATTTCAAGGTGTGGACCCATGATGGGGACTTCAGTGCAGTAGGATGCCACTAAGCTCTGGTGCTTCTTACAGACACTATAAGGGATCTCGTTTGTTTGGTACATCCAATTTCCCATTGGTTCCATAGTCGGTTGGGAAAATATTCACAGGCAGTTTCTTTACTAGTTCATTTCCACCACCCATAAAACTAGTATTTTCGACCACTTCAAGTGAAAGAAAAGGATGAATGAGCAAGTTGCAAAATCTTTCACTAGGGGTAAGGGCCTCACATATTCACTCGATACGCCCCTAACTCAGGACCAACTACTAACAATGTGCATGTGAAATGTAAGGGCTAAATTGGTCCCTTCTCTCATCACTCGGAGCATCCTAGTCATATTCCATTATTTCTATGACAAGGCCCAATTACTAGAGAAATTCTTACTGAAATCAAAGAAGGCACACCTCTGCCTCCTGTAGCTCCTACAAGAAGATCCACCAAGGTTGATACTGCTGCTGTTGAATAGGTAGAGGCTCACAAATTGGTGGAATTGTTACTGGAATAGCCACTTTTATAGCCTTTTCAAGGGATACCTCCTTAAGCTTAGCCTCAGGCTCAACATTTCCCACCTCAGAATCAAAGGGAGCCTCTACGTAATGCACCATCACTTCCTCATTCGGACAACCATGTTCCACCTCCTCACAAGGCTCTTGACCCTGATCAGGGCTAGGATCCTAGGGTCCCATTCCTGGATCAGGGAAAGATGAACTACTCATTCAATAAATCATAGGTCCCCAGCTACTTCCAAAGTTCCTTGAACTAGAAAATCCTACAATTTACTGAATACAGGAGGCCTAAAGAGGCAGATCTCACCAATCACCCAATTACTTCTCCTATCATGAATTCCTTGGATAGACTCTCAAACAATGATATGTGTTCAAGGACTGGCTTCAGGATCATGTCGATAATAACATAGTCAGATTGGTTCTAGCCTCGGAATAGGTGGAATGTGTGTTTTCATAGCTAGATAATGATAGCGAAGGTGAATGGTAGCAGGTCTCTGACCACAGGTCTTAGAATTATGACGACCAGATAGCACAAAAGGCATATTATATTTACCATGGTATTATATGTTCCCGATTTAATCAACCTGAGCATTCTGAAGTCATTATTCTACCCTCATATACTAGTTTTTCATCAACATCTCATCCTTCTCCCTCTTAGGAGAGTGGGCATCGACAGCCCAAGGAGAAGCAAAGTCTTCCACCTATACCAAATCCATCCCTTAATCTTGGATATTTCATTCCCTTAGAGATGGGGATTATCCCCAGAATCCACCTAATAATGGAGGATTCCTCAATTGACTATCAAAAGTATTACTAACTGAACACCATTGAGCTGGTGGACCCGTACATGGTCCCTGATGATGGGTAATTCTAGGAAGACCCTTCTAATGTCTCTAGTCGATGTCAGCGTCGACGAACCTGTGGATATGTGAACCATAAAACTGCATCGACCAATGATTTTTACCAAGACGTGTATACCACTGAGACCAGACAGCAGGCTCAGTACTGGGAACAACATGAATAGTCCTATCACCATGATTCATCAGATTCACTTCCCCAACCATTTGTGCTACTTGATTAGGCAGAGCCTCTAAGACCATACTATAATCTTCCACGTATAGATAATTCTTGTTCATAGTAATCCAACAATAAACTGATAGTTATATTATTATATTCGGTTATTGAACAGTGTGATATCCCCAACACTAGCTAAAATCCTCTAGTTCAACATGCAGTGTCTACCATACATCCTGCCACATATAAACATCTTTTCAACAGAAATGTGCACCGGTCACAGAAGTATTATGTTCTCAAGCACCATTCAATAATTCCTGAAATGTTCTTGATACTCAAGGATATCCTCCCGATAGAATATATGCATGAATCTCTAGCAAAAGCTTTAATAATCCTCCTCCAGTTGGAAACATAGGTAGCAGCTGTAGAGTCCTTCCATGTTGAGGAAGCTGAACTTGCAGAATGTCAGGACATCATCTTATTCTGAGGAGGGGATGAATAATCTTCTATAAAGGGGAACATCCTCCTAGAGTACATCACTAGCTGGTTCAATGGTATGGATTTCCGTTATCATCTCATTGACATAGGTTTTGGGATCAATCTCATCTCAAACTGGATGCTCCATAAATTGGGACTCTCCAAGATAGATTTAACTCTTTATAACCTGAATATTCAAGGTTATTATAGAAAAGAGCAGACACCTCTTGGAAATATCCACCTAAAAGACAATTCAGTGGCCTAATTTATATCATAGAGTTCATGATTGTTGCAAAAAACACCACCTAAAATTCCCTGATGGGTAGACCCTAGCTCCATCTACACAAAGAAGTCTGCTCCTCATATCACCATTTCCTCAAGTACTACCTTAATGGTCGAGTGGGAGTGTTCCAAGGTGATGCATCCCCATTTAACTATTGTGAAGCCCATAACCTGGATATCAATTACTATAGAGGAAAATACTAGAAGTTTCAGGCCAACAAGGTTGAGCACACTACTATTGTGGCCTACCCACAGACGACATGGATAATGCCTACCTCCTCCCAATTCACCGATTGCACGTGGAACACTGCTTTATAGTTTTTGGGATATGGGGAAAGTGCATTCCTAGGTTCAAGGAATATATCATGATCACTTTTTACTCCTACACAAATCAATCTTGAGTGATCTTAGAACCCCTTACCCTTATAAGGTATTAGGATGTCCTCTCCATGGCAACAACAATACTCCATACTTTCTTTTTTAATCAGGATGGGTTGAACCAATTCAAGCCAATGAACCACTATTTATTTGATATTATCAATAATGGCCTGTTAGGTCTAATACCTAATTGAATAGGATCGATTGATTTCATCGCCATGGTTTCAGCACCACAAGAATCCTCCAATAAAGAATACACTACCACTCAAGATGGCGCCACCATTCCATCAGAATCAGAAAAACCATAAGAATTCCCGCCAAATGATGATCCTCTCACTATGTACAATGAAGAGGATTTGGAGAACACTCCTCCCACATTTGAAGAAGTTATATCCACCACCGTTGATGAGTTGGTAAAGGTGAACCTCAGCATTGAGATATACCTGAAACCAACTTTGGTCAGTGCATCAATGTCTGGAGAAGAGAAGCAAAAGTATGTGGATTTCCAAAAGTAGTATCGAAATTTATTCGCTCTGATTTATATTGAGATTAAAGTACCAGATACTCATGTCATTTTCCACCACCTTGGTCTCCCAATAAACCATCATGGGTTCAAACAGATTCCCAAAAAGATGTACCCCTATCACGGTGCCATGGTCGAGGTTGAAGTTGATAAGTTCATTAAAACCAACTTCATCAGGGAAGTCTGGTACCCAAGATTACTGTCCAATATTGTTCCCATTAGAAATAATAACAGACAGATCAAAGTTGGAATTGAATTTCAGGATCTCAACTGTCGTTGTCCAAAGGATGATTTTCTCCTTCCTGTAACAGAGTGGTTGATCAACACTACCACTGCATTCCAAGATCTCTTATTAATGAAACGGTATACTCGATATAATAAAATCTGAAAGAACCCTAATAATGAAGATTATACCACCTTTATCTCACCATAATGTACTTTCTGTTTCCAAGTAATGCCCTTCAGTCTAAAGAATGCAATTACAAACTAAAAGGGTGTCACGCACCACATATTCAAGTCAATCCTCAGGACATTGGTTGAATTCTACATGGATTATTTGGTGGTCAAATACCTCCTGCATTGGGACTATCTCAAAGATTTTGATAAGGTGTTTACCTTTCTTGTCTCCTGCCATCTGAAGATGAACCCCTTGAAGTGGACCTTCAAGGTTACTTCTGAAAGGTTTCTCATCATTGTCATCAGATATAGAGGCATCATGATCGATCTAAAGAAGATCAATGACATTATTCAGATGCCTCCTTTGAGCAAAATTCAAGAGATATAAGGCATTCAAGGACACTTATCCTACATATGTAGATTCATTGAGAATTTATCTAGAAAGTGTAATCCTTTTTTTCAGATCATGAAGAAAGGTTTTGAATACCAGTTGGATGAATAGTTTCAGGATTCTATTGAGAAGATCAATTACTACCTTCTATAACCCCTAGTTCTGATTCCACCCATCACCAAAAAATTTCTATTACTTTATGTGACCTCTCTAGAATGGCCCCTCAATGCCATTCTCTCCAATAAGAACAATGATGGGATAAAGAATGGTTTATAATATCTCAGCTACATGCTCATTGATATAGAGAGAAGATATTCCTTTATCGAGATAATCTTCCTCACACTAGTATTTGCAATATATAAATTGTGACATTAACTATAGAACATTGATATACAACCAGTGTCTCTCTTAGACCCACTGATGTATATTCTAAATAACCCCATGTTTGATTGATTATCTAGCTCATTGGCTAGTGATTCTTTAGTATTTTTACATCAGGTTCATTCCATAGAAAGCTATCAAGGTTCAAGAAAATGAAGACTTTCTCACCACCCATTTGTCCCCCATAGAGAAGTCCCTTGATATTGACTTTATAGATTAGTACATCCACTCAATGGATCAAGTCGTGTCGCGTTGGTAGATGAAATTTGATGGCACTTCCGGAAGCCCCACGAGAAGAAGACTCAATGATCCTAAACTCAACAGGGAAGTCCTGGGTATAAATTTCACCATGCCTTCACAGGGTATCCTATCCTATTAATTCTTATTGTCATATGGTTGAACTAACAATGAGGTATATAATTAAACCCTCTTCACTAGACTCAAACTGGCCCTCAATATTGATTTTCTCCACCTACATGTGAAATGGGAATCTGAGATGGTCATCAAGAAGATCAGTTATGACTACATCGTTATAAAGATAGATCTGATGCCCCTGTTAGAGAACACTCTCTAGATAATATCCTAGTTCCCTTATCTACCATAGATTACTCACATTCCCCGATAGTAGAATGGTCATGCCGATGCCCTGTTTAGCCTTGCCTCATCTCTTACAAAGCTTGTCCAGGATGATTTGATGATCCATGTGGTGCATCGAAGATTCATCACTCCCATCACTCTAGCCAATGATGATATCCAGTAGGTAAGAAATCATACTTCTGACCCATCCATATCAATAATTCTAGGTCCCTCTGTCATAATAATAGAAGAGACCCCTAATTGGAAAACTAATTTTTTTCAAGTACCTCTAAAGGAAAAATCTCTCGACATATAGATTCAAACGTGAGTGAACCCATAATAGTATAGTATAATTCACTCTCCAGTGTGGTCCAATACTTGATAAAATTCTCTATAGGCATGGGTTTCATGTATTTATTCTCTTTTTCATTCAAGGTGATGAGATCCCATGGGTTATATATAAATTTCAAGCCGGTTCTTATGGAGCTCATCAGGTCGGGTCAAAACTATCTCATCAGATATGAAGGTTGGGATACTTCTTTACCACGATGGTCTATGATTGTATCGAGTTAACAAAGAGGTTCTACACGTGCCAAATCCCTGATAATTTTTTTCATCGGCCTACAGATCCTATCCATACTACCAACTTCTCTTGGCCCTTTCTGGTCTAGGAAATTGATGTCGTGGGATAGTATCCACCAACAAAATCTCTCCAGTGTAAGTTTATCCTGACTGCCAAAGATTTTTTTTCCAAGGGGGTTGGTGCAATTATTCTAATGGAAATCAAGGATCATTATATTATTGATTTCATGAGCTCCAATATCATCCACCGATTCAGAGTCCCTCACGCTATTCCCCCTGATAAAGACACTATCTTCTGAGCAGTTGAGTTAAAGAAAATGTACGCCAAGTACAATATTCAGTACAACCATACTTCTTGCTATCATGCCAAGAAAATTGGCAGATCGAGACATTCAACAATACCCTCTTTAACATTATAAAAAATATAGTTGGTTAGAATAGGAAATTTTGGCTAGAAAAACTCCCAAATTCTCTCTGGGCTTACTGGACGATGACTCGTAATTCCACCCAGGTGACACCATATTTTCTAGTGTATGGTAAAGAGGCAGTCCTACCCATCTAGATTTAGTTACCATTAGATTTCACAACTTTCTATGATCTGAAGACATCAGAAAAAGTAACTGAAGTCTGTTTGGCTAAACTAGAATCTCTTGATGAGAACATGTTGTGTTCCTAGCATAACCTAGAGAGACACAATAATAAGATAGTTAGAGCATTCAACAAGAATGTTCTTCTATGTTCCTTTCTTTAAGTTGACATGGTGTTATCCCTTAGAACACCTATGATACCTAGTAGGAGTCTCCCAAAGTTGGATCCAAAATTGGAGAGACCTTATATCATTCGCAAGTTTTACACCAATAGAGCGTACTACCTAGTCACCATGGATGATGATTGTATTACTCCTCCCCCTAATGCCAAATTCCTCAAGTAGTACTTCACATGAGTGAGCCTTCTTCCTGCATGATATTAAACTATAAAAGGAAAACATGCATTGTAGTCTGAGATCTGTGAACCTAAATAAAGATCACCCCCATCCTTATTGCATGACGTTAAACTACATGGCATTTCAAGAACTATGTATGGATTGATTCCTTCTATTGTAGGATATGTAGGAATGCATAGACTCTTTTTCTTTAGGTCTATCCCAATAAATCTTTCCATCTTATTAGTTGTGACTCTAGGATTATTTGTCTTCAAGGACTGTATATGGTGCAGCGTGGGGCCTATTTTGACTTTATTTGTATTAGGTTTACAATGGTCACACCATGTTCCCCTCCCCCAAATAATTAATTGTTACAATTTTTCCTTATCGCATGATGTTAAATTTTAGTGCATATAAGAACTATGTGTGTCTTGATTCCCATCCTCAAAAGGATGCTTAGAAACACCCAGAATTGTTTTCTTCAGTTCTAGCCCTAAGTTTCCCATTTTTAGTCTTATGCCCTAATATTCCTTTTAGGAGCACGTGGTGTGGTGTGGACTTCTTTGGTCTTTATTCACGTCAGTTATGCAATAGTCGCACCATGTTCCCCCCTTAGTAATACCTCCCTTCATATATTTTCTTACCACATGATGTTAAAACTTCACAGCATTTTCAGAATTATGTATGGATTTATCCCCATCCTTATGGGATACGTAGGAACGCTCAGAACTTTTGTCCTTAGGTCCAACACCATGTTCCAAAAATCATATCTTTCATTTGGACCCTTAACCCAAATTCATTTGGGATTATGTGAAGTGGAATGAGGCTCCTTTGGTCTTGATTCATGAAAGTTTTACAATAATTGCACAACGAACCCCCTCCATGGGGGTTTTCCCTTTTACCCCCGTCGTGACCACATGATGTTAAACTATAAAGAACATTATGAACTACATGTGTCATTATTACTATACTTATGAGATATGTAGGAATGCCCAGATATTCCGTATTTGGGTCCAGCTCAAGGTTCTTCAACCTTTCTAGCCTTTATGGCCCAACTCACAGTCTGAGATCTAAGACCATAATCTAAGATCTCTCTCATACCAAGGTACGTTTAACTATTTTGTCCTACATTCAGAAAATTAAACTACAAGTACTTTATGTTATTTTTTGTATGAACTTAAAAGGAAAGTTCCCCTTTCATCTTGTGCGACATTAAAACAGCACAGCACTTTGTCAATTTCCCTCTCATATGGCCTCTCAACCAGGTTCCCCTCTTGGGGGTGCGTGGTACAGTGTGGACATACTTTTACCTCATTCACATCGGGTTTTTTTTACCATGACATAAAAATCCCCTTTGGTAACTTACTCATTTATTCCTTACAACATGATTTTAAACTTCACATCACTTCAAGAACTATGTTTGGCTTGATTCCCATCCTCATGGGATGTGTAGGAACGCTCAAACATTCTCGGGTCCTTCCCCAGGTTCTTCTATTCTTTCTCTTGAACCCTTGGCCTAGGTTCTCTCCTGGGATTTCGAATGGGGTGGTCTGTGGACATATTTCATCCTCATTCATGTTGGTTTATTCATCCATTCCATACACATTTTTATTTTAATAATCCTATACCCATTCCATCTTTACTTCATGACATTTAACTGAAAGGTACTTCGATAACTATGTGTGGATTTATTCCCATCCTTATGGGATATGTAGGAACTCCTATATTTAATTTTGGTTCTACCCCTAGGATCATTGAACTATTTTTTCATTTTACTCTACTAATCTCCTCAAGTCTTCCACTCTTAACCAAAACCCCGACCTCTGTTATGCCTCACCAAAATGCTCAGATGAGTTGTGGTTTAGGACATAAAGTGTTGGATTCTTAATGGATATGGTTTTGTCCCATCTACATGATTCTTGTGTCCATTTATTTGGGTTTCCATCATCTTTCACATCCAAAATGACCCCCAAATAGTATGGATTCCCAGACTTATGGATCACCTACCATTTCAAGCCAATGTACCATAGGATTTCAAATGAAATTTTGAGACAGATTCTTCATTTTGAATACAGTTTTCAGCTGACGCTTGGGTGTTTTTTCACACTTCAGGTCACAAGATATGGTTTATGTGCTTTGAATATGGACAATAGTTAACCTACATAGTAAGTCCAACCCGATTACTCCCAAGGTATTAGTCTCATTATTCAGATCCCATTATACTTCATTATGTTCATAAGGAACTTCGACACACTCGGTGTTATCCCTCCGTACACCTTTTCACATTGAGAGGACAGTTCAACATCTTGGGGTCATCCTTGACTCTGCATCGCCATTCCCCTACTGTGTCTTCCATGTGTTTTAAAAATATTTTTTGACCTTTATTCCCACATCAAGAATAAATCACATGAGATTAGGGATATGGTTAAGGTTTGTGACCACATGGAATAATCACACTTAATTCTGGGCATCATGAATTTAAACTGTGTTTATGTGTCCTCTTAAGAATTTTCGATGCGGTGCATACCTCCTTGGTCCTCATTCATATCGAATTGCTTTATGGAATCATGTTAAATATTTCTACCTTGGATGTATCACCTTATGATCTGAGATCTATGAACATAAATTAAGATCCCTTATGTCCTTATTATATGAAGCTAAACTACTCCTTTTACATTCAGACTCTGTGATGATAACTTCCCAGCCATATGATATCTTCATTTGAGAAGATTTTTTCCCTTAAAAAATTGCCCTATTCTATTCCATGATCTGGAACTATGATTATCTTGATTATCACCCTCATGGGATACATATAAATTCCTAGGAACTTTTCCTCCAGGTCCAGCTGTATAATTTTCAACCTCCCTCACCCCTTTCTGGGTTTGGGTTTTTTCTTTCCGAAAATGTGTGATTTGGTATGGACTTATTCTGTTCTCACCTAAATTGGGTCTTCCTAAATGCCCCTAATCAACACCAATCATTCCCTTATAGTCCAAGCTCTGTGACCTTTTAACTATTACTTCCATTTGTCTAGTTCACATGACATTAAACTACATAAAAACATTGATTTTTCTCGCATGAGAGGATATCTCCCCACTTTTGTATTGTTCATCTACCATGAAGTCTTCAATAACTACATGTTTATTGATTCCTAACCTTGTGGGATACATAGAGACACCCATACATTCCATTTTTGGTCCATCTACACACCCCCACCCCCATCCCCCACCCTGTCACCTCCCTAGCCTTTTGTCCTGGGTTCTCTCGGAAGTGCGTGGTATAGTGTGAACATTCTTTTTACATGTCAGTTTTATAGTTAGTCACACCATGTACCTCCCTTGAGAGTATCCCTTCAAATATCCACATGTATCCCTTATTACATTCATCCAAGCCTCATGATGGTAAACCAAAATGGTAGGTCTATGCTCCATGTGTCCCTTTATCTGGGGTTTCTATCATCTTTCACATCTGAAGGGACCCCTCTAATAGTATGGATGATCATCCTTACAACTCACATACATTTTTGGGATAGTATCCCAAATTAGTTGAACAACATTTTGAGATAGGTATCGCATTGTAAAGATGGTCATATGATGACCCTCATTTGTTTGTTCTCATCCTAGATAACAAGATATAGATTCTTTGTTCTGAATTCCATCAATAGTTATCCCCCATCATCATGCCACCTTTAATTCAAACAAAATATTGGATTTTGTGGTTCACATATTTAAGACCCCTTTGTTCTTGTGGATTATTGACACCCCTGATGTTATTCCATTCATCCATGCGCGTTGAGTAGGAATGTTTGGATGGTAAGGATTTTCCCACCTGGGATTCTCCTTTTCACTGTTATAAACTCTCTTGTGATGGGTAAATCCTGACCTCGCTCTTTGTTTCCCACACTGAGCATGGATCACATGGGATTAAGAGTCTTAGTAAGGTGATACCTATATATACCTATGCAATATGACTTTAAACTGCATTGCCTTGTCCAACATGACATTAAACTATTGAATCCATACTGCTTGATATTAAAGTGAGTAGGTCGGTCCTATCATACAACCATAAATTGTGACGTCATAATCCTCGTCACAACATGAAAAATGGAACAAAATTTTGGTTTTCTCACTTGAGAGGACATCACTTTTGTTATTGGTAATCATCCATGCCACTTATCATACCTACATATATTCTGATTCTCACAGTGGCCCCCAAAATTTTCATCTAGGGATGGTCACTTCCAACAAAATTTAGAAAAAAAATAAAAAATAAGATACAACAAAGATATTTTCTCTATGTGAATGAGTTGAACCTGTATGATGGAACAATTGCAAAACTATGCGTGGCTTGATTCCCATCTTTATGGGATACATAGTGACGCACATATCATTAATCATGGATCCATCTACAACATTATTTCCCCTTCATCTTTTCAAATCAGCTTCATCCTCATCGCATGATGTTAAAGTACATGGAATTCAAAGAACTATGTATGGATTTATTCCCATTCTTATGAGATATGTAGCACCTCTCTGACATTTCATCTTTGGGCCTAGACCCAAGTTCATCAAACCTTATGGCTCTTTTTCCCCTACTCATGATCCAAACTCTATACCCTTAAACTAGGATTCCCAAGTCCATGTGACATGACATTAATATGTCAGCCATGGTCCATGCACTATGACCTTAAACTATGTGCAATGTCCTGGTCATGTGATGCTAAACTATTTCATGCATCATCCTAACTATATGATGAAAAATTGTTTTCTTATCATCCTCATTTTCATGATGTAAAAATATAATACCATTCATGTTCTCATAAGATATGTCCAACATGAAATTAGGTTTTATCTTGATTCAGTTTGATACGCCCATCCAATGTGCTTTAATCATGGTGGCATAGTTTCAAGTGTGTTTAAAACCCTTCAAGCAGCCCACCACTCTATCTCTATGCTTTCATTCCCTTTATTGGGATCCTCATCCTCTTTCATGTATGAGGGAACCCCCTAATGGTCTGGTCTCATGCCATTTTGGCTCACCTATCATTTTGGTTCAATGTTCCATAAGGAATTGGGAGACATTTAAAGTTAGGACCAATTTGTTTGAATAAGGTAAGAATTTGGACCTCATTTGTTTATCCCCATTTCAAGCTAGAGATATAGGTGTTGTATTTAGAATAAGGTTAATAGTTATCTTATATTGGATATCCATCATCACATTGTTCTAAATTATGGGTATCATGACTCACACCCCCCATTCTCCTTTGTTCAGATGGATTTTAATGCCCTTGTCATTTCCCAACTCGTGCACTAGATCACATTGAGAAAGAAAAGTTGAATACTCTAGAAACATTACCCTTTAGTCATGGCCTCTCTCCAACCGAATACATTGAGTTGTTAGTTAACAAAAGAAGACCCTGAGTATTCGATGTTTAGTTGGAACTCTTAAACACAAAGTGGATGATTATGCAATCTTCCCTTGTTTCTCACATCGGGTATGACCCACATGAGCTTAGGGATTGATCGCTAGTTATTTTATAGTTATGATCAAGATGAACTGATTAAAACCAGTAAGAATACAATATATCCATGTGTGCATTTCGAAATAAGTAAATAAAGAGGGGAATATATTTTATGAGTTCATCCAAAACACGACCCCTATAGATCAGCCCCTTCAATGAACTACTTCACTACTAACAACTTTTATCTTGTAGCCTCCATAGTTGTTTCCCTCTCCCTGAGCTCCTATTCTTCATCAGTAGCTATGGAGTGAATCTCATTAGCCCTGGTTTCCCTTCATTACCACTTAGCTTGGAGCTTGGCCATTTTAAGGACTAACTGCACTACCTACTCCCGGGCCTCCAACATCTTGGCATTCAGTCATTCGATGAGCTTAGATTGGCCTATGATGAATGCAGCTCATTCATTTGCATTCTCTTCAAGGCACTAGACCTCCTTCTCAACCTCAAGGATCATTTGGATACTCTTAGATTTATTTATACATTGGGTTTTATCATAGCATTGGATACTCTCCCACATATTCTCTTCCAAATAATTTTGGATCATCATATGAAGAAGGAAAGAATCCACCCCTCTGTGGTAGGAATATCACAGGAACATGAAAAATGACCCCATATAACGCATCCATCCTTCTTATAGTTGATCAAGGAATCATTTTATAAGCTTCAATTCCTTGTGTAGTGTCATGAAAATTTCTCTGGCTATTTCAGGGTCAGAATTTTACATCTCTTCAAGATCAAAAGGCTTGTACTCAGGTAAGACATCCAGGACTTCAGTGGTAGGGTCATCTTCTTCATTATTTCTTCTTTGGAAACTTTTCCTCTGTCATCTTCTATCTCAACCCTAGCAATTGAATAACTTGTGAACACAAGTTCTTTCTCACTGAGTTCTAGGTCTTGACCACTGTGAATGAATGGTTCTTCATAGGCTAGCACAACCACTAGTGGATCTCTTGCGTATGTCACAGACTCGATAGTTTGTTGAGCCTCTAATCTTGATATCACTTCATAGATAATTGGTAGCTTGGTCAACCGATTTCTCAAATAACATATGTGGTTATATAAAAGTATAGAGTTGTAATATCTAATATTAGCTAGTTTTAGTGAATGATTCACTACAGGAGCTGCCTCTATGGGAGATCCCCTAATTCTTGTTTACTTGATGATTGGAACTGGAACCTTTTGGACAGCGGGAACGGCATGGGATTCTAAAGTCATCAAAAAAAGCTCCATTTGAATCGAGGGAACAACTTGAGACTATGAGGTCTCCACTTAATCCCCTAATATTTTCTCATCGCTAATTACATAATCCATGGTCGGTCCTCTATCTCACTCATTCCTAGATGCAGGCCCAAGGAGATGCTCTTCCACATCCATCGGTGCATTTTCAGGCCCTGTAATGGAAACATCCCAATCAACACTACCAATACGCCCCTAATCAAGACAAAACTTGTTTATTGTATCTAGGTTAGGAAAATAGGAAGGGATAGGGAAGATAAGTGTTGGGACTTACCGTGAGTTGTTTATCCAGTTCTGTGTCAGAGCTTGTAATTTCCCCACTATCACGTGGGATCCTCTCATGGATCGATGCCCCCTGAGACCCCTCGCCTCCAAGATCATCATCTATTTCCTCCTCTTATTATACCACATCCTTCTCATCCTTCTATTCTTCTTCTTCGTCTTCTTCTTCTTATCCTTCTTCATCATTGTCATCATCCCCAGACATCAGTTTTTCCAGGTCACTCTCCTGGATGACCATCACTTTCACCAAAAGATGTGTCTCTTCATACTTGCCTTTTTGGCATGAGTATATGTCCATGGCCATAAAATATGTGTATTGTCAGTGAAAATTCACTTTGTTAGTAACTATAATAATCCCAATTTCTGGCAGTTAGATATCATCCCGCATCAATTTTTTCCTTAAGGCTTCAAAACTTATTGACTGACACAGGGTTGTCCAAGAAGACTAGAGTGTATAGAAAATTGTGTATGTAGTAGGTTTGAGAAAGTACCATATTTTCTTTCTGGGGAGTTTCCTAGCTGTTCCATGACAACTCCCACGAGACCACCTCTCTTCAAGGGGTGGAGATGTGACTGAACCTTTCGATGATCCTTCCATTGAAGCTCTATATTGTGTTGTCCCAGTCACTAGGATTTCTCTCGGTCTCGATCCCCTAGAAGCACCTCGCCTACTCCCTCATCACCCAGACTCTATTCTTGACATATTTATTTTTTAAATTCATTTTCTTAGAATCTCCTCTTAATACACTGCCACCCAATGGTTTACATAATTCATTGATAGGCCAGTGTCAACATTAGTAGGAGGGAAATTAATGACTTCTCCAAATCCAATAGTTGTAAACATGAGACAAAATTTGTGAAGGATGGAGGGATTCCAATCCTCTATGACTTCTTTTCACACTTTCTTTGGCATCTATTTCATGCACCTAAACTACCTAGGAAACCTTGAGGTCACATAGGGTTCACAGAAGATCTTTCTATCAGTTCGGGCTACCAGCACGCCACCCCTAATACTTTGTAGATATTACCTCACCTCTAGTGGTCATTGCTCATTGTCCACCATTTTTCCAGTTGGGGATCATAAGGGGTGGATTTTAATGTTTCCATGGTTGCTAATATTGAGTTTTATCCCCTCCTAATTAAGTGTCAATGGTCGAATTCCATAAATATTTAGTAGATATGTCTGTGTACCGTCACCTAGAGGGCGAATAGCATTTGGGAAGAAATAACCATTATAGTGAGCTACAACCTAGCCATGAATGAATCTAAAATGGCCCATATATTCTCCTAGTCATACTCCCTCTTGAGATGTGCCTCAGAATGTTGTACAACCTGTCCAACACAGGCACCCCCAAATTGACCATGTGGTTGGATACTGTGATCCCAGCCATCACCAATATCCATAGAAGGACTCCCATTATTGTGTCCCTTTCTAGTAGTATCCACCCACTTAAGAATATAGTAAGGAACCCAGTATATCAAACATTCATATCCTGAATTTCTTTTACACTAAATCCACTTGATTGGTATCCACCTGCTTCTAGGACCATCCAGTATGATCATATCTTTCCCATCAGGGAAACATGTGGTCACGGATTCCCTTGACCTAGAATTTTCAACACCTTTTCCTTCTTCAAAAATAGACTGAACCATTCTATATAGGATATGCCCTTCATAATTTACTTGATCCCCAACTTCTCTTTCACAAAATCCAACATGTGCCATGTCAGAATGGGCGTACATTCCCTATCTCCCCAAACATTCTCCATCAGAAGGAACCCATCATATTGGTACCCTTCCAAGGGGATTCCTCTGATATAGTGGTTGTCTCAAAGGTAGATACCAACCTAACCATCATAGAAGTAGAAAGTATATGTGTCAGGGGACCACCAGAAGAACAAATCTGACACAAAGTCTTGTTGATGATAGAAATAGAATTATGATTCCCACATAGCCTCAAACAACCCGATGTATCACATCTATGCTCCAAACTACTTTCATGTTTGTCAGACATGGTATAACTATTCCCACTCACGTAAAATTTCCCCTAGACCTAAAGTCCCATTCTTTCCAGCCTTTGGTATCATCGATGATGCTGCTCCTAAAGGTTCCCATATAGTGAACCAGAAATTCCTCAGCGACCAGCTCGCTTCCCACGACTGTTCTGGTTTTTGATTCAGGACATAAACAGTTATATCCTTGGTATCCCTAGAAGTTTGACCATTTTTCGTGATGTTTTACCACATGAGGAAATCCTAACGCATCACCCACAACCTTGGTGCATCTGTCTCAAATCATGGCATTAGAACCTCCTCCAGAATTCCAAAGTTCCGTATCGGGAGGCTATCCATCATGACATAATCCTTAAAATCCTAGTTTATTAGGACTAGGAGCATCTGGTTTTCAGATATAACCCGTCTCAAATGATGAATTTTGGGGTTTTCAATCATTTCGGCCCTCCGAGAAGCGTCAGCAGCCTCCCTCTTACCATTAGTCTGCTTAGCGGCCATCTTTATTAAGT
Organism: Viscum album; assembly: GCA_963277665.1. NCBI lineage: Eukaryota > Viridiplantae > Streptophyta > Magnoliopsida > Santalales > Viscaceae > Viscum > Viscum album. The sequence continues at coordinate 1,659,478,347 of OY728146.1, forward strand.
CCCAAACACACAACGGGCATTGTGCGAAATATGGAGGTCTGATATTAAATATATGAGGTTTCTCACAAGATGGAAGATAGGGGTGAAATAATTCCATATAATTTAGAAGCACACATGATTCAGCAGTGGAGTGAAAGAACCAATAATCAAACATGAGGTATGAACTGATTTCAAGTTATTTCACGCAGAATAGAGAATCATTCGCACATGAGAGAAAAATAACTTATCGCACAAGAATGTTAAGGTATGGAGCCTCCCCCTATTATTTATAGGCATGAACAGCATCTTCCATGCATGTAAAATATTTTTGTGCAATAGATTTCACTTTTTGTGCGCACCACCGGATTTGTGTTATTCTCTTTAGTGTTTCCCTCCGATCATGACCTTCTCGTTCCCATTTCGCTTAAATTACAAGGGGGAATTTTTTGTGCTGAATTTCTTTTGAGTCCATAAATGGGAATATTTGATAAAACCAAAGGCATATTTTGAATCATTAGATGATCCTAAGGAGCATAAGGGAGTTGCATGCAAGATTTGATGTCTGGGAGCAAGAATGAAATTCATGCAAAAGATTATTGAGCACCCAACATGACTTCAAATGAGTTGTTCAGCTCTGTGATCCGAAAAATGAAAAATTCATGTGTGACAAATAAATAAGGAAGAAACACAAGGAAATGGACCCACACATAATATTCATGCACACCCAATGTGAAATAAAATCCCATCATCCGTGCATACCTCCTTACATTCCACAACTATGTTTTTTGCCTATAAATATAAGTGTACACCCTATGTTTCGGGTATCATCCAAAAAGTAGAACAATCACTCCCATGCTCATAAGATTACCACTTCCATTACCGCACAAAATACATGGGTTCAAGGTACTGGATCATTCCCAACATGTCCCCTATGGGTCCCCCTTTGGGTGGGGCCACTAGGGATTGACCCTCTCCCACTTCCTTTTACTCTAAGGATGTTTTTTGAAAAATATCCTTCTTTCTTGTAAGATTTATTGTTTTTCATTCCAATCATGCACGCAGGCTTGCATCTTGCATGCAACCCCTCATATTACATGCAAATACCCCTCTTATGTGCAAGCCTTAAATCTTGTGTGCCCCCTCCTTATGGGATCCATGTGTTGTCCTTTCCCAAAGGCACCATATCTAGCCTCCTCTTTCCTGAAACACCAATATCATGTTTTTACCTCCTTTTTGTAGCCCTCGATGCTTGTGTGTAGATATTTTTTAGTCTCTCAAGTAGAGTTTAATATCATGTTGCCTTGCCTGATGCTTCTTTGAATAGGTATACTAATACCTATCACTTATTCACATAGATATGCTAACATAGAACATTACATGGACTACTCCTCCACCCTATTAAAACTTTTCATTGCTTATTCCTTCTATTCCCCAAGCACCGGTTGGTACAAGTTATGTAAGTCCTATTAGGAGGAGCGAGTCCTCGTTATCCGAGCTGTAGGATGTTGAACGACCAAGCACCCATGTTATCAACACACAATGTTAATCTATGACCATTACATGAGTGATAGTCCCGAGAGGACCAAGAAGGGTATGGGAACCATTTTCCTCTCACTCCCCCTCTCCCTTTGTGCTTTATCACCATGTGCACCTTGGGTAGTCTCTACGTAAGCCCCGACCCAACTTGATAGGGTACTCCCTATATGATGAACATATCCTCCTCATACATCTAGACATCCTCCTTAGGATTAAATCCTAGTGTAAGTCCCAATATTCTTCTCATAGGCCACCAATCATGTGTAAGCCTCGGTTTCCTCTTTTTTCAACTGATTATGCATAAGGAATGTTGCACTCCTTGTTGGCGTAACTTTTACAACATGATCATCAGGTCTTTTACTGACTCTTGTTTTTCAAGCCAAGCATGAATCATTTTGTCTTAGAGTAAGCATTTATCATTTCATTCTCTTTGGGACTCCTTAGTGTGTAATCCCCACACACCTCTCCACTGAACTGTATGGAATTTGATTCCCTACCATGGGGATATGTAGGAAGCCTCCTTGAGTTTCAATCCCCTCACTGATCTATCCCGATTGTTTCACATCGGTTCACTATTTGTCCCATATGATGTTAAGATTCACATATTGAACTATGTGGGTTTTAATCTATGTCTTCAATATAGGTTACTTAGGACACCTCCATGAGGCTCAATTCAAACCAATGTTAAAATCTGGTTCTCCCTCTTATGGATGAACCCTCGGATGTGACATCATCCCTCATTGGGACACATCCCCTGGGTCTGCCTCCTTGAGGTGTTCTGATACCCCTAGAAATCTATCCTTTTATAATACCCACACTCAATCCATACTCCTCCAACTAAGAGAATACCTCTTGAAATGGGATGCTAACCATGCGTAAGCCCTAGTATGTCTCCAGGTCTTTGTCCTTTGTGCACACCTCAATTCTATGCCTAATTTTCTGAACTAAATGGATATTGATTCCCTATCATAGGGATATGTGGTAAGCCTCCATGAGGTTCATGCACATAACCAATGTACCTTCATAGTCTCTCCCTCCAACCCTTGTGTTTTTGGAAGATCATACCTCAACCCAATGTTCCACTTCCTTCGGGTCCCATCCATGCATCAATTCTCACAAACTATCTCTTCAGGTGTCTCATCACCCCATCCCAAAACTATGTGGACATTGATTCACAGCCACAAGGACACATAAGAAACCTATCTGAGGTTCAATACCAACACATTCATCTCCACATCGGTTCTATATTTGTCCTCATTTTACTCGGGCTTCCACATCTCGGTGGAATCTTGTCGTCCATCTTGGTCATCTTAGTGTGTAATCCCCAAACCACTCGTTCGAACTATGTGGGTTTTGATCCTTTTCTCCAATATAATGTACATAGGAAGCCGTCTTTTGGTTCAATACCAACTAATGGTAAACCTTGGTGTCCCCCTCATTTGGTCCCACCATCCTTTGGTCATCCCTTTTTGGTGTTCATATCATCCTTCATGATGTGAAATATCACTTCATTTTCGGGACACACCATCCCAAGTCCTTCCACATTGGGAATTCTGATCCGTCCTTCTGGTAAACCTTCTAGGTGATCCCTCTTAGGGATGTACCCATATAATCCATTCTTATCATTATTATGATCAGTTTGATCCATCTCTTTTAGACATTAAACTCACAGCATATCCCATGTTAAATATGGGAAGCCGAGGAAAAACATAGAGACGTGCCTCTACCATAATATACATCACTGTCTATGCAGGATGCCTCAGGATTCCATACCCTTGATAAGCCCTATCAAATGAAAATCCAGTTGTACTAGTGTTTTAGAATCCAGACATACCAGGGATGCCCAATGTGACTAATCTCCTAACAAAGGTCACCGCTCTAACTTGACCCTTTGGAATGTACTAACAGAAACAGTTAAATTAATTGGAATCTACAATGATATGGAACCATGAAGAGTTTCATGAACAATGTCTTAATATTTAAGGGATACATGTACTAGTTGAATAATTCAAAGGAGAAATCCATGGAAGGAGAGACTGGCATCCCATCATCCTATTTCAATGAGGGATAAAATGTCCCTGGAAACATGGAAGATGCCACCCACCTTTGGAAAGTAGGAATGAGGGTAATATATATACACATCCCCGTAGACTGGGTGCATCCCCGACAAGAGTTAGAAACACATTATGAGTCTCAAAGTTATGAAGTTCATACAAAGTCCAAGATATAGAGTTGAAAGATGTATTGAATGGAGGATATCTTATGCATGTTATCAGATAAAGGAAACACAAGTAGATCACCAAATGGAGAAGAATCTATCTAATGAAGGAATATACATTGGATGAATTTCTATCAGATAAACACTAAAAATATCCCACTGATAGAGTATTATAATGAAATCAAATAGAGAATTTTGCTGCCATTAGATGAATAAATATGAATGTGATACCGTGAGATAAGGGGGTACTAATACTGAGTTGAAGTTTAGTTGTAATAAACAGAGAATAAAAAGTCCTACTAGATGGATATGTATAAAGTTCAACAATATGGAAAGGTATATATAGTTCTATTAGATAAACATTTCCAATGACATTACAACGAGCGATGAGTACAAAGTCCATAAGACAAGTTTATGTGCATTCACTAGTAAAATGAAACATATTAGAATCACTGAATAGATTAAGTATTATAACACCCCAACATTTCATAGTAATTTATATTTTTAAAGTAATTCAATAGCTTGCGCTACACGCAACACCGAGTTCGAGCGCACAATGACTTACCAAACTAGCCGTTAAAAAAATGGTTATGAATATTATTAACTAAATTTTGAATTTTATATACTCCATATAATTTTAACATCCATATTATGTGTTTCTTAGACATAATATAACAACAAATTCAATTTTTCAGATAAAAGAATTATTTTTCAAAAAATGCAATTTTACTGCCTTTTAATAGCGAACCCTTTTTAGAATCTGATATTTGACACTTTTATATATTCAATTTGACAAAATAAACTTATTATTTAGAATAGGGACATGTAAAATTAGTTTGGATAAATTTCCGATGTTTTTATGATAACTTTTATATTTTGATGAATAGTGAAAAATACTAAATTTAAAATGAAAACAACTTTCTTAATCAAAATAATTTATAGTGTTAAATTATAAATTTGAATGGTTTTTAAGTATAATTAGATTATATTTTTATCATTTAATCCAATTTTTTTCATTGGAATTAATTTTACATTTAAATTGGAAATAAACACATATCAATCTTTTAATAGTTTTTACTTCTCAAAAATCTACTTTCTGGTTTTGATAACGGAGATATTTTTTATATTAATTAATACAACTTCTATGTTTTAAATTTGGTAAAATATACATCATTTTTTAATTTTAATATCAAAATTATCTTTGGGTAAATTTTTTGTATTTTTCTAAAAACTTTAAATTTTTGATAAATAGTGAAAAACAATACGTTATTATTTAAAGCCGAATTTTTATTTAAATAATTATTTTTAATTTAAATTTATTTTAAATTTAAAATAGATACATAATACCTATATTAGTCCAATTTAATCCATTTGAGTCATTTATTTAATAATATTATATATATAAAATTTTATTGAACTTTTTACCGTATTTTACTCATCTTCAAGGCACATTTTCTAATTTGCTTAAAACATAATTTTACTGCTTCTGTGAATTGAATTTCAAAAATTTGAGAGACATGGTTGACATAATTAAGTAAAATTTGGTTCAATAGGATGAAAATAATTTTTTTCTGAGTAGTAACTTTTGAAGTTTATTTACCACGGTTAAAATTAAATAGGGTAATTAAAGGTAGAAATGACATTATAATTACACTAATACATTTCCTAATTCTATTGGATAAGTGTATTTCGAAAAAAATAAACCTTAGGAATAAAATATTATCCTTTCGATCCACTTGGATTTGATTAGGACATTTATTATTATTTTATTTAAAGAAGATTTAAAAGTGTTAAATTCAAATTTTAATAACTAAACCATTGTTAATATGGGGTTATACATAATATTAATTCAAATATAAATATTAATTATAAAGATAAAAATATTTCATACATCATGTTATTTTATTTATAATTTCTATACATTAAATAATTAAATTTCATTATGACACAATGCTGATGCAGTAATTACCATATTAATGAAAGATTAAAATAATTGATATGATAAATATCAAAATAAATGTAAATTGATAATTTTTATGCATTACAAAAACTTTATAGGTTAATATGACCTATTATGGTTTATTTAATGTATTTTCTTCTAAGTAATCAAGTTTTTTTTTACTTTCAAAAAAACCAAATACTAAATAGTGTCAAAATTTACATAAATGAGTATTTAAAACAAATACTATATTATTAAATGATATAATATTCCTAAAAATATAAGGTTCTGCCAAAGGACTTATATAATGATATATATTTCACTAATTAACCACTTTAGTTTCTCTTGCCATTTTATAGTAAGATTATTAACCATGTAATATAAAAATACAAGAAGACATAGTAAAAGTTAAACTATTTAACTAAGAATTAAATCTAAAAGAAAAGGTTAATATGGTGACCTAAACTTGTCTAAAACCTATTGTTTGCAAGGATTTAGACCCATCCCCACCTTATTATCAAAATAAATCCATTTTAGGAAATTATAATCCTAATATGAATTTATAATAAAATAATATTTCAAGCTTTTCCTAAAGTGACCCTCATTTCTCTTATAAAAGGGTACCTCAACTTCTCTCAAAATCACACCTCCAAATCCATTTGGCCTGGCCAACCCATGCTCAAATATCCTCCCAACTACCCTCAATTGAACCTAGAGGCCTTAATTTTTATCATAAATCCAACCTAAGGATCCCTTTTGATCAAATCAAAAGGAATCACCCGAAGAAGAGGTAATAATTTCATCACCTCTTTTGAATTTCTTTTCTTCTTTGACTTCCTATTTATTTATTGTTTCCATAATAAAATAATAAATACAATACCTTATACATGATGAGATTTTATTATAAATATTTTTCAACCATATTCATTATTATATCCATCCTCTTAATAAAAAAGTCATCATACATGCATACGTACAGCTTACCATCTTCACGTTGTGGTGTAGTTTGTTATTCAACACTTCATTATTTAGATGGTATAATAATAAATATAATTTATGTAAATGATAAATATAAAATGTTAATGATTCTTTATATATAATATAACATCCAATTAAATACTATCTCACTATAAATATAATGATATAATCGCTCGTGCGTAAGTACGACTTACCGTCTCCACGATGCGATGAGATTCATTTCCACGTTCACCAATAAACGATGATTATAAATATATATTATTAATAAGTATTTAATATATAAAATAATAATGCTGCTGGAGATGTGTATATATATATCTCATTCACTTACTTCCGTTCAATACGGTATGAAAACAGAAATGGCGTTTATGCGTACGTACGGCCTACCGTCTCCATGAACGGTGTTTTTCATTTCATATATCTATCTATTATACATACTTATATTATGAATATATATGATACATAAATAATGTTTTATATTCTGGAAACAATTAAATCATAATTTAAGTTATACGATCAAGAATAACAAGTTAAAATACCTATGATAAAGAAAGTGATTATTACCCGAAATGTTATTTTAACATAGATATTATTATTAATTGGGTAGTATAAAGACATAAATTAATCATGTATGATATCAAAAATATGAATATTGTTTTATTATAATTTAATAACATACTATGGTCATTATACATGAGGTTAAATGTACCATTTACCAAATGAAAGTACAAGGTAAAGGTTAATTCCTCAATCTCATTATTATCCAAGATTGTGTATGTGTAAGTATATACTAGTACACACTTATCATCCATGTCCATGTTTCCTAAATTGATTTCAAAATGAAAATTTTAAGGTGCTTTGGAAGGGGCGCTTTATCAAGATCATCATTTTAAAAGTTTTAATGATTTATTTTTTGAAATCTTTTAGTTAATGTCCTTGTTTTAGAAATTATTTTAACGATTTATTTATATGGACATGATTGTTTAAAATGTCAATTCCATTGAAAAGTTTCAAAGTGGTATGGGACACATTGATTCAAAAATATATTTTAAATGAATTCTTTTATAAATGTGAGACATTTAAATGAATTCAAAAAGAGATATTTCTCTCAAAAAAAATTACTGATCATTTTCAACTATGTCAACATCATTTACTGGATATTATTCTTGATTAAGTTTGATTTATTATAATATAATCATCCATATTTTATTTACTGAGTTCTGAAATGTTTGACTGTAGATGTTCTATTTCTATACCATTCATGTTTTATGGTTAAAGTATTGACATTTTGTATGCTAGTTTTAATACAAATGTTTATGTTATGTTTCAACATTTTTATATGAGGAATGAAATGGACTTAGTATGTAATGGGTGGAGTCTGATATAGATCCTTGATGCATCGGTAGGTCTCATGAGACAAATTAGTGTCTTGGTCCATGAAAAAAATTTTATTTGTAGTCTTGGAACGAGGCCATGACTATGTGGTTATGATGTCCTGCATTATGAATTCCATCATTATGAAATTAGCTATTGATATTACATGTGATTATTCGACTAGTATAATATCCCTATGAATAAGTAAATTGATTTATTTTATTAATCTTTGCCATATTATTCTGAAGTTTAAGTTTAAAAGTCTCGTGTTTTAGTCTTATACATTGCCTTAAATTTTTATTCTTATTTATGATAGTTTTCACTATATTGTTATCCCTATTGAGAATCTAAGCTCACCACTTTCTTATGTTTTATTTTTCCTAGGATGTGAAGAAGTATATAATTATTAACTTGTAGGGATAGGATAAAGGATATGAGTGTGTTCAAAGGGGACACAATGTTGTTTTTCATTATTTCATTATGTAATGTAAAACTTATGTATGTATCTAGTAATTCCAAAGCTAAAAAACTAATCGGTATTTCGAGACTTGATCAATTGTGATCATGCCAATGTTATGTAATAATGCACTGACTCTAGGTAACTAGGTTCAGGGCATTATAGTTGGTATCAGAGGAAGTTTAGTAAAAACCATAGAAACTAGATTTAGAAAAACTCTCATTATAGAACATTACCCTAAGATAGACTTTGAGGATTAGTATAGAATAACATCCAAAAAATTTGGTAGTGTAAATATTATGTGGGGTTTCTAAGAAAATAAATTCATGTCTGGATATGAGAAGGTAGAGGCAGATCTAGCACAAATTTACCTAGGAGTGAAAACTCTAACAAATAGTTTCCGACTTGACCTGGGGTATCCTGGTACACAACAACGGGCCTTACTGCAGTCTTGGTTAAGACACTCCTAAGGGATATTCTTAGGATAACTCACATTTTCTTTACAGAAAATTATGAATGATTTATGAGTAAATATGTTGGAAAAGAAACCATTTTTATGATTATGATACAAAATGTGTGAAAATATTCAATTAATATTAATAATTTTTGTAGTTTTTGGATTATAAATTATAATATGATCTATCATATCATATGTCTCCATTTATAAATGGTGCCCAGTTAAAGGAATTGGAACTCTAGTAATACACATGATCCAAAGAGTAAGAAGATTCATATATTTCTTGGTCTAAATACAACATTTATAAGGGAAATAGTCTCCCACATATTCTTATCATATGATGAAATAGTATCATGTTTTAATAAGTAAAGTAATGAATTCTCTGAGTCCTATGGCTTTGAATAGAAACAAGATAAGAAGAGTATGGAAGAGAAAAGATGGATAAAGAGAAGAAGGGAAAGAAAATTTTCCCACATGTGATAACTGTGGAAAAAATCACCTAGGTAAATTCCTAAAAGGAATGATACTTTTTTATAAGTTTGGAGAAAAAGAACACCAAGTTTGTGATTGTAAGGGTAAGAAAAAGGTTTCAAATGTATAATGCTTCATCTTCAAGGAGTTGGGTCACTATACGAATCAATGTCCCAATCATCAGAGTATACCCCAAATGATGTTATTGGATAATAATCAAGTTATGATACTACCATATATGAAGAGGAATTATTAGTGTTCTTGTGTTGTTCTTAAATAATTAGTTCATTTGAGTTTTGTATCAATTATGTACTGGTTATATGAATTATAGAAATAAATAATAATTTTACTATGATACTATTTCATTGAAGATTTGAGATTATATAGTACTAAGAAAAGTGACTCAACAAAAAGTTAATCTTTTTGGAAAATACATGGTTGAAGGAAAGATAAACCTTAATATGGTTCTGATAATGAGGTAGTGATTTTAGATTAAGAGATGATGGATTTGGATAAATTATATTGGATATTCATAACTACCTTGGAACTGATTAATGTTTTATTTATTCCACCATTGTTAGAGTATTTAGAATTTTTTGATATGGGGAATATATCTAGTATTATATAAGGAATAATGGAGCATGAATGTAATCGATAAGGTTTTTTTGTAATTTATGTTGTTAACATGTTTTAAGATAATACATGATAAAGGTACTCACATGTTATTCTGTGGAAAAAATAGATCTTCATTATGTTTTGTTTTCCTTCCTTTAAAATTTTTGGACTATGAGTTTGGACACAAGTATTTTCGATAATTCTAAAGATTGGGATGGATTAAGTTGGATGTTGGATACTATGGTTTAAGGTTAAAACATTTCTTAATATTATTTTTGATTGTTTATAAATTGGAAAACCCGATGGTTGGGTGACAACCCGTCGCGTCCGGTAAGGCCACGAGACTTGAACCTGCAACTGAAGGGCAACAAGGGAACATCACCTACCACTGGCCTACATGATATCCTAGTTTGTTTACTGTAGTTTTTTTAAATGTTATAACATATGAATTATAAATTCATTTTTTTGAAACCCTGTATGATTAGGTTTAATAGAATATTTTTGAATTCTATTATCTTTTGGAGAGAAATATGAGTTTGTGGTAGAAATCACTTAATGGATGGAACTCTACTTTTCAAGTATTATTTTTTATTCTATGAATAAATTAATTCTTAAACATTAAGTAAATTATATCAAAACCAAAAAATGAGTTATCCTAATACCTTATGTTTCGATTAACCAATGATATTTTATGTCATTATAGATTTATGGCTTTTAGGCCCTCAATTTTCTATTTATTGTTCAATTTTTTGTGATTCATGGCCTCAATCACTCTTTATAAATTTCTATTTTTTTCCTCCAATTATGTGTCTATAATTTCCACTAATTTTTTTCTATTCAAAACCCTAATTTTGTGGTGACCTTTTCATTCCCATTTCCCTCTTATTAAGACTAAATTTTATTAAGAAAATTTCTGATGTGGGTTTTCAACAATGGTATTTTCTATTTTAAACCTTTTATTTTTGAAGAATAATTTAAAATTGGGAGGATTAAATTTATTAAAGGAGGGTAGAATGTAACACCCCAAGATTTCATATTAAGTTATTTTCTTTAAATTAATTCAATGGCTTGCGCTACACGCAACACCGAGTTCAGGCGCATCATGACTTACCAAACTAGCCATTACAAAATGGTTATGAATAGTATTAACAGTATTTTGAATTTTATATACTCCATATAATTTTAACATCCATATTATGTGTTTCTTAGACATAATATAAGAACAAATTCAATTTTATTGATAAAATAAGTATTTTTCAAAAAATGAAATTTTATTGCATTTTAATGGTGAACCAATTTTTAAATCAAATATTTGACACTTTTATATATTAAATTTGACAAAATAAACTTCTTCTTAAGAATTGGGACACAAAAAATTAGTTTGGATAAATTTTTTATGCTTTTCTAATAACTTTAATATTTTGATGAATAGTGAAAATACTAAATTTAAATTGAAAACAAATTTTTTAATCAAAATAATTTATAGTGTTAAATTAATCATTTGAATGGTTTTGAAGTATAATTAGATTATATATCTATCATTTAATCCAATTTTGGTCATTGGATGTAATTTTACATTTAAATTGGACATAAACACATATCAATCTTTTGATAGTTTTTACTTCTTAAAAACCCACTTTGTGGTTTTGACAATGGGAATATTATTTTAAATTAATTAATACAACTTCTATATTTTTAATTTGGTAAAATTGAAATAATTTTTTGAATTTGGAATATCAAAATTATCATTGGGTGAATTTTTGATATTTTTCTAAAAACATTCAATTTTTGAAAATTAGTGAAAAACACCATGTTATTGTTTAAAGTCGAATTTTTATTTAAATAATTATTTTTAATTTAAATTTATTTTGAACTTAAAATAGATACATAATACCTATATTAGTCCAATTTAATTAATTTAAGTCATTTTATAGTAAGATTAGATATATAAAATGTTATTGAACTTTTTACCATCTTTTACTCATCTTATTTGCAAATTTGTATAAAACATAATTTTACTTCTTTCGTGAATTGAGTTTTAAAAATGTTAGAGACAAGGTTGAAATCAGTATGTAGAATTTGGTTGAATATGATGAAAATAGTTTTTGGTGAATAGTAACTTTTGAATTTTATTTACCACAGTTAAATGTAAATAGTGTAATTAAAGGTGAAAGTGATATTATAATTAACCTAACACATGTTCTAATTATATTGGATAAGTGTCTTTAGACCAAAATAAACCTTAAGAATAAAATATGATCCTTTTGATCAACTTATATTATATTAGGATATTTGTTATTATTTTATTTAAAGAAGATTTAAAAGTGTTAAATTCAATGTTTAATAATTAAACCATTTTTAATATAGGGTTATACATAAGCTTAATTCGACTATAAATAATAAATATAAAGATAAAAACCTTTCCTACATCATTTATTTTGTTCATTATTTTTATAAATTAAATAATCAAATTTATTTATGACACAATAATGATGCATAAATTACCTTATTAATGAACGATTAAAATAATTGATATTATAAATATCAAAATAAATGTAAAATGATACTTTTGATGCATTCCAATAATTTTATAGGTTAATATGACATGTTAGTGTTTATTTAATGTATTTTTTCGAATTAACCCTGTTTTATTTTACTTTCACAAAAACCAAATACTGAATAGTGTCAAAATTGACAAAAATGAGTATTTAAAACAAATACTATAATATTAAATGATATAATATTCCTAAAAATAAAAGGTTAATAAAACAGACTTATATATTGATATATATTTCATTAAAGAAACACTTGAGGTTCTATTTTAATTTTATAGTAATTTTATTAACCATATAATATAAAAATACAAGAAGACATAGTAAAAGTTATACGATTTAACAAAGAATTAAATCTAAAATATAAGGTTAATATGGTGACCTAAAATTTTCTAAACCCTATTGGCTAAGAGGATTTTGACCCATATCAACATTATCCTAGAAATAAATCCATTTTGAGCCATTATAAACCTAAAATTGTTTTATAATAAAATAATATTTCAAGTTTTTCCTAAAGTGACCCTCACCTCTCTTATAAAAGGGTACATCCCCTTCTCTAAAAATAACACATCCAAAGATATTTTTCACAGCCAAACCCTACTCAAATATCCTCCCAAATACCCTCACATGATCCTATAGGCCTTAAATTTATCATAAATCCAACCTAAGGATCCCTTTTGATCAAATCAAAAGGAAGCACCTGAAGAATAGTTAATAATTTCATCAACTTTTTCAAAGTTCTTTTCTTCTTCTACATCCTCTTTCTTTGTTGTTTCCATAATAAAATAATGAATACAGTACCTTATATATACTTAGATGTTATTATAAATATGGTACAAGTGTATTAATTATTCTATCCATCATATTAATTACAAATTCACCATACATGTGTACGTACGGCTCACTGTCTCCACGTCGTGGTGTAGTTTGTTATTCAACACTTCATTATTTGGATGGGTATAATAATGCGTATAATTGATGTAAATAATAAATATAACATGTTAAAGATTATTTATATATAATATACTGTTCAATCAAAATAATGATATCATCGCTCATGCGTACGTATGACTTACTGCCTCCCCAACGCGATGAGATTCATTTCCACGTTCATCATTCACCAATGATTATATATATATATATATATATATTATTAATAATTATGTACTATTTTAAATAATAATGATACTGGAAATATATATATATATATATATATATGTATATATATATATTTACATATATCTCATTCACTTACTTCTGTTCAATACGGTCTGAAAATGGAAACAACATTTATGCGTACGTACGGCCTACCGTCTCTATGAACGGTGTTTTCCATTTCATATATCTATCTATTATACATAATTATATTCTAAATATATATGATACATAAATAATTTTTTATATTCTTTAATCAATTAAATCATGATATAATTTATACGATTAATACTAACAAGTTAAAACATGTATGATAAAGAAATTGATTAGTACACGAAATGTTATTTTAACATAGAAATTATTATTAAATGGATAGTATAAATCCATAAATGAATCAAGTATGATATATTAAATATGAATATGTTTCTGTTATAATTTAATAACATACTATGGTAATTATACATGAGGTTAAACGTACCCTCAACTAAAAGAATGTACAAGGTAAGGGACAATTCCTCAGTCACATTATTATCTGAGATTGTTTATGTGTAAGTATTTACTGAGAAATTTTTATCATCTATGTCCATGTTTTATAAAAATGTTTTCAAAATTAATATTTTATGGTTTTGTGGAAGGTACACTTTATCAAGATCACATTTTTAAAAGTTTTAATTTTTTTTCTAAATATTTTTATTAAGGTCCATGTTTTAAAAATGATTTTAAGGATTTATTTATATAGAAATGATTGTTTAAAATGTTAATTAAATTAAAAATATTCAAAGTGGTATGGGACACATTGATTCAAAAATATCTTTTAAATGACTTCCTTTATAAATGTGTTTCTTTAAAATGATTTCACAAAAAGTGATATTTCTCTCATGAAGTTTTAGTGATCATTTTCAACTATGTCAACATCCTTTATTGAATATTATTTCTGATTGAGTTTGATTTATTATAATAAAATATTACATATTGTATTGAATGAGTTAGGATATGTTTGATTGTAGATGTGCTATTTTTATACCATTCATGGTGTATGGTTAAATTATTTACATTTCATATGGATGTTTTAATACGAATGTTTATGTTATATTTCAAAATTTTTATATGAGAAATGCATTGGACTTAGTAAGTGATGGGTGGAGCCAGATACAGCTCCTCGATGCATCGATAGGTCTCATGAGACAAATTAGTGTCTTTCCACAAATCCTTGAAAAACATTTTATTTGTAGTCTTGGCACGAGGCCTTGACTATGTGGTTATGATGTCTGGAATTATGCATTCCATCATTATGAAATTAGCTATTGATATTATATGTGATTATTTGACTAGTAGAATATCCATGTGAATAAGTAAATGGCCTTATTTGATTTATCTTTTTCATATTATGCTGATGTTTAAGTTTAAAAGGCTTGTGTTTTAGTCTTATACATTTCCTTAAATGTTTATGCTTATTAATGATAGTTTCCGATATATTTTTATCCCTACTAAGCATCTGAGATCACCACTTTCTTATGTTTTCTTTTTCCCATGATTTGAATAAGTATATTATGATTAACTTGTAGGGGTATTAAAAAGGATATGAGTCTATTCAAAAGGGACACAATGTTGTTTTTCTTTATTTCATGATGTAATGTAAAACTTATGTATATATCTAGTACTTCCAAGGCTACTAAACTAATTGGTCAATCGAGACTTGATATCTTGTGATCATGCCAATGTTATGTATTAATGCACTGACTCTAAGTAAATTGGGTCAAGGAGTTACAAGTATTGTGATTATACTAAACAATGATTCATGAATCCATCAGATGGAGAAAATATTAACACCATTGGATAGATAAGTGTTGAGTTCAATGGGAGGCATCGATTGGTTGAATCACATTGAATTTATTAAAAATAGAGAAAAGGTATATGCAGTCCTAGATGTAGTCGAGCTATAGCGGATAGAGAAGAGGAGTAAAAAGTTCACCATCAAACCTTTGTGAGAAAACTAGATAGATAATTTCATATTGAATTCATCGTGTTTTTTTAAAGGTGATTCTTTGGTCAAAAATTACCAAATCACAAATATTATTAAAAAATAAAGATTAAAAGATTCTAAAAAATGGGATCATATTACAATCTTTTTCATAAAAGGAAATTAGAGAAATGGGAAGGTCTTCGAACCAGGTAATGTCCTGATTGACTCCCATGTTGTCCAGGCCATCTACAACCGTTTTTCTTCTCGATACACGTGTGTGATGA
Organism: Viscum album; assembly: GCA_963277665.1. Taxonomy (NCBI): domain Eukaryota; kingdom Viridiplantae; phylum Streptophyta; class Magnoliopsida; order Santalales; family Viscaceae; genus Viscum; species Viscum album. The sequence continues at coordinate 1,659,494,325 of OY728146.1, forward strand.
TATAGTTAAGATCACTAAGCGAATGGAAGAATTCCAGCCAGGGGGTAATAAAATTTCTAAATCCATTTACAATGATGATACTGCTCTATTATTTCAATGTTTATTATTTAGACATGTTTTGAGTAAGGTTGAAGAATATTTATAATGTTGTGTTTGTAAGAAATTTCAAGAATATTATATAAGGTTCGAGAGGTGTCCAGTGAAGAAATGTTGAGTGGGAAGTTTAAAATTAAATTTTTAGTTGGACTGAAAAACACATTTGATTTGTATTTCTTTCTCATAATGGTGTGCCTATATAATGCAGTGAAGTAATCATAAAAAGTGACACTATTTCTATTTTTCTAGGAGTGTAAGGTCTGATGTTTTGATACCATAGTGAGTTTTTGATCATATTCATACTTGGTTGAATAAAATGCATGGAACTTGGATTCATAGGATAAGGAAGAAGGTATATCAGACCATGTTTTATCAGATGAAGAAGAAGTAGAGTGTGATTTACTAACTAAGTTTCTACTTAGTTTAAGAAATATCATCAAAAAAATAATGAATGTTGGATTGAGTTTTAGTGGATTGAGTTTCACTGGACTGAGGTGAAACAAACAGATCTCACCAGATAGAGTTTTAGAGAATGGAATTTTTCTAAATATTTTCTCCATACAATTTTCTCTTACATTTATTAATTGAGTTTATCCAAGTCATTCTCATACTATGAGGAAATTTTGAGATCAAAAAACCCTTATAGTTTTTTTGAAGATCTTAGTGAATATTGTAAATATGTGAAGCTAATATAGATTTTTTGTGGATAATAAACATATTAAGAGGAATATATTTATATAGTGGATTAGAGAAGAAGAAGGAAGAAATTTTAGATTATCTATGGAACCAGTTAATGAAGAGTCTTATGGTTGGGTTTTATAACTAGTCAGGAAGGAAGATGATATGAGGAGGACATTTGGGGGGGTATAACGAACTATGGAAGAAGAGTTGATTGGTGGGATATGGAACCAGGGTTATCTAAATGAACAATTATTGGGGTGTAGAACTAGTTGATTGTTATGCCTTTATATTCTTGAATGAAGTGAGTAAAAGAATCAATGTTGGGGGAGATAAAAAGCATAAAAATGAGTAGGTCTTCATACTAATACTTTCAATGTATTTAGTTAATCTCTATCTTTATATTACATCATACTAAGTGAAGATGAGAGATATATTTTAGTGGATCACAATTCTAATAATTTCCAAAGGTTTCATTCTATTGAAAAACATGTAAAATAAATTTTTCATTCATTCACCCCTCCCCTTTAAATGATCCTACATTAATTTGGGTACTTTAATTGGTATCAGAGGGTAGGATCCAACTGAAATATCTAGATATCTCTAAGGATAGATAATATGAATCCTATGATAAACATATATGTTTTTCTTTTTTATGGTAGAAACTATCACATATAGAAGAAGATAATATTAACCTATCTTTTATCTCTTGTTTTATAAGATAGAAGTGCTACAAAGGTGATATTTCTTCCAATTAATGATGTTTCTATGATAGATACTGATAAAAAAAATTTAAAATTTGATGTAAATATTATAATAATCTTCTAATGTCTCTCATAGATTGATTATACAAATATTATAGGTTTTTCAACTACTAATGAAATGTGGAATAAATTGATAAGTTGTTGTGAAGGAAAAAAAATAGTTAATGAAGTTAAGATAACAATATGGAGATATATATTTCAAGATATTAAGATGGTACGTGAAGAAATATTTGATGAATACTTTACAAGATGCAATGAGATCTTTGAAAATATTAGAGGTTTCAGTGATAATTTAGGAGAGTATACAATCATTAAGAAACAAATTAGAAAAATTCTAGACAAATTTGTTGCAATATTATCAGCTCAAGAATATTTAGATGATCAATATCTAAATTAAATTTAGAATATTATCATATTATATGACATGATAAACACTATAGTCATTCAGAATAATTTTAAGTAAGAAATATCTTTCAAATAATTATTAAAATGAATGTTTGTAGATAAAGAAGTAGAAAAATAATCAAGTGACCTAGATTATAAGTATTATAAACAGGAACACAATATAATCATTAATATTCTTTCTAATAGATATAAAAAGTCAATGTGCGAAAGAAAAAAGATAAAAAATTATCTTAAATATTAGAACTATAACTATATTGGTCATTTTGAAGGAAGTTGACCTAAGTATAAGTTTAATGATTATGAGTTGGAAGATGAAGAAAAGAAATCTAGGAAATATATGTGGATAAAAATAAAAATAATTATCTTTTCAAGAAGAAGAAAATATTGTTGAGCAGAAGAGAGTAGGATGATTTTTCATCCATAAATTAATCTGATTGTCATGTCAACTTCTCAGATCATGACAAAATAGGAATTTCTTCATCTGATATTAATGATAAAATAGAAGAGATAATATAACTTCAGTGGATTCTAAAAGGAAAGTTGTAGTAATATATTAATCAAAATAAAAAACTCAAGAGGTAATATAAGAAGTATAATAAATAAGGTAAGGAGATAACTTTTGAGAATGGTGAGCATATCAAAAAGGAGGCAACAATACTTAAGGGGGTTATATATCATAAAATGAAATTGGATGATCTAGATAGAAAAAGGAAAGGTTATGAATTAACATTCTCTTGATAGGATAATCCTAAAGATGAAGAAACAACACTTTTTGAGGAATGTAAGTTGAATGGGTTGAAGTTTGATGAATTTTCAAAGATGGTAAATGCTCTATAATAAAGATTGACTATGAAAGAATAATATTTTTTGAAAACAAAAATCAATGTTTCTTATAGAACAAGGTGAGTTAATAATGATAAGAGAATACTTCACCAAATCATTTGAGGTTAAAGGTATAATTTTCAAGATGGTTAAAATAATATTACTTATACGTCGGTTTTTTCTATTCCAAATGAATCTCAATATACATTTGTTTATACTAATAATATAGGTTTAAAAGTTATAATTTGTGAGAAATCATATTCCACTAAGAAATAATGTAATTAACAAAGAAAGTGTCTTCCATAACAAATTAACCATTTTTTTTTTGAAAAAACAATAACAACCTTTATATTAGTACTACTATTCTTCTAAAATATTAAGATTCAAAATTCACTGCTGGAGTTATAGATTATTTGGGAACAAAGAACATTATTATTTGTACAATTTGTCTCTACCAAGAAAAATGTATGAATCTAGGGAGAGATATAAATGCTTCAAGAAAGTATGATAAGGAATAAAACAAATTTTAGAAGGTAAATAATGTTACAACATGAAGAGAGGAAAGTGATATGTTTAAGAAAGTTGAGGAAAAAAAGGAGCTCAAGAAGGTTGAGTAGAGTAAGAAAGGTAAAAAAGTTGAGAAAGATAAGGATCTCCATAAATTTTTGCAAATAAATAAATTTTTCTTCATTATTTGGCCCGATCAAATAGTCATGTCTAGAAAGGTAGAGAAAGAAAAAAATCATGAAAAATAATACATGAATAAATAGGCCTCATAAGATGTGAACAATGTTGGTAAAAAGTTTTCAATGGATTGAGGTTTGAAAATATAAAAGCAGTGAAATATGTGTGATAAAGATGGTAGTGGTACTAAAAATATTATGACTATATTACTAGCCTAATAGAAAATCATTAATAGGATGTTAGAAAATCTAGGTAACAAATATTTTACTAAAGATAAAGAAAATAAGATAATTTTATCTGAAGATTCTATAGATGAAAAAAATTATTTAAAAGCCCTATGAAACTAATAAAAAAATAAGCAATTAAATACCATGAATATATAAGAAAAAATATAAGAATTGTATACTAGGTTAATACTCCCATTTAAATCATTACTTATAAGGAACATTGAGGTTCCTTCTTATTCCAAATATACTTTTTTATTTGAAATACATGTCGGTAATTGAATGATAATTAGTAAATAAGGTGACTGAGTGTTTTAGTAGTATTACAACAAGATGATAAATTCATCATGGAACATCATAATCACCATAGTGAGTGTTGTTATAATACCCTTATGGGGGAGAAAAGATAAATATGGGGCATGAGTATCACAATTTTATTAAAAAATTAGTAATGATGTTAAGAAATATGAGATGTAGGTAAATTTGTTTTATATACACTTGATTAATTTTGATGTTTTTTTTTATTATGGGTGGAGGTTTTACCTTAACAAACTCACTTGGATGTCTCCTTGTATAATGTTTTTAAAAGAACCATAATGATAGTATTGCATTAAATAATTTTTTGGACAACATTGTTCACCTTGATTTCACACTATTTTTTTACACCAGGTTCACCCAAATAGACTAAGAGTTGTTTAGTTAAAGGATATTTTCTAAGAAACTCTCATGATAATATTTTTATCTTGAAGAAATTTATCATGATTTTGTGAGGAAATAATATGAGTTATGATTATCTCTATTTTACCCTCTGTATTTGATTTTCAAAAATGAAGATAAATAACATAGGGGTATAAATTAATTAAAAACATCATTTGGGGGAGGAAGTATTGAGCACATGTATTAAATTAGATGATGTTTTAAGTCGTATGGGGATATCAAAAAAATAAAAATGGAGGATATTTTTGTTTCAATGTGGTTTTGGTTTCATTTTTTTCAATATGTCAATTTTATTTTAAATAAATTACTTAAAGAAACATGGATAATTTTGTAATATTAAGGTTTTTTTCTAAAAAATTGATAATAAACAAATAATAAGGTGTATTTTTAAAATGTTAATGTTGTAAAATGTTATTGAATAAAGTTGTATAGAGTCCAAGTTTTAATGTTATAATATGTGCTAGTATGTAGATTAGTCTGTGATGTTTCTATTATAAGTTTTTAGTTACAGTGTTTGAGGTAGTAAGTAAATTGGACTAAGTCCAGTATACTAAGTACCACTAAACTGATATTTTCTTACTAAACAAATATAAAGTAAAAAATTCAATGTCATTGATTTTATCGCTTATAGAGAAGTTATGAAGTGTATTTGACTGTGTTTTGTTAACTGATATTTTGGTATGAAACTCATGATAATTAATTGATGATGTTGAAAATAGTATGAATACTGATGTTATGAAGCTTTTATAAAGTCCAAGATATAGAGTTGAAAGATTTACCAAATGGAGGATAGATTGTCTATGCTATCAACTGAAGGAAACCCATGTAGAGCACCAAATAGAGAAGTATCTACCAAATGAAGTAATATTCATTGAATTAGGTTTCAATGAATAGATACTCAAAAGATTCAATGGATAGATTATGAATATGTAATCAGATAATGAATTACGATGCCATCATATGAAGAAATGTGAAGCTACTCTGGGCAGAGAGGGGCATAAAAAGTTCAAGTTTAAGTTTACTTGTACAAAATTGAGAATATGAAGTATTATCATATATAGAGGGATAAATTAATACCATATGTAAAAGTATATATATTTATTTTAGACATATAATTTCAACAAAAATAGAGAGTCAAGAATAAAAATTCCATCAGACAAATGAATTTGAATCAACCAGTCAGAGGAAACCATTGAGGAGCACCGAAAAAAGGAAGTATTGAGAGTATACCAAAAAATATTAATGGATCCATCAGATAAAGAAAATCCTGATACCATCATATAGAAAAGTGTTGATTTCATCCAATAGAGTCAAATAGTTTAATCAAATTAAATTCATTCAAAATAGATAAAAGATATACGATGTTCAAGATTTAGTTGAATCATATAAGATAGATAGGAAAAGAATAAATTAAACCATAAAATCTATGTGAGATCATTATATTGAGAATTTATTAAAAGATTCATGAAAAATTCAATCATTTAATGAGGTGACTATGGCTTTTAAGAAGGTTAGCGTGGTCACAAGGAATTCACCGAAACAACCACTGCTTGAGAAGCTTATGAGTCGAGCTCAAAGTGGAAGCTAATGGAGATCGCCAGAATGGGAATTGGCTACGGCTACTGGGTAAGAAGAATCATGCATGGTATGTGGAGATGAGTATTGTTATTATGACGTGTAAGTCTTTATTAGTTGTACTATCTGATTTTGTGGTCTTGTTTTGAGTTTGTGTTTGTATTTGGGATCCAGAAACCCGTAAACCAACTTTTGAAAATAAAAAAAATGATTGAGGAGGAATTTTTGGTTGGCTTGGAAAATACATTTTAGTTCACTCACATTATCATGGAGGTTCCCCTATATAAAATAGTGAAGGAAATATACAAATTTACACTATTTATATTCATAGAGGAGTGGAAGACCTAATGTTTTGAGAGTATAGTGATTTTTTGTTCAAGTTTCTAGTTGGTTTATAAGGGAAAATAAAAAAAGTTTCATCAAATGAAGAAGGGGGCACATGAAACCATGTTTCATTTTATTGAGAAGGATGTCTCTTAGATCTTGTTTAATCAGAAGAAGAATCAGAAGAGTGTGAGTCATCGATTATGTTTATACATAGTTGGATAAAGAGAGTTGGATAAAGACGAAGAATTAGGCCAATTTTCATCATGTTGAGTTTCACTAGATTAAGGTGTTATGGAAAGATCTTACCATACATATTTTTAACAGATTAAATTTTTCTACGTATTGTTTCTAGACAATGTTCTGGTAAGTTGATTAATTGATTTTATCTAGGTATTTCATAGATCAAGAAAAAAAATTAGACCAATAAACTCTTAATAGAGTTATTAGTGATCATGAATAATATTTTGAATAGATGAAGGTGATGAAAATACCTTTTGGAGAAATAATATCTAAAGAAAAAGATCTTTCTATGGTATAAAAGGCTAAGGAAGATCTTGTAACTAGGGTGTAGAACTAGATGCTAAAAATTCTTGTGAATGGGGTGTATAACTAGTCATTATGGAAGAGGATATTAGAAGGATGGTTGGGGGTATAAACAATAATGGAATAAGTTTTTATTAATGGGTTTTACAACTAGGGTTATCTAGATAAATTATTACTTAGTTATAGAATAATTTGTGTAATGTTTCATTCTATTATAGAAAACAAATTATAAAAGAATCCATATTAGGGGGATGGTAAGTAACATGTAAATGATTATGTATTTGTATCGAATCTTGTAAATATAATGTGTTGATCTATCTCTTTATATTACTTCATAAAAAGTGAGGAGGTGAGATATATTTAAGTGGATAATAACTCTAAAATGTTTCAGAGGTTGATTTTATTAGAAAACTCATAAAATAAAGCGATATCTAATTCACCCCTCCCCATATCAGTGATCTTAAATTTATTTAGGTACATCAAATAGATTTTAATATAACTGATTTCAACTAAAAACCTATAAAATAGTCCTCAAATTCTTATCTTTATCCTCCTTTAATCTCGAATATAAAAAATGTATCATCAATGAACACAATCACAATATAATATAGGAAGCCATGAAATAGTGATTTCATCAATACTATGAAGAAAATGTGATTTTTTTAATCTTAAAAAGAATATATATGAACTCAATTTTTTCATAACGAAACATGATAACTGTCTTTAAGATATCTTTATCCTTCACCCACATTTGATGATACCTATATCATATATCAATATTCAAAAACCAACTATCTCCCTTTGAATGATTGAATAAATCATAAATCCTTGGGAGGTGATAGTTTCTCTTCAACATCATCTAGCACAACTAATAATAATCAATACACAACCACAAATCACCAACTTCATTCTTCATGACTAACACTTGTGATATCTGGGGTGACACACTATGTTAGATGAAACCCTTATAAATTGGTTATAAATATAAATGTGTAACTACATTAATTATAAAACAATTTTATTAAATAGAGGTATATAAACCAGATAGATTATTGGTTATAAAATTATATTAAACTTTGTATCACATAAAGGGGGTTGTTTTATAACCACTTAGGGAAAATGCTAGGAAAGTCCTCTATAACTCTTCGAAAATACTTTTCCAAAACATCCATTGGCCTCAACATAAACTCATATAACTGAGTATTTAATGGATTATGAAACCTAAAATCCATCTGATGTTCCTTATTTCCAATAAATTCCACATGTTCATCGTCTATGTTAAATAATTTCACCTGCTTACAATATCAATCAATAACATTTGACACTGAATGCAACTAATCTATGATAAGGATGGCATAATATGATTTTATCTATAATAAAAAATAAATTTCCTAATGAATTATTCTTCCCCATAACTAATGTAACACCCTAAGATTTCATGGTATGTATCTTTTAAATTTTACATCTTTGATAGTTGATGTTGCATGCAACACCAATTTTAAAACAATGATATACTATAAAATATTAACATGACTATTGGAATAGTAATGTGATCATTTGGAATAGTAATTAGGATAATAAAATATTAACCCCACCTATGAAATTATCAGTAAAATTTAGGTACCTTATGAATTAAAATATAATGTATTTATAACATGGAATAAGTAAATAAATATTTTTGAAATGACAAATTAATTATTAGTATTTTTTTGAAATGTAAATGTTTATTTACAATTTTATAAATAATATAACCATTTAAAAGAAATTTTTTTATAAAATAGAATTATAAATTGATATTTTGTTTTATAATTATTGTAAGATAATTTTATGAGACTTTAATTACTTTTTCAAAGTGTTATAAAATCAGTAAGAATTTTAAAATTGGTATTTTTGGAATAAATGATTATTTTAATTAAAAATTAAATTTCACATATTTAAAAAAATTATTTTCATAAAATGAATAAAAAAATTTAACTCTAAAAATTAAAAATGGTTAGATTTCTTTTTTTTTTTGTATTTTTCTAAAATAGTTGATTTTTTTTGGAATAGTGAAATTCAATAATTTACAAAATAAGATAAATACATGAATCTTTGATTAATTATTAATGTATGTATGATGTAATAACCATTATATCTAACAAATACTTCTCTATTTACTATATTTGGTCATTTAATTCATCACTACTGATATCTTTGACACAAAATCATAATCTAATGAATAAAATAATCAAAAAACACCCATCTACACAACCATAAATACCACCACTCACCGCCTCTTCTCCTAATAACTCATAATCCTTTTAGATTGATTATATTCTTCATAATTTCTCTCCAAACCCTCTTACCCAGTTTTTGGTCTTACTGGTCTCACCAAAAGACAATTTCTAAGTATCTTAAGGAGGTTCTCAAGGAGACGACACACAAGAGGTAAAACCCTCCCTCGCGATGTTTCATTATATTTTATTTTATTATCCCTCCATCACCCACTATCCACATTGATATGAAAACTATAGAATCATATATATACTTTAATTTTTCTATTTTATTTTTTTATACTCCAACAATTCTTATCTCTTACCCTTTTGTTCTAAAAATGAAAACATCGTCTCTAAGGTGTCGATTCACCAGTTTCATGGATGATGATTTTTCATTTTCCAAAACTACCTTCAAGACTAGTCATAAAAACATTATAATGGTTAAAAAAGATCTTAATATATATATTAAAACTTATTTAGTGTTCTGTAACTTTTATATATACATAATATTAATTAATAAACAAAACTACTGTGTGATGATCAGAGAAACTCCAAAATAATCTAAATAATTACCATTAACTTATTATCTAATGAATCATCCTTATATCTGGAAACAAAATTATATATAATAGCAATTAATATTCTATATGTACATTAAAAATATATAATTTGAATTACGGATAACTATTCCCATTCTACATGATCGTTCATACATGTATACAAGTGAACCAATCATGAAAATCAAGGAAACAAACAGTCCCAAACAACAAAATTGAAACTTATAACTCATCAAAAATTCCATAAATAAACTTAATAAAATAATAATAAATAAAATAATTGTTTAAGATGTTATTAATTAAATTATTAATGAATATAATTTCATTATCCAGGATGTTAAGTGCAAGTACAGAATACTTTGGGACATAAGGTAAGGGTTTCTTACCAAACCTTCATTCTCCATCGGGTTACGCTTTATCTTTGTTTACCCCAATTTAATTCTTAATTATTCTTATTCAATACTCATAAAATCTATGGTTATGTTTGAAAAATATAAACATATCTCAATTATTCTTTCATTGGTGGGGATGTACATGCTTTATAAGGTTCTGCTTTCAATTCCTTCCGATAACCATGTCCGATTAAAGGGAACATCCAAATTTCTTACCCATTTTCAAGAAAACTCCACAATATATTCTAATCCACCAATATTTCTATAAAATAAATTATTTTATCATGAAAAAATATATTACCTCATTACTTTTGTTTATTAAAACAAATACTCCTTTGTCTTCTTTAAAGTATCTTTTATATTTTCCCTTAAACCGCACTGAAGTGGATAATTTCTAAAGTTTCTTAAACAATAGTTCTAAGTGTGTTCACTTTATTTGGAAATAAATTATCCAGATATATTAATATTTTCCATTATTAATGTCCATTTAAAATTTAAATCCATTCTTTTATAGACACCATTATGATACGCCAATTTGTTATACCTTGAGAAATGATTACGATACACATTTCTTTCAATGGGTGACCATTATGTTAATTTATTATACTTGGTTGAGGTTGATCTATTATGATACCATATAGCATATATTAGTGAATATTATTTTTTTAATTGGTATGTATTGTCGTGATACAATTATTTATATTGTTCATGATAGTTTATGATTATGTTTATTGATTGGGGAAATTATTTACATTTCATATGCTAGTTTCTATATGAATGTATATATTGATTATGATTCACCAATTTCATATGAGGAATGAATTATACATTGTAAGTGTTGTTCAGGTCCCTCTGTATCCCCTCGATGGGTCGGTAGGTCTCTTAACACAAACTAGTTTGTGTATTGGATGATGTCTTACCAGATTGTTTATGGTATCTTGGTCGAAACCTTGATGATATGTTTATGATGTCCCACATTATGCATTCTCTCATTATGAAATTATTTATTGATAATACATATTATTATTCAACTAGTATAATATCCATGGTTCAATTTCATTCTTATTTTATTGTTTATATGGAATTATTTTATCATCATTTATCCATTCCATATTATTCTCAACATAATGATTTAATTTAATATACTTTTAGTTATTAATATTACATTATTATTTATTTTTATTCTAATATTTTCGCACCCTTACTGAGCATCTAAGCTCACCCATTTCTCATTTTTTTCCAATAGTATTCCAAGTTGTATACTATGATTGACATGTTGGGATAATCTTAGATAATTGGGATGTTACCAAATGAGTTTCTATGTTGTATTTCATTTCAAGTTGTAATGTAACACTTATGTTTGCATCTATTTTTTCAAAGATACTAAAATATTCATTCCTTTAGGATGTAAAATCCTTGTTTATTATTCCAATTTAATAAAGTAAGTCACTAATTTAGGGCTACCAGGGTTGGGGTATTTATAGTTAGTATCATGGGAATTATAGTATAAAATTTGAAAACTAGATTTAGGAAAAAATATATTAGGGGAACATAAACCTATAACATACATTGAGAATATTCTAAAGGTAACCAAGAATATGATTTTGAGATTAGTTATACTCTAATTATTTCACTAGTTTTAAATCGTCACAATCTAATCTAGTGTATGTAATTTTTTTAGAAATGGATCCAAGTGGGAGGGATATAAACCATATAAATGCATGTATTCTATGTATGTATTTCCCTATTATGGAAGATAATGATGTTGGAAGTGGATCTGAATAACTTAAGACTATACTAGGACAACTAAATTAGGTTATAAAGAATAACCATACTCATATGGAGAATCTTGATCCACAATGCAGTGTAACAATGTTAGACTGATTCATGTGACAAAAACCTCCATCATTCAATGGAACTAAAAACCATTTTTAGCTAAGTAGTGGATAAATTCCTTAGAGATGATATTTCTCAATTTTAGGAATAATTAATGGGAGAAGGTTTTCGTGGTATTTTATCATCTCTTTGGAGATTAGGATCGATGGTGTTCATTAATTTAAAACAAAAATGAAGAGGATAAAATTCAAAATCTAGAATAGAATGATTTTAAGGAAATTTTACTGAAAAAAATATTTCCCTCACGAACAATGTGAATATATAGAGAGAAATTTTTTGATTCTAATACATAAAGGGGATGAAAACTTTTCTATGTATGAATAAAACTTTACAAGGTTATCAAGTCTTGTTTTGGACTACATATATAATATGTTGAGAAATATTGAATATTTTTTTAATGGTATCAAACCTATTCAACAAAGGGAGTTAGTCCCCCAAACATTCTCATCATGTGAGGATATAGTATCATGTTCCATCAATATGGAGAAATAATTCTCCAACCCATATGGTTTAAAAGGGAAGGAAGATAAGAAGAGGGATATTGAGTACTCCAGAATAGGAAATAAGGAAAAAGGGAAGAAGGGGAGAATAGAGTTTCCAACCTATAATAAATTTGGAAGGAAAAATTCATGGAACATGCCTATTGGTAATGGGAGTTTGTTTTAAGTGTGGAGAAAAAAGACATCAGGCTTGTGATTACAAGAGAAGAAAAGAGTTCGAAAATTTTAAATACTTCAGTCGTAAGGAGATGAGACATTATGTATATGAATTTCTTATATTTCAAGGCAATATTCCCTTAAAAGGTCAGGGGAGAAAGGCTATGCTTATATAGTCACAAAAACTAAAGTTTGAGTTTCTAATGATGTGGTAGAAGGTACATTAATCATCTTCTGAAATTCATCTAGAGAATTATTTGACTTAGGATCATTTAATTATTTTATATCCTCCTAATTTTATATAAATATTAGATATTTCCAATTCACCTTAGCAAGGTAGTTGTTAGTAAAAACTCCTAGTGGATAACTTATTGTAACAAAGATGTGTCTAAAAATTTCTTTCATGACACATAAATGTTCTCTATTTGCTGATTTTATTATCATAGCTATGTTTTATTTTGATATAATTGTTGTTATAGACTGGATTTTGAAGTATAATAAAAAATTATTTCAAAGAGAAGAAAATTATTATTCATGATGAAGATATAGAATATCTCATCTTTACAGAGGAGAATTAATCATCTGAGTTATATATGGATCCACCTTCAATAGCTCTTGAAAATGATATTCTTGGGGGAGAAGAGAATATAAAACCTTCTAATGAAAAAGGAGATCTTCAAAATGGGGATATAATTATTCTTCAAAAATAAATTGATATATTCCCATAGGATTTACCTGGACATCCACTATAGTGTTGAATTGAGTTTTCTATCTATTTAATCCATCAAGAAAGACCTATATCAATGAATTCCTACAGAATGTCCATGGTCGAGTTAATAGATTTAATGAAACCAATAGAGTAATTGAGTTATATGGGATTAATATTTTGTAGTGTTTCACCTTGGTGAGATCCTACTCTCTTTTTTAAGAAGACATATGTATCTATAAGGATGTACATTAAATATAGGGATATAATTGGATTTATGATAAAGAATGATTACATGCTTCCTAGCATTGATTACTCATTTGACCAAATTCAAAGAGATCAACATTTTTCAAATATTTATCTTTATTTTGGATATCTAAAATTATGTGTGAATAAGGAATATATTCTAAAGATACCATTTAAATCAATATATAAAAATTATGAGTTTATAGTAATTTCATTTGGACTAACTAAGAACCCTATATTTTTAGTGATATAATGAACAGAGTATTCAAGGAATGTTTTGATACATATTTTTTGGTATTTATTGATGATATCTTGGTGTACTCTCAAATATATGAGAACCATAAGAAACACATGCGGATTGTTCTGGGTACTCTTACAAGTAAAGAGTTATATGGGATGTTTATAAAGTGTGAATTTCGGATTCAAATAGTTTATTTCTTGGCCATATTATCTCCATGGATGGAATCTCAGTTGATCCTACAAAGACAAAGGCAGTCTAAAAATGGTATACACCAATGAACATAACTGAGGTACATAGTTTCAATGGTTTAGAAGGTTACTATTTTAGTTTTACTCAAAAATCTCCTGATTAGCTAACTCATTAAACTACGATTACATGTAAAGGGTTTATGTTTATTTGGACAATGGAATTTTATTAACACTATGAAGAATTTAAGTGGAGATTAGTGTATTCTCTTATATTGACCCTACCATCATAAAATGGTGGATTTGTGATTTATATATATGCATTAAAGATAGGAATTGGTTGTGTCCTTTTGAATAATGATGGAGCTATTTACTATGCATCGAAAAATTTTAAAACTCATGAACATAATAATAAACCTCATGATCTTGAGTTAGGATTTTTAATAATTGCTCAAAAGATATGGATGTACTATCTATATGGTAAAAATGTGAGATATATATGGACCACAAGAGTTTGAAGTATATATTCTCATAGAAAGAACTCAATATGTGGTAAATGAGATGGATTGAGTTACACAGGGATTATGATTATTCAATACACTAACACCTAGGGAAGGAAAATAAGGTCGTATATTCATTAAGAAGGAAAGATCACAGAGTTCTAAAAAACTGAAGATTGGTAGGGATCCTGGGTATATATATCTAGTAAAGGTTGATTTTTTAATTATCATGGAAGGTAAAAAATCAATACATTTTCAAATGGTTGCCAAACCATATTTATTATAAATGATAAAAAATTCTCAGTATGATGATGAAAATTTTTAAATGAATATTAAAGATGTGAATGAGGGGAAATTAATAGACTTCAAATATAAAGATGTAATTTTAAAATTTATGAAGAGGATTTGTGTTCCCTCTATACCCAAGTTAAAAAAGGAATTTTGGGTTGATGGTCATGGCTCAAGTTTCTCTATACACTATGGTAGCAAAAAGATGTATTTAGATTTGAAAGAACATTTTAAGTGGGATAATATGAAGTTGAAAATTGTTGATTATGTATCAAGATGTTTAGTTTTTCAATAGGTTATGGCATAAATACTACATATTAGAGGATTTATGCAACCTCTACATATTATTACATGGAAATAAGATGACATTAATAAGTATTTTTTCACTATATTACCAAATAATCCAAGAAATAATGATTCAATATGGGTAATTGTTGATCAACATACAAATATTCACATTTCCTCTCTATAAGGGAATATTTTACATTGGAGCGCCTTACAAGACACTATATTAATGATGTTTTATGACTTCATGGAGAACCTCTTTAAATTGTGTCTGATCATGATCCATGATTTGCATTGAAATTTTGGAAAGTCTTTAGAAATCATTGGATACTGAGCATAATTTGAGCACTACTTATCACCCTCAAACTGAAGGATATTTAGAAAGGATGATCCAAACATTATGATATATTTTGATATTATGATCACTTGAATTTTAATTTGTATGGGATCATTATTTACCATTGGAATAATTTTCTTGCAATAATAGTTTCCATTATAGTATTCAAATGGATCCATATGAAGAATAATATGGAATGAGATTTCGTACACTAACTTTTTGGGATAAAGTTTATGAAAGGAAGCCTATAGGACTAGAACTTATTTAAGAGACAATGTCAAAGGTAAATACTATTCAAGATCATATAAAAGCAGCTCAGAGTATGAAAAAAGAGCTATGTCGATAACCAGAGGAAAGATTTGGAGTTTCAAGTGGGAGATCATGTATTCTTGAAAGTATCTCAATGGAAGGGTGTTATATTATTTGTAAATAAAGGGAAATTGATCCCCTAGTATATCACACCTTTTTTAATTCAGGAGATAATTTTTGTTTTGTATTATCTTTTGGTGATTCCACCTAGTCTTTCAAAATTAAATGATGTGTTCCACTTCCCTTTGTTAAATAAGTACATGGCAGACCCAACGCATGTACTAACCTATGATAAAATAGAACTAAAAACTGATTTTTCTTTTTGTGAAGAGCCTATCGATATTCTAGACAATAGATAATAGGTGTTGAGGAATCAAATGACTTAGCTGATAAAGGTACTTTGGAAAATCCCAAAATTGAAGAGGCGGCATGGGAACCAGAAGAAATTATAACAAAGAACTACCCAAATATTTTTACGAGGTGACATTCTGGATATTTTGAGGATGAATTTTTTTTAGGAGAAGATAATGTATGACCCTGATATTTTATGGTATGTATTTTTTATATTTATCATCTTTTATATATTATCTTTCACACAATACCTAGTTTAAAATAATGATATACTATAAAAAATTAACAAGACCATTGGAATAGTAATGTGATCATTATGATTAGTAATTTGGCCAATAGAATAATAACCTCACCTATGATAGTATAAGTAAAATTTAGTTATCTTATGAATGAAAATATAATATATTTATATCATGGAATAAGTAAATAAATGTTTTCATAATTGAGAATTAATTATAGGTATTTTTATAAAATTTATATATTTATTTACAATTTTATAATTAAAATAATGATTCAAAGGTAGAATTATTTCCATAAAATAAAATAATAAATTAATTTTTTGCTATATTATGATTATAAGATAATTTTATGAGACATTAATTATATTTTAAAGTGTTATAAAATCAGTTATAATTTTAAAATAAGATTTTTTTAATCAATGATTATTTAAATTAAAAATAAAATTTCTCATATTTAGAATATTGTATTCATAAAATGGAATCCATTTTTGAATTATATACCTCCAAAAATGGTCAGGGTTAATTTGTGGGATTTTTCTGAAATAGTTGAATTTTTGTGAATAGTGAAATACAGTAATTTACGAAATAAGGTAAATGCGTGATTTTTTTAGCCATTGTTGATGTATGGATGATGTAAGAATAATTATATAGAAATATATTAAGATTTTTATTGTAGTTAATCATGGTAATCGTAAATATTGATATTCTTGAGCGAAAATAATAAACTAATAAATAAAATAATCAAAAAACACTCCTCTCCTCCACTGTATATACCACCCCTCACCACCTCTTCTACTCACACCTTATAAGCCTTGGATATTGATTATATTATGCCCAAATACTCTCCTAAACCTCCTACCCTCATTATATTATTTTTTTCTCACAAAAAGACGATTTCTAAGTACCTTTAAGAGGTTTTAAAGGAGATGACACTCAAGAGGTAAAATATTTCCTCTCCCTCTTTCAATTTCTTTTCTTTTCATATCCTTCCTTCACCTTTTTTCCAAATTAACCTGATTACTCAAATATCATATATATTATTTAATTTTATTATTTTAGTGTTATATCTACCACAAATTATCTTCTATTCCACTTTTTTTCTAAAAATGATAACATCATCTGTGAGGTGTCGATTCCCCACCTTCATGGATGATGTCTCTTCATTTTTAATACCACCTTCAAAACTAGTCATAAAACCATTATAATTATTAAAAAATGTTTTAAAATATACACTACAACCTATTTAGTGTTTTATATATATATATATATATATTACTTAATAAAACAAAAGTAGTGTGTGATGGTTGAAAAAACACCAAAATAATATAAACAGAGAGAATTAATTTTTTATCTAATGAATCATAATCATATATGAAAAAATTATATATAAGAACATTTAATATTCTATAAGTTAATTAATAAAATATAATTTCAATTTGGAATATCTATTCTAATCTTAAGTGATATGTAATACATGTATACAAGTAAAAAAATCATGAAAACCAATGAAACAAACACTCTCGAACAATGAAATTGAATATTATAACTCCTCAAAATGTCCATAAATGAACTTAAAAAAATTATAATAATTCAAATACATGTTTTATAAGTTCAAAATTAAATTATTAATTAATATAATTTCATTATCCAGTAAATTAAGTGCAAGTGCATAATGCTTTGGGACATAAGGTAATAGTTTCTTCCTGAACCTCAATTTTTCTTTAGGTTACACTTTCTCTTTATTTACCCCAATGTAATAAATTAATTATTCTTATTTAATCATATTAAATTATGTTTTCACATTCTAATAATATCTAGCTAGATCAATTATTCTTTCATTGGTAGGGAAATACATTTTTTATAAGGTTCCATTTTCAATTCCTCATGATAAGAAAGCTCGATTAAAGGGAACTTCCAAATTTCTCACCCATTTTCAAGCACAATACACAATCTATTTTACGACTCCAATAGTTTTATAAAATATTTTTTTATAATGAAAAAAAAATTAGTTTATTTTAGGTTTATGATAATAATTATTCATTTATCCTCTTTAATGGATGTTTTATAGTGTCCCTTAAACTGCATTGAAGTGGTACATTACTAAAGTTTCTTAAACACACTTTTTACATGTTTTCAATTTATTCGGACATAAATTATCATAATATATGACTATTTTACCTTATTAATTTCCATTTATGGTTTAAATCCATTCTTTAATAGACACATTATGATACACTGATTTGTTATGCCTTATGATATGATTATAATACCCAGTTCATTCCATGGGTAATTGTTATGTTAATTTGTTATGATTATTTTAAGTTGATGTATTATGATACAATCTACCATATATTAGTGAATATGATCGTTTTGGACTGGGGATTCACTATATTTATATATTTATCCATATTACTCTGGATATGTTATGGTTATGTTTAATGATTGGGAAAATTATTTACATTTCATATTCTAGTTTCAATATGACTATATAAGTTGATTAAGTTTCACCCCATTCATATGAGGAATGAATTAGACTCATTAATTGTCAATAAGGGACCACTATATCCCCTCAATGCATCAGTAGGTCTCATGAGACAAACTATTTTGGGTATTGTATTTTGTCATACCCGATTATGTATGGTGTCCTGGTCAAAACCTTGATGGTAGGTCTATGATGTCTTGCATTATGCATTACCTCATTATGAAAGTTAGTTATTGATAATCAATGTTATTATTTTACTAGTATAATATCCATGATTAAGTTTTATTATCATCTGATTATTTATATGGTATTATTTGATCATCATTTATTCTTACCATATTAGGCTCAAGATTATGATTTAATGGAATGTAATTTTAGTTATTCACTTTGCCTTATTTTTTATTTATTTTTTCCACTCTTTTCTCACCCTTACAGAGTATATGAGATCAACCCTTTATTATGTTTTATTTTTTCCCAGGATATCAAGATGTAAATTATGATTGAAATGTAATGATAATCAAGTATAATAAGGATATTTACAAACTAGTTTCTATATTGTATTTCATTTAATATTATAATGACACAATTGGGTTTGTATCTAGTTTTCCAAAGCTACTAAACTATTCATCCCTTTGTGATATGACATTCTTGTTTATTATTCTAATATATTAAAGAAAGGTACCACCTCTAGGATATTGGGGTCAAGGGATTTACAAATATCTCACAACCCTCACACACCTCATACAAATTATGTTGACATCTAACAGGCATATAAAACCCCAAGTACAATAGAACATATCCACATTATACTCTAATTCTCAGAATTTATTAGGTGAAATGAAGGAAGGTAAAGATATTGAATCAATAAAATATTATTCCATGGTATAATAGAGACAAATGGTACCTTTAATGACATATGTAACTCCTATAACTAGACTCTTCATTGAATGCAGTTGTTTTCACCCTACTCTTCTACCTCACTAACCCTAATGATATCCACCACCACTTATATGCTCAAATCGAGGGTTTTAGGGAATATTTATATCTTTAGGATATATTTCAAGTTCTCCAACACCAATTTTTTATCCAAAATCCATAGCATCTTAGTGTTGTTGAGGTGACATCTAAAACTAACTGTGATCTCCAAGGTATTGAACCTTCCCAGTGATCAGAGATATATTCCCGCCCAGAACCTCATACCACCATTCGAATCCTAAAGTTTCATTTCATTAAAAATGTTCTAATGTTATCACTATTTGAATCCCAGTAACCCCAAGAATTCGTAATGGTCTAACTAAAACAAAAGAATCTCTAGAATCTTATGAATTCCATTACACACACAACAACAAAAAATATAGTGTCGAATTCTAGATACCACCTCTAGACATCCACTATTGCATCAACAATATCATTGTATACAAGTTGAGCTCAGAATATTCCTCAATATACTATGATATCATATCCTAAAATTACTAGGAATTTTAGGGTCTCATATATCCCAATAGGGGATTCCTAGAAATCTCAGGCCATCACATCAGTTCTAAGACTAGCATCTGATTTCTAGGTGTCTTGGGTAATCACATATCATCAAACATATAAGTAAAAGAACTTAAGGTATAGTTGAATCCCTAAACCCATCATAACTATATATATTACATTCATATCTCATGTTTAGTATGGGTTGTAAGGTCACAACTACTACCATCTCTACTCAAGCCTAAATACACCTACTTTGGGTCGGTCAGTCAACAAGACACCCACTAGGGCCCCTAAGTCATAACCTAGTAGAGTCCCCCTCACATGGGTCCTCAATATCAAACTATGTTTTGGTACAACACCCATTAAATAGATTATGTCATGTTCCTCAGCATCTTTGATAGGGTAACCAACCCTCACTATCAACATGGGGTTTTCCACATATTCAATACTCATTAAACATCCCATTGGTCCATCTAGGTTTCAAGTTATCACTAGTTTAGTCCACTCACCCAACACAATTCCACTCTAACTATGATCTATCCACATAAACTAATCACATCTCAAGGGTCCTCATACAACCTACTAGGGTTTACCATCTCAATTCAAGCCACACTGTTATAGGGAGGTTTCCACAAGATCCTACCAAAGGGATATTGGGTCATAATGATCCCAATAATACCCCTAAAGGGGTATAAATATTAAAAGGAATCAAAATTTAATTAGTCAAGCCTTTGGGATTCATTGAATAAGGAAACTAGTTGGTGTCCAATGGCCCGTAGTGGCCCATAACACCATTTAAATTCCACCTATAGCCCTTTAATTTAGTTATATTAACAATTTAATTAATTGTATATTTATCAATTTATTTAATTAATGTAATAATTTATTTAACTAATTTTATGATCACTCTAAGGTGGTGAGTCCACATTAAACAATACTTATAATAAAATTCATAAACCATAGAGTGTGTATTTGGGATGACTTGCCTTAAATTTATGCTTTACCATTTTAATTACAATGGTCAACAGATCATCCATGGGCCACCAAGGCCAATCTATGCTCAAATGAGCCTCTAATAACCATCATCCTCCTGTATCAAAGCAATATCCCAAAATAAAATAATTTTATCAATTAACATTAGCTAAATAAATTTATTTAACTCATTATATTGGATTAAAACTCATAGGTTCATCGCACCATATCAGAACCAAGTCCAACCATCCATGGGAGACTAATAGAAGACCCTTGGCACTAACCCAGGGAGACCCCCTATGTTTCTGAACCATTTACATATGTTATTTAATTTAATAAAAATGTAAAAGATTAAATAAAACTATAACATGACTTAGATTTAATGATCCAATGGATGTTGGTAGAGATACATCGTTTTGGGATGTCCCCCATGAAATATGCATGAAATGCCCTTTGAAAATGGGTTCTTTCACCATTCTCTAGTGAAATCACCATAAATTACCTAAAAAAATCACCCAAAATAGCTATAAAATAAGGGAAGTTAATACAAGAGGTAACGGATTCCATACCATTATCCTCTATGAGAAATTCCCAAGAAAATTCCCCAAATCAATGGGGGTCAAGAGGAGGAGAGGAAAAACCCATGTGAGTCGCACATATGAAATAAGGATGGAAAGAGGGGGATGCCTTGTTAAAAACATTACAGGCACAATAAGGTAATTTGAACCTTTAAAATTCATATCAGTGATCTATTAGTCCACCAGATAGTCGATGGCCACCTTAAAAATTTAACTGTGACTTGTCAGTTCATCAATTGGCTGGTGGCCTGGTGTTGCATACATGTGGTGGCTTAGTCCACCTGGACTACATTTAATTCTCACATGATACCTTAAATCCACCTCTTGAGCCCCATTTCATGTTCAATTATACATTCCAGTATCTCATTATAAATCCCATTTCAAAATCTATTCTATCCAACAATTGAAAATTTTCAAATTCCTCTTGAATTTAAACACATTTATGGACATGGGTGTATTAAAAAATTGACACCACAATACTGATTGTCCCAAAGAAGTCTCATTGGTCCTAAAACCGCATGACCTAACCTATTTTGGTCCCCAATTTTAATCCAAATGGCCTCATTCCATTCCCAAAAAAACCAAATTCACTTCTAAAGTTTCATTTTGAAATTAAATCTCTTATTCCACCAAACCATGAGACAACACTAATAAAAATTACTAAAACATTTATATGGTGTTTACCTAATCCCTAAAATCCAAAAACATGATGGTGTCATCATCCGACTAATTATCATGATTTTGGTGCTCTACACCATAAGAAAATTCTAAAGGAGGCCAATTTGAAGGTATGATTCCTTCCACCATTGAAATTTCCTACCATGACATGAATCTTGAAATCCACCAACCCACTCAATGTGGTTCACAATACACCTCACGTAAACACATTCTAGAATTCAAGTTGTACACTAGTACCAACTCTTTCTTATCTTTTCCAAACCAAAGTGGGCATGGCTCCAACATCATGGCATAACCCAAACATGTTGTGTTTTTTATTAAAATCACTGTAAAACTCTTATAATTATCTTCTCATATCCAATATGAAGTACTTGAGGAATTTCTTAGATCACCAGACTCCATCTCAAAAAAAACACTAATTGAACTTCCTCTATCTAACCTATCTCAAAAATTCTTAGCACCAACTATCATCTCATTACTCAAAGCACCTAATCAAAATGTCTTTACTCATGAAGGAAACATGATATAATATTGACACATTCATGAAGGCCCATTATTAATGAGGGTCACATGATAAAAAGTCCAAATATTCACTCCCCACCATATAGATTACATTATAATTCTACTCTAGCACTATCCCAAATGGGCCGTATCATTCATGCACATGTGTCTCTCATTTTGATCCATTCATTTAACCAAAAACCCATGAAATCATATAATTCCTAGGGTTATCCTGTAAAGAAAAATTTTCAATCATTTCAAAATTCTCAAGATAATAGGCTCACTAGGGATTAATAAACACCATCAGTCCTCAGCCTGTACATAGTCGCTCATCGATTCACAACTCAATAACTCGATGCTTAAACAACATGTATTTCCAAGACACATTAAAATGTAATGGGTGTAAAATCTTTTACCACTTACTCCCTTAACCTAAATTATGCTCCCATGAGTCATAAATTACTATAATTGGGATCTAGTTTCTAACCATTGACCATGCCCCTTGGACCTACCAGGCTCATCTGTCCAGGAAAGCCCTAGTCACTCCTCTATAAAATGACTAACATAATTTGTCCCATAATATATCACAAAACCACCCTCCACCTATGTAATTCCAAAATCAAAAATGTATTTCCAAGTTCTAACCATGATACTAGAATCATATCCAAAAATCAACTGAGCTTGGCACTCAATTGATAATGCACTCGATATTCCAACCTCAATACCAATCCCTAACACTCATGGTTGTTTCACATTCAAGATCCACTCCAGAATCACTATTCATGTGTTTTATACCTATTCATACCTCATGGGCATTGATATTGTAACCAAATAACCTACATGTAACATCCCAACCCAAGGTCTACTTAACTCGTGCCTCAAGCTGGTGGGTCACATGGCCTTAAGCATGCCTCCTTATACACCAGAGGCGGCCGACTAGTGGTGAGGGTTTAAAGGTGGTATGAGGGGGAGAATATACCCTTTTATCAGAATGAAATATCAGATAAAACTGAAAATATTCAATATCATAAGAATATATAAACAAAATAATAATAAATCGGTGAAGGAATAAATAACTTAACAATTGAGTAATAATCCAAATCCACTAGGAAGTATTATACACATAGATTTATGCCATGATAATATATAAAAGGGGTATAGGTGATAGTTATATACAATTATGATATAAAAAACTAAAAAAATAAAAAAAAATAAAAAAATAAAAAAAACCATTATCATCTTGAGCATATGTTCAGTCCTCCTATCCTCTACTCCATCTATAAGTAATTTATATCAAATAACTGATGAAAGGTGCTTTCCATTATCCATACATATAGTTGTATAATCTTCTTGGGTACCAAAGGCAGCCCGAGTAGGGTGTGAGATTAAATCCAAGTATTCCACCACCAATAGTGTTCATTTTTAATCTATGAGGTTCTCATAACTAAATAGTGTGCATGTATAATTAGTTAATTAAAAATATGAATAAATAAATAACAACCCTCTCATGTTTCTAAAGGACACCTGGTAGCTCTACCTTCTTCATCTCATGACCGTAATGAATGTCTAATCAGTCCCTATATATATATTAATAATTTATATATAGTGTGTTTATATATTTTATCCACCTATATGAACCAATTATGTGTAGACTTTAGTATTCATATACCTTTACTTCTAGGTGTTGTCTAGACTAGGGCCAAACTCAGTCATCCTTAACCAATCTAAATGAGCCTATGAGCTCAAACTATAGGGTACATGGACTCTATCTCATAATGAGTGGGAGATTTCATTCTCATCACTTGATAAGTTATGTGTTCCATCATGTTAACTCTCAAATAATGGATGTGGTGCATTATGCAACACTGTCCAAATAGTGTATGTGGTGTGATACGTCATGCTCAACACCCGATGTAAGGGATCGTGTAACGGTCATTCCCATAAGAACCCTTACCATCATTCCACAGCCTATATCAAAACCATTATCATATTTATAATATAATTCATAATTAATTGACTCTCATGTATCTTATTAGTCAATCCAAGTTACATACAATGAATTATAATTCATATAAGCATGTTAGACATTATAAGAGATGAGGCATGAAATTACCATCCCATTCAATTTCATTCATTTTAAGAATGGAAACCCCATATTGATTGATACCTTCATTGTGATAAACCCATTTAATATATTCCATTTAATTAACAAAAACATGGAAATTACAATTAGGAGTCTCAAGGTGGAACTTAGTAGGTACGATTTCTAATTGAGGAATTTTCTAAATGGTAAAATCCACGCATAGGATGGACCAAGAAATTATGAGGTTCCTTGGTCTTGCTAAACAATAAAATAGAATATGTAATTTAATTTTTAATCATGAAAAAATCATAGAAGGAGTTTCAAGAAATTAAAAAATTATCCATAAAGGGAAATTCAAGTTTACATGCCCATAGGGTGTCTATAAATGATGTTGTACTAAAATGGATCAATATTCATATATCAAGGTGTGTAGATAAATTTAATGGAAGAACTCAAATAAATGGTCATTCAAGAAAAATTATAGAGTTTGGAACAACATAAAACCTAAAAAACACCAAAACATCTCGAAAAATGATATTCCCACCTAAATCAAGTTTTTTTTACATCTTCATTCAATGGAAGCCTAATATTTTAAGAAGGTTAGAAGAAATTGAAGAAATTGTTCAACACCCTAAAAATTGGGTAAAAATGTTTTCACAAAAATTGTGCAATAGATCTAAATATAAACTTATATCTAAGTTAATAAGAAGGGATAGAATACCTCTAGATATCCAACACCTTCGACAGATCTTGATTTGGACACAGGACATGTGACTTATAGAAGAACCAAGATTGGATGTAGAGGGAGATCATAAAAGGAAGAAACCCATTTCATCTACTAGAAATGGGATGAGAGAAAGAATAATTAAGTTTATTAATTCATTAAGGGGAAATTGACTTTTCACCCTCAAATTGGTGGCACACAGTTTGTATGCATGGTTGTGAAAACCATGCCTAAACCATGCTTAATCCATTTCTTAAGGAATGACCTCACACAGTTAAGGTGCACAGATTCCATTACCATGGGAAAACTATGATAAATCCCAATATCAAATGGCTGTAGTTTTTCTCATGGATTTTCACTTGGGGTCACATAGTTTTATACATACCGTGTATATCCTTATGCATCTATGTTTTTTCACATTATTAATAGAGACTATGTGGGTTGGGAAGCATGGTTTCTACTAACCATGTGGCCCTGTTATTTTTTCAAAAGTCTGGGGTTCCATGATTGGAACAATACCCAGATACCCTCATGACCCCTATGACTCCATTTTATAACATTATAATGTTTGTTTAAAGGAAATTATACCAAAAAAAATTATCTATACCTTCATGAGAAGAAGATTCATTACAACATCCCCTCATTAAAGAAACTCATCCCCAATTTGGCCTTTTGAGAGTAAAGAGATATCATCAGCAATAGGTTTCAGAAACTAAGATTATATATTAGCTTCCTATTTGTAGGTCTCTTCCTGTACTTGGTCATGCAACCATAGCATTCATTCTAAAGGAACCGGCCTGTCCCGGGGTGTCTTCATGATCTGATCAACAATATGAACTTAATACTCCTCAAAGTAATAATAAACATCCTATATAACCTCATTAGTTTGAAATATATGTAATAGTTCTGGATTATATCGGAAAGTTAAGACACATGAAAGACATCATTCATAGACTGGTATATTTTGGGAAGTTCTATCTTGTAAGACAATGATTTGATCTGTTTCACAACCTCAAAGGGTCCAAAAACCAAGCAGAGAGATTACCCTACCTCTCAATACATCTATAGACCAACCTAGGTGAGACTCAATAAGGTTTATATCAATGATTTCCATATGATTACTATCTACCACGAAATATCATCATGATATTTTTGATCAATTAGTACTACTCTATAGTCTTCTGCACAATATGTGGTCTAAGCATAGCTATCTTCGATGCCTATAACCGTCACAAAGGTGATCAAGAAGTCCTACTATATAAGTATTCATAATGATCTATCTCAATGGTTTCCTGAAATCAACTATTATAAACCAATTCAACAAGAGGAATTTGTTTCACCCAAGAACCCCCAAAGTTAAGGATGAATTCACAGAGTATTTCCTATAGCACCAGAATTATGTTATTTATTTATACATCGGTCTAAAGATGATAGTCCATGATCATAAGCACCTATGTACCCAAGGCCTTCTATAACCCATTTCATAATGGTGATTTAAAGTGAGAATATCTATCCCAAATTATAGAATGAGGATCTCTATGAATATGTAATACCTCCCTAACGTACATCCTCTATAGATTATATAATATGAAGGTCTCTTAAAATGGTATGGATTGTGTTACATTCAATAAACGATCATTGAAAAACCAAACTGTATCATTTCTAAGAGGTGACATGGGTAAAAAAGTCACAAAATCGACCAAAACATCATCCCATTTTCACTCAGGCATAGACAAAATATGTAAAATCCCTACCGAATTCTAATGTTCCTCCTTCACCTTTTGACAGTTGGAACACCGAGTGATAAATCCAGAAATCTCGTGTTTCATACTATGTCAAAAATACTGGAGATATAATTTTCGATAAATCTTGGTGACACCAGGATGAGCTACCCATGCTGAGATGTGGAAATCTCGCATCAAATCCTCTTTGATGTCTATCAGGACCCATACACGCCCATGTAATAGTAATTTATTATCCCAATCCATGGTCCAAACTAAATATGTATCATTATCTGAGACACTTTTCATTAAGAAAAGGCCGTCAGGATCAGATAGTTTCCTCATTCTTGCTCATTCTAGAAGCGTACAGGTCACTGTTAAGGCTAAGATTATAGTCTAAAAATTGACCTCATGAACCTCGTTATGCTTCTCTGAGAACAATTCCCTGAGTTTCCATTCTCCAATGGCCTCATGAACCACCTGAGTTCAAGTCTTTTGGATCAGACCATCATCCACTAAATTACCTTTAACAGGCATGTAGGCAAGCTCAAAATCAAATGACTATAGGTACAAAACCCACCTGTATTATCTAATATTTAGATATTTATATGTAAATATGTACTTGAAGCCTTTTTGATCATTTAATACCACATAACTCACTCTGTGTCGATATTTTATCTAACAACATAGATCGGGGACAACATCATCTATCTTGAGGTCATGTGTTGGGAAATTCCTGTGAGGCCCCAGCTGACAAGACTTGTACATGACAACTCACTCATCCTATATTAGAATATCTCTAAGACAGATACAAGATATGTCATCATATACATTATATATCCTCCCTAGATCTGAAATAATCATTATTAATGTTGAATTCAATCTTCTCATTAACTATTGAAAGGATACTTCCTAATATTTTGACCATATGAATTTCACATCTTTCATTATCAAGCCTATAAGTAGTTTTTCAATACGTGAGAAATCATGGATGATGAAATTTTTATACCTATAAACCCTCAGGTTGAAAAAAAATGTCAAATATTTTTTTGGGATTCTCCCAAGAAACTACAGATCTCGCATTATTTGGGTCTATTGAAACTCCTGACTCTGAGATGACATGACTTAGGAAGTGTAATTTTTCGATCCAAAAGTGGTATTTACAGATCTTAATATAGAGATAATTCTCTCTTAGTGTACTCAAAATGATCTCAAGATGATTGTAATCGTAGTGTATGGAGAATGAATACATTAAGATATGTTCAAAAAGGACTATCAAGGATGAATCCTGATACGGGTGGAAAACCTGATTCATAAGAGCCATAAAAATAGTAGGTGTGTTTGTGAGTCTAAACTACATAAATAGGTATTCAAATAAGTCATACATGCTCTAAAAAAATTTCAGGTATGTATGATGACCTAATATGGACCGGATGAGAGGATAACCTCAAAATTATCTTGTAAAAGCACTCTCTCTCCTCAAATATGATCAAAGATGTCATCTATTATAGGAAGTTGATATTGATTCTTCATTTTGACCTGGTTTAATGACTATTAATACACACAAAGCCTAAGGGTACCGTCCTTCTTCTTGGAAAAAGGACTATTGAACCACAAGGAGATTTTTTGGGGTGTATAAAACACATTTCCTCTAGAACCTACAATTTATTCTTGAGCTCCAGAAACTCCATAGGTGCCATCTTATAAAGAGTAATGGTCACTGGTACCTCTCTTAGAACAAGATTGATGGTAAATTCTACTTATCACACTGGAGGTAGACTATAAAAGTCTTCAGAAAATACATCCCTGAAATGTTCCACTATAGGAGGAAATGTAGCGGCTTGTAACCCATGGTTATCCAGGAAAACACAAGTGATCTGAGTTGTCACATTACCTAACCTCTATTGCTCAGGTTCTTCTCTAGTCACACAAACCTACCATTCACCCTTATGCACACTTCTAATGCCCTATGGGAAAGTAAATGTCACCCAAATATGAAGAAATTCAATTTAGGATCGATAGGGAACTAACCAATCCATCTAGATGATAAGGTCAAATCCAATCATGTCAAGGACAGATAGATTCCACCCAAACAGGTATATTCCAATCTCAAGTATACAATGCTTATAATGGTGAATTACCTATGATTAGATACCTAATAGGGTATCAAGCATCATAACACTGTATAATTTCTTGGTCTTAAGGTCCAAACTCTCTATGATTTAATAAAATATAAATTAGTGAGATGCACCTATATAAAATAAAGAAGAAAATAATGTAGAGGCTACTATATTGGAACCTCGTACAATAGAATGTATCACACTCTTCTCATTTAGTATAATATAGACTATATGTAACTGGAATGTACTATAACACTGAGTCACTACCCTATTATCCTGAGAAATCTCTCTCTGTTAGTGATAAGAATCATGAGTCAGGCTACTTCTTCCTCAATCGCCTCCTCAACCTGAATAGTTAGTGGTATTCCAGCTACATTCCTAGCATGATCCATCTAGACCTAATTCGGAATGTGGGGTAGGATTATATCCTCAATCACTATGCACTTATGCAAAAATTCTACATAAATTTTGGATATGGACCATCCTTCCACAACCTCTACATTCCACGGGATCTCCTATGCACTAAAGCTTCATGTGTCTCAGCTTCCTACACTAGTGACATATTAGAAAGTTATCATCTCAAGGATCCTAACTACTACTGACTCTCTAAGTAGACTCAAAAAATCTATTTTTTTCAGAAGAAGGAGCATTAATAGATCAAGTTTCCAAACATACCTAACTCCCACCATCATCTTCTCTCAAATTTATCTTTATGATAAGGGAATGGTTAATGATTTTAGAAATGGTAGTCAACCGGAATACATTAACCTATGATTGGATAGAGTATACCAGACCATCCTCAAATCACCTGGTGGTCATACAATCATCACCCACTATAGTTTTAGTGAGCTTCTACAGCTCAGTAAAATGAAGAGAGTATTCCATAACTGACATGCCTCTCTATTTAAGGATCATAAATTCTTTAGCTCTATCATTTTCAGAGTTCGAGGAAAGAAATAAATCATATAATATTCTCTATAAATCCACCCAAACTATATCTCTATGCCTATATTTCTATGTTATAACATCCCAACACCTCTTAGTAGAATCGTGTATCATATAAGCTACAAGCTTGACCCTATAATCTAGAGGAATCTCTAGATTCTCAAATATATAATGAATGGCTTCAATCCAGGACTCAATAGTTTATTTTATTCCATCCCATGAAAAGGTGGGAGGATGTTTCTATTGGAATTATTGAGTAAACTCTAGTAGAATCAAGGTAGGTAAAACAACACCTTTCATATTCTGCAGCATACATAGAAATCCCTATTAGAACTGAGCATTAGTTTCCATATAAAAAATAAGAATATGTTCCATAGGTGGCACTGTAGGATGAATCACTAGTGGCTCAAGGACCTCCACCTCATGTGTAATGTCATCACCACCTTCAGGGTGTGCGACTAGAGGACATCATAGTGGCGTGATACTACAATGCTAAATGAAAACCTCAGAATATATCTCAATAGTTAAAATGAATGTAGATATAAAATTAGGACAGGTGAATATCTATCCTATATAAATGATCACTCCTATCTTTCTAATCTTAAATCTAGGTCTAGCCTATATAATAGACCATAACTAGCCATAAGAACATAATAGATACCCCACTACCCACTACTAAGTTTGGGTTTGGGTATAAATCTCTATTTTCATTTGTGTAAGTTATTCATTCTTACTTTAAAAGTCATATTCATTTTAAAATTATGCTTGTTCAAACATTTAAATCTCTTTAGATGGTTGAATTGGGTGGATCACCATTTCCAATCCATAAGGGTCCATAATCCTTATGAACCAAAATATGGTTTCCACTTAACCCACACCATAACATGATCCAACCCATTATACCAATGTTATATGGCTCAAAATGCCATAATTAACTTCTTCTAGTGTCTTAACTAACTTATGAAAGAATATGTTATTAGGTTAAGGTAAGAACTTAATGTTTCAATTGTGTTTTCCAATTCCAGTAATAAATTTCAGCACATTTAAATACATATACAAGGAACTAACAATATGAAATAGAACATTTAAATCTGAAAATAGACGTTTCATGGAAATAATACATGGCATATTGGTCCTATTGGGCTAATAATGGTGAATTTAATGAAAACCCCTTATTTCATTAGGTTATGATAAAGAAAACAGCATTTCAATAATTACAATATAATAACACCATAAAACAAGTGTGTCACCCAATGGTTAATTTGTATCAACCATAACAAGTGAAAATAATAACTTAAATTTACTATCCTATGTAATTTGGGTTTCCCCTATACATGGGTTATCTACGTCCAGGCACATGGTCAATTCCAAATTCCATTAACACTTAGTCTCCTTTAAAATACCCAAACAATCAGACAAAGGAAAAAAATTAACTCTGATACCACTTTGTAACATCCCAACCTATGTTCCACATAACCTGTGCCCCAAGATGTTGGGTCACATGGCATCAAGCATGCCTCCCTATATGCTTGAGGTTTCTGAATTGTAGCGAGGGTGTTAAGGTGGTACGATGCAGAGACTATAACCTATTATCAGAGTGTCATAGTGGATAAAATCATAAACATACATCAATATAAGAATATATAAATATACATAATAATAAATATGTGGAAGAATAAATAATTAAACAACTGAATAATAATCCAAATCCACTAGGAAGTTTCATACACATGGATGCATGGAATTCTGATATATAAAAGGGGGACAAGGGAAAGGCATGTAAAATCATGCTATACAAAAAATAAAAAAATAAAAAAAAGGGTTTCTTCACTAGAATCTCAAGAAAATTCTTGGTCGTGTACTCATCAGGTCCATCTATATATAATGCATAACAAATATATGATGTTAGTTTCTTTCCTTTATACATATATGTGGTTATATAATATTCTTGGGTACCAAAGGTATCCCAAGTAGGGTGTGAGATTAAATCCTAGAAGGCCACCACCAATAATTTCCAGAAGTAATCCAATCAGTTCTCATAACTAAATAGTTTTCAAGTATAAATAGTTAATTAAAAAATCTGAATAAATAAATAACCACCCACTAAGATTCCTAAGAGACATTTTATTGCTCTACCTGCTTCGTCTCATGGTTAGAATGTATTTCTTATCAGTCCCTATATATATATTAATAATATATATATATAGTATATTTATATATTTCATCCTCCCATATGAACCAAGTACGTGTGGATGTAAGTGGTCATATACCAAGAATATTATGTGCTGGCTTTACCATGGCATATCTTAGTCATCCATAACTAGCCTGAAGGAGCCAATAATCTCAAGAAATAGGGTACATCACTACATATATTAATTAATGAGATAAGTCATTCTCTTAAATTGTAATGGTGAGTGTTCTATTATGTCATCAATCTAACAAGAGATGTGGTGTGTCATTCCCCATCATCCAAATAGTGTCAGTGGTGTGAGATGTCATGCTCAACACCCGATAAAATGGATCTTGTAACCTTCCTTCTTAATAGAACCCTTACCATAATTACATAGCCTATATTAAAGGAATTATTATATTTATAATATAATTCCTAAGGAATTATCTCTCATGAATCTTATTAGTCAATAAAAATTTCATACAAGGCATTATAATTCCATTAAGCAAGTTCAACATTATAATAGATGAGGCATGGCCTTACTATCCTCTTCCATTTAATTCATTTTAAGAAACGAAAACCCATATTTAGTGATCCATTAAATGTGATCAAACCATTTAATAAATTCCATTTAATTAATTAAAACATGGAAATTACATTTATTAGACTCAAGGGGGAATGTAGTAGGTGCAATTACTAATGGAGGAATTTCCTACATGGGAAACGCCACTCTTATATTGGACTATGAACTTAGGAGGATCATTGGTTTTTCTAAACAATTAAATAACATAGATAATTCCATTTATAATATAATAAGAATTATTAGAGGGAATTATGAACAATAAAATAATAAACTGTAAAGGAAAATTCAATTTGGAATACCTAAGGTGTATCCATAACTGAGGGGAACAACATCTAATATACTAAACAAGGATCAATGGGTGTATATCAAGGTGCATAGATCAATTTAATGTGACGAACTCAATTAAACAGTTATGCATGGTAAAGGTAAGCATGAGGTATAAACGAAAATATATGAAAACACCAAATCCTTTGATGAAAATAATGAAACAACCTGCCTCAGGGTTGTTGATGACACCTTGTCTGATGGAAAACTCAGATTTGATGTATGTTAGAACAAATTAAAGAAACAATCCAACAACCTAAAAATAGAGAAAAATATATTTCACCTAAATATTTCAATATATATATGATGATAAACTTATATATAAGGTCATATTAATGGATAATATACCACTAGATATCAAATGCCTTCGACAGATATTGATTCTGACATTGGACGTGTGAATTATAGAAGAATCTATATTCGAGGGAGAGGGAGATCATAGAAGGAAAAAACCCATTTCATCCACTGTAAATGGGAGAAGATAAAGAAGAATTATGTTTATTAATTCATTAAGGGAAAATGGACTTTTCACCCTAAAATAGGGAGTGCATGTTTTGGTCGCATAGTTTGATAAACCTTGCATAAATAGTGCTCAAGCCACTGCATAAGGAAAGACCTCACATAGTTAAGGCATACGGTTTCCTTAACTGTGAGAAAACCATGGGAAATCCCACTGTAAAATTTCTATAGTTTTTCACATGGTTGTGCACATTTGGTCCCATATTTTCATACAAACCATACAGCTTCTATTTCACCTATGTTTTCCCTACATGGTTAGTAGAGACCATTTGGGCTAGGCGGCACAGTTTCTAATAACTGTGTGGCCCATTTATTTTCTCAAAATTCTGGGGTTATGGGCTTCTAACAAGACATGGATCCCATCTTTATCACAATTAATCCATTGGGTAACATTAAAATATCCATTTAAAGTAATTTAAACAAAAAATTTAGTTTTACCATCATGAGAAGATGGGTTGTTACACTGCCTATGCTCCCTTTATCTAAGGAAAACATGACCTCAAGCTAACTCGTTAATTGGTTAACCTCCTCACATTACACCTCACTAATCAACATCACATAGATGAATGATTTCATAAGTAATATGTATAAAAACAATAGGCCATAACCCACCAAACCCAGAGGTAATACCTCAAAATTCACTAAGACTCCCATTTTTCTTTTAAACCAAAACTCACCCAAGTTAAAGCTCAAAAAACGCATCATGGTTCAAAAACTCACTAGGTCCCTTTTAAAGGGGACCAATGTGCCAAACACCCACTCTAAGGTATAATATAAATCAGGAATCGCATTCTAAAACCATCCACTCATAAGGGAACTGATTCCCATGAGTATCCTTATATGGGACTACCCCCTTGAGAATCACAAACTCATCAGTCAACACTTCCACAACCAATGACATTTTCCTAGAAAATTTATACTTAGGGGAACCATAACAACTAGCTCAATTATGTAGAATATCATTCCAAGATATGTGGTAAAAATATATATAGGTTATTACTTGAACATTAAATAACTAAGACCCAAATAATAACCACCCACTAGGGGTTTCTCACTACGGCACCATGTGATTTACTGGACCACTAGGTTCACTCCATGTCCCCTACACTAAGGGATTGTATCTCCATCATCAACATTGATCATGTTACTATATAACCCACATCACTTTACATTAGAAAAATATACATTTATGTTATACCAATAGAGTATAATTCCACAAAGTACTTATACTATAAAAAAATTATGAGTTATTTCTGAACTTTAAAGAATTATGCCTATGTTTTAAATGATAAAAATTTCAATATAAATCCTCTATATTTCATGTGAATCCCTACATATTGATAATTATGCATGCGTAAATTCCTCTTTCCTATATGGTCCAAGAGTCAAATCCATATCAGGATTATTTCCAACAGCCAAGATCTTATAATCGAATAACTAATAAATAGTAGATCTAAAATATCATGTGTTTAATACTAAGTGATAATTTCATAGAAGAATGATAGCACAATATTATAACATCAATCTCATACCCATGGTAACATGGACTTCCACTAGGAAAGGTGTTCTAAATATACCAGTATAGGTTCCATCAAAAGTTATGAAACATTATTATACCTCCTTTCTAACATATCCAAAAATAGTATAATAAAATAAAAATGATATGATACCACTCTTTAATTCCTCTCCCTATCTCACTCTAAATAGTATCTAGACTGAACCACCATGTGACCTTAAACGCACCTCCTCAAATGTCTGAGGCTATTGGCTAGCAGCAAGTGTCTGAAATGGTGTTGTAGGGAGTCTATACCCCCATATCACAGTAACCAATATCAATGGGAATAATAAAGTATCACAAATAATAAAAAATTAATAGTACAATGAAAGAAATAAAGATATGACATGAGGTAAAAAAATAGAATGCAACAAATATATCAAATCGTTATGCTTAAAATATAAGTACCCACATGAATCACCCATTATTCCAATCATATAGATAAGATAAATAAAATAATAAAATACATGAGGCTCTCCTCCATCTTTGAGCCATAACTCATCCCAATCTCCCGTCCTCATATGAGTTGTCCTACTCTACCATATAAACTTGATACATGGCCAAAGCCCTACATTTTCCTATAATAACCATGTCATAGTTTCTTAGGTCCCCAATATTGTAGAATTTTGAACAAGGTTTGAGTGAAAGACTCGGCAGGGAAATACCAATTCAGCTTCATACTAACTATTATATTTTGTGATATGATCATGTGACAAACTCAACCGTAATAATAAATATACTATATAACATTATTAATTAATTAAATAAACCACCACAACACTTGCTTCAATCTGAGTTTGGAGTGTTTTGAATAACTTCATGATGACTATTCCATCTACAGTTACACCATTTCCCCAAGGGAATTCTCATATATCCTAGGCCAATCCCATCAACCATCTTTTTTTTCAGGTCCATGGCCCAGATTGAATATACCTACTTTATCTAGTGTCAGAGTGTCTCTAATCTTGATATTTTCCTCAAGGGAACCATTATCCACTCACTGGAGATCCCACACACACACCTTTAAAATTATGAATAGTGGAACCTAGGATTTCATTAGGCATACCTTATTCTTAGTCCCTATAGGTTTCACCCCAAAGTATTACCATGGAATTCTCGATGTCAAGCCAACATCTGATTCCTAGGAGGGGGATACCCTAGAAATATCATACATCGAGGCATGAATAATTATGAGCTAAACTATGAAATAAAATTGAATTCCCTACAAGATCTCATTTTCTATAACCTGGCTATCCTATATCTCACAACACCTTATCCAAACCTTCACTGGTTCATCAAAATTATATTAGGGGGTATTTGAGACATTGGACAAGTGGATGAAACTATCACCCTTAAGATTCCCAACATATGTTCCCAAGGATAGACACTGACCTAGCACCTCATACTTCCATTTAAATCCCAAGGGTTACATTATTTTACAATTTTATATTGGTTTCTCCATTCGATTCCAAGAATCTTTGGGTATTCACAGTGGTTACACTGAAATAAAGGAAAACCTAACATATCATGCCTTCCGGTATTGAAAAATCACATAATATCTAATGTTAGATCCAAGGTACCACTTGTAAATATCTACCATTGAATCAATAATATCATTATATTCAAGCGAAAATAATAATCCACTCCAATATACTATGAGTCTAGATATCAAACATATTATTCATCTTAATTTCTCATATATCTCAATAAGTTACTCTTATGAATCTGAGGAAATCAAATCATTTTTAGTTCTAGTAGCCAATTCCCAAGGGTCCTGGACAATCACATATCATCAAACATGAAAATAAAATAAAGGGTTGGTCAAATTCCCATTCCAATCATAACTTTCCGCAACCCCTAGGTATCACACATTTTATATGGGCTATAAGGTGACTCATATTACCATCTATTACCAATCCCAAATTCACCAGCTCTGGGACGGTCAGTCACTGGGGAACCCACAAGGGTCCCCTAGGTCAAAACCTAGTAGATGAACCATCACATGGGTCTTCGATATCTAACTTCGTCTCATGTCAATACCCATTTATCAAAGGATTATTCATTCCTTAGA
Organism: Viscum album; assembly: GCA_963277665.1. Classification (NCBI taxonomy): domain Eukaryota; kingdom Viridiplantae; phylum Streptophyta; class Magnoliopsida; order Santalales; family Viscaceae; genus Viscum; species Viscum album. The sequence continues at coordinate 1,659,532,108 of OY728146.1, forward strand.
ATAATTTATAGAGTATCATGTCATTTATGACTATAAGGGTTTTTCCACATAGGTGATAGTAAAAAAGATGGTCCATGACCCATCTTAGTTTCATGGTCTATCTAGGTTGTTCCACTCACCCTAGATAATTCCATTGTTCTTATGGTCAATTCACCTAGGCTAATCATGTCTCAAGGGTCCTCATATAACCTACTAGGGTTTTCCATCTCACCTCTACGTGAAGATTTCCATTTGATCTCCTACCCAAGGTCCATTGGGTCATACCAAGCCCATTCATACCACTCATGGTGTATAAATATTATATACAGTCATAATTTAATCATGAAATCCTTTTTCCATCAGTGGTTATGGAAACCAACATGTTTCCAAGGGCCCATAGTGTCCCTCGACACCTTGTACAGTCCACCCATTAACATTTAATTTAATTATATTAATGATTTAATTAATTATAAATTTATTAATTGATTTAATTAATATAAACAAATTAACTTAGAGGATAATCACTCTAAGGTGGTGAGGTTACTTGAAAAAAATCATATAATCAAATTAATAAACTATAGGGTGTGTACATGATACCACCTTCCTCAAATTGAAGATTTCCAATTTTAATTATAACGGTCGGAAGCTCTTCTCAGGTTTGACAACTTTTATCCATGCTCAATTGAAATGGTGTCAACCACATGGCCTCATATATCTAACCATAACCACCTGATTAAATAATTATATCAATCAATATTAATTATACAAATTACTTTAAAATTAAATTTTCAACAAAAATTCATTAGGTCATTGTGTCATAGTGAAACCAAGTCTAATCAGTTGTAAGAGGCCCATAGCAGACCACTAGCACCATCCCAAGCCAAAACTATGAGGTCCAAAACCATTTCCATAAGTTAATTAATTTAGTCCAAATGAAAATGATTAAATTAACCATGGTGTGATATACCTTTAATGATTCCATAGATTGAGGCAGATGGATATCGTTACGGGAAGTCCCCTATGCAAGTGGCACAAAACCCCCATTTGAAAATGGTGATTTCCCCATTCATTTGTAAAATCACAATAAACACTCTAAACTATACATCTCTCAAATTATCATCAAATAGAGTGGAAAGGGAAATGGAGATTCAAGGTATTCCATACCTTGATCCATCATGGAAAACACCGAAGAACACACCCCAAATAGAGAGGGGACCAAGAGGGGGATAGAGGAACACCCCAAGAGCCACACGGATAAAATGTGGAGGGAAAAGGGGGATTCCTACTCAAAATAAAAAGGATAAAAGAAGGAAAATTTCCCCTTTAAAAGTCACATTAGCTATCAGATGGTCACCTGTATATTGCATGTGCTAATGGTCGGCCCACAAGCTTGATGGTGCCCTACTACTACATACATGCAGCAGCCCAAGCCACACATACAAACTCCAATACTCACTCTAACCCTTAGATCCACCTATTTATCCCCATTCAATGTCCAATTTCACATTTTTATTTTTTTCTGACCTCTAGAATCTCATTATGAATCTTGGTTCAAAATATGGTTCATCCACCAATCAAAAAATTTCAAATTCATATTGAATTAAAACACCTATAAAGTCATAGAGTATTACTAGTTATCTCAGTAATTATATAATTAAGAAGTCATTGTATACCAAGATCAATCCTTAAACATTTAATTTTATCTATCAAGTACTTATTTAGATCAAATATGAAAACAAAATCACCTTTTAAAATCTCCCTTGCTCAAGGTCACTATCCAACTTTATAATCTCACCTATAAAATGGTTTACCACTATAAAAAATCAATTAAATCTATTTTACTCTATTTTGTAAAAGATCATACTTCACATTCTTCTTCATCTCACTCAGTAACTTGGCACATTTCTCCCATACTTTTTATCCATGAGTTGTGAAATGCACTTATTCAATAACTGAGTATGAGCTGAAGGATATATTCCCTAAATCCAATATATATATATATATATTAAATTATATTATTTAACTATTCTTTGAATATGACTTATATGAAACAAATATGTTGTGTTCATTCATTCAAGATATATTGTATTATACTATAAGGGTGTATCATGTGGCAGGAAATGAGATTTCATGCCAATGACAAACCCAATCGTATTGTATGATTGAGTTATATCATATAACTTTCTTAGTAAAATTATAATATAGTATATACACTTAAATCCTATGATAGATATGGTGTTCAATTTTTATGTTTTAGCATTCATGTTATCTTTTGTGTTGGCTATCATAAAAGTGTCATTTCATAAAATGAAACATAAGGGAGTTTTTTTCATTCATTTAAAGGTTACATGAGTTTGAGGCATTTAATCATGATTTATGAAACATGAGTAATTAAATAAACACTCAAGGAGTGTCCTATAGATCTTTATAAATATCCTACTTTCATTTGATGGTGTATGCATGGATGGCTTCATGAGAATTGGCTGAAGTACTCCTTCTTGAATCCTTCTTCGCAATTCATATATTTCCTAGATAAGTACTAGCATATCATATATGAAAGGATGATCCCACTCATGTGATAAGTGATTCCGCTGTAAATCATGGATAAATTCATAGTAGGGATGATTTTTTTTACCTCTATAGTGGTCTTTATCGAGCATGGATGAAGATTATTTCTTTTGTTATCAATGTTGTAGTGTACACATCAAGATAACTTTATTTAGAAAATGTTTGGTTTTATTTATCTAGAATTATTGATCATGTTTTTGGTTTCTATATTTCTTAAACTACATTTAAAACATGTTTCTATATCCCTTGAAAATATAGAAATGGAATAAAAGCCTTACCATGTCTTTAAATTCGTGAAATCAAGCTGAGAAATAAATAATTTGAAGTCGTATTGAATGATTAATTACCAATAATAAAATATGATTAATTTTTTATTTCTTCTTGATTGATTTGTGAATTATGATATAGGATATCAAAAATATATGATTTTTACAAAAATAGTTGATTTTTTATTACTCATAGTGTATTAATATTTGATATAGTATCTTATGATATCATTCCACCTTTTTTTCAAAACAGAGTATTGTATCACCTTTATGATATCTCTATAAGTGATGAAATGCGACTTATAATCATATATGGTGATTGGATTATTAGTAAAAAAATATTACTAATGACATCTAAAAAAATTTCTCCATAGTCACTATATGGAATCCCTTATTTTTGTTATGTAACTTTTCATTGCATGGTACAAAAAAGAGGATCATTTCAAGTTTAGATTCTTGGAAATCGGGTACATAAAACATGAAAACCTAAACCATTACTCTAAAACCCATATGAAAGAAATATTTTTGGGTTCTCTCTAGGTTAATTTTACTCCATCTCGTATCATAGGTGCATACATCAAAGGAATGGGGTGATCATGAAGGCTAGTAGGGGAATATCTAGGGATGACCAAAATCATGTGATCATGAGACATATTAATAACAACATGAGGCATAACAATAAAAAATGATCAATAGGAATATCATAATAATAATAACATGAATAATAACATGGAAATGTATCTATAAAATTTAAATTATACATTCATAAGAATATCATCATGGTTTATCACTAAGGATTCATAAATAAATATTACCAAGGTTATTCACCAAGGTATTGTAAAAAATATTATCTCTGGAGATTAATTTATTTACCCAATGTGTTGGAGCACTATCAAGACAAATCATTAATATGTATTAATTTCTTATGACAACATGTATTATAATAAATAATTTCATTAATATCCCATGGATAATAAATAAGGGGATTATTATAAAAATCTTGTCATGCAAAATAGCATAAACACAAGATCATTACATTATTTTTAACCCAAAAACATAAATGCAGGTTTTAAATATGTAAATACCTGAAACAAAACATATTTTTAAATATAGTTGAATTAAAATTGAAAATAAAATAGTTTTGGGTATTAAAATAAAAAGTAAAAGATAATTTCTCATGTAAAAGCGGGAAATTTGAGAAGTAAATTCAGTGTCATGGTGAGTGTAAAACATGGTTTTATAAAATTTTAAAATGAGAGGGGAAAGAGTTTTATAATTCATAAAATACTCTTCTTATTTTTATAGGGTAATATAAAGTGTACAAAATGACTTAGTTTTGGAAATTATAAGACACACCACATGAAAAGTGAACTTAAATGGAAAAGATAAGTGAAGATTTCCCTTACCATGAAGAGTTGTTCCTAAAACTTGAGTATGGAAACTTGGGGGCTTGAGGATACCTTGGGGGACTCCAGTGGAGTAAAAATCCCCAAAAAAATATTTTATGGATTGGTAGTGAATTTAAGTGGAGAAATTGGTGTTTATTTATAGGAGAAGTTGATGAATTGTTTAATAGTTTCCAAATATAGGTCTTAAAAAACTAGTTTGTGGTAAATGATAGACCATTGGCTTACCTATGGTTTTTTATCATGGTTTTGGACCTTTGGGTCAAATTTTATGTTATTTTAATCCACCAGAACCAAAAAAATTATTTAATACTTCTTTTTTCATATAAAAGTAAAGATTACATGATGTAATGTTTTAAAAATCAAATTCTCCTTTTAAGACTTTGGAAAGTAAACTATAGTTTTGAAAAAGTAATAAAATATATTAAAATAATTAATATTAATAAAATAAAATATTTTAGGCCATGGATTATGTTTGATTAATTATTACATTTTTATCAAATAAATTTTTGTAATAAAATATATTGAAACTCGAAAATAATATTATTTATTATTTGTAAAAAAAATAAAGTATTTTAGAAAATTCTCATAAATTCACCCTAACCTAAATTTGAAGAGATGATTTCCAAAATATTATTTATTTTATTATAAAAATTACCTTAATATAATAATTTTAACTTTTAAATATAAAAACACTTATTTATTTAAAAATATCATTTTTAAGACAATGTCAAATTTGTTACACCTAAAAAAATCCTAGGATATTATTAAATTATTTTATCTGCTAAATTTCAATAAAAGTGTTTTAAAAAACCATTTAATTAAAAAAATACTATTCAAAATACCATTGTTTATTATAAAAATTTATACCTTTTATAAAAAAATATAATAATGTTTTATTTCCACCCTCTAATAAAATTATCAAATTCATCTCAACTAATATATATTTTTTTAAGAAAACTATTCTTAAATAAATTGATTGAATTAACATTTTATTTATAAAAAGGAATTTACACTAAGGTTTGGACATGTAACCCCAATTATACCTGCATACTCCCTAAGGGTAAGGTGTGTGATGGTGGTAGTTTCGTGGGGTTCCTCAGGTAAAATCGACTAAGTGGTAATCTCTACTGACTCGAACTTATCCTATAGGATATTTTTTTCAATATTAAATTTTTAAATATATAATTGGTCTTTGTCAAGGGAGAACCCTAGTGATGATAACTCCCTCCCAAGTTCTAACAAATAGGGTTCAAGTGGAATAGGTCTACTAGTTGAAGGCATTGATTCTTCTTTATGTATCAATTATCCTATGTCATTACTACTTATAAACACTAATTATAATAGTAAAATCATCAAAAAAAAGGTATAGTTTTCAATAGTTATATTTACCAATGATCATATAATATTGAAATCCAAATGGTCACATTTCCCTTTATACCCTACAATTTCCACATCATTCTTTCACTCAAAGTTCACTACAATTTCTCTTAAGGTTATATTTTCATTTTCATAAGATTTTCATTGGTTTAATAATATTTTGTTTTATTTATATAGTATTTTTTGTGGTAGAGATGATTCTAATAGATTTTGGTGATCCATAATTTTCCATTTTATTTGTTCTATTTTATATTTTTTGTCTAATTATAATGTTTGGAATTTTAATTGGTTTCATTACTCACTAATGTAATGATCATTGTTAATGATATGAAATTTTTCTGGTTTCTCTTTATTTTCTAAGTGTATGATATTATATAATATGTAAATAAAATTTATTTAGGAAAAGATATCATTTAAAAAAGTCTAAGTAATTACATTCTTCCCCTGTTAATAAATTTTTTTCCCTAAATTTTAAAATAATTTCCTCATTTGGGAAAAGGTAACGGCACTTCTATCTCATGTTCTCCTCTCTTTCCAATATATCTTCTTCATATTAATGGTTCCTCAAAAACACTTTGATGAGGTAGGTTGTCTTCTTGTGTATAACCTTGCCTCTATGTTCTAGGATCTCCATCGTCTACTCCTAATATGATAAGTCATGTTCCAGTTGTACCAGCACTGAATTCAATACATGTGAGGGATCAAGTGTGTACTTCCTTAAGGGAGATACACGGAATATATAATTAAATATTGATAGATTCATTGGAAGTTCTATTTGATAGGACACTACTCTTATTAAATCAAGGATCTCATAGGGGCCAATGTACCTAGAGCTAGGCTTCACTTTCTTCCCAAACCACGTGACTCTCTTACATGGTGATATATAAATGAAAAATTTTCCCCCGATATCAAAATACAATCCCCTTAAATGATTATTATCATAGATCTTATACTAAATCTAAGTAGCCTTTATATGTTGTTAGATGTCATAACCATTTTATTTCATCTCTTTCACAAGATTGGGCCCAAGAAATTTTCACTCACCAAATTCATCCCAACAAGTAGGAGTTCTACATCACTTTCCATATAGATATTCTTATAGTTCCATTTGAATACTCAAGTAGAAGTTATTGTTGTATGAGAACTGAACTAATGGGATTTGCTGATCTTGTCCATATTTATATTCCATTAAGAATGTTCTCAAAATTTCCTTGAGTGTATGGATGGTATTTTTAGATTGGCCATTAGTTTGGGGATGAAAAGTCATATAGATATTCAATTTAGTACTTAAATAATGTTAGCCACTTATCAAAAATTTAGATTTAAACCATGGATCATGATAAAAAATGATCGAAATTGGTTCTCCATACAACCTCACCACTTCCTTTACATATATCTCGTAATGTTGGTTAGGAGATAAATCTTCCTGAATAGTGATAAAATAGTAAGTATTGGTGATATGATCAACTATAACCCGTATCACATTGTTTCAATGGGATGTTCTTAGTTGATCTATTATAAAGTACATGGTTATATTTTCCCACTTTAAATTTGGTATGGGTAGTGGTTTCAATAAATCTTTATGAATTTGTCACACCACCTTCACTTGTGGACACACCAGGAACCTCAATGTTTAATTGATAATCTCCATTTTCATATAATCCCACAAATAATGATAATAATGGTACATATACATTTTAGTACTTATATTATGTTTAGATAATGTATTTCTATGAGTTTCATCTATCAGATCATTCATTATCTCTAGGATATATTGGAGTCATAGACTTGTATGAAATTTCAATACACCTTCTTGATGAATATTGGACTTAGGAAACTTCTCATTCATTATGAACTCTATCTTCTTTTGTAACAAGGGATCTTATTTTGCAGTTTTCTTGATCTTATCTAGTAATTATGGTTAATAAATAATTTGTAAAAGGGTTGATGATATCCCTTACCTTAAAATTCCCATGTCCAATATTACTAGGTCCTTGATCAAAGTATCTTCCTAAATCCTCATCATTTCCATCACAATAGGGTCTTTCTTACATAATGAATCAATAAATATTTTTTGTCTTATAGTGTGATAATTAATTGAAATATAATAGAATTTAAGAATTTTCAACCATATCATTTTTCTCATGTTCAATTCCTTTTTAATGAAAATATACTTAAAAAATTGATGATCTGTGTATATATCACATTTTTACCCATAAAATAGTGTCTCTATATTTTCATAGAAAAAATAATTATAGCTAGTTCCAGGTCATGTGTAGGATAATTCTACTCTTTAGTATTTAACTGTTGATATGAATAACCAATAACCTTGTCAATTTTCATGAGTTCACACCCAAGACCTTTCATAGATTCATCGCTATAAATAACAAATCCTTCTCAGATATAGGGTATAGTGAACACAGGTGCAGTAACCAATCTATTATTTTGTTCTTAGAAAATTTCTTCACACTCCTTATTCTATATGAACACATCTTTATCTTGATTTAAATTGGTTAGTGGATTATAACTTCATGAATTTTTTTCAAAAACATCCTATAATGTACTGATAAATCTAAAAAAAACTATAAATATTTGTTACTTTTTTAGGATGATTCCACTACTCTATAAATTTTTTCTTTTCATGGTCAACTGAGATTCTTTATTAGAAACAATGTGTGCCAAGAATGAAAATTTTTGTAACCAGAATTCAAATTTAGTTAATTTTAAAAAAATATTATCCTTTCTTTGAGTTCCCAAGATAACCCTTAGATGATCCTCATGAATTTTGGAGTATATCATATTTTCATCAATAAAAACTACCATGAATTTATCAAGGTAGTCCTTAAATACTCTATTCATCAAATCTATAAATATAGAAGGATCATTAGTCAAGACTAAGGGCATAACAAAAAAATCATAATTCTCATATATTGTTTGCATGGAAATATTTGGAATATATTCTTTCTTCACCCTCAATTGATGATACCAGTATCAGAGGTCAATATTGGAGAAGAATTCAGCCTCAGGAAGCTGATCAAATAAATCTTAAATCCTTGGGAGAGGGTACTAGTTCTTTAATGTGATCCCATTAAGTTCTCTATAATCAATTAATAGATAAATTGATCCATTATTATTATTCAAAAAGATAACATATGAACCCCAAGGAGACACACTTGGTTAGATAAATACCTTCTACAAAATATCTAGAATTTGTTTCTTTAATTCCTATAACACCATATTTTCTATTCTATATGGGCTCTTTTATATCGTCTTGGATCTAGGTTTGACTTCAATGGGGAAATATACATCTATTTCTAGGGGTGGTCTAGGTAACACTTTAGGAAATATCTCAATGTATTCCTAAATTATAGAGACAGTATCTATCTTTATACTTTTATTTACTTATACCTCTTCACTAATCATCTCCATAAATAAGGCTATGGGAGGTACTTCTAGACAAATATCATGCCAGGATATCTCTCCTTTAAAACTCACTATTGGTTTCAAATTAAAGACTAATAAAATTTCCTTGATTCAACAATTTATCTTAGAATTATAATTTGATATCCATTCCATCCCTAGTATTATATTGAATTCCACCATGATAATTTCTACTATATTTTTGATTAGATAGTACATTCCTATTTTAATACTATATTATATATACATTATTTATGATAGGATAATTCTTCCCATAGTATTGACTGATAACTCTACTTTTAGTAGTTTAGAAATTGATTATATATTTTTTGAAAACTTGGATGTGATAAAGGATTATGTAGAACCAGAATCAAACAAAGTAATTTCTAGCTTTGAGATCACAACGAATGTACATACCTCCACATCATTTAAAGCTTCTAATTCATCCATCATTATAAAGAAATCCTTAACTTTCTCCCTTTTCTATTGATGAGGTTGATGGTGGTTCCCCTCTATTATATTCTCGTATTTACATTGATTGAAAAAGTTCCCAATCTATCCACACTTTCAGCATTAAACTTCTGGATGGGTCGGTAGCATCTTCCCTTTGTATTTTGTATAGATAATATAAGACATCACCTCACCATGATAGTTTCATGATTTATGGACATCTGTTCTAAACTTTTATCACTTTTCACTCCCAATTAAGCAGATCCTAGAATGCTTCTTTCTATGTTTTTTTCATGTGGGAGGTTCCACTTTATTTCATCCTCTTCTATGATCAAAGTTTGTCCATGAGTTTAGATCCATTAATATCTTATTTTAATTTGTTCTGTGTGACCATTTTTACTCTCCAATGTCTAATTAAACCTTTATATCACTCCATGAAATCTCCTCATAGTTTTAATAGTCATAATTCGCTCGATTCCTCCACATATAGGGTCTTAGTCCACCGAATAATCTATCAGCTTTTCCCTTAGGATCCATAAAAAAGATAGAGGTTTTTCTAGAAAGTATTGTAATGTTTGTATTATAGATTCCCGTTGATTCAATTTTCTTTTACTTTAGTTTAAGGAATTACTTCTCAATTTTCATTCACATCGAATAGGAAAAATATTTATTAAAAAATATTTACCAAAACTCATCCCACTCCATAGAGTAAATCTCTCTTCCAAAATTCATGTTTTCAATAAATTCACACCATTTATCTTCTTCTCATTCTAAGTGGTAGAATTCAATGGTTACTTTATCCTACTCCAAACAATGGAGTATATAACATATCTTTTTTTATAGAGCAAATCTTTTGTTCAATGATCAATGGGTTAGTAGATCCACTAAAAGAAAGTAGTCATTGATGCATTAAGGACTCGATATAAAGTTGTTCTCTTTGAGGTGAATCTTATCTCTCAAATTGATTCATGTTATTTTTTATAACTTGAGTTATTTGATTCATCATCCTCATAATGTTTTCCATTCTAAATTCCATCATAATTCCATCAGTGTGTTGTCTGTTTCACTCATAATTTCCATGATTCGTCATATTTCCCACCATTTCTCTAAAAGAAGAAAACCTTAGTGAAAAACATGTTACTTTTATGAATCATAAAATTATAAAGGGGATTTGGGTATTAAAACATCATTCTTAAATAAATTAGTATTCTCTTCTAATAATAATTAAATTTTCTATATATCCTTTATAATGGTTTATAGAAATCTTGTGATTAACCAAATATATCACCCATGAGTGTAAAACTAGGAGTGTGGAAAGGATCATTTTTGCGCACCATTTCCCATTCAAGTCTATCTTAGAGAGTTGTTTTTAGGTGTTACCCCTAGTTATATCTATTCTAGGATAAAATCCACTTGTTAGAATATAGATAGGTATTTCTTTTCTCAGAAACCACTTACTTAATACTTCACCAAAATACCAAGATGTTTTCCTATATTTATAATTATACTTAGGGTTCTGCCAAAAGTTTTCAAGTCCTATTTTCAAAAAATAACTAAACTATCCTTTGATAACAACTATAGAATCCTTTGTTTTTATTACATAACTTTTCATTAAATGGTACCAAATAGAGGATATTTTCAAGTTTATTTCATAGAAATTATCTACACAAAACATTAAAATATAAAATATTCCTCTAAAAATCAATTCAAATAAATCTCATGGGTTTACTCTAGGTCACTTTTACTACATATCATATACTAGGTACATAAATCAAAGTAAAGGGTTGGGAATGAAGCCTTGTAAGGTAATAAGTAAGGAAGACCAAAATCATGTGATCATGAGACATAAAAATAATCACATGAGTCATAACAATAAGGCATGATAAAAATAAATATAATAATAATAACATGAATAATAACATGAAAATGTTTCTACACCATTTAAATGATACATTAATAATTATATCAATAATGTTTATCACCAAAGTGTCAAAAAAAATGAAGTTTATTCACCATGGTATCATAAAACATGTCTTTTGTGGAGATTAAATTATTTAACCAATGAATTGGAGTGCTATCAGGGTGCACTATTCATATGTATTAATTTAATTTGATCTACATAGATCATAATAAATCAATTCATTAATAACACATGGATAAAATAGAATGGGTTTCTTATAAAAATAAAGGAATATAAAATATCTTAAAGACATGATTATTACATCATCTTTAAGCCACAAAAGTAAATGTGGGTTTCATATATAGAATTCTCATGTAAAAGAAAGAAATTTGAGAAGTAAATTTGGCAGCAAGATGGGTATAAAATATATTTTTAGAAAATGGTTAAATGATAGAGTATACGAGTCTAAGATTCATAAAAGACACCTATTATAGTAATGGGATAATATAAAGTGGATAAATAACATAGTTTTGTAAATTATAATACATACCACATGAAAAGTGAACTTGAATGGAAAAGAGAAGTGAAGATTTTCCTTACCTTGAAGATTTTTCCCTAAAACCTGAGGATGAAACCTTGGGGGCTTAAGGATTCCTTATAGGGAATCCTTAAGAGGAAAATAACTAGAAATCCATGGATTATGGATTGGTAGTGAATGTAAATGTAGAAATGGGTGTGTATTTATAGGAGATGCTGAGGAATTATTTAATAATTTCCAAATATAGGTCTAGAAAAAGTACGTTGTGTAAAATGAAAAACCATTGGATTAATTATTGTTTTTACCCATGGTTTTTTACATTTGGGTCAAATTTTATGTTATTTTAATCTATCATAATCAAACACCATTATTTAATACATATTGTGTCCTGTAAAAGTAAAGATTCACCGATTAATGTTTTAAAAATCAAATTTTCCTTCTTAGACATTGGAAAGTAACTTACAGTTTTAAAAATTATATAAAATCTATTAAAATACTTAATATTTATAAAATAAAATATTTTTGATCTTTTATTGTGTTTAATTAGTTATTCCACCATTATAACATAAGTATGATGTAATAAAATATAATGAAACCCTAAAACCGTATTTTTTACTATTTATGAAAAAATAAAGTATTTTAATAAATTCTCATAAATTCGTCCTAAGATAAATCTGATGTGATGATTTAAAAAATTATGTCTATTTTATTAGAAAAATTATCTAAATATAATAATTTTAACTTTTATATATAAAAACCCATTTTTAAATGACATTTTTTAAAACATAGTTAAATTTTTGACACATACAAAAAATTTCCTATGCCATTATAAAATTATTTTACCATTTTTATTTAAATAAAATTATTCTAAAAGTATATTTAATTAAAAAAATTATATTAAAAACACCATGGCTTATTATAAAAATGTATATCTTTTTCAAAATATAAAATTATGTTTTATTTGTGTCCTAAAATTAAATTATCAAAATTCCTCTCAATTAATCATATGTTTTTTTAAGAAAATTATTCTTAAAGGATTTTGTGGAATAAAAAATTTATTTATAAACATACATTTACACTAATTTATGGACACAAAACCCCTTACTACACCCACATACTCCCTAAGGGTAAGGTTTTTGATGGTTGTGGTTTTGAGGGGTTCCTTGGCTAACATTGAATGAGTGGTAATCTCTACTAAATTGAAATTATACCATGAGTGATTTATTTCAAGATTCCCTTGTTTAAGGTCATATTGTTCTTTGTCAAGGGTAAACCCTAGTAATTATACATCCATCCCATGATCTGATAAATGGGAATCAAATGGAATTACACTACTAGTTGAGGCCATCGATTCTCCTTTATGTGTCAATTATCCTATCTCATTACTAATTATAAAGACTAATTATAATGGTAAAATTATCAAACAAGGGTATAGTTTCCAATTGTAATATTTACAATTGATCATATAATAGTCAAATATTAATGGTCACATTTCCTTGTATACTCTATAAAAACTACTTCGTCTATTCAATAAAAATTCACTACAATTTCTATTAAGGTTATATTTCCATTTTCACTAGATGTTTATTGGTTTACTAATATTTTTTTATTCCTATAGAATTTATTTTAATAGAGATGATTCTAGTAGTTTGGGGAGATCCATACATTCTCATTTTAGCTGCTTTATTTTTTTCCAATTGTAATGTTTGGAATTTTAATTAGTTGCATATGTGACTAATGTGATGATGATTGTCAAAGATATAAAATTATATTAGTTTATATTTATTTTTTACATGTATGATATTATATAATATGCAAAAAAACATTTATTTAGGAAAAAGATATCATTTAAAAAAAATTTGGGTCGTTACACCCTCAATCATAACCTAATACTTCCTCTGAATAAGTAAATATGGCCATTGAAGATATTTTTTCTTTAAATTAAAGTATGTATTGGAATATATAATTTTTCATTTTTTTTATAAATTTTATTAAAAGATATTTTCAGAAATTTATTAACTTATAAAGTTCTTATAAACTAGTTAATTATTATTATTTATAATTAATTAAATAAATGTTTATAAAAAAATTATTAACAAATATTCCATAATATTAAGTGTTGGTATGAATACCTTTTACCAAATTATATGTCATTCCATATGACATATAAAAAACTATATATTTATAAATCATATGGGTAATTTATAAAGTGTTTATAAATTACAAGATGGGGATAAATATAAAGTGTTTATATTTTAGGATTTTTAAATGTTCATAATAATTAATTTCAATTTTTCATACTAATGGAATAATTAAGATATTATTTGGACCCCATAAAAAGAATTTTTAATGACTGATTTGATCAAGGATTAAATAATGTTAAATATGTAATATTTTTATTATATAAAATGTTTAGGTAATAGAAGTTGAAATATAAAATGTTTATATTTCATGAAATAGAATATATTGAAATCAAAATGTTGTATGATGATTAATATCAAGGAGTTAATATTGGAAATAAATATAATGTTATTATATTCATGATTATGAAATGTCCATAATAAATTTCTAAGTTATAAATTGTTTATAATTAGATTTAATTTATGAATTAATTATAAATGATTATTTTGTGTTTAAATATGCAAATTTGTTCACTTATTAAAATTTTATTCCCTTGATTTTTCATGGATTTTAATTGGTTATATTATGAATATAGTTATTTTTCAATTTAATGTTGGAATGGTTCTAGAAATTATGAGACATGCATCCTTGGAGTTACAAGCGATGTATGATAATGGATTTACTTTCCATATACCATAACATTGTTTTTTAATTAATGTTACTAACTTGAATTAAGTTTTTGGATATAGTTTATAAATATTATGTATTAGATTTATGATGAGTTTAATTTTATATTGAGTGAATTTTGTTCATCTAGAGTAACTTTTGGTCAGTCTTTCCACTATCCTGGAGGATTATTAATTGTCCTATAAATATGGGGGTTGTCTATCTATGGAATCAGTATTACTCATGTGAGTATTGAAAATATAAAAAAATGTTACTCCATTATATGAAAAGTTTATTTACCATATCCATGAGATGAATTTGGATGTGAGTAAATATGTTTAGATTCTTTTTTTGGGTGGGTAACACAAAATGTGAGTTGTTTAAAGAGTTAAATATTAATATAGTTGGAACATATTTTTTTGGTGGAAGGATATGATTCCAAAATAAATCACTTGAATCATGAGAACATTAAGGTAAAAACATGAAACAATATGGTGATATTAAACCCCCTTCTAAATAATAATTGTTAGATTTCTTCAAAGGAGGTACATGTTAAGACCTTGATCATTCCACCCGGTAGGTCTTTCCAAATTGGGGTTCCCATAGATTATCATGTGTAAGGAATATTGGGAATGCGTAAAAAATAATAGGTAGGTAACCAAGTACAATTGTTTTATTTGGGTTACACTTAGCTGGGAAATCCTAATATTCAAAATAATAGAGTAATAAAGTTGATTTTATCTATATGTCGGACAATAAAATGACCTTTGGTAAACTATCCAAGAGTTATATATGATATGATTGGCATGATTCCCTTGATAAATAATAAATTGTTTACAGGATTTACAAGGAGGACTCATTTATTAGTGAAATATGGATCATGGACTAATAATGTATACGATTAATTTAAAGAGGGTCATTGTTTTAGTGGGATCCCATTTAATATAGGACATTATTAAATTTTTTTCAAATGTAAAACTAATCTAATAGAAGTTTCTTTTATATACAAATGAAAATATTAACATTAAATTTTTTTTTTTGAAATCAATCATAGAGAATGTAAATATTTAATATAAGTACCTCATGAGACTGATAACATAAGAAAATATCTTAATTAAGAGTAACAATATGTGTTAAAGAAAATATCTTTTCAGAAAATAGATTTTACAATTGTTCAAAAAGTAAATATATATTATTTTAATATTAATAGAGTGGTTCACTTAAGTTTTAAATGGAATTAGATATAAAATAACCAATGGAAATTTTTTCTTTACTCATATACTCAATATGATTTGGTATAATGACCTCATAAGACTAAATATATCATCTATTTTTTCCCTAGATATGGGATTTATCTTATTTTCATATGTAGAAATGTTATAAAAATATTGATGATTTTAATAAATTTTTACCCTATTTTATAAAAATGTTTCTAAAATATGAACTATGGAATATGATGTCCAATGTCTACCGGTTTATTGATAGTATAAGGGGTAAAAGTTCAAACTAGAAGAAGAATCATTTGTTTTTAAGTACAAAAATGTTCCTTTAAAAATATATTCTAGGTCATTGAAAACTAATGGTTTTATAAGTAAGGAAGATTAATGATTCCATATGATATAATTTTCTATATACTTGAAGGGGTTTGTGAGACTCCAGTAAATCTCCATCTTAAGTATCAATGTTATAAAAATTATTTTTTGGGGTTTTAAGGGTAGATGATACTGAGTGTGTACTTCTCAAATCGAATAAATGTGACACCTTATGATTTTGAAATAACATTATGTTTCATAGTGTATACAACACGCAACACCAATCTTAAACGAACAAAGAAAAATTATGCATTAAATATGACTGTTATAACCTAGTAATTGAATTAGATGATATGAAAAGGAATAAACAAATTATGAAATATATATATATATATATATTACCATCTCAATAAAAATTAAATTATTAATTCTTAGGAAGTAAGACCACATTTTTTTAATAGACGTTTTATTCTTCAAAATATATTTTCTTCAACAATGGTTTTTATTTCTTTTTGTGAGCGAATATTATAATTAATTTTTGAAAAACTTAGAAATTTTATTTGATAAAAAGGATAATTTTTTTAATAATCATTTCAATATTATCTTTGAGTTTTTTTCTTTTTTATGAAATGATTGATTTTACAATGAATAGTGAAAAATACTACATTTTATTGAAAATTGTATTTTTGTTTCAAAAATTTAAAAAGTTATATTTTTATTTAAAATGGTTTAAAATTAAAATTGGATGTATATTATTATTAATAAAAAAATTAGATTATTGGAATCAATTTTATTTTGGAATTTTTCATAGAAACATTTTTATACTTAAAATGACATTTTTATGAAAAACAATTTTTCATTCCATTTTGTGCTTTTAGGTTAAATTAATTTAGACCACTTATAGAGATTAAATCTCCATAAATGTATAAAATATTAAGAATTAAAATTTTATAATATTTTAAATATTTTTTTTTATTTTCTTATTTTTTATTAGTTACTGTGGAAAATATTTTTCACCTTAGTATGGGTAAAATGGGTAAAATATGGTTCAAACCATGAGATAAGTTCTCAAAATCATCCCAACACCTAAATTTATCCTATTATATGGGTGGTTTTATGGAATTTCCATCCTATTATCAAATATATGTCAACTTGGTTGCATTTTTTTGAGTGAGATATTTATATTAATTTAAGGAAATAATGAATAGAAAATGTCACTCTCTTGAATTCAATATCTCTAAAAAAATTATATAAGGATAAAAAGAGTATAAGTTTAGTTATAAATATTTATTTGAATTAAAAAATTAATTTTTTTATCATGTTAATTTATTTATAATATTTAATTATTAAATCGTTACCTTAAATTCTAACAGTACACCAATTTAGTATTAATTCAATTAATAGAAAAAAAAATAAGTGATTTTAAAAATATTAAATTTAATACACTTTGGATAAATTATTGTGTTCCAAAAAAAATTTAGATTAACATATCATATTTTGATGTTTTAATGGATTACATTCTAATATAATTTTTTTTATTTAAATTCAAATCAAAGTAATGATGTTAAAAATGAAAGTAATGACATTTTATGAATATAATATTTTATTAAATTATTAAAAATTCATAAAAATGTTGAAAGATGAAAAGTGATATAATATATTTTTAAAAAATTAATACATTTTCCATTTATGATCAAATTTCTACCTTATAATTAAAATTATAACCCTTTAATATTTAAAAACTCTTTATAACGTTTAAGGTTAAAAAATGGTTAATAAGGGGGTTAATAAAAAAGATAAGGTTTAAATAATATATAAACACATCCAAATTTAATTTTATTATTATATTAGGACCATATACACTTTATAATAATGTACATTCATTTTTTGAAAAAAATAATGAATTTGAATTTATTATATTTTAATATTTTAAAAAATTACAAGTTTCCCTCAACTCACTTATAAAAGAACACCCCCTTCTCTCAATTATTGACACCAATTTGAGCCATATATCTTGACCAAACTATGACCATTTAAATTAAAAAAATTCATGTCCACAAATTATAGGTTCTTATATTCTTGAAATATCATTCCAGGGGTCCTTAATAAGTAATCTAAAGGAAGTCTACCAAAGAATAGGTAATCATATTTACTATCTATTTGAATTTACTTTCTTCTTCTACCTTTTATATATTTATTATACCCATCTTAAAATAATAAAACTATTATAATAAATTTAACTATTTATTATTATTATGGGATAAACATTTTTCATCTTGGTTCTATCCTATAAAAATTAAAAACACCACTCATGCATACGTACGGATTACTGCCTCCACATAGTGATGTAATTCATCTTTCATCACCATTTTACTTGGATAGTTATAAAGTTTAAATTAATGAATATATAAAAAATGTACGACATAATTATTATTATTATATAATTATAATATAATTTATATATTCTTACCTTATGATCCATTTGGAAATGATAATTTCACTCATGTGTATCTGTGGACTACCACCTCCACGAAGCGATGTGATTCGTTTTTCAATTTCAATTTACATGGAAGAAAATAAGGATATATTTAAAAATATATATTATATATATTATATAATAATTAATAATTATTTTTGAATTATTTTTTACCTTTATTTCATTCCATCCTATGAAAAAAATGAAAATAGCATTCATGTGTCTGTATGACATACCATCTCCATGAATGATTTAATTCATTTTTCTATCATTAAATTTCAAGGATGAATAAAAATAAGTATATAATGAATATATGAGATATTTATATAATTATAAAATTCATTTAGATGATGGAACCATGAAAAATATATGGGGGCTGAATCTACCAAATTGAAACTTACATGAAAAACTAAATAGGTAACACTCAGAAACTATGGTTTTAATAAATAATTATTAATAAATGGGTATTTAGAAGTTATAAGTGGATAATATATGATATTATAAGTATTTATATGGTTCTGGTATATAATTATGACAAATTTATATTTATTATATAGGATTTTTTAATACATATGAAGAAGTCGGACATAGGGTAAGGGTTTTCTCGTCTCACTTTTTTTTCATAGGACATGTGACATATTCACCACTTTTTATTTCATGTGTTGTACCTAATAACAATTTTATATGATATATAATGATTCCATTTACATTAATAGTATTTAATGTTTTATTTTAATCTATTTATTTCATGGGGTTTATGATTCAAAAGTTACCAAAGCGATAAGTGTTTATTTCACAATCTCGTCATTATTCAGGATTGTATATGTTTAAGAATCCATTAGGGTAATTATATGATCATTATATATTAAAAACAATACATTTTATTATCCTATATTTATTTATATAAAATATTATTTTTCCTTTCATTTTTCATTTTTAAGTACTTATGAAATTGAATGGATGTTTTTAAGTAAAAATTAACTTTTTTTCTATTCAGTCACAAATATTTTTCTTCCATGTCCATATTTTCATTAAAATGTTTTCAGCAATGTTATTATGTTTATAATATTATTTTTTGAAGTAATTTTTACTCTTTTTTTAATTTATATTAAAAAATTTAAATTAATATTCTTTTCACTTCTATAATGAGGTACTTATTTACTTTTCACAAATAAATTGAAAGAAAACATCATTTTTACATACAATGCAAGAATGGAAACTCCAACTATCATGATAGCTAAATTATTTGAATTTACCATTAAAAGTTTTAATGATTATTTTTAATGAAAATTTTTTCCTTGATATTTTTTAAATTATTATAATTTGAATAAGTGATTTCAAAATGAAAAGTGTATTTTCGTATAGAAGCCATCTAGTGATATTTTTAATGCATTATCATATATGTAAAAATTATTTGGTGAATATTATACTTTAATGGGTATGTACTCTTATAATGACATTAACTATAATAATTGGGATGACTTATGATTACGTTAATGTCATTACCACCATCCCTAAGAGTAACCTTCCTGGATTAGAAATGGGAGAAGGAGGATGGTGACCACCTGATTCCCACCTTCAGTAGGCCCCGAGTAGGAGACTAACATCAAGGGTATAATAAGTATTCAAATGGGATACATTACCCTCTAAGATAACATGTGTAAGATATAGATAATACATATACACCAATAATTACCTACTCATATAGATAATAGAAATACCAAGTGAATATATTTTATGTCATACGATACTAAAATTACTGAAAAGGAAATCTAAAAGTATCAAATGATAATAATAGAAGTAACCATGAAGAGAGTTGGGAGAGAGGGAGGATTCATCCTTCTATACTCCCACTAGGATTTTGGTTGAAATAATTTACTAATGTATACTGGGTGTTATTCACCCTAACCAACATGGTGGGGAAGCATATGAAATCACAAAATGTATAGGATATAAAATATCTCACAACCATACAATGGGAATAACGTATCACTAATATCAACTACTACTATCTTTTCTTAGAAAATTGTCTTCCACTACTAAAAACTATGTTTTCTATGAGCACAAAAACCTTTAGGATCTATATTAAATTTATTATTTCTTTTTTATAGTTCACTTTATGTTAATTAATTCATTATCAATTAATTATCCATCAACATTATTATCCATAAAATCCAATCCCATTGCCTCCAAGAATAATCCAAATCGAGTCCATGGTTTCCAAATAATAATATCTCATTTTCATTCCAGCATCACCAAACAAATGGTTTAATTCATTTATTAAATATTATTAAACTTAATTCTATAATTCCTGGTACTCTAATAAAACCATCCTAAGATACCACTAAGAGAAAATAGGTAACCAAGCACATCCATCTGCGTCAAGAAGTGAAAAAATGAATGAAAAAAACTATAAACTCATCCATTAGCTATTAAATATATTCTACAAGATAGAATCTTAGATCTTAGTATCATAAAAATGGGTAAGTCCAGCTTTAAGCTATTCCATCCATATATAGTTTTATCCCCAACACCCTCATGCAAATCCCAATGCATATCACTTTTATAGGAATCAACTACTACCACATAATTTGGGTTTTCCTGACCCACACCACATTAGATGTCTCATTATTAGTTATCCCAAGATCATACGAAATTGTGAACTCGTATCCAGAGTGCATCACAATGTAGTAATAAAATAATCATAGTAAAGTGGAAAATGTATCCCTAACAACAAGGCATTCTCCCTTAACACAAATGTTCTCTCATGGCCCCAACATATGGATTCTAGTCTATATAAAAATGGTCACTCAGATCCCAAAATATTTATCTTTAACAGAAAAAATTGTTTCACATTACATCTTGAATTAATTGATTCATTATTCCAATATTCTAGATATGGGAATCCTAAGTCATCAACCACATCAAGGTATCATTTATTTAGCATGATTCTAAGAATTTTTTCTAGCTTTAACAAGATTAAAGAACAAAAATTCATTTTTTATCATGTATTGATTCAATAATTTTGTTAATTTTTTTATGCTCACAAACTTCCATATTTATGTTACTAATGAATTTATTTTTAAGTGAATTTCAAGAAATTACAATTCATAGGAATATTTATTTAAGAAATATATTCAAGATATTAATTAGTGGGAAATATTTGTTAAAGTATTTGGGATGTGTGTAAATATATTATAGAAACAAATTTCATAACCTAAATTAGTAGGTGTAAAATATGGATCAACAACACTTTGTTTGAAACATCACGTATGAAGCATATAACCTACACTGTTGGGAAAGTATGGTCAAGAAACCCTATGTTTATAAAGAACCCAACATTTGATGAAAAAAATATATGGTACATCAACCATACTTTTTTTTATCAATCATATGTTTTAAACCATACATTTGGAGTTTTTTCTTCGCATGAAGGAACCCTACGTTTAACTATTCAACAATGGGGTTTTAAATCTATGATATATTTCATGATTTATCCAACGGTCTTGAAAGAAGTAAAGATATATTAAAATATATTTTACAACCAATTCAGAGTCTTGTTATTATTTTTTTAAAGGATCATATTCTATAGAGTAAATTGTTACTATTATTACATGAATTTGTGACCTCTCTTAAATGATTTTGAATTCAAACATTCCTGATTTATTTTTCACTATTTCTAGAGCTAGTTTAACCTAGAGTAGTTTGACAAGATATATAAATATCAATATGATATTCATCATGATATAAATGTTTTTATCTATCACATCACTATTTTTATTATCATTGATATTTCATTTTATTGTTATATATTATTCTAAAACAAGTGAGGAAGCATTTTTCTAAGATACACTTTCAAGACATACATGTTTAAACATCTCTTTGGTGTTTTCTCTATCAGTTTTTAAATATATTCTTTGTGATGTTGAATAAATTTTTTTATTTTGATTTATTGATGATCTGAATACATCTCTAATTTTTTACTGAAATTGTGAAGTTCAACTTGTATCCTCAATAAAATCAATCTCTATTTATTTAGTAGAGTTTTGAATTATCAGACTCATTTGTGGTTAAGTGTCGGGTTCTTGCACTAAGTTTTGGATTTTCAGTTCCCTATAAAAGAATCATAAGGTCTTATAAAATCCTTGTAAGGTATCAACCTCTTTCACTCAGTTTTTATTTAAATGCCTTAGGATAAGTGTACATGCTAGTGAAAATCACCAAGGTCATGGAGTTAATCATTGGTGGAGTGTCCTAGGGTATCTTTGTGCCTTGAACCACTATAAATAGATGTGTTCATTCCCTTTATTTATTTACACTACTCATTAATATTTGAAATAAATAAATTTTCACTACATAAAAAGAGATGTGATCTAAATCTATCAAAATTTCTAAAAGTTCATAATTCACCCCCCCCCCCTCTTATGTATTTTTATTCATCATTGCAATTCTGACCTAACAACTGGTATCAGAGGTGGTTCTCAACTATTATATTTTCTAGTTGAAAATTATTTTTTGATATCCACAAGTGGTATTATAAGAATATATGAAATATATAATAGATCTAACAAAGATGAGTCAAATATTTAGATGAAGATGTCATGAAATCGCTGATTCTAGAGAAGGTATGTCGATGATCTATGCTCCTTATTTTAATAGTGAAAACTATGAAATCTAGAAATCCCATATGATCATTAATTTGAAAAATCTTAGAATAATTTATTATTTAAAGGTCGTTAATCTTTATGAGTTTCCTAAGATGGACTTGGAATATTGGAATAATGATCATGAAATAAAATATGACCTCAATTAAAAATCCATGAATGCTATTGTGTGTGGTTTAAAAAATTATGAATTCAATCTAGTGTCTCAATGTCCTGCTATATATAAGATGTGGTAGAATATTTTTTTCTATGAATGAACTAACAATATCATAAAATTTAGGTACACTTCTGTGAAACTAAAGTTTTATACTTTTGAATGTATGAGGACGAAACTATCACCCAAATGAATGGGTGGTTGATATAAATTTTCAACAGTGTTATTTCTTTAAGAAATACAATTTTACAATAAGATCATTTTTTAAAATTAATCAGAGTACTTCTCTCTAAATGGAATGGAATATCTACAGATAAATGATAATATAAACCTATGAAAATTTTAACTACAAATGAATTGTTTGGAACTCTAATGATGTATAATGTTGTGGTGCAGTCTGAAGCTTACTCTCAAAACTCTAGTTTTTGAAAACTATCATATAAGGAATTAAATAAGTATTATTTTATGCTACAACAAAAATATTAATCCTTAAATAAATATAAAAAAATCTAAATTCCCTTATGATATTATTCAATTAGATAAAGAAAATTTTTCAAAACAAATAACACATTTAGGAACCAATTATTCTAAAATTTATTGTGATTTTTAGGACACTAAGATCAAATAATTATTGGATAAAGATGATAAATTAAAAAAACATATATTATTTTAATAAAATTAGAAAAATATTTAAATAAAATCCTTGGAAAAAATAAAATAATTAATGAAATTTGTAGAATATGAAGCAATGGTTAAAGGCCAATACTTTATAAAAATTATTTTATACTATATTTAAATATAAAGAACATGTCTATTATAGAAAAGTTATTATGGTATTAAGGGTCATTATGAAAATGATTTCATCTTTATAAAGCCTCCAATTTTTGGTGTTAAAAATGTCTAAAGCTCAAAATAACATGTCAAATTCAATAATAAAATTCTTACTCAAAAAAATTATTTTTATTACCTAAAAATTAATTTCTAACACTATTGGACCCAAAATAATAAGGGTACCAAAAATCACTTGAATATTATGTTTTTTAGGATTACACCACTAAGATTCATCGTTAAATAATTTAGGTGTTGATGGATTGGTATATGAAATTATCTACCAAAGAAGTGAACAACTCTGAAGTAGTTCGTTATCAACAATCCTCACAAACAAAATTACTGATCCAGGAAGTATTTCATTTTCATGTTTATATTCTTCTAGTGTACTAATTGTTTTATATAGGGGAAGAAAAAATTCTCTCAAAATTTGATAAAAACACTTTTTTCTCTATAAATAAATTATTAGTCTATGTTTGTATACTTGATTTACTAAAAGATGTTGAAATATCTCTAAACATTGATTTTAATTTCTAAAAAATATAGTACATTGTTTAATTCATGAAAAATTTTATTTTAATATTTTAAAACATATTAAAATATTTATATTCTATGTTCCTAAAATTTCATTTTTTTAAGAAAATAATAATACTTTTTTATGTAATATGTAATGATTATTCTATTTTTCTATTGAAGAAAATGAAATGTCATCTTTAGTATGTCATAAACTAACATTTCATCTTCCCTTTAAAATTTTTAAATTATGATGTCATCTTATTCATAATATTTTGTTTAGAAACTTCCAAAAACTAGTTACATGAAGATGAATTGATCAAGTTATTCATGTTCAAAAGAAAATAGTTCTTATGAAAGGATGAAAGATATTCCTTATGATTTCTTAAAAGAATAGTCTATTTCTTATGTTGAATATTCGTTTGAAAAAATATTATAAATGAAATAAGGATGTTCATATTCATGAATAATAGGAAGTTTCTTCTTCTCAAATGACTTATGAAAAGATTCAGTTTAAATTTAGCACTTTGAATGATTAAAAAGTAAAGCTACAAGTTGAGTTGGATGAATCTAAAAATTTTTATAAAGAACTATAGAAATAATATTTGTTGAAAATAGTTTTTGATTCATTATAAAAGTAATATCATTATTTTAAGTATAGTTTGATCTAAAAATAATAATTTTTAGCATTCAAGATATAAATTTTATTTCATATGGAATTTCTCAGAATAGATTTTGTTACTAAGTTAGTTCTTGAGAATTTAAAGTTTTTTCGGGTTGAATAGTGTTCATCATCTTTGTATCAATGAAATGAAGATGTTCAAAACATATTAGAATAACTATCAATAGTTTTATCTATATTAAATAATGAAGTTTGAAGTTTGGAACATTCGGATGAATTGTCCACTCCTTTCTAAACATTATTTTTTATTTTCTGTTTATTTAAAGTCAATGTTATATGTATTTTTTTCAATATATATTGTTTAGTGAAAATATATGCTATTAGTTAGTTCGTAATTTCTTTTTTTTCCTTATACTATAATATACTTAAATATTACATTTGAAAAAATTAGTTAAAAGTTTATATTTTCTTTTCAATTTATTTTAATTCATTGAATATCTTATATGATATGATTTAAGGGGAATTTAAAAAAATTAATCATGTTATTCATTAAAATATTCTATTATACTCCCTGTTTACATATCTATATATTATTAAGGTATGAATTTAAGGGAATATTATACACTTTACTCTTATATTTTTTATTTCACAAAAAGGAGAATAATTTTATAGTATTAATGTTAATGTTATGGGGGAGAAGTTTCCTCTATAGAAGATATATTATAATTATCAAAAGAGGGATAAATTTTTTTTAGATTTTTCTAAAAAATTATTCTTGAAATTATATATATTTTAATGGGTTTTTTTACCATAAAAAATGGATTGATTATTGATCATGTGTTGATTCACCAATTTCATTAACTTCTTTTTGGTTTTGATGGTCCCAAACACTCACATTTATGTTAATAATGAATTTACTTTTAATTTAATTTTAGGAAATTATTATTTTTCAGAATATTTATTATGGGAATATATTCAAGACATTTATCCATATGAAATTTTTTTTTTAAGTATTTGAGATGTGTTTAAACATATTTTTGAAACACAGTTCATACCTTGTGTTAGCAAGCATAACATATAGATCAACAATTATATGTTTGAGACACCACATGTGGATCATGTACCCTATGCTTTTGGGAATGTATGTTTATGAACCCCTATGTTTATGAAGGACTATACATTTGAGGAAATAAACATAAGGTATATAAAACCTACTTTTGTAATCAACTATATGTTGTGAACCCTACGTTTGGAGTTTTTTCGTGACATGAAGAAACACCACGTTTGACTATTCAATGATGGAGTTTTAAATCTATGATATTATATATAATTTATAAAATAGTCTTCATGGAAGTAAAAATCTATTCAAGTCTATTTTACAGATGATTCAAAGGATTTTTATGATCTTTTTAAAAACTCATATTCAACGGAGTAAATCATTAGTATTCTTATGGGAAGTTACCACATATCTAGAATGATTAGGAATTAAAATATTTATGATTTATTGTGTGATATTTATAGAGATGGTTTGACCTAGAGTTATTTGACCTACAATATAAATATCAAGATACTCTTATTCGAAATATAAATGTTTTGATCTACCATCTCACAATGTTTATATCGATGCTACTATATTTTATTGTTACATCTTCTTCTTTAAGAAACACTAAAGCATTTTTTTGAGATACACATTGGAGACATACATGTTTAAACACCTAACTAATATTTCTCTATTATTTTTTGAATAAAAACAATGATAATTTTAAGAAATATTAGATTATATGTGTTATGAAAGATCTAAATACATCTATCAGTTTTTACTGAAACTGTAATGTTAAACCTACATCTGAAAAAAAATCAATCTCTATTTATTTGGTGTACTTTTTACTAATCTGGATCATTCATGGTTATGTGTCATCTTCTTGCACTAAACTGTGGATTTATGCTTACTTGTACAAGAACTGTAGGGCCCCATAAAATCCTTGTAAGGTGTCAAATGCCTGAACTCAATTCTTGTTTAAATGTCTGAGTATTATTGGACCTGATAGTGAAAATCACCAATATTGTAGAGTTTATCATTGGTGGAGGGTACTAGGGTATCTTTGTGCCTGGAACTACTATAAATAACTTTTTTCATTTCATTTACTTATTTTTACTACTCACTTGTCTTTGAGAAAAGGAAAGGTTCACAACATAATAAGATAGTTGATCCAAATCTATCAAGGTTTTTAATTTTAATAATTCACCCCCCCCCCCTGTGTCTTTGTCATTATGATTTCTATTCTAAGTTAACATTTATTTACACGACATTTTAATTTTATCATCTACAAGAATTATCATTCTTAGGTTCTTCAACCAATTCCATTAGCACATGGAAGAACATATTAAATTAAACATGTACACATGCGTCCATTATATTATCATTAAATTGCAATAAACATAGGATTACAAGCATTCCTCTTATTTAAATTCTTAATAAAATTAATCAATTAATTCCATATTTACATTCATTTCCACTTTATATTTAATTAAAAATAAAAAACCAATAATAATAAATCATTATAGCAAGGATAACATAGATAGAACATTATCTATACAAATAGAAGGCAATCCATTTTTAGGATATCAAACATTAACATGTTTGTGCTATCCAATTCATTTATTAATCATGTTCAATATTTATTAGGTTAATTTAATTATCATCCAAAGGGATAAACAATTGTCAATTTATAATTTAATTTAAAATAAATACGATAATTAATGAATCCCCTACCTCAAAATCATCAAGGTTCTTCACATGAGAATGGTCCAATGTCAAAGATCGCAATCACCTCTTCCACAAGAATACTACATCCCTCCATGGTTTTCCTTCCACAACCATTATAATAAAACACTTTATTGATACATGGAGATTAAATCACAAATTCATGGAAATAAATAAATGGTAGGAGCACCTCCTTACAAAATATATAATGTGATGAGGATGGTAAAGTAAGGAGAGTAATGAAAAGAAGGGGAAAACACTAATTATGGAGAATCTAAAATCGATGAAATGAAAATTTAAGGGATTTGAATCAAGATGATCATATTGGATATAAGTAACTCTTTCATCTTGTGGAAAAACATAATTTAGTGGAATGAGATCCTGATGTTGTTGTTGATCTACAGAAAATTTTTGTAAAGGTAGTGATATATGCTGCTTATCTCTCTTTTATGTACATTAACACACCCCCTCCTGGATGAATTATCAAGAAAAGATACATAGTGCATGTATTGGCCAACCAAGATACAATTGATGGATGTTCATGACTATGTAAGTACTCTATAATTTTATGAGTTGTTGTCCTAAAGGGAGAAACAACATGGAAACTCTATGATCTAACCCAATGAATTGTGAAATTATAGGAATTTGATGAATAGAAAATGATATCCATGGGTTATGGATATTACCATATAGTTTTCCCATATGATGATTTTGAGATAAGATCTTGGAGCAAGGGATTGTTATCCTTGAAGATTGGATTCTTAAGAATCTAGGAATGGAACAGAAACATTGATCTTGAAAATGTTAGGAACACGTTTACTAAGGAATGGATTCTGATATGTAAGGTTAACTGGATTTACTGGCATCTACGGATTATTTGGGACATCGCATCCTCTATGGAAACCCAATTAGAATGGTAAAACAAACTGATAATCTAAGTTTTCATCATTACAACAGGATCTTGGTGGAAGTGGATATGTTCAGCACCTTAGTAGAGGAGGTAGCTTTCACAACAAGAGATGATAGGATTAATCTTGAGATTCATTATAATAGGAAGCCCAACTTTTTCATGGGTTGTATACTTTTTGGTCACTTAACCTCTAAATGTACAAGAGACATAAAATACATCTTTGACAATTTAAAGGGTCATGATTTTTTTTGTTTTTAGAAAGAGTAAGGGTTAGTAAATCTACACTTTGAACCATAGTATAAGTCTAATCACCCTCCTATGGAAGATCCTAGTGACTTGGGGAAACCCTCATCACCTCAGGGCCTGGTTCATGGGGTGGAAAACTCCAAGGCTTCCCCAATTGACTCCTATGAAATTGGGGTAGATGTTATAATCCCACAATAAAAAGGTTAACTTACAAATGGATCACATAACTCTTCCATTAAATTAGACAATGTCTGCCTATAGCATCCCTCCTTTTTATAACATAAACGTTCATTACATTATACAAAACTGAGGATCTTTAAGGTTTAGTGTCTTGGAAACCAGGAACATAATACATGAAAACAACATAAAAATTCTTATTAAACACTTGAAAGGATTCTTCTTAAGTTCATCCTAGGTTCATTACTGCATCTCATAACCTGGGGACATACATTAAAGAAAGGGTGAGCAGAAGGCCCAGTAAGGGAAACAAGAGAAACATTTAACATGTGAACTTGAGATACATCAACTATGTCATGAAAAAGAACTTTAAGGCATGAGAAAGAAATCATGTGGCATATCAAAATAAAAATAACATTTTTTATAACTTTAAGATGTGGATACATCATTTAACATAGACAATCATTAACATATCACCAAGGTTCATCCCCAAGGTTTCATTTGAAAATTACTAAGGCTATTCACCAAGATATCGTGAAAATTGTAAATTCTAGTGGTTACATCATTACCCAATGCATTGGAGCGCTATCAGGGTGCACCCTTAAATTTTCATTTATTATCATGTGAGCCACATTTATCATCATAAAACATTTCATAAATAACCCATATAGCATAAAATAAATGGGTTTCATTTCATAATCATAACGTTTTAAAAACTGCTTTTAAAGACATGATCTTTACGTCACTTTAAACCAACGGAAGGGGAGAGCGGGTCTCATGTATGTAAATCCCAGAATTTAAAATAGAAAGTTTTGATATATATATATATGAATACCCCTATAGAAATAAGATCTTTGAGTATTCACTTTATAACATAAAATAATTTTGAGAAAAGAGAGAGGCATTTTGAGACGAAAAATCTGCAGCATAACGGCTATGTTTCAGGTTTTTAGAAAACATTGAAAAGAGAGGGGATGTAACACCCGAGACTTTTATGTTATATAAATCATCAAAGGAATCTTTTTCTACACAACACTTGCTTGGCTTGCTTTACACGCAATCGCGACCTTCCTCGATAGCTTGCGTCGTACGCAATACCGAGTTTCACTAAACAACAATATGCTATTAAAACTAGCCGTTATGAATAGTAATAACCACTTTTTGAAATTTTATAAATTTTATTTTTCAAAATGGACTTCATTTTTGGACTCAGAATATCGAAATTAGCCTAGGGTGAAATTTTGGTATTTTTCTGAAAACTTTCAATTTTTGATGAATAGTGAAACCACTAAGTGGTAGGTTAAAAACTGAATTTTGCATAAAACTTAATTTTACCGCTTCTGTGAATGGAATTTCGAAAATCCGAGAGACACGGTTAATATCAAGGACTAAAATGTGGTTCAATGAGATGAAAATAATTTTTTTGGTGAATAGTAACTTTTTACTATTTTTACCGCGGTTAATAGTAAATAGGGTAACTAAGGGTAAATATGATATTAATATTACCCTAACACATGTCCTAATTCTATTGGACAAGTGTAATTCGACCAAAAACAAACTTAGGAATAAAATATGACCATTTAGGCCCACTTGGATTAGATTAGGACATTTATTATTAATTTATTTAAAGAAGGGTTAAAATAGTTAAAATCAAAGTTTAATAAGTAAATCATTTTTAATATAGGGTTATACATAAGATAAATTCAATTTTAAATATTCATTAGAAAGCTAAAAAGATTTCCTACATGATGATATTTTATTTGTAATTTTTAGACATTAAATAATTTAATTTATTTATGACATAATGATGATGCAGTAATTATCTTATTAATGAAATATTGACATAATTGATGTTATAAACACCAAAATAAATATAATTTGAGACTTTTTATGAATTCCACTAATTTTCTAGGTTACTATGATATATTAGTATTGATTTAATCAACTTGGTTCGAACATATAATTCTGTTATGACTTTCAAACAAATCATATATCAAATAGTGTCAAAATTGACACAAAATAGTTTTTAAATCAAATATTATATTATTAATTGTTATTTTATTCCTAAAAATCTAAGGTTCGGCCAAATGACTTAGATAAGGATATATATATTAATAATAAACAATTTGGGGTTCGTTTGGCATGTTATAGTAAGTGTATTAACCATATAGTGAAAGAAAACAAAAAGACATGGTAAAAGTTAAATTATTTAACTTAGAGTTAAATTTAATTGATAAGGTTAAAATAATATCCTAAACTTGTCTAAATTCTATTGGTTGATAGGATTTCGACCCATCCCCACTTTAGCTTCGAAATAAGACCATTTGGAACCATTATAAACCGATTTTGACTTTAATATAAAATAATATTTTGAGATATTCCTAAGGTGCCCCTCTCCTCCCTTATAAAAGGGCACCTCCTCCCCCTCCTCCTCACACCAATTTGAGCACTCAAGCTCGGCCAACCCCTGCCATTTTCCCTTCTCCACTTCCCTAGAATAATCCTAGTGGTCCTGATCTTCTCCAAAGACCAATCTTAGTTCCTTAAGTGGAGGATTCAAAAAGGCGTTCCAAAGAAGAGGTAATATCCATTACCGATCTTTTCAATTTCTTTCTTCTTCAACTTCTTCTTCTTTAGTTGTTTCATGATAAAGTAATAACATCAGTATTACTTACATACTGATATGTTATTATAAATATGAAACAACCCTAATTCACCTTCTATCCATCCTACGGAAAAAATGAAATCACCGCGCGTGCGTACGTACGGAATACCGTCTCCACGTCGTGGTGTAATCTATTTTCCACCATCACCTTACAAGGATGGGTATAATGGTGTAATCAGTAACTATATATGATTATTATTAAGTAATATTGATACTGAAATAATATATATATATACTCCAATACAATTCCACGATCATAGGAACGATATCATCACTCGTGCGTACGTACGGAATACCGTCTCCACGATGTGATGCGACTCGTTCTACATGATCTTCATTTCATAATGATTATATAAATGAATTGAATGAATGAATATGGTATATACTACACTAATACCATTCTGGAAATGAATTATCTATAACCTAAAGATAAGAATAAGAATTTATTCGACAAAACACGCATAAGAACAAAAAGTTATAAAGACCCGAGTAACAAGTAACAATGACATATTACTAACAAGAAGCTAATAATATGACCATATATGATCTCATATCAATATGTATGATTCTGGAATAAGTCAATAACATTATTTAAACCATTATACAGGAGCTTCGGACACGAACAAAGCAAATCGGACCTAAGGTAAGGGAAATATCACAATCTCATTTTTATCCGAGATTGTTTATTCGTAAGTATTTACTGGGGTGTATTTTATCATCCACATCCATGTTCCCTCAATATGTAATATTGTTTCCATCCACTTGAAATAGTTTAAATTCAATTTTACCCTTAGGTGAGTTTTTAGTAAAGAATATGAAAGGAATCTTTTGTCGTTTTTCCGTACGAGGTACTTCTTGACTTTTCCAACAAAAGTACGAAGAATGTTTTTTTTTTTAACTTATACGGCATGAATGGATTTTTTAAAACATTATTTCCAAGAAGCTTCCTTTACAAGTTTTCAAGTTTATTTTTAATCAACTTCTTTTATTTTAAAGTTGTATGACATGTTATGAAAGGAAAATTGTTTTTGAAGAAGAAAGGATATTTTCCTCAAGAATTCAATACAAGTGTTTTATCAAAATTATTTTCCATCTAAGATAATAAAGGGTTCTGTTTCTATCCATATTTTTACATTGGTTTGACTATGTTGTGATGGAATTATTTTTATGAATTCCTTTATCATATATGAATTGATTTATGATGTTTCAAGAATCCCATTTTTGTTATATGTGTTATGCGATGATGTATGTTTTATGATTATGTGGCACACATAAGAAAGGATTCATTATAAGATGGGTGGGACCTATATCTCCCTCCAATGCATTGGGTAAAGATTTTATATCTCATGAGATAGACATGGCTGGAATGGAAGGTTATTTCGGTTCAGTGATACAGGACTGAAACGAGGAGTGAACTCGGTTCAGAAAGGGACTTTGTCCACTAAGATAGTCTTGGCAATGAGTCATGACTAACAAGAAATGATCTCCATGATTATGTGTGCATGCCACAAAGTTTCAAGTTTTATGTTATGATTTTGGGGATCTCATTTTCACTTCTATGATTTATTCCATGTTAAGATATTATGATCTCTTTTGCAGGTTTTGATTTTCATAAAGATGTGATATGATTTTTATTTCCTTTATTTGCCCTTGCTGAGCATTTGAGCTCACCCTTTTATGTTTTCTTTTCCCCAGGTCAGGAAGATGGATATTAAGTAGAATATGCTAAAAGGGACCCTAGATATGATGAAATAAATGGGAGACACTGTAGAAGATTTATGAACCAGTTGTTTATGTTTCCCAGTTTCTAAATACACTATACCTATACGGTCCTTTGTGGTTTTGTCATATGTTGTAATAAGTGTGCTTCAATTTTGAAGTATTAACAATGTATGTAAAGTGTGGGTCGTTATAGTTGGTATCAGAGGAAAGGTATAGTCAACCTTTGGAAACTAGGATGTGAAAGCCTTAGTAAGAACCCTAAGGATAAGTCTAAGCATAGAACACAATCTTAGAAATGGCCATGAATAACCTAGGATAAGACCATAAGCATGAAAATTTTATTCTTGAATTATGTGGTTTCCTATTATAATTAGTGTTGCTCACACTATTCTTCTTGGTTTTAGTCAATGGCTGGAACCCGAAGGAACCGTGTTAATGCGGAATGCGATGGGCAATGCAATGATTGTCCCCCTGAGCAACCAAACGATATGGGAGCTGGAATGCAAAATCTTGTAGCCATGCTCACACAACTTTCTCAAGCTATGAATCATGCAGGATTTCCAAACGAACAAAGAAGGGAGCAACATTCTGTTGAATCCTTCATGAGGCAGCGTCCACCATCTTTCAGCGGGTCTACTGATCCATTAGTTGCTGAACAATGGATTAGTACTACTGAAAAGATATTTTCAGTTCTTCAATGTTCTGAGCATGATAAAGTCATCCTAGCAGTGTATCGTTTGGAAGGAGATGCGGATCAATGGTGGAATCTTGTTAAGAATACGAGGCAAAGGGATGAAATTGAGTCTATGGAATGGGACGAGTTCAAGAACTTATTTTTCAATAAGTACTTCCCTCGTATTCTCCGAACAAAGATGGAGAAAGAGTTCCTTGAACTGAAGCAAAGGGATGATGAATCTGTTAGTACCTATGAAGCAAATTTTACAAGACTTGCAAGGTACGCTTCTGGTATTATTATCCAACCTGAGAGTAAGATCGATCGATTCTTTAGTGGCTTAAAACCAAGTCTTCGAAGGGCGTTAGCCATAAGGGACTTCAATAGCTACGAGGAAATCGTTCGATGTGCTCTCAAAGTCGAGATGGAGATTGGAGTAACCCATCAGTCCCATGGGTTTGATAAGAAGAGGAAGATGGAATTCAAAGAAAAATCTAAAGAGCACACAGAAAAGAAGATGAACTTTCCCTTATGCTCAAAGTGTGGAAAGAAACATGGAGGGAGTTGTCTTAAAGGGACAAGTAAATGTTTTAAATGTGGAAAGGAAGGTCATCGGGCATTTGAATGCTGTGATAATGGGAAGAAGATATCTAATGATTCAAACAAAGGAAGGGATACACAGAATGAACCTGCTACACTTCAATGTTTCAAGTGCAAGGAGATGGGGCATTATGCCAATCAATGCCCAAATCCAAGGGTTGATGATGATGGTCGACGTCAACAAACTCTTAAGGCTAAAGACAAAGGAAAGTCACATGCAATTTCTATCAGCGATGTGGAGTACGATAACGATGTGGTGAAAGGTACACTTACCATCCATTCTAAAGTAGCAAATGTTTTATTTGATTCTGGATCCACCCACTCTTTTATTTCTGAAGACTTTTCTAAGGGTATCACCGTATTACCTCAACAATTAGATGTTGAGTTAGCCGTGACAACACCTAATGGCACATCAATCGCATCAAAAGTTTATAATTCTTCTCCGATCGAAGTTTGTGGGAAAGTGCTTCCTGCAAATCTTGTGATCCTTCCTTTAGTGGAATTTGATGTGATTCTTGGCATGGATTGGCTTTCTCTACATGGAGCTCATATCAATTTCCAAAGAAGGGAAGTCACATTTCATATTCCAGATCAACCTACGATCGTCTATCAATGCAAGGATGAACATAACCTTCCAGTGGAAATTCCTTCCATCTTATGGGTCTTGATTCCACTAAATGAAGGTTATTTATCTCAAATGGTTGGTGAGAAACTCACGATTAAGAATATTCCCATTGTACGGGAGTTTGATGATGTCTTTCCGGAGGAATTGCCGGGTCTTCCACCAAATCGTGAAGTTGAGTTTTCAATAGAACTCGTACCGGGTGCTTTGCCTATTTCAAAGACACCTTATAGAATGGCCCCAATTGAGTTGCAGGAATTGAAGAAGCAACTCCAAGAGAATCTTGATAAGGGATTCATACGCCCTAGTGCGTCACCTTGGGGAGCACCTGTTCTATTTGTTAAGAAGAAAGATGGATCAATGAGACTCTGCATTGATTATCGAGAACTTAACAAGATCACTATCAAGAACAAATATCCTCTCCCACGCATTGATGACTTATTTGACCAACTACGCGGAGCTCAATACTTTTCCAAGATTGATCTTCGTTCAGGGTATCATCAATTAAGGGTCAAAAGGGAGGATATACCAAAGACGGCTTTCCGTACAAGGTATGGACACTATGAATTTATAGTG
Organism: Viscum album; assembly: GCA_963277665.1. Lineage (NCBI taxonomy): Eukaryota > Viridiplantae > Streptophyta > Magnoliopsida > Santalales > Viscaceae > Viscum > Viscum album. Next base: position 1,659,568,546 of record OY728146.1, read on the forward strand.
ATGCCATTTGGTCTTACTAATGCCCCTGCTATCTTTATGGATCTAATGAATAGAGTCTTTAGAGACTATATTGATCAATTTGTGGTAGTCTTTATAGACGATATTCTTGTCTATTCAAAGAGCAAGGAAGAGCATGAAGATCACTTGAGAATTATATTGAAGACCCTGAGAAAAGAGAAGCTTTATGCCAAATTTACCAAGTGTGAATTTTGGCTTCAAAAAGTTGCATTTTTGGGTCACATAATCTCAAAAGAGGGGATATCTGTGGATCCAGCAAAAACAGAGGTTATCGAAAGATGGTCGAGACCAACCACAGTAACTGAGATCCGAAGTTTTCTTGGTTTGGCTGGATATTATCGACGTTTTGTAAAAGATTTTTCACGATTATCTAATCCACTCACCAAGTTGACTCGGAAAGGAGTTAAGTTTGTCTGGACAGAGGAATGTGAAGAGAATTTCAAGGAGTTGAAAAGAAGGTTATCCAGTGCACCTGTGCTCACACTGCCTTGTAGTGGAGAAAGGTTTGTGATCTACAGTGATGCATCCAAGAAGGGATTGGGGTGTGTTCTTATGCAAAATGATATGGTGATAGCTTATGCCTCACGACAGTTGAAAATCCATGAGCAAAATTACCCAACACATGATTTGGAGTTGGCTGCGGTAATCTTTGCATTAAAGATTTGGAGGCATTACCTTTATGGTGAAAGGTGTGATATTTATACTGATCATAAAAGTTTAAAGTATATTTTCACACAAAAGGAGTTGAATATGCGCCAAAGAAGATGGTTGGAGCTGATTAAGGATTATGACTGCTCAATCCATTACCACCCTGGGAAAGCAAACAAGGTGGCAGATGCATTAAGTCGACAAGACCATGCTAGTTTATCCATGATGAGGATCACAAAAGATCCAATATTTATGGATTTACAAAGGATGGATCTTGGAATTATAATGGAAGGGGAAAAATCTTATCTTTCTCAAATGAATGTTCAACCATCTATACATGTGAAGATTAAAGAGGCACAGAAAGAAGATGTCGAGTTACAAAAGAAGGTGAGAAATGTTCCTGAATTCAACCTTGATTGTGATGGGATAATAAAGTTCAGGAATCGGGTTTGTGTTCCTCCCATCCCTGAATTAAAGAAAGAGCTGCTGGATGAGGCTCATAGTTCTTCATTCTCTATTCATCCTGGAAGCACGAAGATGTATAGGGACCTGAAAGAGTACTTCTGGTGGGATGGCATGAAAAGAGATGTTGCTGAATATGTCTCTCGATGCTTGGTTTGTCAACAAGTTAAAGCTGAGAGACAGAAGTCTAAGGGGATGTTACAACCATTACCCATACCCGAATGGAAATGGGAAAACATCACTATGGACTTTGTCACAGGACTTCCTAAAACATCCAAAGGCAATAATGCTATCTGGGTCATAGTTGATCGTCTTACAAAGTCTGCACACTTCATTGCTATTAGAGAGGATTTCTCTCTAGATCATCTTGCCAGGATATATGTAAAGGAAGTGGTAAGATTGCATGGAGTACCACTTTCTATTATATCTGATCGGGATCCGAGATTTACCTCGAAGTTCTGGCGAAGTCTTCAGCATACTCTGGATACAGAGTTGAGTTTCAGCACTGCTTATCATCCCCAGACAGACGGTCAGTCTGAGAGAACAATTCAAACCCTAGAAGATATGTTGAGAGCTTGCTCTATGGATTTCAAAGGAGGTTGGGATCAACACCTACCTTTGGTAGAATTTTCTTATAATAATAGCTTTCACTCCAGTATTCAGATGGCTCCTTATGAAGCTCTCTATGGAAAGAAATGCAGGACTCCAACTTGCTGGGATGAAGTTGGGGAAAGAAAGCTATTAGGATCTGATCTTGTTGATGAAATGGCAGAAAAGGTCAGATCTATTCAACAACACATAAGAGCAGCTCAGAGTCGACAGAAAAGTTATGCCGACAACCGAAGAAAAGACCTAGAGTTTGAAGTGGGTGATAAAGTGTTCTTACGAATATCTCCCTGGAAGAGGGTTATGAGATTTGGAAAGAAGGGGAAGTTGAGCCCTAGATATATCGGTCCTTTTGAAATACTGGATCGTGTTGGGAAGGTAGCTTACCGATTGGCGCTTCCACCGAATCTCTCTCAAGTTCACGATGTGTTCCATGTATCTCTCCTGAGAAAGTACATACCAGATCCTTCACATGTACTCAGCTCAGAAGTTGTACCGCTGGAGCAAGATCTTTCTTATGAAGAACAGCCGATAGAGATTCTGGATCGTAGCGAAAAAGTCCTACGAAACAAAACCACTCGCTTGGTGAAAGTTTTATGGAGGAACCACCAACTTGAAGAAGCTACATGGGAGCTTGAGGATATGATGAGGGAGAAGTATCCTCATTTGTTTGTTGCAAAGTGACGAATTTCGAGGGCGAAATTCTTTTTAAGGGGGGTAGAATGTAACACCCGAGACTTTTATGTTATATAAATCATCAAAGGAATCTTTTTCTACACAACACTTGCTTGGCTTGCTTTACACGCAATCGCGACCTTCCTCGATAGCTTGCGTCGTACGCAATACCGAGTTTCACTAAACAACAATATGCTATTAAAACTAGCCGTTATGAATAGTAATAACCACTTTTTGAAATTTTATAAATTTTATTTTTCAAAATGGACTTCATTTTTGGACTCAGAATATCGAAATTAGCCTAGGGTGAAATTTTGGTATTTTTCTGAAAACTTTCAATTTTTGATGAATAGTGAAACCACTAAGTGGTAGGTTAAAAACTGAATTTTGCATAAAACTTAATTTTACCGCTTCTGTGAATGGAATTTCGAAAATCCGAGAGACACGGTTAATATCAAGGACTAAAATGTGGTTCAATGAGATGAAAATAATTTTTTTGGTGAATAGTAACTTTTTACTATTTTTACCGCGGTTAATAGTAAATAGGGTAACTAAGGGTAAATATGATATTAATATTACCCTAACACATGTCCTAATTCTATTGGACAAGTGTAATTCGACCAAAAACAAACTTAGGAATAAAATATGACCATTTAGGCCCACTTGGATTAGATTAGGACATTTATTATTAATTTATTTAAAGAAGGGTTAAAATAGTTAAAATCAAAGTTTAATAAGTAAATCATTTTTAATATAGGGTTATAAATAAGATAAATTCAATTTTAAATATTCATTAGAAAGCTAAAAAGATTTCCTACATGATGATATTTTATTTGTAATTTTTAGACATTAAATAATTTAATTTATTTATGACATAATGATGATGCAGTAATTATCTTATTAATGAAATATTGACATAATTGATGTTATAAACACCAAAATAAATATAATTTGAGACTTTTTATGAATTCCACTAATTTTCTAGGTTACTATGATATATTAGTATTGATTTAATCAACTTGGTTCGAACATATAATTCTGTTATGACTTTCAAACAAATCATATATCAAATAGTGTCAAAATTGACACAAAATAGTTTTTAAATCAAATATTATATTATTAATTGTTATTTTATTCCTAAAAATCTAAGGTTCGGCCAAATGACTTAGATAAGGATATATATATTAATAATAAACAATTTGGGGTTCGTTTGGCATGTTATAGTAAGTGTATTAACCATATAGTGAAAGAAAACAAAAAGACATGGTAAAAGTTAAATTATTTAACTTAGAGTTAAATTTAATTGATAAGGTTAAAATAATATCCTAAACTTGTCTAAATTCTATTGGTTGATAGGATTTCGACCCATACCCACTTTATCTTCGAAATAAGACCATTTGGAACCATTATAAACCGATTTTGACTTTAATATAAAATAATATTTTGAGATATTCCTAAGGTGCCCCTCTCCTCCCTTATAAAAGGGCACCTCCTCTCCCTCCTCCTCACACCAATTTGAGCACTCAAGCTCGGACAACCCCTGCCATTTTCCCTTCTCCACTTCCCTAGAATAATCCTAGTGGTCCTGGTCTTCTCCAAAGACCAATCTTAGTTCCTTAAGTGGAGGATTCAAAAAGGCGTTCCAAAGAAGAGGTAATATCCATTACCGATCTTTTCAATTTCTTTCTTCTTCAACTTCTTCTTCTTTAGTTGTTTCATGATAAAGTAATAACATCAGTATTACTTACATACTGATATGTTATTATAAATATGAAACAACCCTAATTCACCTTCTATCCATCCTACGGAAAAAATGAAATCACCGCGCGTGCGTACGTACGGAATACCGTCTCCACGTCGTGGTGTAATCTATTTTCCACCATCACCTTACAAGGATGGGTATAATGGTGTAATCAGTAACTATATATGATTATTATTAAGTAATATTGATACTGAAATAATATATATATATACTCCAATACAATTCCACGATCATAGGAACGATATCATCACTCGTGCGTACGTACGGAATACCGTCTCCACGATGTGATGCGACTCGTTCTACATGATATTCATTTCATAATGATTATATAAATGAATTGAATGAATGAATATGGTATATACTACACTAATACCATTCTGGAAATGAATTATCTATAACCTAAAGATAAGAATAAGAATTTATTCGACAAAACACGCATAAGAACAAAAAGTTATAAAGACCCGAGTAACAAGTAACAATGACATATTACTAACAAGAAGCTAATAATATGACCATATATGATCTCATATCAATATGTATGATTCTGGAATAAGTCAATAACATTATTTAAACCATTATACAGGAGCTTCGGACACGAACAAAGCAAATCGGACCTAAGGTAAGGGAAATATCACAATCTCATTTTTATCCGAGATTGTTTATTCGTAAGTATTTACTGGGGTGTATTTTATCATCCACATCCATGTTCCCTCAATATGTAATATTGTTTCCATCCAATTGAAATAGTTTAAATTCAATTTTACCCTTAGGTGAGTTTTTAGTAAAGAATATGAAAGGAATCTTTTGTCGTTTTTCCGTACGAGGTACTTCTTGACTTTTCCGACAAAAGTACGAAGAATGTTTTTTTTTTTAACTTATACGGCATGAATGGATTTTTTAAAACATTATTTCCAAGAAGCTTCCTTTACAAGTTTTCAAGTTTATTTTTAATCAACTTCTTTTATTTTAAAGTTGTATGACATGTTATGAAAGGAAAATTGTTTTTGAAGAAGAAAGGATATTTTCCTCAAGAATTCAATACAAGTGTTTTATCAAAATTATTTTCCATCTAAGATAATAAAGGGTTCTGTTTCTATCCATATTTTTACATTGGTTTGACTATGTTGTGATGGAATTATGTTTATGAATTCCTTTATCATATATGAATTGATTTATGATGTTTCAAGAATCCCATTTTTGTTATATGTGTTATGCGATGATGTATGTTTTATGATTATGTGGCACACATAAGAAAGGATTCATTATAAGATGGGTGGGACCTATATCTCCCTCCAATGCATTGGGTAAATATTTTATATCTCATGAGATAGACATGGCTGGAACGGAAGGTTATTTCGGTTCAGTGATACAGGACTGAAACGAGGAGTGAACTCGGTTCAGAAAGGGACTTTGTCCACTAAGATAGTCTTGGCAATGAGTCATGACTAACAAGAAATGATCTCCATGATTATGTGTGCATGCCACAAAGTTTCAAGTTTTATGTTATGATTTTGGGGATCTCATTTTCACTTCTATGATTTATTCCATGTTAAGATATTATGATCTCTTTTGCAGGTTTTGATTTTCATAAAGATATGATATGATTTTTATTTCCTTTATTTGCCCTTGCTGAGCATTTGAGCTCACCCTTTTATGTTTTCTTTTCCCCAGGTCAGGAAGATGGATATTAAGTAGAATATGCTAAAAGGGACCCTAGATATGATGAAATAAATGGGAGACACTGTAGAAGATTTATGAACCAGTTGTTTATGTTTCCCAGTTTCTAAAGACACTATACCTATACGGTCCTTTGTGGTTTTGTCATATGTTGTAATAAGTGTGCTTCAATTTTGAAGTATTAACAATGTATGTAAAGTGTGGGTCGTTATAGGGGACATGGGTCAAAAATTCATAAATGACCCATAAAACAGTAGAGGGACAGAATAAGAAGGATATATGAACATGGTAATGAAATTTTAAGGACATAACATTTGAAATGAAAAACATGGAAGGAAGACAAAAATTAGAGTTCTCTTATGAAAGTTCGGCAGCCTAACAATGTTACTTAAACTTCAACAAAAATGATTTGAAAAGATCAAATAGGTTCTCTCATCATGTGAAAATAAGAGTTCAGTATGATAGATATAGAGATCACACCCCAACATAATTAAAAGGAACTTGAAAGACTTGACATGAAAGTAGAACTTTGAAAAGAATGAGAAGTGTGAAAGAATCCCTTAAAAATTCGGCAGCCTAACGGCATCACTTAAACATCAACAAAAATGAATTGACGAGATAAAATAGGGTCTCTCATCATATGAACATATAAGTTAAGTATTATAGATATAGAGATCATACCCCAACATAGTAAAAAGTAACTTGAAAGACTTGACATGAAAGTAGAACTTTGAAAAATGAGAAAGGTGAAAGAATCCCTTAAAAATTCGGCAGTCTAACGGCGCCACATAAACATTCATAAAACGAAATGATTAGAGTAAGAGGGGGTCTCTAATCATATGAACATAAAAAGGAAATTATAATGAAGATAAAAGAACATCCTCCAACATAAGAACATGGAGCATAAAAGAAATGACATAAAAGAGATTTAATGAAAAGAAAGAGAGAGGTCGGATCCCTTACCTTAAAACGTAACTCTTAAAACTCAAAGGTTGGGACCTTGAAGGATTGGGGGCACCTTGGGAGGGCTCATTGGGAGTTAATGAGACCAAAACTTCGTTGGGGATGGTTTTGGAGTCGAATGAATCAGAGGAGGGCTTGGTATTTATAGGGAAAGTGAGGGGACAAGGCATTAATGGCCAAGGGACACCTCACAAGTGCTTTTCTCAAAACCATGTGCTCTCCCATGGTATTTACCATGGATGTAGGCCACATGGGTCCCCCCAAACAATAATTCATCAACTTTTGTCGGACAACCCTTAAAATATCTCATTACATCACCATGACATAGTTATGATGTCATTAAACATACTGAAACCCTAAAACTGCTTTTTTTTTACTATTCACTGAAAATTCATCTTTCTCAGAAAAATCCCAAAATTTCACCTTAACCAAATATCGACGCTCTGATTACAAATATGAACTCCATTTTATAAAAATAATTTTTTAAATATTTTTAATTTAATTTTTAAATAAAAACACTATTCACTGAAAATTCATTTTTTCATAAAAAAACCCCAAAAATTACCATAACATAATATCGGTGCTTTGAGTTCAAAAAAAAGTCCATTTTATAAAAATACTTTTCTAAATATTTTTAATTTAATTTTTAATTAAAAAATACTATTCACCCGAAAAAACTAATACTTGAATAATAATTTATGAAACTGTTATTTAACCATTTTATTGAATCACATTACTTAATCAAGGTGCCTAGATTATATTAATACTTTCTTTAAGTGAGATTACTAATCCATTTGGTCACATTACTAATCCTAAGCATAAAATCACTATTCGTAATTTACTATTCATCAAAAATCAAGTTGATCTTATTAGACTCTAAATTTTATACTGAACATAATTGTAGAAGACCATTTTTTGAATATCATTACACAATTTTAATTATTTAAGGTTTACATAAACATTTTTAAAATATCCTTTTTCTAAACATCATCAAAAATATGCATACTATATTTATCCGGTCATTTGAAAATTCATAAACTTCATCACAAGAAGAAATCCCAATTTTTATTTAAAACAAGGGATTACACAAGGCAGTTACGGTCTCCTTACATAGCCCCTTATCACACAAGCATAGGACCTAAGTGTAAGGTGTGCTAAGGTGACAGAATCCGAGGGAGGCTCGGCCAACATCGCACGAGTAGTAATTTCTATTAGTTTGAACTTCTCGAAAAGGCGATTCTGTTCTAGCTTCACATGATGAAGTTTAGCTTGGGTTTGGTCCAGAGCAAAGCCCAGTGGTGCTACCTCCTTCCCAAGTTCTATTAGATGGGCTTCAATCGGTCCAAGACTACTGGGTGAGGCCATCGAATCTTTTTTCTATATTAATTAACAAAGATCACTTGTATTTAGAGACAATAATCGAAATGTTTAGTTCACAGCGGTCATATTGACCAATTGTCATATAACAGTCAAAAACCCAGGAGTCTCATTTTAATTATACTCATGTTATCCAATGAAACAGTTTTGTGGAGTATAAAAATAAAATAAAATAACCCACAAAATTCGGAAACAAGATTTATTCAAAATTTCAGGTCAGTACAATCTTCCCCCTTAGGAAATTGCGTCCTCGCAATTTTTAAAACTGGGGTTTGAAATTTCATTGAAATTCCCACACTGGAAAAGGAGTCATTAAAACTATTACTTTAAAATAAATAAATGGAAGTAAAAAATGTAACGCCCCGACCCCAGCTACCCAGAGTCGGTGCATTACTTACATAACATTGGCATGATCACAAGAAAGATCAAATCCCGAAAGACCGATTGGTTTAGTAGCCTTGGAAACACTAGATATAATCATAAAGTTTTACATTACATTTCAAAGTGAAAAACTACTACAACAACAAAGTCTTCATATCCACACTATTAACCCCTCATAATATCCCTGCAAGTCATTCATAATTTACTTCTTCACTACCTGGGAAAAATAAAACATAGAAAAGGGGTGAGCTCAAATGCCCAGTAAGGATAACAATATAGCGGAAACTTTCATCAATAAGAATAAACATTTAAGGCAATGTATAACTAAAACAAAAGCCTTTTAAACATGAACTTTCAACATGGTATGGCATAAATAAAATGAAATAATGCCATTTACTTATTCACATGGATATTCCACTAATCGAATAATCACATGCAAAAATAAAAAACCACTTTCATAATGTTGGAATGCATAATGCCAGACTATCATAACCACATAGCCAAGGCCTCGTGCCAAGACTACAAATAAGATTTTGTCAAGGCCTTGTGCCAATACACTAGTTTGTCTCATGAGACCTACCGATGCATCGAGGAGCTATAGCGGGCTCCACCCGTCACTTATTAAGTCCAATGCATTCCCATATGAAAAGGTTTAAACATAACATAAACATTCGTATTAAAACTAGCATACGAAATGTCAATACTTTCACAATAAACTATGAATGGTATAAAAATAGCACATCCACAGTCAAACATATCACAAAACCTTCAATACAATATAGAAGTTTTGTATCATAATAAAGCAACTTCAAATAATCTTAAAATCCATCAAAGGATGTTGACATAGATGAAATCCAAATTCTTTTTAAAGAAATATTTTCTTTTTATTTTGAAATCATTTAAGATCCATATAAAATAAAACATTTTCTTTGAAAATATTCTTATAAGCTTGTAAGGAAAGCTTTGAAGATTTTATAACGGTGTAAAATAACCGCACCCGCCGTATAAGTTAAAAAAAACATTCTTACCTCAATTCTGTCGAAAAGGTTAAAAAGGACCTTGTTTTGAAAACGACGGAAAGATTCCTTTATAAACCTCTTATAAAAAGTCAAAAAAGGGTATAAATGACTTTAACCCATATTCTTGTAAATAGTAAAAATGTTTTGAAATACATTTTGAAGAAACATGGATGTGGATGATAACGAGATCCCAGTAGATTATTACGTATAAACAACCTCGGATAAAGAAGAGATTGTGAAATAACCCTTACCTTGTACTTTTCCTTGGTTGGGGTAGGTTAACCTCCTGTATAATGGTGAAATAATTGTTATTAAATTATACAAGAATCATATATATTAATATGATATCATATATGATCTTTTAACATTGATTTATTAATAATATCTTAGAATTATCATCGTTTCGGGTGTTAACTTACTCATTTTCTTTTATATGTTTTGTTACATAAGCCATGTTTGTTGTATCTTATTCATATCCAGAATGATATCAAGTCCTTAAACATAATTTTTAAATCATAAAATGATAATTATACTTGAATGGATACGATGGAGAATGAATCTCATCGCGTTCGTGGAGACGGTAGTCCGTACGTACGCACGAGCGACAATATCATTCTTTTGATATTAAAATAATATATAAATGAATGGTATATCATATATACAGAATCATTAACATGTTATATTTATTATTTACATGAGTTACACATCATTATTATACCCATCCAAATAATATTATATTGAATAACAATTACACCACGACGTGGAGACGGTAAGCCGTACGTACGCACGTATGGTGACATGTTATTCAAAGGGTGGATAGAATACTGAATATGGTTGTACCATACTTATAATAACATCACAGTATATGTGAGATACTGGAGTTATTATTTTAGAATGGTAAGAACAAAGGAAGAAGAAGTGGAAGAAGAAATGAACTTAGAAAAGGGTGGTGAAATCATTACCTCTTCTTCGGGTTCTTCCTTTTGATTTGATCAAAAGGGCTCCTTAGGTTGGCTTTCTGATCAAACTAAGGCCTCTAGGTTGTATTGAGGGATGTTGGGAGAGTATTTGGGTAGAGTTTGGCCGAATCAAAAGTCTTTGAAGGTGTGAAGAAATGAGAAGGAGGAGTGCCCTTTTATAAGAGGGGTGAGGGGCACCTTTGGAAAAGCTAGAAATATTAATTTATAATAAATTCATATTCGGTTTATAATGGCTCCAAAGTTGACTATTCAAAGGTTAAGGTGGGGATAGGTCGAAAACCACTCAACCAATAGAATTTAGACAGGTTTGGGTACTTATATTAACCTTATCTTTAAGTATTAACTCTAAGTTAATTAGTTTCACTTTTACAATGTCTCTTTGTATTTTTATATTATATGGTTAATAGACTTACCATATACATACAAGCGACCCCCAAGTGGTCCATTAATGATTAACCTATCATAATATAAGTCTCTTGGCCGAACCTTAGATTTTTAGGAATTTAATATCAATTAATAATATAATATTTGTTTTAAGAACTCTTTTATGTCAATTTTGACACTATTCAATAGTTGATTTTTTTGAAACTCATAACAGATTGATTACTTCAAACAAAGTCAATTAAATCAATCCTAATATATCATATTATCCTAGAAAATTAGTGTAATTCATTAAAAGTTTCATATTATATTTATTTGGGTATTTATAATATCAATTATGTTAATTTTTTAATATTTTAGTAATTACTGCATCATCATTGTGTCATAAATAAAATAAATTATTTAATGTCTAAAAATTATAAATAAAACATCATTATGTAGGAAATCCTTTTATCTTTCTAATGAATATTTATAATCGAAAATCCAACATGTATAACCCTATGTAAAAATTGTTCTTCTAAAAGATGTAAGCTTATGCCATTTTTATTTTTATTTTAACTTTATTAATATAATGTGTCCCTACCACATACAAGTGGCTCCAAGGGGTCCCCAAATTGACCCAAGGATGCCCATGGTCGGGTATGTGTCCACCAATAAGGTTAGGACACGTTCTAGGGTAATTTTGTATTATTATAATATTATTTTTTTAACCCTTATTTACCGGATTTACCCTTTAACCATGGTAAATAAAATATTTACCGCAGTAATTATTCAAAATGTGTAAAAATAAAAGTTACCTATTTACATAATTTGGACATCCTGATTCCAAATATGGAATCCATTTTCCTAAATTCAAAACACAGAAGTGGCAGAAATTAATTTAAAATTAATTCCCGCTGTCAAAACAAAAAGCGTGTTTTTAAAAGATAATAACTATCAAAAGATTGACACTTGTTTATGTTCAGTTTAATTGTAAAATTATGTCCAATGATAAACATTAAATTTAATGGTAAAAATATATTCTAAATATACTTTAAAACCACTCAAATTCATAGTTTATCACTATTAATTATTTTGATTAAAAAAGTTGTTTTTAATTAAAATTTAGAAATTTTCACTATTCATCAAAATATGAAAGTTATCCGAAATGTACCAAAATTTCACCCTAGGCTAATTTTGATATTCCGAATCCAAAAATGAAGTCCATTTTGAAATATAGAATATATATGATTTCAAAAAGTAGGTATTACTATTCACAACGGCTAGTTTAATTAGTTGTGGTGTGTGTTAGAACTCGAGGTTGCGTACAACACACGCTATCGCATTATTCGAAGGGAAACGTACCGTAGAAGCTTGGGGTGTTACATTCTCCCCTCCTTCAAATAATTGCGTCCTCGCAATTTCTAGGGTATTAATGCATAAAAAGACTCGGGTGGTTCTTCATCATAAGTTCCTCGGGTTCCCACGTTGCCTCTTCCATCTTATGGTTTCTCCACAAAACTTTTAACAAACGCGTCGTCCGGTTTCTCAGCACTTGTTCTCTCGTATCAAGAATCCTGACGGGCTCTTCGCAATAAGACAGATCGGGTTCCAGTTCTAATTCCTCATAGGTGAGTACATGCGTTGGGTCAGGCATGTATTTTCTCAACAGAGATACGTGGAACACATCGTGAACTTTGGAGAGACTTGGCGGCATTGCCAATCGGTAAGCTACAGCCCCAATTCGTTCTAGAATTTCGAAAGGTCCGATGTACCTGGGACTCAATTTACCTTTCTTACCAAAACGTATGACTCCCTTCCACGGAGATACCTTTAGGAAAACATGATCACCGACTTGAAATTCCAAATCCTTCCTTCGATTATCGGCATAGCTCTTCTGCCTACTTTGAGCTGCTTTGATGTGATTTTGGATTACCTTTACCTTTTACATCGTTTCCTCCACCAGTTCTAGACCTACAAGTTTTCTTTCACCGACGTCATCCCAACAGGTTGGTGTACGACATCTCTTTCCGTATAACGCTTCATATGGTGCCATCTGAATACTCGAATGGAAGCTATTGTTATAGGAAAATTCTACCAGAGGTAAATATTGATCCCACATACCCTGAAAGTCAAGTGAGCAAGATCTCAACATATCTTCTAAGGTTTGAATAGTCCGTTCTGATTGTCCGTCTGTCTGAGGGTGGTAAGCAGTTCTCAAATGAAGTTCAGTATCCAGGGATTTCTGAAGACTTTTCCAAAACCTTGAAGTAAAACGGGGATCACGATCCGAAACAATTGATAGGGGTACTCCATGAAGTCTCACAACTTCATTAATGTATAGTCTTGCTAGACGTTCTAGGGGTAGATCTTCTCTTATAGCAAGAAAATGTGCTGACTTGGTAAGACGATCAACAATAACCCATATTGCATCGTTCCTTCTAGGAGTCTTTGGTAGCCCCATGACAAAGTCCATTGTAATATTGTCCCATTTCCACTCCGGTATGGGAAGCGGTTTCATGACTCCTCCAGGCTGTTGCCTTCCAGCTTTCACTTGTTGACAAACCATACATCTTGACACAAAATCAGCAATCTCCCTCTTCATGTTGTCCCACCAAAAATGTTCCTTCAAATCTCTATACATTTTGGTGCTCCCAGGGTGTATAGAGAAATTGGAACTATGAGCATCATCCAGCAATTCCCTTTTTAGATCAGGTATATTGGGAACACAAAGTCTCTTCCCGAATTTCAAAATTCCATCTTCATACACAAAGTCTCTCAATCTCCCATCATTCACAGCTTTAATCTTCTTTTGGAATTCGTCATCATCGGTCTGAGAACTCTTAATCCTTTCTAGTAAAGATGGTTTGGCAACCATTTGAAAAAGAATTGATGTTTCACCTTCCCTGGTTATTCCCATGTCCATTTTCACTAGATCCATGAAAATTGGATCCCTTTCAATTCTCATATTGTTCAAAACTCCATGGTCTTTTCTACTCAAAGCATCTGCCACCTTGTTTGCCTTCCCCGGGTGGTAGTGTATCGTACAACCATAATCCTTGAGTAATTCAAGCCATCTCCTTTGCCTCATGTTGAGTTCTTTTTGTGAGAAAATATACTTCAAACTCTTGTGATCAGTATAAATCTCACATTTTTCACCATAGAGGTAGTGCCTCCATATCTTTAAAGCAAAGATCACAGCTGCTAACTCAAGATCATGAGTAGGATAGTTTTGTTCATGAATTTTCAACTGTCGTGATGCATAGGCAATAACTCTATCATTCTGCATAAGGACACAGCCAAGTCCTTTCTTCGATGCATCACTATAAATAACGAACCCATCATTCCCCGATGGTAGAGTCAATATAGGAGCATTGACTAATCTTCTCTTCAGTTCTTCGAAACATTCTTCACACTCTTTTGTCCAAACAAATTTAACCCCTTTACGTGTGAGCTTCGTTAATGGGTTAGCCAATCGGGAAAAATTCTGGACGAAACGTCGATAATAACCTGCCAAACCAATAAAACTACGTACCTCAGTTATACTCGTAGGTGCTGGCCATTCTTGGATTGCCTTGGTCTTAGAAGGATCAACAGAGATTCCATCTTTAGAGACAATATGGCCAAGAAAAGAAATCTCCTGAAGCCAGAATTCACACTTGCTAAACTTCCCATATAATTCATGCCTCCTCAGAGTCTTCAAGATAATGCGCAAGTGATTTTCATGATCTTCGTAGGTTTTAGAGTATACCAAGATATCATCAATAAATACCACCACAAATTCATCGAGATACTCCTTGAAAACTCTATTCATCAGATCCATGAATACAGAGGGTGCATTAGTCAATCCAAACGGCATTACAGTAAACTCGTAATGCCCGTACCTGGTTCGAAATGCTGTCTTCGGAATGTCTTCCTTCTTCACACACAACTGATGGTATCCAGATCGAAGGTCAATCTTTGAAAAGTATTGAGCTCCATGCAGTTGGTCAAATAAATCATCAATACGAGGTAGGGGATACTTGTTCTTTATCGTTATAGCATTTATCTCCCTGTAGTCGATACATAACCTCATAGATCCATCTTTCTTTTTAACAAAAAGAACAGGGGCTCCCCATGGAGAAACACTAGGGCGAATAAATCCCTTATTACTCAGTTCCTCTAGTTGTTTCTTTAGTTCGACTAACTCTACAGTGGCCATTCTATAAGGGGTCTTGGATATAGGCCTTGATCCAGGAATCAAATCAATAGAAAACTCAACTTCTCGTTCTGGAGGATGTCCAGGTAAATCTTCCGGAAATACATCTACAAATTCTTTCACAACAGGTACATCCTCTATTTGAACATTCCTTTCCTCACCGACAGTTATTTCATTCTCTTCCTCCCCAATAATTGAATTAAGTTGAGCTACTGGGGGTGGATCTAAATAAGAATTAGGTGGTGACGATTCTGCTCTAAAAATAAGGTGCTCCTTATCATTATCATCAAGAATCGTAACCTCTTTCTTCTTACAATAAATCTTCGCATCATAGTCCGAAAGCCAGTCCATACCGAGGATTATATCAAACTCAATCATAGGTATGATGATGAAATCAGCAGATAAAGAAAATTTATGTGCTCTAATGGGGACTGATTCACAAAACTTTGTTGCAACGATACTTCCCTTAGGAGTTTTAACTGACAACTCCCTTATTAAATCAAATTGGAAATATCTAATTTTCTTAGCAAACTGGGAAGATATGAAACAATGCGATGATCCAGAATCAAATAATGCATTTGCTAAACTTGAGGAAACCATTAAATTACCTGCCACCACGTCTTTCGGAGCTTCTACCTCAGCAGTAGTGATAGCATAAGCCTGGCCTTGATCCCTTGGCCTTTTCTGAGGTAAGTTCTCCTGACGCTTAGGACATGCATTTGCATAATGCCCCATCTCCCTGCAATTGTAGCACTGAACGTTGGTAGCTTCCTTCTTCCCCTTGCAATCATGAGCTTGGTGGCCTTTTTCACCACACTTGTAACAGACTCCCATTCCCTTCAAGCAAGTACCAGGATGTTTCTTCCCGCATTTACCACAAGATGGATATTCAACCTTTCCCTTCTTCCCCTTATTTCCATTCCCCGATTGATCAGCAGGTCTCTTCTTCTCTTGCTTTGCTTTAAAGTCATAAGACTTAGAGAATTCCTTTTAGGTCTTTATAGCACATGAGACAATGTCTTCGTACGATGAAAAGGATTGTGAGACTAATGCTCGACGGAGAAATGGTTTTAACCCATCAAAGAAACGATCAATCTTACTTCTTGGGTTGCGAATATAATCTCCAGCATACCTCGCTAACCTTGTAAAGTTAGCCTCATACTTTGTGACATTCTCATCCTCATTTTGTCTCAGACTCAGAAATTGTCTTTCCATATCTGCTTGATGGTCGCGAGGAAAGTATTTTTCTAAAAACAGATCTTTGAACTCCCTCCATTCCATGTTTGATACTTCATCATCTTCCTTCATGTTTTGAATCAATGACCACCATTGATCAGCATCTCCAGTGAGGCGGTAAACTGCCATGATAACTTTTTCCCTTTCACTACTCCCCAAAGCCTGAAATATTTTCTCTAAGGAAAATATCCATTGCTCAGCTACTAAGGGATTTGTATTCCCATTGAACGTTGGTGGTTGTTGCCTCATGAATCGATCTAACATTGATCCTCCACGCTGCGGATCAGGGTGCTCCATACGGGTAAGGTTATTATTCATAACCTGAGTAAGTAGTCCCAGTATGGTGATTAGCTGATCGGCACCAGTTGCATCACCAGCCCCACTATAATTATCTTGAGCAGGAGGGCAATCCCTACATGGAGTGCGCGTATTGATACGGTTTCCATTTCTTCCACTAGGCGCCATTTCTAAACAATGGCATAAACTAGATCAGTTTATGAATCAAAATACATAATCCCATACTTATAAAACACTTAACATAAATTGAACTATTTATGGATTTAATCCATAATCATAAAAATGTTTTCTTTGAGGAAGTATATACTCATAAACCCTTCATAATGATTTGTAAAGAAAGTGAGAGTTATCCTAAACATATCCCCCGGGAGTGTCGTAACCAAGAGTGCAGCAAGGCCCGTTGTCGTGCACCAGTTCCCGTTCGAGTCTAGCTCAAAGCGGTGTTTTCGGGTTTTACCCCTAGGTACATCTGTGCCAGAGCCGCCTCTACCTGCTCGTATCCAGACAGGGATGTATTGCTTGGAAAACTCACAAAATCTCTACAATAGCAAAATTCTAGGAAGTTCTTCTATACTAATCCTCAAAGTTCATCTTAGGTCTACGTGCTCTAATCATAGTTTATCTAAATCTAGCTTCCAAGGTTTGTACTAAACCTCCTCTGATACCAACTGTAACGCCCCGACCCCAGCTACCCAGAGTCGGTGCATTACTTACATAACATTGGCATGATCACAAGAAAGATCAAATCCCGAAAGACCGATTGGTTTAGTAGCCTTGGAAACACTAGATATAATCATAAAGTTTTACATTACATTTCAAAGTGAAAAACTACTACAACAACAAAGTCTTCATATCCACACTATTAACCCCTCATAATATCCCTGCAAGTCATTCATAATTTACTTCTTCACTACCTGGGAAAAATAAAACATAGAAAAGGGGTGAGCTCAAATGCCCAGTAAGGATAACAATATAGCGGAAACTTTCATCAATAAGAATAAACATTTAAGGCAATGTATAACTAAAACAAAAGCCTTTTAAACATGAACTTTCAACATGGTATGGCATAAATAAAATGAAATAATGCCATTTACTTATTCACATGGATATTCCACTAATCGAATAATCACATGCAAAAATAAAAAACCACTTTCATAATGTTGGAATGCATAATGCCAGACTATCATAACCACATAGCCAAGGCCTCGTGCCAAGACTACAAATAAGATTTTGTCAAGGCCTTGTGCCAAGACACTAGTTTGTCTCATGAGACCTACCGATGCATCGAGGAGCTATAGCGGGCTCCACCCGTCACTTATTAAGTCCAATGCATTCCCATATGAAAAGGTTTAAACATAACATAAACATTCGTATTAAAACTAGCATACGAAATGTCAATACTTTCACAATAAACTATGAATGGTATAAAAATAGCACATCCACAGTCAAACATATCACAAAACCTTCAATACAATATAGAAGTTTTGTATCATAATAAATCAACTTCAAATAATCTTAAAATCCATCAAAGGATGTTGACATAGATGAAATCAAAATTCTTTTTAAAGAAATATCTCCTTTTATTTTGAAATCATTTAAGATCCATATAAAATAAAACATTTTCTTTGAAAATATTCTTATAAGCTTGTAAGGAAAGCTTTGAAGATTTTATAACGGTGTAAAATAACTGCACCCGCCGTATAAGTTAAAAAAAACATTCTTACCTCAATTCTGTCGAAAAGGTTAAAAAGGACCTTGTTTTGAAAACGACGGAAAGATTCCTTTATAAACCTCTTATAAAAAGTCAAACAAGGGTATAAATGACTTTAACCCATATTCTTGTAAATATTAAAAATGTTTTTAAATACATTTTGAAGAAACATGGATGTGGATGATAATGAGATCCTAGTAGATTATTACGTATAAACAACCTCGGATAAAGAAGAGATTGTGAAATAACCCTTACCTTGTACTTTTCCTTGGTTGGGGTAGGTTAACCTCCTGTATAATGGTGAAATAATTGTTATTAAATTATACAAGAATCATATATATTAATATGATATCATATATGATCTTTTAACATTGATTTATTAATAATATCTTAGAATTATCATCGTTTCGGGTGTTAACTTACTCATTTTCTTTTATATGTTTTGTTACATAAGCCATGTTTGTTGTATCTTATTCATATCCAGAATGATATCAAGTCCTTAAACATAATTTTTAAATCATAAAATGATAATTATACTTGAATGGATACGATGGAGAATGAATCTCATCGCGTTCGTGGAGACGGTAGTCCGTACGTACGCACGAGCGACAATATCATTCTTTTGATATTAAAATAATATATAAATTAATGGTATATCATATATACAGAATCATTAACATGTTATATTTATTATTTACATGAGTTACACATCATTATTATACCCATCCAAATAATATTATATTGAATAACAATTACACCACGACGTGGAGACGGTAAGTCGTACGTACGCACGTATGGTGACATGTTATTCAAAGGGTGGATAGAATACTGAATATGGTTGTACCATACTTATAATAACATCACAGTATATGTGAGATACTGGAGTTATTATTTTAGAATGGTAAGAACAAAGGAAGAAGAAGTGGAAGAAGAAATGAACTTAGAAAAGGGTGGTGAAATCATTACCTCTTCTTCGGGTTCTTCCTTTTGATTTGATCAAAAGGGCTCCTTAGGTTGGCTTTCTGATCAAACTAAGGCCTCTAGGTTGTATTGAGGGATGTTGGGAGAGTATTTGGGCAGAGTTTGGCCGAATCAAAAGGCTTTGAAGGTGTGAAGAAATGAGAAGGATGAGTGCCCTTTTATAAGAGGGGTGAGGGGCACCTTTGGAAAAGCTAGAAATATTAATTTATAATAAATTCATATTCGGTTTCTAATGGCTCCAAAGTTGACTATTCAAAGGTTAAGGTGGGGATAGGTCGAAAACCACTCAACCAATAGAATTTAGACAGGTTTGGGTACTTATATTAACCTTATCTTTAAGTATTAACTCTAAGTTAATTAGTTTCACTTTTACAATGTCTCTTTGTATGTTTATATTATATGGTTAATAGACTTACCATATACATACAAGCGACCCCCAAGTGGTCCATTAATGATTAACCTATCATAATATAAGTCTCTTGGCCGAACCTTAGATTTTTAGGAATTTAATATCAATTAATAATATAATATTTGTTTTAAGAACTCTTTTATGTCAATTTTGACACTATTCAATAGTTGATTTTTTTGAAACTCATAACAGATTTATTACTTCGAAAAAAGTCAATTAAATCAATCCTAATATATCATATTATCCTATAAAATTAGTTTAATTCATTAAAAGTTTCATATTATATTTATTTGGGTATTTATAATATCAATTATGTTAATTTTTTACTATTTTAGTAATTACTGCATCATCATTGTGTCATAAATAAAATAAATTATTTAATGTCTAAAAATTATAAATAAAACATCATTATGTAGGAAATCTTTTTATGTTTCTAATGAATATTTATAATCGAAAATGAAACATGTATAACCCTATGTAAAAATTGTTCTTCTAAAAGATGTAAGCTTATGCCATTTTTATTTTTATTTTAACTTTATTAATATAATGTGTCCCTACCACATACAAGTGGCTCCAAGGGGTCCCCAAATTGACCCAAGGATGCCCATGGTCGGGTATGTGTCCACCAATAAGGTTAGGACACGTTCTAGGGTAATTTTATATTATTATAATATTATTTTTTTAACCCTTATTTACCGGATTTACCCTTTAACCATGGTAAATAAAATATTTACCGCAGTAATTATTCAAAATGTGTAAAAATAAAAGTTACCTATTTACATAATTTGGACATACTGATTCCAAATATGGAATCCATTTTCCTAAATTCAAAACACAGAAGTGGCAGAAATTAATTTAAAATTAATTCCCGCTGTCAAAACAAAAAGCGTGTTTTTAAAAGATAATAACTATCAAAAGATTGACACTTGTTTATGTTCAGTTTAATTG
The DNA here is from genome assembly GCA_963277665.1 of Viscum album. Classification (NCBI taxonomy): domain Eukaryota; kingdom Viridiplantae; phylum Streptophyta; class Magnoliopsida; order Santalales; family Viscaceae; genus Viscum; species Viscum album. Next base: position 1,659,589,254 of record OY728146.1, read on the forward strand.
TAAAATTATGTCCAATGATAAACATTAAATTGAATGGTAAAAATATATTCTAAATATACTTTAAAACCACTCAAATTCATAGTTTATCACTATTAATTATTTTGATTAAAAAAGTTGTTTTTAATTAAAATTTAGAAATTTTCACTATTCATCAAAATATGAAAGTTATCCGAAAAGTACCAAAATTTCACCCTAGGCTAATTTTGATATTCCAAATCCAAAAATGAAGTCCATTTTGAAATATAGAATATATATGATTTCAAAAATTAGGTATTACTATTCACAACGGCTAGTTTAATTAGTTGTGGTGTGTGTTAGAACTCGAGGTTGCGTACAACACACGCTATCGCATTATTCGAAGGGAAACGTACCGTAGAAGCTTGGGGTGTTACAAAAAAGGTCACCCGATTTAACCCATACTAGGATCCCATTTAGGAAAACATGGACATGGAAGAAAAAACAAAGGGTCGCGTTCTAAGGGAGAGTGATAGAAAACATGATTAGAAGAAAGTTAACCATAAGAAAATCCCAAACTTATGATGTGTGTAAACGGTCTTTGATTACCTAGTAGGAAACGTAAACCAACAACCTTTTTGTTTTATGTTCCTTTTCATAATTTTGAGGTATTCATTTACTACATAGAACAAAAACATAAGAAAATATACCTACCTTCAAGTAGAGTTTCATCCTTTAATAAGTCTCTACCAAAACTAATCTTTTATCCAAATGATGAGAATTCAAAAAACATTTGGTCTCGTTAAAAGCACAAGAATCATCTTCTAGAGAATCACCTAATCCACAAAATATTAACTATCTATTTCTTCTATCTTTAAACATTATCCCAAAAACAGAAAGGTTAAGGTAAAACAACTCTTCAAAAATAATGAATCCCATAGGAATGGAAACTACTTTTAAATCTTCAAAGTTCCATGGTACTACCCAAAGTTCATCGTAGACCATTCCATAAATAACGATCCTTAAAATTCCTCAAAATAAACCAAACTAAGATTGAAACCCAAATTCAAGAAGGATTTGATAACATAGTCTTCCAAAATAAACTTCATTGTTCATCTCCAAACAACATCAACCACTCCTAACATCTTATAACAAAAGTAGATAACCGAAACATATTTTACCCAAGATAGGTTAATAATTCCCATAAGTAACCTAAATTACTATAAGTCCACCTTAAATTCATCGATTCTTCAAAATATAAGTCAACCTTACTCCTCAATGAAAATACTGTAGTAATCTATTTACCTCGATCATATAGGGTCCCCAAAATAGTGAATGTCTTCCAAAATAATAATTATCTTTTAATCCCCTAATCATCTCTATCATATTAATACGGCAATCGTCACATTTCCTATCACATTGGTTGTTGGTACATGTTCTTCCATTTTCCGCCATTAACTAAGAAATGAAAGTACAATTAGGGGCTTAAATACTTAGCCAATAAAAAGGAACATAAATCATAGAAGGATAACTTGTAGAACAAAAGTATACCATAACTTGTGATCCCCAAGGTTCTGATCTAGGTTATCCATGATCATATATTCTTATGTGAATCTATATTTTATTTTATCTTTCTCCCTTTAATAATAGTTCATACTAAGCTTATGAATTTACCAAAGCATATCCCTCGGGAGTGTCATAACCAAGAGTGCAGCAAGGCCTGTTGTCGTGTACCAGTTCCCATTTGAGTCTAGCTCAAAGCGGTGTTTTCGGGTTTTACCCCTATGTACATCTGTTCCAGAGCCACCTCTACCTGCTCGTATCCAGACAGGCATGTATTTTCTTGGCAACCCATTACTCAATACTCACCAAAAGACCAGGAAGATTCCCTATATATAAACTTTTCTATAGGCTTCTTCCTAATTTTTTCATATCCTAATTTCCACAAATAACTAAACCATCCTTTGATACCAACTATATAATCCCGCCTTTTTATAACATAAACATTCATTACATTACACAAAACTGAGGATCTTTAAGGTTTAGTGTCTTGGAAACCAGGAACATAATACATGAAAACAACATAAAACATTCCTATTAAACACTTGAAAGGATCCTCCTTAAGTTCATCCTAAATTCATTACTGCATATCATAACCTGGGGACATACATCAAAGAAAGGGTGAGCAGAAGGCCCAGTAAGGGAAACAAGAGAAACATTTAACATGTGAACTTGATATACATCAACTATGTCATGAAAAAGAACTTTAAGGCATGAAAAAGAAATCATGTGGCATATCATAATAAAAATAACATTATTTATAACTTTAAGATGTGGCTACATCATTTAACATAGACAATCATGAACATATCACCAAGGTCCATCCCCAAGGTGTCATTTGAAAATTACCAAGTTTATTCACCAAGATATCGTGAAAATTGTAATCTCTAGTGGTTACATCATTACCCAATGCATTGGAGCGCTATCAAGGCGCACCCTTAAATTTTACTTTATTATCATGTGAGCCACATATATCATCATCAAACATTTCATAAATAACCCATATAGCATAAAATAAATGGGTTTCATTTCATAATCATAACGTTTTAAAAACTGCTTTTAAAGACAAGATCTTTATGTCACTTTAAACCCACGGAAGGGGAGAGCGGGTCTCATGTATGTAAATCCCAGAATTTAAAATAGAAATTTTTTATATATATATGAATACCCCTGTATAAATAAGAGCTTTGATTATTCACTTTATAACATAAAATAATTTTGAGAAAAGAAAGAGGCATTTTGAGATGAAAATTCTGCAGCATAACAGCTATGTTTCAGGTTTTTAGAAAACATTGAAAAGAGAGGGGAAATGGGTCAAAAATTCATAAATGACCCATAAAAAAGTATAGGGACAGAATAAGAAGGATATATAGACATGGTAATGAAATTTTAAGGACATACCATTTGAAATGGAAAACATGGAAGGAAGACAAAAATTAGATTTCTCTTATGAAAGTTCGGCAGCCTAACGGCGTTACTTAAACTTCAACAAAAATGATTTGAAAATATCAAATAGGGTATCTCATCATGTGAACATAATAGTTCAGTATGATATATATAGATATCATACCCCAACATAATTAAAAGGAACTTGAAATACTTGACATGAAAGTAGAACTTTGAAAAGAATGAGAAGGGTGAAAGAATCCCTTGAAAATTCGGTAGCCTAACGGCGTCACTTAAACTTCAACAAAAATGAATTGACGAGATCAAATAGGGTCTCTCATCATATGAACATAAAAGTTAAGTATGATAGATATATATATCATATCCCAACATAGTAAAAAGTAACTTTAAAGACATTACATGAAAGTAGAACTTTGAAAAATGAGAAAGTGAAAGAATCCCTTAAAAATTTGGCAGCCTAACGGCGCCACATAAACATTCATAAAACGAAATGATGAGAGTAAGAGGGGGTCTCTCATAATATTAACATAAATAGGATAGTATAATGAAGATAAAAGAACATCCTCCAACATAAGAACATGGAGCATAAAAGAAATGACATAAAAGAGATTACTTGAAAAGAAAGAGAGAGGTCGGATCCCTTACCTTAAAATGTAACTCTTAAAACTCAAAGGTTGGGACCTTGAGGGCTTGGGGGCACCTTGGTAGGACTCATTGGGAGGTAATGAGACCAGAACTTCGTTGGGGATGATTTTGGAGTCGAATGGATCAGAGGAGGGCTTGGTATTTATAGGGAAAGTGATGGGATAAGGCATTAATGGCCAAGGGACACCTCACAAGTGCTTTTCTCAAAACCATGTGCTCTCCCATGGCATTTACCAGGGAGTTAGGCCACATGGGGCCCCCCAAACAATAATTCATCACCTTTGGTCGGCCAAACCTTAAAATATCTCATGACATCACCATGACACAGTTATGATGTCATTAAACATACCGAAACCCTAAAACTGTTTTTTTTACTATTCACTGAAAATTCATCTTTCTCAGAAAAATCCCAAAATTTCACATTCACCAAATATTGATGCTCTGATTAAAAATATGAACTCCATTTTATAAAAATTATTTTTTGAATATTTTTAATTTAATTTTTAAATAAAAACACTATTCACCAAAAATTCATTTTTTCAGAAAAAACCCCCCAAATTACTATAACATAATATCGGTGCTTTGAGTTCAAAAATAAAGTCCATTTTATAAAAGTACTTTTCTAAATATTTTTAATTTAATTTTTAATTAAAAAACACTATTCACCCGAAAAAACTAATACTTGAATAATAATTTATGAAACAGTTATTTAACCATTTTATTGAATCACATTACTTAATCAAGGTGCCTAGATTATATTAATACTTTATTTAAGTGAGATTACTAATCCATTTGGTCACATTACTAATCCTAAGCATAAAATCACTATTCATAATTTACTATTCATCAAAAATCAAGTTGATCTTATTAGACTCTAAATTTCGTACTGAACATAATTGTAGAAGACCATTTTTTTGAATATCATTACACATTTTTTATTATTTAAGGTTTACATAAACATTATTAAAATATCCTTTTTCTAAAATTCATCAAAAATATGCAAACTATATTTATCCAGTCATTTGAAAATTCATAAACTTCATCACAAGAAGAAATCCCAATTTTTATTTAAAAAAGGGATTACACAAGGTAGTTATGGTCTCCTTACATAGCCCCTTATCACACCAGCATAGGACCTAAGTGTAAGGTGCTCTAAGGTGAGAGAATCTGAGGGAGGCTCGGCCAACATCGCACGAGTAGTAATTTCTATCATTTTGAACTTCTCGCAAAGGCGATTCCGTTCTAGCTTCACACGATGAAGTTCAGCTTGGGTTTGGTCCAGAGCAAAGACCAGTGGTACTACCTCCTTCCCAAGTTCTATTAGATGGGCTTCGATCGGTCCAAGACTACTGGTTGAGGCCATCGAATCTTTTTTCTATATTAATTAACCAAGATCACTTGTATTTAGAGACAATAATTGAAACGTTTAGTTCACAGCGGTCATATTGACCAATGGTCATATAACAGTCAAAAACCCCACAGTCTCATTTTAATTATACTCATGTTATCCAATGAAACAGTTTTGTGGAGTATAAAAATAAAATAAAATAACCCAAAAATTTCGGAAACAAGATTTATTCAAAATTTCGGGTCGTTACACAGCCCCTCTGATAGGGAGATGGCCACTGTTGATTATGTGCATGTTGAGGAGAAAGTTCACACCACACATCATTATCCTGATGAAACATCCTTTCCCAAGGGTAAAAATGTCTTTGTTCCCTTTATTCAAGTGATTCCTCATGATCTCATTCTAAATATGCACCTTGACAGTCCCTCTGATGAGACTAAGACAACAACTTTCCCCCAGAACCATTGCATGGAGATAGTTTCTTATGAGGTATCAACCCATAAATAGGAATGCCCAGGGAATACTGTCACACCTAATTCAGAATCCTTTCTTGGTAATGAAAGTATTTGTAATGAGAAAGGGATCCTTCAGGTTCCCACTTGATAGGCACTGTAAATATTTTGTTGAGGAACACCTACCTTCATAAGAAACAATAGATGTGGACATGACACAAAATCATGTCGGGAATGTCTACCAATGCCAAATTTTGTTTACAAAATAATGACACCATTAGACTCATTATTCTAGAAATAGTGTCTTAGATTATACATTTTCCCTATTCCTTTCCTCTAAGGCTTCTTAGAGGAAAAGATCCATGGAAAAATATACTAAACCATGACAACTAGCAAATTTGTTCACCCCTTTTAGTGGTGCCTTTTGGTAAGATGAGGCTGAAGATTCCCAACTCCTTAAGAAGACTAGGACTACTCCAACTAAAGATACTAATGATAAATTCCTATCAGATTAATTAATAAAAGACTCGGTAAGAAGTATCAAAAAAAATAGATAAATAAAAACTAAAATTGGAAATAGGAAAAGGATAGAGAAAATGGAATAATAAGGAGGGCCACAGATAGGGGGTATGATCCTTAAATAATGAAGTTACTTTATTATAATTGTCAAGGGCTAGGGAACTCCCTAATGGATAAATCCCATAGGCATTTCATCATGGCCCAAAAACCCATTTTTGTTGTCATTACTAATCCAAAGCTATTATTAAAAAAAATAGAAAGCATTCATATGGGAATCTCTTGGATATAAGTTTTTCTTACTGAATCCTTAAAACTCTTGCATGGGTCATATTTGAGTTCTCAAACATGAAATAATTAATGTTATTACATTTTTCAATAAACCTCATAGTATCTCATTCTCTTTCAATATATTAGGTTGTGATCTTTCAATTTCATTTATATATACCACTACATCCTACATCAAGAGGAGATAACTGTGGAAGGAATTTGAAACAATCTCTGAAATCAAAGATCACAAATGGGTTATTCTTGGATACTTCAAATCTATTTTGAATCCTAATGAGAAAACCAATTTTAACATAAATCGAATTGAATCTATGGAGTTCTCTTATTTCATTGAACATTGAATTATTGTTTAGGTCCCAATTGTAGGATCTGATTTTATATGGAGTAGAGACAATTTGAATGGAAGATAATAAAGTAATCTTGAGAGATGCTTTGTTCAAATGGATGATATAAGTTCTGAAAATTGGGTCTCAAGTTTCACCATCCCCAAACACCACTCTGATCACAACCTCATCATTTTGTAAGTATCAAAACATTTGAGAAGTTCAAATACCATTCCATTCAGATTTAATAATGGATGGTTGCTGACTTTTACATGAATAAACATTTTGTTAGAGACCTAGAAAATTAAGCCGATTGGTAGTATTTCTCATAAGTTGGCTGAAAAATTGAAACATACTAAGGTGCTACTTAGATAATTTATCATAAAATCAATTTCCAAGATTCACCTAGAAATTAAGACTACTGGGGATTATCTTTCTTACTATTAAAATAATAATAAACACCATAATACCCCATCTGGAGGATAAATACAAGCTCACCACAGGCTTTATGATCTCTCGATTCTAAAGTAAAGGGATAAAAAAAATCAAGTGAATATTAAATGGGTAAAGGATAGATAAATGAACTCAATTTTCTTTTAAATATTTCACAACTAAAAGAGAGAAAAAATGGTAACCAAAGTCATAAGCATAAATTTTTTCATTCACAATATAAAAAATGAGATCTCTTAGGCAGTGGTGGATTATTTTAGGGGTCTTTATTCTGATAATGGGAAGGAAAACACAGAGAACTTGGTTGAATACATTTATTCCTTAATTAAAGAACATCAAAACTGAAATATTATTATGGATACATCTAAAGAGTAAGTCAAAGAAACACTCTTATCTCCCAATACCGAGATTTCTCCTATCCCTGATGGATTTACTAACAAATTAATTATTTTTTATTGGGACATTTTTTAGGATGATATAAATCATGAAGTTAAAGAATTCCTCCCTCATTCCTCAATGCCAAATGGGATAAACTTAAGCTTAATTACGTTAATTCCAAAGAAAGACAATTAACTCGATATCAAGGACTTTAGATTGTTTTTCCTTATAAACATGATTCCAAAACTTATTAGCAAGATCATCATGAATAGAATGGGAGAAAATGTTAATAACTTTATCAATCCAAACCATTTTGGATTTTTTATAAGGATTATCATTTAGAATTATCTTTCTACAGCCTCAGAAAGTGAAAACCTTTTGAAGAGTAAGATGAAGGAAGGAAATTTTTCTCTTAAAATTGACATCTCTAAGGCCTATGATACATTAAAATGGAGCTTCCTATTTTATGTTCTCATGAGATATGGATTCTAAAATGAGTTAATCAAAATAATTAACATCATTCTTAGCTTTGTGAGGTTTTCCATCCTAATTAATGGAACAACTAGAGGACTTTTCAATGAAAAGGGGGTGTGAGACAAGGTGACATGCTTTTAGGACTTTTGTTTTCCATTATTGGAAATTATTTGAGTCAATGTATCAATGACCTCAATCAAATTTCATTTTATTAAACAATAAAAGATAGCAGTAGTGATTATGATCCATCACATATTCTTTATTCTAATGACATCCTCTTTCTTAGTAAATCTTCATGAAAAAACTTATACTCCATTAAAATCTTGTTTGCACATTATGAAGAGGTGTCGGTACAAGCCATAAGTTGGAAAAAATACTTCATTATATTTGGTGATGAAATTTTGGTTAGAAAAAAATAGGAAAATTAACATCCTTAGAGTCAAGAAGGGTTATCTTCCTTTCAATTACCTTGGGGTCCCATTATTCTGTGAAAAAATTAAGAGAAAATATTTGGAGGGTATATACAGTGGAATCATTAATCAAATGGATAGGTGGAAAGTGAAATTAATCTCCATGGATGGAAGGGAATTTCTTGTTAACTCTTTTATCACATCAAAGTTTGTCTACTCATTCTCTCTTTATAGATGGCCCAGAGATTTCACCAAGGAACTTCATCAGATGATCAGAAACTTCATATGGACTAGCTCAACCTATGAAAAGAAGTTGATCACATTTTCATAAAAGGAGTGTAGCAAGCCTATTTAAATGGGTGGCCTTGGGATTAAGGGTATCTGGATTTTCAATGATGGTCTCATTGGGAAATTCACATGGAATTTGATATCTAATTATGTTCCCAATGATTTTATATCCAAAAAATTTTAAGGGAGACTAATGAATGGGTATAATTACAATTTTGAATTATCTATTTGGTTATCTCTTAAGAAATCCTTTAATGGTGTCATGCATGATACACAGTGGTTGCTTAGAAGGACTTTCACTCTTTACTGATGGACCACTAATTGGTAGGGCAGTCCACTGCAATGTATAGTAATCATACCCCCAAATTTATTTCATATGACCATTAATAATTTAATTTCACATTATTAACGCCATGGAAATATGGTTCATGGCCATACTAGCTTGGATATTTTAGAGCTACACCTTTATTGACTATGATACTTTAATATAGAATCACAACATGAATGGAAAATTCAATATCATGAAATACTAAAAGTTGGAATGTAGTGGATCCAACAGACCACCAATATGGTAAATTAAATTTAAATTACTATTCATTAAACCTTTCAAATTTATTCTCCATTATAGGATAGACAAAAATATTCTTTACATGCATAATCAAATCAAAAATAATGGATAACACATTTTTTCAGCCTGTTATCTTTGTTTAAAGGCTTAAGAGGATGTTAAACACCTCTTCATGGCTTGTGATCTTTCCTATAATCTGTGGTCCTATATTGGAAACTTGTTTGGGATGAATATTAACACTCACATGTGGGTACCTAAACTGTTAGAGAATATTACTATTGATGTTTGTAGTGAACAAGTAAAAAACAACTTGTAGGAAGTAGTATATTTGATCATTTTAGCAATCTGGAATGCAAGAAATGCCAATCTCTTTAATGAATATAATCCCCCCACTCATATGAGAATTATTTCATTACACAAGGAGGTATACACTGCCTCAGTGGTGAAAATATAAGGTATGTCAAACTATTTTGATGATATGAACACTCTTTATCTCTTGGGTGTGATAAGAAGACTGAGGAAACCCATATTACTCAAGTATATATGATGGATCCAACCAATCAAATAATGGAACAAGGTTAACTTTTATGGTGCATCTTCTAGCATTCCATGGCCCTCGGGCTGTGGAGTTATATTCTGAACATGTCGTGGTTTTTTCAAAGGGTTCTTAAATCATTACACTCGAATTGGAGTGGCCTATGAAGCAGAGTTATGGGCTATTGTGAATGAAATTATTTATTTTATCCAATATAAGTGGTACTATTTATGGATTGAATCTAACTTAGAGGTTTTTGTTAAATCCTTTCAAATAATAACCAAGAATGTTCCTTGGGAAATCCTACATCATTGTATTGATTTCCTTGGTAATTTCACTCTAATAAATTTGGTTTTATAACATGAATATAGAGAGGAAAATATAGTGCAATATTACTTATCAAAAAAAGAGGTAGTGGAGATGAACGTGATGTGGCATTTTAGAGATCCTGATTAATATTCTCCAATGGTTTCTATGAACATGTATGGTGTAACACATACCAATTTTTGTAATGATTCCTTTTAACTCTTACCTTTTCTTGTATGTTTTTTAATATAATTTTATTAGGACTGGATTCAACTGGGTCTGAGAATTTTGGTAAAATAAATTAGAGAAAATTGATTATATAACCATAAGAGAACAAGGAAGAATTAACCTTAGATCACCATGTATCAAAGATGGAATCCAATAATTGGTCTCCTTCGAAGGGCTCCCAATCACCTGAAGAACATTTTATTGGATATCATGAGCATTGGGTAAAAGATGTAGGGTTTGAGAAAATCCATCGCACTTCATGTTAAAAATCACATTGTTCAAGGGATAATTATGGCATAAACCCCTCATTTATATCATAAAAAAAATAAAACATTAAGTTTAACCAAAAAACACATCTCCTCAAACTGAAATGCCTATTTTTGGTTCACATTGTAAATTTCAGTTTTATAATGTAATTTTCATAGGATAAAAATAGAATCCATAAAATCCATCAGGCCATAAGCCACACTTATTACATAAAACACAATTATTCCATAAACCCCATTATGTGACATAAATTATCCCTACTCCCAGATTTTAGAATTTAAACACCTCAAGACCTCCCTTAATCCTCTTCTGAGCACTATAGGCTTCAAAAACATGAAAAGGGTCAGACTTCATAGCTCTATGCCCTTACATATGATACCTCTCAAAAAAATATCTTCCAAATTAATCCAAAATCAAACCTAGAGAGAAAACAAAAAAGGGTTCTCCAAACATCCACCCCATGATATACCTCTCAAAGATTGCACCATCATATGATATTGACCACCTCACTCATATAAACAAGGCACAAAATAATGAAACACCAACAACCATCTCTTAAACACACTCTTGGGGCATATACCTCTCAAAATAGAGAAAAGACACCACAAACAATAATATGAAACAATTTCAAAAACTAGGAAAGGTCAAAACCAAAAAACAAGCAACATTACAAAATAATAGATTTACCATACATAAGTTGGGATACTGGGTGTGTATCTTCAACTCATGTTCCCAAGTACTCTCCTCCAAACCACTATGTCTCCATAAGAAACAAACTAAAGGAATATCACGCTTTTTCAACACCTTATCTCGGTATTCTTGGATCTATATAGGCTACTCCTTGAAGGTCTCATCAATTTCGACATCAATCTCACAACAATAAATGATGTGAGAGTTATCATGAAGGTAATTATGGAGCTTCGACATGTGAAAAACATCATGTATCTAGATCATCTATGAGGAAATTTTATCTAATATGGCATGGCTCCAATAGGAGCCAATACCTAGAAAGGCCAAGAAAAATGGGGAGAAATCTTACTCCCATGAACAAAGAATCACAATTCATGATGAGGATTCACCTTTAGGAACATGTGATCTATAAATTTTAACTTTGGATGTCTCCTCTTATGATTATAATTGGATTTTTTTGATCAAGTGATAATTTCATCATTTCTCGAATCACCTGAACCATCTCTATCTAGTTCATTACTAGTTTTATCCTAATAATTACCATCTTTATGACCTAGCCTAGATCAAAAGGGAACATAACAATTAGATATATAAAAATTCAAATAATACGATACCAACGGTGGAGTGAAAACTATTATTATAAGTAAACTCATCCAAATTCAGTAGCCTCATCTAAGACCTCCAAAATCATGGAAATAATAACTCAACATGTCTTCAATAATATAGATATTCTAGACTATCTAGAAATTCATCTATGGATGAAAAGTAGTGTAAATACATAACTGAGATCTAAAATCATGTTGGATACCTCTCCATTACCTAGATATAAAACAAGGATCTTGATCAGAGATGATCATCCTTATGACTCAATAAAGACCCACCACCTCCCCTGTATACTTCTTCAATAAAACCTCCACTGATCTCAACTCCTGGATCATAATAATGTTGGATGGTTTTGTGAAATTATCCACTATCACCCATATAGTGTCATAGCCTCTCTGGTCTTAGGGTAAACCAATAATGAATTACATAGATATTTCGTCCCACTTCCATTAAAGAACATATAATGGCTAGAGAAACCCAATAGTAACATAGTGCTCAACCTTTACCTTATGGTAGAAAAACAATGAGAAACAAACTCTATAACTACATGATTCAACCCAGGCCATCAAAACATCCCTATCAGAGCTTGGTACATATATTTCATTCATGGATGTACCTACAAGGGTGATATATGGACCTCATATAGAACCATCACACACATTGAATAAGGGATAAAATTTCTCCACTAAAATAATACCTAGTGCTTCTCATCCTCAGAGCAACCATCAGGGGCATCACCAAAAACAACTCCATATCTCCAAACTCCCACCTCACAATCCCCCAATTGGGACTCCTCCACTTGATGCACCAAAGATGATTGAACTATCATATAAAAAATACAACCACTTCAATCAAAATCTCCCATATCCAAATTCATCCCTGAGAACTCATATATTATTCTCTAGGAATATCAAGATTCACACTTTTCATTAATATATGACATCCTGCTTAGCGCGTAGGCCACAATATTTCCATTTCCAATCATATATAAAGTTATGAAGCCATAATACTTCAAGAATTACATCCACCATAATTGCTACAAGTTCAAGTCACATTGGGAGAAGACATACATCTTGTTGTTATGAGAGGTGAGAATAAAAAAACACTCACCGAGGAGGTAATACCGTTGCAACTTCAAGGAAAACAAAACTACTTCCAACTCAAGATCATGGATGGGATAGTAAAACTCTTGGGGTCCGAACTAGAATCATCTATAAGAAACAAAAAAATAATTATTTCATCAAAAAATATCTCAAACTAAGATTAAAAGCATTACAATAAAGCTAAAAATGAACTCCCGTTACTGGAAAAAAAGGATGGGAACACTCACTAACTTCTCCTTTAGGTACTCAAAATACTATTGACACTAGTTAGTCCATAAGAATTCCTCATAATTTTTGTTAAATTTTGTCATAGAGGTCACAACCTAAGATAAATTGGTTGTGAAACTCTTGTAATATATTGCAATACCATGGAAACTCTACACCTATACTATTGTCTTGGGTGATGCCAAAGAAAAAAACTGCCTCTTTCTTCAAATGATCTATAGATACTCTCTGTTGGAACATGACATTCCCCAAGAAATGAACCTTACAAGCCCGGAACTCACACTTTAACAGCTTTCCAAACTACTGCTGACAATGAATAAATCCCAACATGGAACATATATTCTCTATATACTCTACTTCTAACACTGATTACAAAAGGATGTGATCAATTAAACCAATCTGAACTTAACCAAAAAAATCCATAAACATTGCATTAATTAAACCCATGAACGTAGTAGGAGAATTCATCACATTGGATGGAATAAAAATGATCTAAAAATGCACATGACAACAACAAAAAGATGTTTTTGGAATATATTCATATTTCACCCACATCTAATGATATCTTAACTCCATATTAATCTTTTATAACCAACATGATCCTTTTGGATGATCAAATTAGTCATCAATCCATGGAAGAGGATAGTTGTTCATCACTATCAACTCATTCGAGTGACAATAATCAATATATAGATTCAAACTACCATTGGCCTACTTAATGAATAAAACTGGTGCACCCCAAGGTGAAACACTTAGTGGAAAAAAACTGCACTACAACTGATCATAAATCTATACCCATAACTCTCGCAACTCAAAAGGTTCCATCCAATACGAAGACATTGAGATAGTAGAAATTCTAGGTTGTAGATAAATCCCAAACTTGATCTTCTTTCTAGGGGGTAAGGATACATCCTATTCAAGAAATACATCATGGTACTCTTCTATAACCATGGGGAACACTAATGGTTGAACTTCCAAAGAACTCGGCATCTGGTCATCCATCAAGGAAGATAAGGACATAACACACCTCCATCCCATCTGAGGGTCTTGCTTGCCAAAGAATATTACTAGCTCTCTATCAATATCATAAAACTCAAGTTGTCTCATGAAGAAATCCATGATACCCTACACTAAATACACATACTCCATGTAGAATATGATATTATATATATGTCTGTATAAATAAAGAAATTCTTCCCAATATGGTCATTCCCCAAAACTAGCTCATAGTCTCAAAATACATTATACTGGTCATCTTGACCTCAAACTAGAGTAGAAAATTCCAGGGGCACTGGAACCCTCTCTACCTCAATTCCCAAAGCATGGATAAGGGTGAGGGATATGAAGGAGTGTATAGTTACATGATCAAAAAAAAGCATTGACCCATGTAGAAAATAAGAAAAGGGGGCCTTGAGAGATGTTTGTCTCACCTGGTACAGGAAACATTAGAGAATTATGATGACCGTGACCTATTTTATGACCTATCTAACCATATTGGAGATCACCTCCATGGATAAAATCTACTCTCTAAAGACGAGGATCATCTCAGTGTTGTCATCAACCCTCCCCATGTCCTCTCTATTGATACCAAATATAAACACCCGGTTATTATTGCCACAGGTTAAATTGCCTCAATGATTGAACTATAAGTGGAACACCTATAACACACTAACTGCTATGATATTTTGGGAACTCTCATCACTGATAACATCAACCAATAAAATAAAAACACATGCATGATCCCTTGTCATAGGATTGAGAGACACCACCATCAGTGAAATGATATGATGAGGGGTGGAACCTTACCCCGACTGAATGAAAAATATTCTATCTAGGCAACTGGGAAACCTGGACCACAGCTCAACTTCATGAGGAATCCTTAAAACACCCCTTTTGTGATGATCTAGTTTGTTCCAATGTCCTCTCAACAACCACTTCTCTTTATAACACCTTAAGATATGAAAACAACATAAATGGGGTGACCTCGCATTGGATATATAAATATATATGAAAATCCTCTAAAAATACTCTCATATCCTCCTTATTTGGAAACAGGTTTAAAGAATAATTGATAAGGGTCTTAAAATAAATCACAAACTCTCAAACACTAGAATTCATCTATAGAATGGTCAGAAACTTCTAGCGACTGGCTACCTTCACGGTAAAATAAAGAAACTCTGCTCATAACTAGTCTCAGAACATATCCCAAGTGACTTTTGACTCCTTGTGATCCTTGGTAAACAAGATATTTAGCTACCTCGTTACTTCGAATAAAATCATCACATCTAAATAAACCCATTTTTCTATCCAATCATGGATCGTACTGAAGGTTATAACAACCTCCTCCAACCAATATTCTATGACTGAATATAAAATGGAGCTTTATACTTCTAAAATATCTAGCATTGAAACTCTCAAAGTGTCCATCTCTAACTTTCGTCATCATCAATCTCTACTCTAGAACGATCTTATAGAACATCTGGTTGAACATATTCAACACAAACCAGATGATGAAATTGACCTAAAGTCATTATTGAATGAAGAATAAATGGTTAGAATCCTAAAACTAGAATATAGAATACTTAACATGAATTAGTTTATCATTTATCTTTATTATTTTAAGGATTAACCTATCCCAAGGTCAACTCATTTCAAACATAGGTACAAAGAATAATGATTCATGATCCTTTTGTAGTTCTCTAGCCTACAACAAACATCTATTTATTTAGTATACTTGATAAACATAATGGTTCATGCATCATATCAAAAGGCTCCTTAAATACCCATTTCCTAGTTATTATCCCATGTTTACATCACATACTAAACCTAGTTGACATTGTTTCCCTACTAACCCATGAATTATCATTTGTTCCTAACTCCAAAATCTATCATATCCCTCAAACTAAACCTTTGATACCACTATTTCATGAACCCCTCCCCCACACACACACATAAACACACCAAAGAGTACCCCTCCTAGGCTGGAAATTAGAGAAGGAGTATGGTGACCGCTCGATTCCTACCTGTAGTAGGCCTCGTGAAAGGGACTAACATATAGGGTATAATAAGAAAACAAATGGAAGGAATTACACTCTAAGAGAACATGTGGAAGATATATATAAGATAGATTCACTAATCATTACCTAGTCATATAGATAAAATGAATCCTAAGTGAATACATGTAATTTCATACAATAAAAACAACTATAAAGGTAAAAAAATTTCCAAAAGATAAGAATGGAAGTGACTATGAATCCCAAACAACTCATGAAAAACCACGAGATTCTAGTATCTAGTCTGAACTCCAACCTGCTCCTGCTAACTATAAAATAGTTTATATATACATTGGGTGAGCATAACAGTATACTCAGTTGGATTCTCCCCAAATCCTCTCATGAAAAAGATAACGAAATCATACTAAATCATAGTTAAAAATAGTGAAACTAACTCATAACCTAAGAATTTATACTAATTTCACAACCTCACCATGTCTATATCTCACAAAGTAATTCATAAAATAGATCATATATTATAGTAATGAAACACCAAGGGTTCCCTGCTACTGCTTCCCCACTAGTTTTCTTCTCTGCCCCATTGTTAAACGTCTTGATCCATCTCTCTCCAAAAAAATCCTACCCACATACACCTCAGTTAAGTATCACAGAATATACATCATGCATCACAATATCACATCATCCCATATCAAATCTATATATGGTAACAAGGTAGTTTTCTGGAACACCTGCAACCCATATGATGTATATCATACCTCGGGTATTATACTTCAAGCCATCACAGCCCATACATCGAGTAAGGTACCTCAATACATCCCAGCCTACACACATAATACATATAATAATATTTTTGAGTACTATATCCAGATATACTTGTGTGTGAAATAACCAAAATCCATCATAGCCCACTATACACATATATATAGGGAAATTTACCTCTATCCTTACCAACACATAAACTACCAATAGAAGAGAGCAGGGCCAAAGGGGGGTGATCCATATATCCTCCCACTATGATTTAGGGGAAACACCCTCCAAGAGTCAACTAGGTATCAGCCTCCCTAACCTACACGGGTGGGGTAGCATATAAAATCACAAAAAATAAAGGATATAATATATATTACAACCACACTATGGAAATAACCTAGTCCTAATCTCAACTGCAATGATCGTCCCTGGGACACCCAGCATCCACTACTAAAAACTAGGTATCCAATAAACACGTGAGAATTTAAGAGCTACATTAAATTAATTATTTCATTTTTATAGCTCAATTTGTATTAATTAATTCATTATCTATAAATTATCCATTAACATTACTATCCATAAAAGACAAGTTCATTCACTCTAGGAATAATCCAAACCGAGTCCATGGTTTCTCAAGAGTAACATCTCATTTTCATTATGGTATCACCAACCCCAAGGGTTAATTAATTTATTAAACATTATATAACTTCATTCCATAATTATAGGAGCTCTAGAAAACCCATCCTATTATTCCACAAATAGAAAACATGCATCCAAGCACATCCAACTACCTCAAGAAGTGGGGAATATAATGCATAAAAAATAAGTTGTCTAGTCATTGAACATTAAAAAAATTCAATAAGAAAGCTTCCCTAATCATATATTCACAATAATGGGTATTCCCAGCTTCAACCCATTCCAACCATCCCCGACACCCTCATACATATCCTAATTCATCTTGTCGACATTGTCGTCAACTGATTCCACGTTATCTCATCCTCCCCACCACATATCACATCATCCAACCATGGTTCATCCATCCCAAACCCATATCACATCGCAAGATCTCATCCAAAGAACATAACAAGGTAGAAATAAAATCGGCACAGTCAATGGGGAAACATGGCCCTAAAATAAGGCATTTAACCTCTAAAAAAATGGTCTCTCATATCCCCAAACATGAGGCTTCTATATTGTATAACAAATGATCACCCATGACCCCAAATATTTATCTTTAATAAACAACCAGTTCTTATTCCATCTAGAATTAGCTAATTCATTATTAAAAGTTTCCAACTATGGGAAACCTATGTAATCGTCTATAATAATCTATAATTTATTTAATATACTTCCAATCATTGTTTTCAAATTCAAAAATCTTAAAAAACAAAAATTTATTAACAAAAATTTATAAATATATCATCAATAAGAATTATCATGCTTGAGTTCTTTAACAAACTCCATTAACACATGGAAGAAAATATTCAATTAAAAAGCACACATTAATACACTTGATTAAGATAAAATTACAAAAAACACTAGATTAAAAACATTCCTCATCTTTAAATTCTTAATCCAATTAATCAATTAATTCTGAATTTATCTTATTTACCATTTTTCAATGAAAGAAACATGTTAAACCAAGTATAAAAAATCATGTTAATAAGCATAACATAGATATAACATTATCTAGAAAAACATAATACAAACCATTATCATGTTATTAAACATCGACATGCAAGCACTATCCACTTCATTTATTTATTAGGTTCAATATTTATTAGGTTAATTTCGTTTTCATTCAAAGGGATAAACCATGGTTAATTTACAATTGCATGTAAAATAAATAAGAGAATCAATGAATCCCCTTCCTCAAAAGTGTTCATGTTATTTAAATGAGAATGTTCCAACATTATGGATACCAATCACTTCTCCCATAAAAAGAATTCATCCCTCTAAGTATAATGTTCCACAATCATGATCACAACAACTAAACTCTATTAGAACATGTATAGGGAACCACCATATCATGGAAATAAAAAAAATAGGAGAAACAATATTATACAACCATAAGAGAACAATGGGTAACTAAACTTGGATCATTATGGATCAAAGATATAATATGGGAATAAATCCCTTTCAATGGCTTCCCAATCTCCTAAAGAAAATATTACTAGACACTAGGATCTGTGGGAGAAAAACATAGGGTTTGAGAAATCCTAAGGCGCTGCATGTTCAAAATCGTGGTACAAATGGTATGATTATGTTGTAAAAACCTATTTTATGTTGGGACCACATTGTGTATGAGGTTGTATTTGTTGTAAATAGTTGTCAATGAAGATCAAAATGAAAGAGATCAAGAAGTACTCCAATGAAATGGAGGAATGGAAATTCAGACGATTGTTGTACTGATCATAGGTTCAAAGAACGTGTGTCAAAGGTGACACATTGTTTACAAAAGTGAATAATGGTGAGGTATAATCCATCTGAGGATGTTTAAAGAAGAATGTGGATTTGATGAAGACCATGCAATTCTTCATGATTGCATGATAACCATGCAAGAGACTTCTTTAAGAATAGGATCATACGATTTGCATGAAGTAGAGAATGACGGTTGAAGAAGAAGATAGTGTGGAAGGGATTGGAATACTGAGATGGCCATTCACTTTACATTGTCTCAACATATGATGATGCTAAAGATGTTCTATCAAAGAATATATATCATGATAGTGGAGTTTGTGATGAAAGAAGAAGAGTTGTTGAAGAAGGAAAATCACCAAAAAAAATCACGAAGGTTACAGCCGAAGGATATATCGAAGGTGGCGATGTTTCCCATTGTTTGAAAAAATTTTGGGCCTCAAAATCGGAAAATGAAGACATGGATTTTCTAAAAAAGGAGGTGCGCACAAATAGGAAGTGGTGTGCGGAAAATAAGGTTTGTGCGCAAAATACTTGAGCTAGGCATGAAAAACAGCGTGGTGCGTGAAATAGTGGAGTGAATTTTTTCACGGAAACAGTGTTTTAGAATCAGAACGTTGAAAAATGGTAAAGGCATGGGCTGCACGAAAAACCAGACCTGTGCACGGAAAAATGGGAATGTGCACAGAAAAATGTTGTGCACAGAATAGCTGGGTGAATTTTTCACGCAAGCAGTGTATCGAATCAGAAATACAGAAAATAGTCAAATTCAAGAGGTGCCCAAAAAATCGGAGACGTTCACGCCATGTGCGAAGAAAATCAAACTGGTGCACGTAAAGTTGGTTGTGCGCAAAATGTGGGTTTAAAGTTTTATGCGCAAGAGAGGATTCATGTTCAGAATGATGAAAAATGGAAAATTCATGAGATGCGTGAAAAACCAAGGCGGTGTGTGAGAATAAAAGGAAGGTTCACTTAATTCAATGAACTGAGAGACAATTTTACACGCAGGAAGGGGTTTTACGCGCAGGATCAAAAACGCCTATAAATATGAGGTGAACCCCTCTCATTTGAGGAGGCTCGACACTTAGAAAAATCCCAAGCTCTGAAGCATAGAAAAATTGAGGAATAGAGTGGTGCATGAAAAGAAGAATGGTTGCGCGAAAAAGAAGGTGTTGTGCGAAAAAGGGAAGTTTTATGTGAAAAAGAAGAGTTGCGTGAAAAGCCTTTTTCACGCCAAAAGGTATTTTTATGTGCAAGGTTTGAATTTTATGCGCAATACACCGGTAAGGGTGCGTGAAAAATTGGGGGTCCCGCAGGCCTTTGACAGGTGCTAAGAACTCTCAAATCTGCTTTGCGAAGACGGAAGAATAGTGAACCATTTGGTTTTACGAAGATAATTTGCACCGCACACACATGGCTGGTGTTTAACACCCTCATTGTGCATTGCGAAGAGAAGAAGAGTGATTCATGCATCTAAACTCAGATATGCATAGAAATAGGGAAATATAATGATACACTCAGGTTTCGGTATTTGGAATCAAAGGAAGAGAAGAAGAAGATTTAGTGCATTCAGTTATTGCACTAAAGAAGAAGATTGAATACAAAAGAGAATCAAATTAGGACTCTGATGCAAGCATTGTCTCATGCTGAATAGGAGACAAAGACTTAAATATGAATCTGTTGAAGAGACCCTCATGTCTATAAACTGACTGGGACTTCTCCAACGGCAGTGAGTCAAGGGGATTCAACGGGAGTGACCAGAGGGACGCAGTGAGCTATCCCTAAACCTTTATAAAGGCAGTGAGCCTGGGACAGAGTGACTGTTCCTGAACCATTGTAATCCACAACTAGTGAAGAATAGTGGAATTAAGTATGGCCTAAAACCTGTCAGCGTATGCTCCTTGGACATAGCCCTTAGTGGTGAACCAAGTAAAAGTGTTGTGTCGAATCATTGCATGTGAATGTTTGATTGCTGACCATATCAATCATACAGGTTTTACATGTTCCTACCAACTTGGGGACAAGATCCTTGGTTTTAAAAGAAAATGTTGAAACCCTGATTCACCCCTCCCCTCTCAGGGTGTCCCGGGGTCCTACATTTTATGTCATAAAAATGGTTACAATTATGTTCCTATGAAACATTTGTCACCTAAAACTACAAGTCATGTATTTGATTCACAAAGTAAATTTCAGTTTTATGATTTAATTTCTAGAGACCACAAAACACAACCCATAAAACCCTTCAGGTTGTATGCCAGTCTTATGCTGAAAAATACACTTATGTCAAAAACCCCTTGTAATTACATAAATTCATTTTACTTCCATATTTTAGTATATAAACACCACCACACATCCATTGAGCATCTTCTAAGATCTTTAGTCTTAGAAAACACACAAAGGGTTGGACTACACATATCTAGGTTCTAACATTATATTTATTTATTGGGGAAAATATTAACACTTTATATGATAGTTTTACCATATTAATATTTTTTTTGATTATGTTTAACACCTTACATATGATGAATACATTGGAATTAGTATGTTAAAGTGTTCCCAGGATATCCCCTTGATTCATCAATAGGTCTCATGAGATAAATCAGTTTGGATATTTTGAATATTACTTACCTATTTATATTTTTTTTCTCAACACAAGGCCACCATGGTAGGATTATGATGTTAGGTATTATGGATTATATAATTATGAAACTCATTATTATTATTATCCATGTGATTTTATGTTAACCATGGATTTAGTCCCCTTTTAAAATATTAGTTATATGGAATATTGGATTATTGTTTATATCACCTATATTATTCATTTTTATATATTTTCTGGAATCTTCTGTTGTATGATTTTTATTACTGAGAATTTAATCTCACCCTTTATTATGTTTTCCTTTCCTTATGATACCAAGAAAGGATTTATTAATGAAATAATGGAGTTAATGGTTGAAATAATAAACTTCTCATAAGAATTATTGTTTTATATTTCATATTTTCAGATGGAATGCTAGAATCATGTATGTATCTAGTCTCCCAAGACTATTAAATTATTTAATCCTTTAGGATATGATCCCTTATACTTTTTTTCAATGTGTTAAAAGGACCAGCATCACTGGGACAATGGATTTGGGGTATTTACAATTAGTAGTAGAGAAATTTTAGTAGAAAAATTGGGATCTAGATTTAAGAATATATATATTAGAAAACCTAACCATATAATAAACTATATGGATATGTCTGATTATAGAATAATATAATAAATTTTTTAGTATGTAAAATATTATGTGGTTTTCCTAGAAATAAACTCATGCCTATATACTATAAGTGGAAATGTTTTTTTTTGGAAAAAATTATTTCAGGGGTAATAACCATAAAAATAGTAGTTTTAGTATATCTTTTCCATCATAATAGTGCACTATGATTGTTCCCTTACTATGCACTTAGTTTTACACTCTTAAGGGATTTGTGTGGGATAATTCCCATTTTCCTTATAACAATTATGTAGGGTGTGAATAGATTATTACCATGAATAACCTAGGTTAAACCTAAGGTGTCTGATATAGAAAAAATGGTCTCATGATTTATACATACAATAAATTATGTTCATGATTATCTGGTTACCAACTATGATTATTGATTCTCAAACTATGATTTTTTATTTTAATAAATGGATGGAACCATGAAAAATCATGTAAATACTAAATGTGATAGACAATACAGTGATTATGATATACTAAATTTGATGATGACTAGAGTAGAATACATTGTGATTATGCATAATAATTTATCAAAATATATGATTCATAAACTACACTGTCACGACCCATCCCTCGGGGCCTGTGTCGTGACTTCCCTAAGCCCGCCTTCCATAGGCAAGGGGCTAGCGACTAGAACCAAAAGGCATTTTCCCTAAAACCGGGAAGGCATTGCCTTTATATCGTATAAACACATGCAAACAAGAACACAACAAGATACGAACAAAAGTAACTGTATAGAAAAAAGAGTATAGAAACTAAAAGGGGTCGGAATACAAGCTCAATAGTAAAGGTACAAGTACAACTAGAAATATGATACAACTGAAGAAAAGGAAGAATGTTACTAGGTCATCCTCGGAGGTTCCTACCTGAATGGTAGGTACAAATCACCTCCTCATCACTCCATGTCCTCCCATCTCCTCTGCGTACTGACACGCCGTATGGTCCACCTCTAGGCACCATCCAATCCTGGTATCCTCATCCTTGATCAGCATTGTCCGTCGTCTGCACCAAACACAACAAGGTGCGGGAATATCTCGTGCAGGGGTGAGTATAACAATACTCAGTAGAGACTCTGAGACCCTCAAGGTCTCACAAAATCTACAAAGGATCAACCACAAAGCATGAAATAAACTGTCAACCCTACTAAGGTATATGCCCAAACATATACCTAATTTATCAAGTATACCCATCTAAAACAAGAGGAAACACAGGGTCCAACCCAAAATCCCAAACCTCAACTATTCCATAAAAGAAGGAATACCATGAAGGTAAGTACCACATAGGTACTCCACACAGAAGAATACCACCAAGGTATTACCATGAAGGAAAGTACCGCTCAGGTACGAACTCAACTCACACCAGGTACAACTTAAGTACAATAGTAGAGATGATTAGATGTAACTACTAATCATCTTAATCTGTTAAGAGGATATTCTATTGATCCCCATAGGATCACCCGGTGCTGAACCACACGTGATCACTAGGTGATGACCTACATAGGATCGCTTGGTGCGGACCCACATAGGATCGCTTAGTGCTGACCCGCACAGGATTTCTAGGTGATGACCCCAATAGGATCTCTAGGTTATGACCCACACAGGATCTCTAAGTGCGGACCCAAACATGATCGCTCGATGCTAACCCACACAGGATCCTTAGGTTCTAACCCAGACAGGATCGCTTGGAGATGACCGAAATAGGATCACAATTCATTCTTGACGTCACAGCCGGTTACTAGGTTCCCGCACCAGTATTTCTCATCACTGGGAGGGTCCTCTCCCCAATCCACTGATCTATAATCCAACTACTAATAAGTCCTATTAGGAATTATATCTATGTATCTCTATTTCATAGGAGTCTCAACGCAACAGACGGCGCATCAATCGGACACCCGGTCTGTAAGTTATTAGCCTTTTTGTCACGAGGCCTCGGTTGCATTCGCGCTCGATCCAACCCGACCATATTCGCGGATCAACTAGTTAGAGAATTGATTTTCATTCTTTATTTTATAATAGAAGATCATGGGAATACATAATCATACACAACTAAACCCCTACCTTGTTCGTTTTTTGATGTCGATGTGGAGGGAAGGACGGTCGTCGATTGAAGACGTCCCACGTTGGAGGGTGTCCCGAGGAAGAAGTCGAAGTCATGCGTCAGAGTTTTTCATTTGAGGAGTGTTCCTCATTGGAGAATAGTCCTCCAAGTGTCAGGAATCGTGGCACTTTACCAGCGTTTCTTCACTTGGTGAAGTCATCCCAAATCCTCCTCCCAAGATCCATTTAAATAGGAGAGGGGTAAAGGTAAGTAATGATCGTTGAATTTATGATGGTTCATTTATTAGGAACCTTCTTAAATTCCAACGACGATGTTAATTAATATTTAAAAATGGTCAATCCTATTAATTTGTGTTGGTGCAATTAATTGGGAGGATTCCAAAGGACTTCCCCACATTTAACAGGGGTTCGGGTGGTCCCCACCTCTTTAACAATCACATGGGAGGTTTTAGTTCAGGTGGTCCCAACCTTTAAACCATCCACATGGGAGGTTTCAACAAACAGAAAAATAAAATAAAAGTTTATTTTATTTCTATTTCCATGAAAACCCCAAAATATATCTTTCACCCTCGACCTACTGCCATCGAGGTGAAAGTTATCTTAAGTGAATACTGGCACTGCGAGTTCAACGGTGTCCTCAGATTTCAATTCTGAGCACCGGTTCAAAAGTTACAAAAAACCCGCTCTCACATTTACTGAACGTACACGAAAATAAGTTCAGAAATTCATTACAATAACATCGGGCCTCGGAATCATGCGCCGTCAATTTTCTTGGACTCATAAAATTCACATATAACAAAAATATTACATGGAATTTATGGGTCTTTACATTCTCCTAGCTTAGGTCATTGCGACCCCGTAAGCCACAACTCAAACTAAGGGAACAAGTGGGGGTACTGAGCATGCATCTGAGCCTCTCGCTCCCATGTGCTCTCTTAGAGGTTCACTTGCTACCAGAGAATGCACACTAGAGGTATCGACCGCCCACGAAGGACCCACTTCTATCGATCCTCAATCTCAACTGGAACCTTCATAAAAGTCTCCCCATCGTCGACATCTAACTCTCTATTTTCAATGATGTGAGAAGTTTCGTGCACATATCTCCTCAGATAGGATATGTGGAAGATTCTGTGCACCCAGTGCAACTGAGGGGGAAGATCTAAGTTGTAAGACACCTCACCAACTCTACTGAGGACCTGAAAAGGTCTGATGAACCTCAGAGATAACTTTCTGCCTCGGCCAAATCTCTATAAACCTCGTCGGGGTGAGACCCATAGAAAGACGTGGTCACCATCCTCGAACTCTAGAGGTATTAGTCTCATATTGGCATAAGACTTCTTCCTACTCTGTGCAGTCTTCATATGCTCTTGGATGATCTGTATCGTCTCTGTGGTAGCTCGTACCATATCTAGTCCCACTAGTGCTGACTCCCCTAGGTTAATCTAGCACAAAGGTGATTGGTAAGGTCACTCATACAACGCCTCAAAAGGTGTCATCCCAATGGTGGAGTGATAGCTATTGTTTTATACAAACTCCACCAAAGGCAAGTGATCCTCCCAACTGCAACCGAGGTCGAGGACACAAGCACGCAACATGTCCTCGAGAGTCTGAATGGTCCGCTCAGTCTGGGTCATCTGTCTGAGGATGGAAGGTAGTGCTCAAAAAAATATGTGTCCTAAAAGCCTCATGCAACCTCTTTCATAGACGTGAAGTGAAACGTGTATCATGATCGGAGACAATCATAGAGGGTACTCCATGTAGCCGCACAATATTCTACACATAGAGGTGTCCCAAGATCTCTACTGAACCCTGCTCTCTGATTGGTAGGAAGTGGGCCGACTTGGTGATTCGGTCGAAGATCGCCCAAATAGAATCATGACCTCTCGATGTATGTCGAAGTCCTTTCATGAATTCCATGGATATCTCATCCCACTCCCACTCTGGGACCTCTAAAGGCTGAACCAAGCCAGCTTGTACCTGATGCTCCGCCTTCACTTGCTGACAAGTGAGGCACCGAGAGACAAACTTTGCTACTACTTTCTTCATTCCTGGTCACTAGTGTTGTCATCAAAGATCCAGGTACATCTTCACCAATCTTGGATGTACCGCTAGAGGAGATTTTTGGAACTCCCTAAACACTTACTCTCGAAGTGGAACTAGTACCATAGTACATCATCTGAAGAGGATGACGTGCTCCCCACCTTCATAAAATCCATCAGGTGTCTATCCTGTGGATATATGAGCATGTCGTGTCTTGCAGTCAGTGTCTCCACATTGCACCTCCCTGACTCGCTGAAGAAGGGGGGGAGTGACTGTAAGAGACTGATGGAAAGCCGCACCATCTCGTTCCACAAAGGATATCTGTAAAGTGTCCAAATGATCCATCACCTCACCTAGAAGTTGTATGCCAGATCTCGGGCTGAGTGCATTGGCTACAACATTCCCCTTCCAAAGAGTATAGACTATCTCAAAGTCATGGTCCTAGAAGAACTCAAGCCATCATCGCTATCTCAGGTTCAGGTCCTTCTGAGAGAATATATACCTAAGACTCTTGTGATCATAGTACATTGTTAAACACTCACTCATCAAGTAATGTCACCGCATCTTCAAGGCGAAGACCACTACTGCGAACTCTAGGTCAGGGGTAGTGTAGTTCTTCTCATTCTATCTCAATTGTCGAGAACCATATGCAATCACTTCTCACTCCTGCATCAGGACACATCTGAGTCCAGTCCTTGATGCATCGTAGTAGACTATGTACCATATGCCCTCCTCTATAGCCTCAAGATGGGGGCACTAGTCAGCCTATTCATCATCTCCTGAAAACTTCGTTGGCATCTCTACGACCACATGAAGGGTTTCCCCTTCTTCGTCAATGCTGATAAAGGTGCTGAAACTATGGAGAAATATGGAACAAATCTTCGGTAGTATCCAGCCAAACCCAGGAAACTATGTATCTTCATCACACTCTTGGGTGGCTCTCAAGCAAGTACCGCCTCAATCTTCGCTGGATACACTGCAAATCTAGCCTCCGAGATGACATGTCCCAGAAAGTGAACCTCTCGGATCCAGAACTTGAACTTTGAGATCTTACCATAAATCTGGTGCTCTCGGAGTGTGTCCAGTACTACATGCAAATGATAATAATGATCCTCCTTAGTAGCCAAGTAGATCAGAATTTCATCGATGAAGACTACTACAAAGCGATCAAAGTATGGCTGAAAGATCCTATTCATGAGTCCCATGAACACTGCTGGATCATTGGTTAGAATTAATGGAATAACCAATAACTTGTAATGTTCGTACTGACATCTGGAATCTATCTTCTTCACATCCTTGTCTCAAACTCTGAGCGGGTGATAGCCTAATATGAGGTCTATCTTCGAGAACCACCATGCTCCCTTCAGCTGATCAAAGAGGTCATTAATCCTTGGGAGTGGGTACTTGTTCTTCACGGTCACCTAGTTCAGGTACCGATAGTTGACACAAAGTCTAAAACTCCCATTCACCTTCTTGGAAAATAAAATCAGGGCTTCCTAAGGAGAAACACTGGGATAAATGAATTCCTTTTCCTGTAAGTCCCCTAGTTGTACCCGCATCTCACAAAGCTCCGAAGAAGCCATTAGATATGCTGGTGAAGATATCAATGTTGTCCTGGGGTACAGGTCAATGTAAAATACCACCTATCTGTAAAGAGATAGAACTAAAACATCATCAGGGAATACATCCGCGTACTGGTCCACCACTACAGGATAACTTGGACTCTCCACATCATCCACTCCGAGGGTAAGTCTAGCCAACTAATGAGTGATCAACTACACCCTCCTCTGGGTAAGTCCATCCTGTGCTGCAAAGGCTCCCTTCTTTCCAGTGAAGGTAAACCTAGTTCCATATTTGTAGACACATAGCACTTTGCGCCTAATATAGTCAATATGAGAATGGACTATAGATAACCATTCCATACCCAATATGACGTCATAAGGCCTCGACGGTGCTACTAGAAGATCACATCCAAAGATCTCACCTCCTAGAGTAATATCACACTACTAGCACCAGTGTGTAATTGTCGAATCCTCTCATGTAGGAGTCTCTATCCATAAAGATCGAGCCAACGGCTTCGTCGGAATCTTCGAGCTCCGAACGAGGGAAGTGGAAATAAAAGAATGAATGGGACCTGTGTCTATAAGTGCTGCAGCTAAGGTGGAGTAGACACAGATCGTACCTCGTATCATCTCTAGAGCGCCGTGATAATATCCCTTAGCTTCCTAGAGCTGAGCTCTCCCATGTCCTCCTACTCCCTGTGGATGGGGTGGACCACTTGGTGGTGGTGGCGGTAACATATCGAATTATCGCCCACTGCTAGTTGCACAGCCAGCTCCTCTGCCATGTCCACCTGCTCCTTGCGGACCTCCTTAGTTGAACCTCTATTTCTATCTGGGTGGTCCTTCAACTGTCTGTTGATCATCCATACGCCGGGTCAGACAGTCAATATCCATGTGACCCTGCCCGCCACATGTGTAACACTGCCCACTCCTAGCATGACCGGCTTTGTCTTGGGTTCCCCGCATATCTGAACATAAATCTTGTGGTAGTCCACCTATAGGTATGGTCCTCTTGGACCTCTGCGACATCTGTCAGCTGCCAATTGTAGAATACTCTGCTATGTGATGACTGGTGGTGGGTATCACTATTGGTGACTTCTCAGCAAGGAAACTCTCCACTAAGAGGGCTCTCTCTAACACCCCCGCCTACGTCGGGATGCTAAGAGAAATCATCGAAGCCTTGATCTCTCACCCGATTCCCTTCTTAAATGTTCGGGCCCTAAGGAATGGGTCTCGCACCATATCTGTGGAGTAACGTGAGAGGTTAGTGAACCTTTCTGAGTACTGAGCTACAGTTATGCTTCCCTACTACAAATGATGTATCTCATGTATGTACACTGCGCGAAGAGTCACTGGAACAAACTCTACTTGAAACAGGCTCTCAAAGTCTACCCAGAGAATCATCACCTCATCATGGACCAAAAGCATCAGTCTCCACCATCTGCCTGCTGCTTCCTGTAGAAGGATGGTGGAAAGGATCACCATGAGATCAGCTAGTGGCCCTCCCAGTTGAAAAAATCTCACCACGGCCTTCAGCTAATCCTCAGCCTCCTGTGGGTTCATCTCTCCCCTGAACCTGGGTGGCCTCTGGAACTAGAAATCATGCAACGCACTCAAGCGGCATTCACCCTCTGCTGTTGGGGATGGTGGCATCGGTGGCCCAACGGGTAATGGTACCACTGGTGCCTCCATTGGTGCCTCTACTGAAAGAGGTCCCTACACTGAGGCATCATCGCTCGGTAGGCTATCAGTGCGTACTACTCTTGGAACCCTAGTTGGCTGTCTACGTGGAGGAATCTTGAAAGGAAACATGTGTGTCACGGTCAATAAGTTATACCTGGTGAGCTGACTCAAATAGTTCACAAAGAAGACTCTTCAAAACACACATGCAATCAGTATTTTTGTGCACAGAGTCGGAAATCAGAAGTAAGTGTCCTGGTGTATGGATATATCGGCCGCCACACCAATACTGGGTTCTCTAAACTGATAACCACACTCACTAAACTAAACACTATTTTCGTTAAAAGAAAGATCAAAGTCCTATGTTGTACTGTAGAGTCGACTCCTCTGATACCAATTTGTCACAACCCATCCCCCGGGGCCCGTGTCGGGACTACCCCAAGCCTTCCTTCCATAAGATAGGGGCTGGAAACTAGCACCAAAAGGAGTTTACCCTAAAACCGAGAAGGAATTTTTTATATCCTGTAAACACACACAACTAAGAACACATCAAGATACGAACACAAGTAACTATATAGAAAAAATAGTGCTGAAAGTAGAAGGGGTTGAAATACAAGATCAACAATAAAGGTACAAGTACAAATAAAAATACAATACAACTGAAGAAAAAGAAAGACCACCACGGGGTCATCCTCCAAGGTTCCTACCTAAAGGGTAGGTACAGATCGCCTCCTCATCAGTCCAAATCTGCTCGTCTCCTCTACGTACTGACACGTCATATGGTCCACCTTTGGGAACCGTCTAGTCCTGGTATCCTCAACCTCGATCAGCGTTGTCTGTCATCTGCACCAAACACAATAAGGTGTGGGTATATCCCGTCAAGGGGTGACTATAAAGATACTCAATAGTGACCCTAAGACCCTCAAGGTCTCACAAAATCCATAAAGGATAAACCAAAAAGCATGAAATCAACTTTCAAACCTACTTAGGTATATGCCCATACATATACCTAAGTTATCAAGTATACCCATCTCAATCAAGAGGAAACACATGGTCCAGTCTAAAATACCAAAGCTCAATAGTTCCACAAAGGAAGAAATATCATGAAGGGAAGTACCACACAGGTACGCCACACAGAATAATAACACCAAGATATTACGATGAAGGAAAGTACCACTCAGGTAAGAACTCAGATCACACCAGGTATAACTTAAGTATAGTAGTAGAGATGATTATATTTAACTACTAATCATATTACTTTGTTAATAGGATATTATGCTTCCCCACACAAGATCTCTTGGTGTTGACCCACATAGGATCGCTAAGTGCTAACCCACACAGGATCGCTAGGTGCTGACCCACACAAGATCGCTCGGTGTTAACCCACACAGGATCGCTCGGTGCTGACCCACACAGGATTGCTAGGTGCTTCCCCACACAGGATCTCTAGGTGCTGACCCACAGAGGATTTCTAGGTGTTGACCCACATAGGATCATTAGGTGCTGACCTACACAGGATCGCAATTCATTCGTCACCTCACAGCCAGCTACTGGGTTTTTGCACTAGGCTTGATCGTCTTTGAGAGGGTCTGCTCCCCAAGCCACTGATCGATACTTCAACTACCACGAAGTCCCATGAAGAAGTATCTCAGAGTATGTCCATGTCATAGGGGTCTCAACGCAATAGATGGCACGTCAATCGGACACCCAGTCTGAAAGTTATTAGCCTTTTTGTCCCGAGGGCCCAATTGGATTCGTTCTCGATCCAACACGGCTATATTCCAACTTTACCCAAATCTATAGTGGGGTATACTCAAATGGACCGTCTCTCTCTAAGGTTTCCAACGCCGCAGACAGTTCGTAAAATGGATGGCTGGTGTTTAAGTTATGGCCAAAAGAGCATAAATGGGTCGAAGTGGTTCCGGGTTTGGTCTGACCCAGTTGGCCCAAACTGGCCTGGGACGACCCAGTCTGAGTCAACCCAGCCCGACCCACTGGGTTAGTCCTGGTTCGCACTAGATGATCTAGCCCGCTGGGTCCAGCTTGGCCAGGTGGCGTGGAGGCCGCGGGGCGGTGTGGTGCGGCCACGGGGCAGCGTAGAGACTGCAGGGCGGCGCGACGGGGCCGCGGGGCTGTGGAGCCATTGGGTGGCGCGGTGCGGCCACGTGATGACGATTGTATTGACCAGCCACCCTCATTTTGTTTCCTTCATCAAGTTTGGTCGTGGTTCCATCCGCAGTTCTCGAGTTTCACCTGTTCCAAATGTCGGCACTGGTCGTCATCACCATCTTGAAGAACACACATAACCAAAAGAACGTCAGAGGCGTTGGGCCATGTTTTTTTGGCCTGCACCCTATGTGTTAGAGTGGTAGCAAGCGGGTCAACAAAATCTTGAAAGAATAACGTCAAACCCTAACATCCCATAATGATTATTCTCAACCCCACATAAGAAATCATTCATGGATCAATAAGTTAGAGAGTTGATCTGCATTCTTTATTTTAGAAGTGAAGATCATGGGAATACATAATCATACACAACTAAACCCCTACCTCGTTAGTCTGTAGACATAGATGATGAGGGAAGGACAGTTGTCGATTGAAGATGTCCCACTTTGGAGGATGTCCCGAGGAATAAGTTGATGTTGTGCATCGACATTATTCATTGGAGGATCCTTCTTCATTGGAGAATAATTCTCCAAGTGTCGGGCATCACAGCACTTTACCAGTGCTTCTTCGCTTGGTGAAGTCATCCCAAATCCTCCTCCCAAGCTCCATTTAAATATGAGAGGGAGAAAGGCAAGTAACTATCATGGAATTCATGACGGTTCATTTATAAGAAACCTTCATAAATTCCAATGACGATGTTACTTAATATTTTAAAAGGGTTAATCCTATTAATTTGCATTGGCGTAATTAATTGGGAGGATTCAAAAGAACTTCCCCACATTTAAGAGGGGTTCGGCGGGTCCCCGCCTCTTTAACAACCACATGGGAGGTTTTAGTTCAGGTGGTCCCCACCTTTAAACCATCCACATGGGAGGTTTCAACAAAAATAAAATAAAATAAAAGTTTATTTTATTTTATTTCTATTTCCACGAAAAACCCAAAATCTATCATTCACCTTCAACCTATTGTCATCAAGGTGAATGTCTTCTTAAGATAATAACGGTGATGCGAGTTCAACGGTGTCCTCAAATTTAAATTTCAAGCACCGGTTAAAAAGTTACAAAAACCCGCTCGCACGTTTACTGAATGTACCCGAAAATAAGTTTAGAAATTCATTCCAGGCACACCGGGCCTAAGAATCACGCATCGTCAATTTTCACGGACTCGTAAAATTCCCATATAATAAAAAAAATTACATGGAATTTCCGGGTTTGTAACGCCCTGACCCCAGTTACCTAGAGTTGGTGCATTATTACATAACATTGGCATGATCACAAATGATCAAGTCTCGAAAGACCAATTAGTTTAGTAGCCTTGGAAACACTAGATGCATTCAGAAGTCTTACATTACATGATAAAATGGAAAACTACAACAACATAGTCTCCATAGTCCACACTCATATCCCCTCAGACTATTCCTACAGGTCAGTCATGAAATACATCTTCACATCCTGGGAAAAATAAAACATAGAAAGGGGTGAGATCATATTCTCAGTAAGGATAACAATATAGCGAAAACTTTTATAAGTAATCATAAACATTTAAGTCAATGTATAACTAAAACAAAATCCTTTTAAACTTGAACTTCAGCATAACATGGCAAAAATAAAATGAAATAATGCCATTTAATTATTGACATGGATATTCTACTAGTCGAATAATCACATGAAATATCAATAACCGCTTTCATAATTATGTAATGCATAATTCTAGACTATCATAACCACATAGTCAAGGCCTTGTGATAAGAATACAAATAAGATTTTTTCAAGGCCATGTGCCAAGACACTAGTTTGTCTCATGAGACCTAGTGATGCATCGAGGAGCTATAGCGGGCTCCACCCATCACTTACAAAGTCCAATGAATTCCTCATATGAATAGGTTTAAACATAACATACACATTCGTATTAAAAATAGCATATGAAATGTCAATACTTTCTCTATAAACCATGAATTTTATAAAAATAACACATCCACAGTCAAACATATCACAAAACCTTCAATACAATATGGATGTTTTGTATCATAATAAATCAACTTCAAATAAGCTTAAAATCCATCAAAGGATGTTGACTTAGGTGAAATCAAAACTATTTGAGAGAAATATCTCTTGTTTTGAAATAATTTAAAAGTAACATAATTATAAAAGAAAAAATTTAATTTTAAAATATTCTTATAAGCTTGTAAGGTAAGCTTCGACGATTTTATAACAGCGGAAAATAGCCGCACCCTCTGTATAAGTTAAAAAACATATTCTTACCTTAATTCTGTCGAAAAGGTTAAAAAGGACCTTGTTTGGAAAACGACAAAAATATTCCTTTATAAACATCTTATAAAAAAGTAAAACAAGGGTATAAATTACTTTAACCAATAGTATATAAAATAGTAAGAATGTTTTTAAATACATTTTTAAGAAACATGGATGTGGATGCTAAAGATGTCCCAGTAGATACTTACATAAAAACAACCTCGGATAATAAAGCGATTGTGAAATTAACCCTTACCTTGTACTTTTCCTTGGTAAAGGGTAGGTTAAACTCCTATATAATAGTTAAATCATTGTTATTAAATTATAAAATAATCATATACATAAATATGATATCATATATGATCTATTAATATTGCTTTGTTAATAATATTTTAGTATTATTGTCGTTTTGGGTGTTCACTTACTCGTTTTATTTTATATGTTTTGTTATATAAGTCATGATTGTTATCCATAGGTTGTATCTTATTAATATACAGAATTATATCAAGTCCTTAAACATTATTTTTAATCATCAAATGAAAATTATTCTTGAATGGATACGATGGGGAATTAATCTCATCGCATTCGTAGAGACGGCAGTCCGTACGTACGCACGAGCGACAATATCATTATTTTGATATTAAAATCATATATAATTGGATGTTATATCATATATACAGAATAATAATAATTTTATATTTATTATTTAATTTAATTACACATCATTATCATACCCATCAAAATAATAATGTTTTGAATAACAATTACACCACGAAGTGGAGACGGTAAGTCGTGCGTACGCACGTATGGTGACATGTCATTTAAAGGATGGATAGAATACTGAATATGGTTGTACCATATTTATAATAACATCACAGTATATATAATATATTAGATTTATTATTTTATAAAGGAAATAACAAAGAAAGAAGAAGTGGAAGAAGAAAGGAACTTGAAAGAGGGTGGTGAAAACATTACCTCTTCTTCGGGTTCTTCCTTTTGATTTGATCAAAAAGGCTCCTTAGGTTGGCTTTATGATCAAAATAAGGCCTCTAGGTTGAATTGAGGGAAGTTGAGAGAATATTTGGGCAGGGGTTCGCTGATCCAAAAGGCTTTGAAGGTATTAATTTTAGAGAAGGTGGAGTGCCCTTTTATAAGAGGGGTGAGGGGCACATTAGGAAAAGATAGAAATATTATTTTATAATAAATTCATATTCGGTTTCTAATAGATCCAAAGTATATTATTTAAAGTTTAAGGTGGTTATGGGTTGAAAACCACCCAACCAATAGGTTTTAGGCAGGTTTGGGTCACTATATTAATCTTATATTTTATTTTTAACTCTTAGTTAATTAGTTTCACATTTACCATGTCTCTTTGTATTTTTATATTATATGGTTAATAAACATACTATAAACTTACAAGAGAACCCAAAGTGGTTAATTAATGATACACCTATCATTATCTAAGTCTCTTGGCTGAACCTTAGATTTTTCGGAACTGAATATCAAATAATAATATAATATTTGTTTTAAAATCTCTTTTATGTCAATTTTGACACTATTTGGTAATTTGTTTTTGCTAAATTCATAACAGCATTATTACTTCGAAACTAATTCATTTAGTCAACCCTAACATGTCATAGTAACCTATAAAATTATTTTAATTCATTAAAAGTCTAAAAGTATATTTATTTGGATATTTATAATATCAATTTTTTTAATATTTCGCTAAAAAGGTAATTACTACATCATCATTGTGTCATAAATAAATTAAATTATTTAATGTATAAAAATTATAAATAAAATTCCATTATGTAGGAAATATTTTTTTATTTCTAATTAATATTTATAATCTAATTTATCTTATGTATAACCCTATATTAAGAATGTTTTACTTATTAAACTTTGATTTTAACTCTTTTAACTCTTCTTTGAATTAAATAATAATAAATGTCCTAATCTAATCCAAGTGCACCAAAGAGGTTCATATTTTCTTCCTAAGGTTTTTTTGGGTCTAATTATACATATCCAATAGAATTAGGACATGTGTTAGGGTAATAATAATATAATTTTTACCCTTAATTACCCTATTTACATTTAACAGTGGTAAATAAAAGTAAAAAGTTACTATTCACAAAAATTTATTTTTATCATATTGAACCAAATTTTACTCCTTGATATTAACCGTGTGTCTTGGATTTTAGAAATTCCACTCATAGAAGCGGTAAAATTATGTTTTATGTGAATTTGCAAATTCTCCTAGGAGATGGGTAAAAGACGGTGAAAAGTTCAATAAAATTTTTATATATCTAAAATTATTATAAACTAACTACAATGAATTAGATTGAACTTATATAGGTATTATGTATCTATTTTGACCTAAAAAATTAAATAAAATAAATAATTATTTAAATAAAAAATTAGTTTTAAACTATAACTCAGTGTTTTTCACAATTCATTAAAAATTGTAAGTTTTCTGAAAAATACCAAAATTTCACCCTAGGCTAATTTCTATATTCAGAATCCAAAAATGAAGTCCATTTTGAAATATAAAATTTATAAAATTTCAAAAAGTGGGTATTACTATTCATAATGGCTAGTTTGAGTGGTTGTTATGTGTAAGAACACGAAGTTACGTACAACACATGCTACTATATTATTCAAAGAGAACTGTACCGTGGAAGCTTGGGGTGTTACATTATTCCCTCATTCAAATAATTTTGGCCTCAAAATTTCTAGAATATTACTGTATAAAAATACTCGGTTGGTTCTTCATCATAATTTCCTCGGGTTCCCACGTTGCATCTTTCATCTTATGGTTTCTCCATTGAACTTTTACCAGATGATTCATTCAGTTTCTCAACACTTGTTCTCTGGTATCATGAATCCGGACGGGATCTTCGGAATAAGACAGATCGAGTTCCAGTTCTACTTACTCATAGGTGAGTACATGCATTGGGTCAGGCATGTATTTTCTTAACAGTGATACTTGGAACACATCGTAAACTTTGGAGAGATTTGGTGGAATTACCAAATGATAAGCTATAGCCCCAATTCGTTCTAGAATTTCGAAAGGTTCGATGTACTTGGGAATCAATTTTCCCTTCTTATCAAAACGTATAACTCCCTTCCATGGAGATTCCTTCAAAAAAACATGATCTTCTACCTGAAATTCCAAATCCTTCCTTCGGTTATGGACATAGCTCTTCTTCCTACTTTGAGATGCTTTTGTGTGGTTTTGGATTACCTTCACCTTTTCCATATTTTCCTCCACCAGTTCTGGGCCTACGAGTTTTCTTTCACCAACGTCATCCCAACAGGTTGGTGTGAGACATCTCTTTCTATATAACGCTTCATACGGTGTCATCTGAATACTTGAATGGAAGCTATTATTATAGGAAAATTCTACCAGTGGTAAATATTGATCCCACAGACCCTGAAAGTCAAGTGAGCAAGATCTCAACATTTCTTCTAAGGTTTGAATAGTCCGTTCTGATTGTCCATCAGTTTGGGGGTGGTAGGCAGTGCTCAAACGAAGTTCAGTATCCAGGGCTTTCTGAAGACTTTTCCAGAATATTGAAGTAAAATGGGGATCACGATCAGAAACAATCGATAGTGGTACTCTATTAAGTCTCACAACGTCATTAATATATAGTCTTGCTAGATGTTCAAGTGGTAGATATTCTCTTATAGAAAGAAAATGTGTTGACTTGGTAAGACGATCAACAATGACCCATATTGCATCGTTCCTTCTAGGAGTCTTTGGTTGTCCCATGATAAAGTCCATCGTAATATTATCTCATTTCCAATCAGGTATGGGAAGACGTTTCCTGACTCCTCCAGGTTGTTTCCTTCCATCTATCACATGTTAACAAACCATACATCTTGACACAAAATCAGCAGTCTCCCTCTTCATGTAGTCCCACCAAAAATGTTTCTTCAAATCTCTATACATTTGGGTGCTCCCAGGTTGTATAGAGAAATTGGAACTATGAGCACCGTCCAATAATTCCATTTTTAGATTAGGTATATCGGGAACACAAATCTCTTCCCAAATTTCAAAATTCCATCTTCATACACAAAGTCACTCAATCTCCCATCATTCACAGCTTTAATCTTCTTTAAAATTCTTCATCATTGGTCTGAGAACTCTTTATCCTTTCTAGTAAAGATGGTTTGGCAACCATTTGAAAAATCATTGATGTTTCACCTTCCATGGATACTCTCATATCTATCTTTACTATATCCATGAAAATAGGATCCATTTCAACTCTCATCTTGTTCAAAACTCCATGATTCTTTCTGCTCAAAGCATCTACCACATTATTTTCCTTCCCTGGGTGGTAGTGTATTTTGCAATCATAATCACTGAGTTGTTCAAGCCATCTCTTTTACCTCATGTTGAGTTATTTATGTGAGAAAACATACTTCAAACTCTTGTGATCAGTATATATCTCACATTTTTCACCATAGAGATAATTTCTCCATATCTTCAAAGCAAAGATTACAGCAGCTAACTCATGATCATGAGTAGGATAGTTTTTCTCATGAATTTTCAGCTGTCATGATGCATAGGCAATAACCCTATCATTTTGCATAAGGACACAACCAAGTCCTTTCTTTGAAGCATCACTATAAATAACAGACCCATCATTCCCCGATGGTAGAGTCAATATAGGATCATTGACTAATATTTTCTTCAGTTTTTCAAAACATTCTTGACACTCTTTTTTCCAAATAAATTTAACCCCTTTACGTGTGATCTTCGTTAATGGGTTAGTCAATCAGGAAAAATTCTTGAAAAAATGCCAATAATAACTTACTAAACCAATAAAACTATGTACCTCAGTTATACTCATCGGTGTTGGACATTCTTGGATTGCCTTGGTCTTAGAATTATCAACAGAGATTCCATCCTTAGAGACAATATGGCCAAGAAAAGAAATCTCTTGAAGCCAGAATTCACACTTTCTAATCTTCCCATATAATTCATGTCTTCTCAGAGTCTTCAATATAATACGCAAGTGATTTTCATGATCTTCATAGATTTTGGAGTATACCAAGATATCATCAATAAATACCACTACAAATTCATCAAGATATTCCTTGAAAACATTGTTCATTAGATCCATTAAAACAGAGGGTGCATTAGTCATCCCAAAAGGCATTACTGTAAACTTCTAATACCCGTACTTGGTTTGAAATACTATCTTCGGAATGTCTTCCTTCTTCACACACAACTGATGGTATCCAGATCGAAGTTCAATCTTTGAAAAGTATTGATCTCCATGCAGTTGGTCAAATAAATCATCAATGCGAGGTAGGGAATACTTGTTCTTTATTGTTGTAGCAATGATCTCCTTGTAGTTGATACATAACCTCATAGATCCATCTTTCTTCTTAATAAAAAGGACAGGGGCTCCCCATGGAGAAACACTAGGGTGAATAAATCCCTTATTACTCAATTCCTCTAGTTTTTTCTGTAGTTCCACTAATTCCACAGTGTCCATTCTATAAGGGGTCTTCGATATGGGCCTTGATCCAGGAATTAAATCAATGGAAAACTCAATTTCTCGTTCTGGAGGATTTCTAGGTAAATCTTCCAGAAACAAATCTACATATTCTTTCACAATAGGTAAATCCTCTCTTTGAATATTCCTTTCCTCACCCACAGTTATTTCATTATCTTCCTCCCTAATAATTGAATTTAGTTGAGCTACTGGGGGTGAATCTAGATAAGAATCAAGTGGTGACAATTTTGCTCTAAAGATAAGGTGTTCCTTATCATCACCATAAAAAATCATAACCTCCTTCTTATTACAATAAATCTTCGCAACATGGTCCAAAATCCAATTCATACTGAGGATTATATAAAACTCAATCATAGTTATGACGATGAGATCAGCAGATAAAGAACATTTATATACTCTAATGGGAACAGATTCACAAAACTTTGTTGCAATGATACTTCCCTTAGGGGTTTTGACTGAAAACTCCCTTGTTAAATCAAATTGGAAATATCTAATTTTCTTAGCAAATTGGGAAGATATGAAAGATTGTGATGATCCAGAATCAAATAAAGCATTTGTCAAACTTGAGGAAACCATCAAATTACCTGCCACCACGTCTTTTGGAGCTTCTACCTCAACAGTAGTGATAGCATAAGAATGGCCTTGATCCCTTGGCCTTTTCTTAGGTAAGTTCCCCTAACTCTTAGAACATTCATTTGTATAATATCCCATCTCCCTAAAATTGTATCATTGAACATCGATAGCTTCTTTCTTCCCCTTTCAATCACAATCTTGGTGTCCTTTTTCACCACACTTATAACAGACTCCCATTCCCTTCAAGCAAGTACTAGGGTGTTTCTTCCCACATTTACTGCAGGATGGATATTCAACTTTTCCCTTAATTCCCTTATTTCCATTTTCGAAGTGATCAACAGATCTCTTCTTCTCTTTCTTTCCTTTAAAGTCATAAGACTTAGAGAATTCCTTTTCTGTCATTATAGCACATGAGACTTTATCTTCGTACGATGAGAAGGATTGTGAGACTAATGCTAGATGGAGAAATTGTTTTAACCCATCAAAGAAACAATCGATCTTACTTCTTGGGTTACGTATATAATATGCGGCATGCCTTTCTAACCTTGTAAAGTTAGACTCATACTTTGCAACATTCTCGTCCTCCTTTTTCCTCAGACCCAGAAATTGTCTTTCCATATCTGCTCGATGGTCATGAGGAAAGTATTTTTCTAAGAAAACATCTTTAAACTCCCTCTATTCTATATTTGATACTTCATCATCTTCCTTCATATTTTTAATCAATGACCACCATTGATCAGAATCTCCAGTGAGGTGGTAAACTACCATGACAACTTTTTCCCTTTCACTACTCCCCAAGGCGTGGAATATTTTCTCTAAGGAATTTATCCATTTCTCAGCTACTAGTGTATTTTTAACCCCATTGAATG
The DNA here is from genome assembly GCA_963277665.1 of Viscum album. Classification (NCBI taxonomy): domain Eukaryota; kingdom Viridiplantae; phylum Streptophyta; class Magnoliopsida; order Santalales; family Viscaceae; genus Viscum; species Viscum album. The sequence goes on from OY728146.1 coordinate 1,659,630,442, forward strand.
TTGGTGGTTGTTTCCTCATAAATAAATCTAATATTGATCCTCCACACTTTGGATCAGGGTGCTCTATATGGGTAAGGTTATTATTCATAACCTGAGTGAGTTGTACCAGTATGGTGATTAGCTGATCAGCACCAGTTGCATCACCAGCTCCACTATAATTATCTTGAGCAGGAGGGAAATCCCTATATGGAGCGTGTGCATTGATACAGTTTCCATTCCTTCCACTAGGCACCATTTCTAAACAATGACATTAACTAGATCAGTTTATGAATCAAAATACATAATTCTATACTTGTAAAACACTTAACATAAATTGAACTATTTATGGATATAATCCATAATCATAAAAAAAATTCTCTTTGAGGAAGTATATACTCATAAACCCTTCATAATGGTTTGTAAAGAAAATGGAAATTATCCTAAGCATATCCCTCGGGAGTGCCGTAACCAAGAGTGCTGCAAGGTTCATTGTCGTGCACCCGTTCCCGTTCGAGTCTTGCTCAAAGCGGTGTTTTCAAGTTTTACACCTAGGTACATCTGTGCTAGATCCACCTCTACCTACTTGTATCCAGACAAGGATTTATTGCTCGGAAAACTCACAAAATCTCTACAATACCAAAATTCTAGGAAGTTCTTCTATATTAATACTCAAAGTCCATCTTAGGTCTATGTGATCTAATCAGAGTTTATCTAAATCTAGCTTTCAAGGTTTATACTAAACTTCCTCTAATACCAACTGAAACGCCCCGACCCCAGTTACCCAGAGTCGGTGCATTATTACATAACATTGGCATGATCACAAATGATCATGTCCCAAAAGACCGATTAGTTTAGTAGCGTTGGAAACACTAGATATATTCATATGTCTTACAATACATGATAAAATGGAAAACTACAACAACATAGTCTCCATAGTCCACACTCATATCCCCTCAGACTATTCCTGCAGGTCAGTTATAAAATACTTCTTCACATCCTGGGAAAAATAAAACATAGAAAGGGGTGAGCTCAGATGCTCAGTAAGGATAACAATATAGGGGAAACTTCCATAAGTAAGCATAAACATTTAAGGAAATGTATAACTAAAAAAATCCTTTTAAACTTGAACTTCAGCATAACATGGAAAAAGAAAATTAAATAATGTCATTTACTTATTCACATGGATATTCTACTAGTTGAATAATCACATGCAATATCAATAACCACTTTCATAATGATGGAATGAAAGATACCAGACTATCATAACCACATAGTAAAGGCCTTGTGCCAAGACTACAAATAAGATTTTGTCAAGGCCATGTGCCAAGACACTATTTTGTCTCATGAGACCTACCGATGCATCGAGGAGCTATAGCGGGCTCCACCCATCACTTACTAACTCCAATGCATTCCTCATATGAACATGTTTAAACATAACATAAACATTCATATTAAAACTAGCATACGAAATGTCAATAATTTCTCCACAAACCATGAATGGTATAAAAATAACACATCCACAGTCAAAAATATCATAAAACCTTCAATACAATATGGAAGTTGCGTATCATAATAAATCAACTTCAAATAAGCTTAAAATCCATCAAAGGACGTTGACATAGATGAAATCAAAACTATTTGAGAGAAATCTCTCTTGTTTTGAAATCATTTAAAAGTTACATAATTATAAAAGAAAACATTTAATTTGAAAATATTATTATAAGATTGTAAGGTAAGCTTCGATGTTTTTATAACAGTTGAAAATAGCCACACCCGTCGTAAAAGTTAAAAAAGACATTCTTACCTTAATTCTGTCAAAAATGTTAAAAAGGACCTTGTTTGGAAAACGACAGAAATATTCCTTTATAAACATCTTATAAAAAGTCAAAAAAGGGTATAAATGACTTTAACCCATATTATATAAAATAGTAAGAATTTTTTTAAATACATTTTTAAGAAACATGGATGTGGATTATAAAGATGTCCTAGTAGATACTTACGTAAAAACAACCTCGGATAATAAAGAGATTGTGAAATTAACCCTTACCTTGTACTTTTACTTGGTCAAGGGTAGGTTAACCTCCTTTATAATATTTAGATCATTGTTATTAAATTATACAATAATCATATAAATAAATATGATATCATATATGATCGTTTAATATTGCTTTGTTAATAATATTTTAGTATTATTGTCATTTCGGGTGTTCACTTACTCATTTTCTTTTATATGTTTTGTTACATAAGCCATGTTTTTTATCCATAGGTTGTATCTTATTCATATCCATAATGAAATCAAGTCCTTAAAAATTATTTTTAATCATCAAATGAAAATTATTCTTGAATGGATACGATGGGGAATGAATCTCACCGCGTTCGTGGAGACGGTAGTTCGTACGTACGCACGAGCGAAAATATCATTCTTTTGATATTAAAGTCGTATATAATTGGATGGTATATCATATATATAAAGAATAATTATATTGTTATATTTATTATTTACTTTAATTACACATTATTATCATACCCATCCAAATAATAATGTTTTGAATAACAATTACACCACGACGTAGAGACGGTAAGCCGAACGTACGCACGTATGGTGACATGTCATTCAAAGGATGGATAGAATAATAAATATGGTTGTACCATATTTATACTAACATCAAATTATATAGAATATAATGTATTTATTATTTTATAATGTAAATAACAAATAAATAATAAGTGGAAGAATAAAGGAACTTGAAAGAGGGTGGTGAAAACATTACCTCTTCTTCGGGTTCTTCCTTTTGATTTGATCAAAATGGCTCCTTAGGTTGGATTTATGATAACAATAAGGCATATATGTTGAATTTAGTGAAGTTGAGATAATGGGTAAGTTTTTTCCGAGACAAAAGGCTTTGAAGGTATGAATTTGAGAGAAGAGGGAGTTCCCTTTTATAAGAGGGGTGAGGGGCACCTTAGGAAAAGCAAGAAATATTATTTTATAATAAATTAATATTAGGTTTCTAAGGGCTCCAAAGTGGATTATTTAAATTTTAAGGTGAGGATGGGTCTAAAACAACCCAAAAAATAGGTTTTAGATAGGTTTGGGTCACTATATTAACCTTATCTTTTAGTTTTAACTCTTAGTTAATTAGTTTCACATTTACCATGTCTCTTTGTATTTTTATATTATATGGTTAATAAACTTACTATAAGATTATAATAGAACCCCAATTGGTTAATTAATGATACACCTATCATTATATAAGTATCTTGGCCTATCATTATATTTTTAGGAATTGAATATCAATTAATAATATAATATTGTTTTTAAAAACTATTTTATGTCAATTTTGACACTATTTGGTATTTTGTTTTTTCTAATTTTATAACAGCATTATTACTTCGAACCTAATTCATTTAATCAACCCTAAAATGTCATAGTAACCTATAAAATTTTTTTAATTCATTAAAATTCTCAAATTATATTTATTTGGGTATTTATAATATCAATTATTTTAATATTTCACTAATAAGGTAATTATTGTATCATCATTATGTCATAAATAAATTAGATTATTTAATGTCTAAAAATTATAATTAAAATACCATTATGTAGGAAATATTTTTATATTTCTAATTAATATTTATAATGGAATTTATCTTATGTATAACCCTATATTAAAAATGTTTAAGTTATTAAACTTTGATTTTAACTCTTTTAACTCTTCTTTGAATTAAATAATAATAAATGTCCTAATCTAATCCAAGTGAACCAAAAGGGTTCATATTTTATTCCTAGGGTTTTTTTGGTCGAATTATAATTATCCAATAGAATTAGGACATGTATTAGGGTAATAATAATATCATTTTTACCCTTAATTACCCTATTTACATTTAACTGTGGTAAATAAAAGTAAAAAGTTACTATTCACCAAAAATTATTTTTATCTTATTGAACTAAATTTTACGACTTGATATTAACATTATATCTCAGATTTTCTAAATCCCACTCACAAAATTGGTAGTATTATGTTTTATGTGAATTTGAAAATTCTTCTAAGAGATGGGTAAAAGACGGTGAAAAGTTCAATAAAAATTTTTATATATCTAAAATTATTATAAACTAACTCCAATGAATTACATTGAACTTATATAGGTATTATGTATCTATTTTGACCTAAAATAAATTTAAATAAAATAAATAATTATTTAAATAAAAATGTGGTTTTAAACTATAACTCAGTGCTTTTCACTATTCATCAAAAATTAAAAGTTTTCAGAAAAATACCAAAATTTCATCCTAGGATAATTTCGATATTACGAATCCAAAAATGAAGTCTATTTTCAAAGATAAAATTTATTAAATTTCAAAAGGTGGGTATTACTATTCATAACGGCTAGTTTGAGTGTTTTTGATGTGTAAGAACTCGAAGTTGTGTACAACACACGCTACTGTATTATTCAAAGAAAAGCATACCGTGGAAGCTTGGGGTGTTACAGGGTCTTTACCTACACATTAACCAATTATTTAACTAACCAAAGAAGATAATAATTGATTTTTCTGAGAGCTCTATTGGTATAGACCAAGGAGGAAATAAAGCTCAATTTTCTTTATGTCAGAAATGTGGAAAGAGAAACACCAAATGTAACGCCCCGACCCCAGTTTCCCAGAGTCGGTGCATTATTACATAACATTGGCATGATCACAAGAAAGATCAAGTCTCGAAAGACTGATTAGTTTAGTAGCCTTGGAATAACTAGATACATTAATAAATTTTACATTACATCATAAAATGAAAACTAAAACAATATAGTCTCCATAGTCTACACTCTTATACCCCCATACTATCCCTGCAGGTCATTCATAAATTACTTCTTCACATCCTGGGAAAAATAAAACATAGAAAAGGGCTGATCTCAAATTCCCAGTAAGGATAACAATATATTAGAAACTTTCATAAATAAGAATAAACATTCAAGGAAATGTATAACTAAATCAAAAGCCTTCTAAACTTGAACTTAAACATAGTATGGAAAAAATGAAATGAAATAATGCCATTTACTTATTCACATGGATATTATACTAATCGAATAATCACATGCAATATCAATAACCACTTTCATCATGATGGAATGCATCATGCCAGACTATCATAACCACATATCCAAGGCCTCGTGCCAAGACTACAATAAGATTTTGTCAAGGACTTGTTCCAAGACACTATTTTGTCTCATGAGACCTACCGATGCATCAAGGAGCTATAACGGGCTCCACCCGTCACATATTAAGTCTAATGTATTCCCATATGAAAAGGTTTAAACATAACATAAACATTCTTATTAAAACTAGCATATGAAATGTAAATAATTCATCCATAAACCATGAATGGTATAAAAATAACACATCCATAGTAAAACATATCACAAAACCTTCAATACAATATAGAATCTTTTTATCGAAATAAATCAACTTCAAATAAGCGTAAAATCCATCAAAGGATGTTGACATAGATGAAATCAATACTCTTTTTAGAGAAATATCTATTTTTATTTTGAAATAATTTAAGAGTCATATATTTATAAAATAAAACATTTTATTTGAAAATATTCTTATAATCTTGTAAGGGATGCTTCGACGATTTTACAACTGTAGAAAATAGTTGCACCCGCCGTATAAGTTATCAAAAACATTCTTACCTTAATTATGTCGAAAAGGTTAAAAAGGGCCTTGTTTAGAAAATGATAAAAATATTCCTTTATAAACCACTTATAAAAGTAAACAAGGGTATAAATGACTTTAACCCATATTCTAGTAAATAGTAAAAATGTTTTAGAATAGATTTTTAAGAAACATGGATGTGGATGATAAAGAAGTCCCAGTAGATTATTACACATAAACAACCTCGGATAATGAAGAGATTGCGAAATAAACCCTTATCGGGTACTTTTCCTTGGTTGGGGTAGGTTAAACTCCTGTATAATGGTGAAATAATTGTTATTAAATTATACAAGAATCATATACATTAATATGATATCATATATGATCTTTTAATATTGATTTGTTAATAATATCTTAGTATTATCGTTGTTTTGGGTGTTAACTTACTCATTTTCTTTTATATGTTTTGTTACGTAAGTCGTGTTTGTCATGGATAGGTTGTATCTTAATCATATCCAGAATGATATAAAGTCTTTAGATACTATTATTAATCATCAAATGAGAATTAGACTTTAATGGATACGATGGATAATGAATCTCATCGCGTTCGTGGAGACGGTAGTCCGTACGTACGCACGAGCGACAATATCATTCTTTTTATATTAAAATAATATATAATTGGAAGGTATATCATATATATAGAATCTTTATCATGTTATATTTATTATTTACATGAATTACACATAATTATTATACCCATCCAAATAATAATATATTTAATAACAATTACACCACGACGTGGAGACGGTAAGTCGTACATACGCACGTATGGTGACATGTCATTCAAAGGATGGATAGAATACTGAATATAGTTATACCATATTTATAATAACATAAAAGTATATATAATATACTGGTTTTATTATTTTAGAATGGTAATAACAAAGATAGTAGAAGTGGAAGAAGAAAGGAACTTGAAAAGGGGTGGTGAAATCATTACCTCTTCTTCGGGTTCTTCCTTTTGATTTGATCAAAAGGGCTCCATAGGTTGGATTTCTGACTAAAGGGATTCCTCTAGGATGAATTTAGGGAAGTTGAGAGAGTATTTGGGTAGATTTTGGCCGAGCCAAATGGCTTTTAAGGTGTGAATTAATGAGAAGGGGGAGTTCCCTTTTATAAGAGGGGTGAGGGGCACCTTTGGAAAAGCTAGAAATATTATTTTATAATAAATTCATATTCGGTGTCTAATGGCTCCAAAGTGGATAATTTAAAGTTTAAGGTGGGTATGGGTCGAAAACCAATCAACCAATAGAATTTAGACAGGTTTGGGTCATTATATTAACCTTATCTTTTAGTTTTAACTCTTAGTTAATTAGTTTGACACTTACCATGTCACTTTGTATTTTTATATTATATAGTTAATAAACTTATTATATATCTCCAAAAGACCCCCAAGTGGTCCATTAATGATACACCTATCATGATATATGTCTCTTGTCCGATCCTTAGATTTTTAGGAATTGAATATCAATTAATAATATAATATTTGTTTTAAAAACTCTTTTATGTCAATTTTGACACTATTTGGAAAATTGATTTTTGTGAAAATCATAACAGAATGATTACTTCAAAAAAAGGTTAATTAAATCATTCCTAACATGTCATATTAACCTATAAAATTAGTGTAATTCATAAAAAGTATCAAATTATATTTATTTGGGTATTTATAATATCAATTATTTTAATTTTTCACTATTATGGTAATTACTGCATCATCATTGTGTCATAAATAAATTAAATTATATAATGTCTAAAAATTATAAATAAAATATCATTATGTAGGAAATCATTTTAGATTTCTAATTAATATTTATAATCTAATTTATATTATTTGTAACCTTATATTAAAAATGTTTTAGTAAATATACCTTGATTTTAACTCTTTTAACTCTTCTTTGAATTAAATAATAATAAATGTCCTAATCTAATCCAAGTGGACCTAAATGCTAATATTTTATTCCTAAGGTTGTTTTTGGTCGAGATAAACTTGTCCAATAGAATTAGGACATGTGTTAGGGTAATATTAATATCATTTTTACCCTTAATTACCCTATTTACTTTTAACCGTGGTAAATAAAAGTAAAAAGTTACTATTCACCAAAAATTATTTTCATCTCATTGAACCACATTTTACTCCTTGATATTAACTGTGTCTCTCAGATTTTCGAAATTCCACTCCCAGAAGTGGTAAAATTATGTTTTATGAAAAAATCAGTTTTTTTAACTACCACTTAGTGGTTTCACTATTCATCAAAAAATGAAGTTTTTCAGAAAAATACCAAAATTTCACTCTAGGATAATTTCGATATTCCAAATCCAAAAATGAAGTCCATTTTGAAAAATAAAATTTTTAAATTTCAAAAAGTGGGTATTACTATTCATAACAGCTAGTTTGATTGGGTGTGCTGTGTTAGAACTCGATGTTGTGTACAATACACGCTATTGCATTATTCAAAGAGAAGTGTACCGTAGAAGCTTGGGGTGTTACATTCTCCCCTCCTTAAAATAATTTCATCCTCGAAATTTCTAGAATAATACCGCATGAAAAGACTTGGGTGGTTCTTCATCATAAGTTCCTTGGGTTCCCACGTTGCCTCTTCCATCTTATGGTTTCTCCACAAGACTTCTACCAGATAAGTCGTTCGGTTTCTCAGTACTTGTTCTCTCGTATCAAGAATCCTGACGGGATCTTCGCAATAAGACAGATCGGGTTCCAGTTCTAATTCCTCATAGGTGAGTACATGCATTGAGTTAGGCATGTATTTCCTCAACAGTGATACATGGAACACATCGTGAACTTTGGAGAGACTTGGCAACATTACCAAACAGTAAGCTACAACCCCAATTCAATCTAGAATTTCGAAAGGTCTGATGTACCTGGGACTCAATTTACCTTTTTTACCAAAACGTATGACTCCCTTCCATGGAGATACCTTCAGAAAAACATAATCACTGACTTGAAATCCCAAATCCTTCCTTCGATTATCGTCATGGCTCTTCTGCCTACTTTGAGCTACTTTGATATGGTTTTGGATTACCTTCACTTTTTCCATTGTTTCCTCCACCAGTTCTGGGCTTACAAGTTTTCTTTCACCAAAGTCATCACAACAGGTTGGTGTGCGACATCTCTTTCCGTATAAAACTTCATATGGTCCCATCTGAATACTCGAATGGAAGCTATTGTTATAGGAAAATTCTACCAGAGGTAAATATTGATCCCACATACCCTGAAAGTCAAGTGAGCAGGATCTCAACATGTCTTCTAAAGTTTGAATTGTTCGTTCTGATTGTCCATCTGTTTGAGGGTTGTTGGCAGTGCTCAAATGAAGTTCAGTATCCAAGTATTTAGGAAGAATTTTCTAGAATCTTGAAGTAAAACGAGGATCACGATAATAAACAATCGATAGGGGTACTCCATGAAGTCTCACCACTTCATTAATATATAGTCTTTCTAGACGTTCCAGTGGTAGATCTTCTCTTATAGCAAGAAAATGTGATGACTTGGTAAGACGATCAACAATAAACCATATTGCATCGTTCCTTCTAGGAGTCTTTGGTAGTCCCATGACAAAGTCCATCGTGATATTATCCCATTTCCACTCCGGTATGGGAAGAGGTTGCATGACTCTTCCAGATTGTTGCCTTCCAGCTTTCACTTGTTGACAAACCATACATCTTGACACAAAATCAGCAATCTCCCTCTTCATGTTGTCCCACCAAAAATGTTCCTTCAAGTCTCTATACATTTTGGTACTCCCAGGGTGTATAGAGAAATTGGAACTATGAGCATCATCCAGCAATTCCCTTTTTAGATCAGGTATATCGGGAACACAAAGCCTCTTCCCGAATTTCAAAATTCCATCTTCATACACAAAGTCTCTCAATCTCCCATCATTCACAGCTTTAATCTTCTTTTGAAATTCTTCATCATCGGTCTGAGAACTCTTAATCCTTTCTAGTAAAAATGGTTTGGCAACCATTTGAAAAAGAATTGATGTTTCACCTTCCCTAGTAATTCCCATGTCCATATTCACTAGATCCATGAAAATTGGATCCCTTTCAATTCCCATATTTTTCAAAACTACATGGTCTTTTCTTCTCAAAGCATCTGCCACCATGTTTTCTTTCCCCAGGTGGTAGTGTATTGTACAATCATAATCCTTGAGTAATTCAAGCCATCTTCTTTGCCTCATGTTGAGTTCTTTTTTTGAGAAAATATACTTAAAACTCTTGTGATCAGTATAAATCTCAAATTTTTCACCATAGATGTAGTGCCTCCATATCTTAAAAGAAAAGATCACAGCTGCTAACTCAAGATCATGGGTAGGATAGTTTTGTTCATGAATTTTCAACTGTCGTGATGCATAGGCAATAACCCTATCATTCTACATAAGGACACAACCAAGTCATTTCTTCGATGCATCACTATAAATAACGAACCCATCATTCCCCGATGGTAAAGCCAATATAGGAGCATTGACTAATCTTCTCTTCATTTATTCGAAACATTCTTCACACTCTTTTTTTCAAACAAATTTAACCCCTTTACATGTGAGCTTCATTAATGGGTTAGCCAACCGGGCAAAATTCTGGACGAAACGTCGATAATAACCTGCCAAACCAATAAAACTACGCACCTCAGTTATACTCGTTGGTGCAGGCCATTCTTGGATTGCCTTGGTCTTAGAAGGATCAACAGATATTCCATCTTTAGAGACAATATGGCTAAGAAAATAAATCTCCTGAAGCCATAATTCATACTTTCTAAACTTCCCATATAATTCATATCTTCTCAGAGTCTTTAGGATAATGCGCAAGTGATTTTCATGATCTTCGTAGCTTTTGGAGTATACCAATATATCATCAATAAATACCACCACAAATTCATCGAGATATTCCTTGAAAACTCTATTCATCAGATCCATGATCACAGAGGGTGCATTAGTCAATCCAAAAGGCATTACTGTAAACTCGTAATGCCCATACCTGGTTCGAAATGCTGTCTTCAGAATGTCTTCCTTCTTCACACACAATTGATGGTATCCATATCGAAGGTCAATCTTTGAAAAGTATTGAGCTCCATGTAGTTGGTCAAATAAATCATCAATGTGAGGTAGGGGATACTTTTTCTTTATTGTTATAGCATTGATCTCCCTGTACTCGATACATAACCTCATAGATCCATATTTCTTTTTAACAAAAAGAACAGGGGATCCCCATAGAGAAACACTAGGGAGAATAAATCCCTTATTACTCAATTCCTGTAGTTGTTTCTTTTGTTCAACTAATTCTACAATGGACATTCTATAAGGGGTCTTCAATATAGGCCTTCATCCAGGAATTAAATCAATGGAAAACTCAACTTCTCATTCTGGAGGATGTCCAGGTAAATCTTCCGGAAACACATCTACATATTCTTTCACAATAGGTACATCCTCTATTTGAACATTCCTTTCCTCACCCACTGTAATTTCATCCTCTTCCTCCCCAATAATTGAATTTAGTTGAGCTACTGGGGGTGGATCTAGATAAGAATTATTTGGTGACGATTCTTCTCTAAATATAAGGTGTTCCTTATCATTATCATCAAAAATCGAAACCTCCTTATTCTTACAATAAATATTTGCATCATGGTCTGAAATCCAATCCATACCGAGGATTATATCAAACTCAATCATAGGTATGACGATGAGATCAGTGGATAAAGAACATTTATGTGCTCTAATGGGGGCTGATTCACAAAACATTGTTGCAATGATACTTCCCTTAGGAGTTTTAACTGACAACTCCCTTGTTAAATCAAATTGAAAATATATAATTTTCTTAGAAAACTGGGAAGATATGAAATAATGTGATGATCCAGAATCAAATAATACATTTTCTAAACTTGAGGAAACCATTAAATTGCCTTCCACCACGTCTTTCGGAGATTCTACCTCAGCAGTAGTGATAGCATAAGCTTGTCCTTGATCCCTTGTCCTTTTCTGAGGTAAGTTCCCCTGATGCTTAGGATATTAATTTGCATAATGTCCCATCTCCCTGTAATTGTAGCATTGGACATCGATAGCTTCCTTATTCCCCTTGCAATCACGAGCTTGGTTTCCTTTTTCACCACACTTGTAATAGACTCTCGTTCCTTTTTAAGAAAGTATTGGGGTGTTTCTTCCCACATTTACTACAGGATGGATATTCAACTTTTCCATTATTCCCTTTATTTCCATTCCCAGATTGATCATCAGATCTCTTCTTCTCTTGCTTTTCTTTAAAGTCATATGACTTAGAGAATTATTTCTCTGTCTTGATAGCACATGAGACAATGTCTTCGTACGACGAGAAGGATTGTGAGACTAATTCTCGACAGAGAAATAGTTTTAAACCATCAAAGAAACGATCAATCTTACTTCTTGGGATATGTATATAATCACTAGCATACCTTGCTAACCATGTAAAGTTAGCCTCGTACTTTGTGACATTCTCATCCTCCTTTTATCTCAGACTCAGAAATTGTATATCCATATCTGCTTGATGGTCACGAGGAAAATATTTTTCTAAAAATAGATCTTTGAACTCCCTCCATTCCATATTTGATACTTCATCATCTTCCTTCGTGTTTCGAATCAATGACCACCATTGATCAGCATCTCCAGTGAGGCGGTAAACTGCCATGATAACTTTTTCCCTTTCACTACTTCCCAAAGCCTGAAATATTTTCTCTAAGGAACTTATCCATTGCTCAACTACTAATGGATTTGTACTCCCATTGAACGTTGGTGGTTTTTTCCTTATGAAGTTATCTAACATTGATCCTCCACGCTGTGTATCAGGGTGCTCCATATGGGTAATGTTATTATTCATAACCTGAGTGAGTTGTCCCAGTATGGTGATTAGTTGATCAGCACCAGTTGCATCACCAGCTCCACTATAATTATCTTGAGCAGGAGGGAAATCCCTACATGGAGTGCGTGCATTGATACAGTTTCCATTTTTTCCACTAGGCTCCATTTCTAAACAATGGCATAAACTAGATCAGTTTATGAATCAAAATACATAATTCTATACTTATAAAACACTTAACATAAATTGAACTATTTATGGATATAATCCATAATCATAAAAATGTTTTTCTTTGAGGAAGTATATACTCATAAACCCTTCATAATGATTTATAAAGAAAATGAGATTTATCTTAAGCATATCCCCTAGGAGTGTCGTAACCAAGAGTGCAGTAAGGCCAATTGTCATGCACCAGTTCTCATTCGAGTCTAGATCAAAGCAGTGTTTTCAAGTTTTACTCCTAGGTACATCTATGCCAGAGCCGCGTCTACCTGCTCATATCCAGACAGGGATTTATTTCTCGGAAAACTCAAAAAATCTCTACAATACCAAAATTCTAGGAATTTATTCTATACTAATCCTCAAATTCCATCTTAAATCTATGTGCTATAATCAGATTTTATCTAAATCTAGCTTCCAAGGTTTGTACTAAACTTCCTCTGATACCAACTGTAACGCCCCGACCCTAGTTACCCAGAGTCGGTGCATTATTACATAACATTATAATAATCACAAGAGAGATCAAGTCTCGAAAGACCTATTAGTTTATTAGGCTTGGAATAACTAGATACATTAATAAAGTTTACATTACATCATAAAATGAAAACTACAACAATATAGTCTCCATAGTCTACACTCTTATCCCATCATACTATCCCTGCAGGTCATTTATAAATTACTTCTTCACATCCTGGGAAAAATAAAACATAGAAAAGGGGTGAGCTCAAATGCCCAGTAAGGATAACAATTTAGCGGAAACTTTCCTAAATAAGAATAAACATTCAAGGCAATGTATAACTAAAACAAAATCCTTTTAAACTTTAACTTCAAAATAGTATGGAAAAAATAAAATGAAATAATTCCATTTACTTATTCACATTTATATTCTACTAATCTAATAATCACATACAATATCAATAACCACTTTCATAATGATGGAATGCATAATGCCAGACTATCATAACCACATAGCAAAGGCCTCGTGCCAAGACTACAATAAGATTTTGTCAAGCCCTTATTCCAAGACACTAGTTTGTCTCACGAGACCTACCGATTCATCGAGGAGCTATAGTGGGCTCCACCTGTCACATGTTAAGTCCAATGCATTCCTATATGAAAAGGTTTAAACATAACATAAACATTCGTAATAAAAATAGCATACGAAATGTAAATACTTCATCCTTAAACCATGAATGGTATAAAAATAACACATCCACAGTCAAACATATCACAAAACCTTCAATACAATATAGAAGTTTTGTATCATAATAAATCAACTTCAAATAAGCGTAAAATCCATCAAAGGATGTTGACATAGATGAAATCAAAACTCTTTTTAGAGAATATATATCTTTTTATTTTGAAATCATTTAAGAGTCATATATTTATAAAATAAAAAATTTTCTTTGAAAATATTTTTATAAGCTTGTAAGGGAAGCTTCAACGATTTTACAGTGGCGTAAAATAGCCGCACCCACCGTATAAGTTAAAAAAACATTCTTACCTTAATTCTGTCGAAAAGGTTAAAAAGGACCTTGTTTGAAAAATGAAGGAAATATTCCATTATAAACTACTTATAAAATTCAACAAAGGTATAAATGACTTTAACCCATATTATATTAAATAGTAAAAATGTTTTGAAACACATTTTTAAGAAACATGGATGTGGATGATAAACAAGTCCCAGTAGATTATTACGTAAAAACAACCTCGGATAATGAAGAGATTGCAAAATAAACCCTTACCTTGTAATTTTCCTTGGTTGGGGTAGGTTAAACTTCTGTATAATGGTGAAATAATTGTTATTAAATTATACAAGAATCATATACATTAATATGATATCATATATGATCTTTTAACATTGATTCGTTAATAATATCTTAGTATTATCGTTGTTTTGGGTGTTAACTTACTCGTTTTCTTTTATATGTTTTGTTATGTAAGCTGTGTTTTTCATGGATAGGTTGTATCTTAATCATATACATAATGATATTAAGTCCTTATATACTATTATTAATCATCAAATGATAATTATACTTGGATGGATACGATGGAGAATGAATCTCATCGCGTTCGTGGAGACGGTAGTTCGTACGTACGCACGAGCGCCAATATCATTCTTTTGATATTAAAATAATATATAATTGGAAGGTATATCATATATACAGAATCATTATCATGTTATATTTATTATTTACATGAATTACACATCATTATTATACCCATCCAAATAATAATATATTGAATAACAATTACACCACGACGTGGAGACGGTAAGCCGTACGTACGCACGTATGGTGACATGTCATTCAAAGGATGGATAGAATAGTGAATATGGTTGTACCATATTTATAATAACATAAAATTATATATAATATACTAGAGTTATTATTTTATAATGGTAATAACAAAGATAGAAGAAGTGGAAGAAGAAAGGAACTTGAAAAGGGGTGGTGAAATCATTACCTCTTCTTCGGGTTCTTCCTTTTTATTTGATCAAAAGGGCTCCTTAGGTTGGCTTTCTGACTAAAAGAATGCCTCTGGGATGAAGTTAGGGAAGTTTAGAGAGTATTTGGTCAGATTTTGGCCGATCCAAATGGATTTGAAGGTGTGAATTAATGAGAAGGGGGAGTGCCCTTTTATAAGAGGGGTGAGGCCACCTTTGGAAAAGCTAGAAATATTATTTTATAATAAATTCATATTCGGTTTCTAATGGCTCCAAAGTGGATTATTTAAAGTTTAAGGTGGGTATGGGTCTAAAACCACTCAACCAAGACCATTTAGACAGGTTTGGGTCATTATATTAACCTTATCTTTTAGTTTTAACTCTTAGTTAATTAGTTTGACACTTACCATGTCACTTTGTATTTTTATATTATATAGTTAATAAACTTACTATATACCTACAAGCGACCCACAAGTGGTCCATTAATGATACACCTATCATGATATAAGTCTCTTGGCCGAACCTTAGATTTATAGGAATTGAATATAAATTAATAATATAATATTTGTTTTAAAAACTCTTTTATGTCAATTTTGACACTATTTGGAAAATTGATTTTTGTGAAAATCATAACAGAATTATTACTTCAAAAATCATTCCTAACATGTCATATTGACATATAAAATTAGTGTAATTCATAAAAAGTCTCAAATAATATTAATTTGGGTATTTATAATATCAATTATTTTAATTTTTCACTATTATGGTAATTACTGCATCATCATTGTGTCATAAATAAATTAAATTTTTTAATGTCTAAAAATTATAAATAAAATATCATTATGTAGTAAATATTTTTATATTTCTAATGAATATTTATAATAGAATTTAACTTATGTGTAACCCTATATTAAAAATGTTTTAGTAAATAAACCTTGATTTTAACTCTTTCAACTCTTCTTTGAATTAAATAATAATAAATGCCCTAATCTAATCCAAGTGGACCTAAATGATAATATTTTATTCCTAAGGTTGT
Organism: Viscum album; assembly: GCA_963277665.1. Classification (NCBI taxonomy): domain Eukaryota; kingdom Viridiplantae; phylum Streptophyta; class Magnoliopsida; order Santalales; family Viscaceae; genus Viscum; species Viscum album. Next base: position 1,659,646,666 of record OY728146.1, read on the forward strand.
TTTTGATCGAAATACACTTGTCCAATAGAATTAGTACACGTGTTAGGGTAATATTAATATCATTTTTACCCTTAATTACCCTATTTACTTTTAATCGTGGTAAATAAAAGTAAAAAGGTACTATTCACCAAAAATTATTTTCATCTCATTGAACCACATTTTACTCCTTGATATTAACCGCGTCTCTCGGATTTTCGAAATTCCACTCACAAAAGCGGTAAAATTATGTTTTATGAAAAATTCATTTTTTTTAACTTCCACTTAGTGGTTTCACTATTCATCAAAAAATGAAGTTTTTCAGAAAAATACCAAAAATTCACTCTAGGCTAATTTCGATATTCTGAATCCAAAAATTAAGTCCATTTTGAAAAATAAAATTTATAAATTTCAAAAAGTGGGTATTACTATTCATAACGGCTAGTTTGATTGGTTGTGGTGTGTTAGAACTCGATGTTGCGTACAACACACGCTATTGCATTATTCAAAGAGAAGTGTACCGTAGAAGCTTGGGGTGTTACACTAAATAATTCCCAAATAAATGGGAAAATGTTTTATTCAAGGAAAATAAGGGAATATATCAATGAATTTTATAGGAAAAATTAAGTGTACAATGGTGGGATATAAAGTTCATCACAAGGTACCATTTATAGTTAAATGTATTATGTGTGGGGAATATGGGTATTATCCAATACAATTCCTTAATGCAAGGGTTAAATCCTAGTATGAGGAAGTAATTAAGCTATAAAAATCATTTAAGTGTAAGGATTTAAGTGTTTATATATTTGGATATAAGAATTATGTATTATAATTGTTATATCAATGATATTCTAGATATAATAATCATCAAACTTATATGAATTTTTTCATAAAAGTGCTTCGTTAAGGATTTGAAAGCAAATGTTGAACGTAACTGGTTTCCAAGAAAAGTGATTTAGTGGTATAGTTATAAATTTTATTTAGGATAAAGAGATGATTGACATTGATGAATTAAATTGGATAGTGTTGGTGACATTTAAATTTGTTACTAATATGATGAAAATTTGATTTAGTTCATCTTTGTAGAATCTTATTAAATTTTAATTTGAATGGAAATAGTCTTTTATTTTATTTGAGGAATAAGGATTGTGTTAATTTTTAGAATCATATAGGTTTTCATGTGGGGTTAAATTAAGATTTATGGATGACATCATGGGTTTATAAGGTGAAGGTTTTCATAGTTGAAAGGAATATATACCCATTTTAGGTTTTAAGTTATGGGTTTTTTAGGTGATTTGAAACTTTTACTATGTTTTAGTAATAATACACTATTAAGGTTTAAATAACCCTTTTGGTTGGTATAGTGTTTGATGTCAAGTTTATTATGGTATATTATATAGTGGTATATAGATAATATTTATGGGTGATTCATTGAAAATGTGATATTTTCATTGATATTTATGTTTATACAAAGGATTACCTTTTAGGTTAGTATTTAAATTGTATTCATGATATTTTTTTCTGAATTTCACTAATTATACGATTATATAGTTATTTATGACATTTTTTCTGGTTATTTATTAGGTTTAGGTACATATAACTTTTAGGTTTAACAAGTTGTTTAACGTGAAATATTATTAGGTAGGAATCTAAATAAATTTTTAGATATGTATGTTAAAAGGTATTAGATAACATTTGAGGTTAAAACATTCTTTAATTTTGAGGCTATTTATATTAATTGAGATGTTGGTTTATTTATTTTTCAAATGATCTAAGATGAATATTTGGTGTTATCTAGGAAATTTTTATGTAAAATGAATTATTTATTCATGTGAAGGTTTATAAATTTTGGTTATTATCTTACCTTGCGTTAACCATTTCAGTTTTGGTTAATATTTAAATGCATGAGGAATTGTTGGTTATTATTTTTTGGATTCTATGATTCCTTATATGATGATTTTAGTTCTTCATTCATAAAAAAATCATCTTGAATACTCATCATTTGGAGAAAAAATATTTTTGTGGTGGATACTGATTAATGGGTGAAATTATAATTATCACATGAGTATATTTAATTATATATGGTAAAGAACCTTCAAATCTAGGAAAATTATATTTAAAAAAATATCCTATTACATTCATACCAAAGAATCAGTGGACGTTTTCACACCTTATTGATTTATGGTTTTACGGTGATTAACTTTATCATGATCATTCAATTTATTGTGATCAATTATCTCTGTCAGTACCCAAAATTATTTGGATGTTTATTTTTTCATCCATGTCTACATATTCAATTCCCACTAATGTTCTATGATTTGGAAAAAAAAATTATGTGTTATTCCACATGAATGTCGTATTTTTCTTTCCCTCTTTTAAACGGAGGTTTTATTAACCATTTTTTTGATGTAGGTTTTCAACAAGGGTATTTCAAAATCTAAAACCCCTGATTTGGGATAACAAGTTAAAATTGAAACTGTTAAATTTATTAAAGGGGTTATATTATTAAACCCTAGTGTTTTAAAAGAATAGTATATTTGATTTCATATGCAACACGCACCACAAAACTTAAACGAACCATGAAATATTATAATTTAAATAAAATTTATTTAACCAAGACATTAAATTGGTGGGTAAGAGTAGGATTAACCACATTACAAAATATATATATATATATATAACCTAACCAATAAATTTTTTTTATTAATTCTTAGGAAGTAATCACCCAATTTTTAGTAAAGACGTTTTATTCTTCAATATACATTTTCATCAAAAATGGTTTTTATTTCTTTTTGTGAGAAACTATTATAATTAAATTCTCAAACATTTAGAAATGTTATTTGATAAAAAGGATATAATTTTTTAATCATCATTTAAAAAATATCTTAGATTTATTTTTTTGGGATTTTTCTGAAAATATTGATTTTCTAAGGAATAGTGAAAAATAAAGATTTTTATAGAAAATTATATTTTTGTTTTAATAATTTAAAAACCTCCATTTAGTTTTAAAATGGTTTCAATATAAAATCATTTTTATTATATTATTAATAATATAAATAAGTTAATTGGAATCAATTTTATGGTTTAATGTTTTATAAAAACATTTTTATACTTAAATTGTATTTTTCCAAAAAAAAATGTTTTCTTTTGTGTTTTTATTTTTATCATAAATTAATTTCTTACACTTATATAGATTAAATCATGAGAAATGGATATTGTATTTGGAATTATGAGGTTTTAATTTTTAAAACATGATGTTTTTAATTTTTCATTATGAATAGTAACCATAGTAAATATGTACCTCATTAGTTGTGGTAAAACGGGTAAAATATGGTTAAAACCAAGATATAAGGTCTCAAAATCAACCCAAAACATACCTTTATTCTATTTTTTGGGTGAATTTTTGACAATTACATCCAATTATAAAATTTATGTTCAATTGTTTCAACACCCTAATATTTTAAAAGAACATAATGTTTGATATCCTATACAGCATACAACACTGAGCTCAAATGAACTACAAAATACGTTTATTTAAATATGATGGTTATAACCTAGCCGTTGAATTGGTGGGAAGGAATATTATTAAAAAAAATTAAATATATATAAATTACCTAATATATAATTTTTTTGTTTAATTATTAGTAAATAAGCACTCACATTTTAGTAAAGTCATTTTATTCTTTAGAAATATGTTTTCTTTAAAAATGGTTTTTATTGTTTTTTGTGAGTGAACATTATAATTAATTTATATAAATTTTATAAATTTTATTAGATAAAAAGTATATAATTTATTAAATAATAATTTGAAAATTACATTAGTGTTTATTTTTTATATTTCTATAGAAACATTGATTTTCCAGTGAATAGGGAAAACTACAGATTTTTACGGAAAATTGTACTTTTGTTTCAAGAATTTATAAATTTTTATTTTATTTTAAAACAGATTAAAATTAAAATTGGTTATATTATATTTTTAATAGTAAAATTTATTTTATTTGAATCAATTTTATGTTTGAATTTGGAATAACAACATTTTATACCTCAAAAGAAATTTTCTTCAATAAACTTTTTTTCATTGCATTTTGTGTTTCTATATTAAATCAATTCATGATACTTCTAGATATTGGATCTAAAAAAATGTATAAAATATTTTTAATTATGACGTTCAAATTGGTTAAATAGTTCCCTTTTATATTTTTTCATCATGAATAGTAATCATGGTAAATAGTCGCCACCTCGGTAAGGGTGAAATAAGTAAAATATGGTCAAAACCATGACATATGGTCTCAAAATCAACCAAAAACATTCCTTTATCCAATTATATGGATTTATTTAATCCATTTAAAAAATATTTAATATATGACCACTTTGTTCCATATTTATTTGATTATGACTATTATACTAAATTAAGAAAATACTAAATATAAATTATCACTCTCTTGACTTTAATATCTATAAATTTTTATGTAAGGAAAAAAAATGATAAGTTCATATATAAATATTTATTTTTAGTATAATTTTTTTATCATAGTAATTTATTTCTAATTTTTAGTGATTTAATAATTACCATAAATGTTTACGCAATGCCAACACGGTATTTATTCTATTAATAAAAAAATAAAACAAATGATTTTAAAAAAATTAAAAGTAATAAAATATGGATGAATTATTGACTTAAATTTTTTTGTATAATTAAAAAATGTTATTATTATTTTAAAATTTTATATGCTAATTCCATATTTTTATTTATGTTTTTTAAGTCAAATTAAATTAATAGGGTCAAAAAATGGCATTGATGATATTTTATGAACATAATATTTCATTAAATTATTCAAATTTTATAAAAATATTGAATGAGCATAAGTTATATAATATAAGGACAAAATTTTCTTATATTTTAAATTCATTATTGTGGATAAGGTTAAAATTTATTAACCAAGGGGTTAATCCAAAAGATAAGGATTGAAATGATATCTAAACCATTAAAAATTTTATTTTATGGTTATATTAAGACTAAATAGCCCTTATATTTTAATACATGACATTTTGGAACCATTTTACATGAGTTATGCATATATTATATTATATTATTTCATTAATTTCCTAAAGATCCCCTCCCATCCCTTATAAAAGGTCACCCCTATTCTCTTTTATTTTCACTTTTTTATCCATTTATCTCAACCTAAACCTAACCATTTATATTATTAAATTACCTATCCACTAATTATTGGAGGTTTTATTCTTAAAATACCATTATAGGGGTTCTTAAGAAGGAATATAAAGGAAGTCTACCGAGGAAGAGGTAATCCTCTTTACTGACTCTTTCAAATTTCTTTCTTGGTCTACTTACTCTAAATTTATTGTACCCATAATAAAATAATAAACCTGTTAAAATAAATATAATTAAATTTTATTATTATTATTTTATAACCATTTTCAATCTCTTTTCTATACTATGAAAATAAAAAACATCGTTCGTGCGTATGTACGGTTTATTGTCTCACATAACAGTGTAATTCGTCATTTATTAATACTTTACTTAGATTATTATAATAATCTAAATAATGAATATATATTATATTAATGGCATAATTATTCTTCTATAATTATTATATCATATATATCTTCTTACCTTTTAGTACTACGGAAAATGATAATGTTTCTCTTGTGCACGTATGGACTACCACATCCACAAAGTGATGTGATCTATTTTTCATTAATACAGTACATGGATAGTAATAAGGATAGATTTAATAAATATATTTTATATGTATATATTATAATAATGATACTATAAATGTGTATTATTATTTACCTTTCTTTTTTTCTATCCATTAAAAATTTAAAACATTGTCCATGCATACGTACGACCTACCGTCTCAATGAACAGTGTAATTCATTTTTGTATGTCTACCTTTTGAGAATAATTATATATATATAATGAATATATATTATATTTATATTATGATCATAATTTTAGAGATTATATAATCATGATCAATGTAAAAGGACCATAATTTTTTATCTAAAACTTACATAAAAATGAGACTATTAACACCTAGAAACGATGATTTTAATAAGAAATTGTTATTAAATTCCTATTGAAATATTATAAGTAGATCATATATGATATTATATATATGAAAATTATTATTTTATATAATTATAAAAAAATTAAATTTATTTCACAGGATGTTAAAATCATTGATGAAGCAAGTCAAACCAGGGGTAAGGGTTTCTCATCTCACTTTTGTTTCCATGAGACATATGTCATATTCACCACTAGTTTTTTTAGGTGGTGTATATACTGGCTATTTGATGTAATATATCCTGATTAAATTTATATACATGTTATTTAATGTTTCATTAGAATTTAGTTCTTTCATGTGTTTTATGATTCAAGAGTTACCAATGTGGTAATGTTTTATTTCACAATCTCAGCATTATTCAGGATTGTATATTTTCTATTACTTTTCATGAGAATTATTTGATATTTATATATTAACCCCCATATTTGTTTTTTATTCTATGGTAATTTCTAAAAATTATGAGTTTTTATTTCATTTTCCTCTTTTAATTACTCAATATAAAAAATGAATGTCTTTAAGGAAAAATCAAATTTGTTTTCAATTCAGTTTGGAATATTTTTCTTTCATGTCTATATTTTTATTAAAATGTTTAAATAATGTTTTTACTACTATACTATGATTTTTAAATGTTATTTTTTCCATGTTCGAAATTCTATAAAAAAATTATAGGAATATTCTAATGGTTTTCAGATAAATGTACATTTTGACTTTTTACCAAAAATTTGAAACAAATAATTGTTTTTATATACACATCATGAAAACAATTTACCATAATCATGACCATTAAATACATTGATTATTACTTTACAAGTTATCAATATTATTTTTACTGAAAATATTTTCCTGAATATTTTTGAAATTTTTAGATTTTGAGTAAGTGATTTCAAAAGAAAAGGATTATTTTCCTCAAGAAACATTCTAGTGGTCCTTTTAAAGTATTTTTTCTATGTAAAAAATATTTGGTGAATATTATTATTTAATTTAGATATAATATTTTTATATCATTATAAAAATTACTCTGGATTTCTTATGATTATGTTATATTTATTTATTAGGTAAAACATTAATATTTCATATGCTAGTTTTTCGATATAAATGTTTACATTTATTATGATTAACCTATTTCATATAATGAATGCATTAGACATAGTCATTGATGAGTGGGGCCTGTTATATCCCCTAGATACATTGGTAGGTCTCATTATACCTACTAGTTTGGGTATTTTCCCAAGGTTATACCCACTTATGTAAGATATCTTGGTATAAAGACTTGATGGTGAGTTTAATATGTCTATCATTATGAATTCCATCATTATGAAATTAGTTATAGTTGTCCATGTGATTATTTTAATAGTTATTATATCCATGGATAAGTATCAATCACATGTGATTATTTATATGGAATTATTTTATCATCATTTATTCCTACCATGATATTCTTTGTTCTCAAGTTATTGAGTAAATGGCATGTTTTTTCAGTTATTTACCTTTACATATTGATTTTCCATACTTATTCTATAAAAGATTCCACTATACACATTCCTTTATTGATCATATGATATCACCACTTTCTTATGTTTTTTCCCAAGATACCAAGAAGGTATCTATTAATGAAATTAAGGATTTACTATAATAAATAACAAATTTATCATAGGAATTGTTGTATGATATTTCATATTTTCAAATAGAATATGAGAATAATGTATATATATAGTGTTATAGGACTAAAAAACTATTCAATCCTTTAGGATATGATTCCTTTTATTTTCTGTCAATGTTATAAAATAACCACCAAATCTGGGCTACTGGAGTCGGTATGCTTATAGTTGGTATCATATAAAGTTTAGTATAAACATTGGGAATTAGATTTAGAAAAACATATATTAGGGAACATAACCCAATAAATTAATTTTAATATAGTATTAAGTGTATTATAACATCCTAATGTTTTGATAAGGTATATATTAAGAGGTTTTCCTAGTAATTCATCTCTATTTATATACTATAAGTGGATTTGGTTTTCACACATAGGCGACTAGGGGTAATAGTCCCAAATAGAGTTGGTTGAATATATCTCATCCATAATTGTTTTTCACGGTGATTGTACCCTTACTATACACCTAGTTTGACACTCCCAATAGATATTATGTGATTAATTCAAATTTTATTCACAAATAATTATGAAGGATTTGAATAGATGATGAACATGTATGACCTTGGTTAAAACTAAAGTAAATTATATTTAAAATAATATGTCATGATTTATACTTCCTATAAATTATTTTCATGATTATGTGTTTTCCCACAATAATTATTATTTTTCATACTAATATTTTTTATTTTAGTTAGTGGCTAGAACCAAAAAGAATCATGTTGACAGTAAATATGATTTATTAATAGAAATCTAATTTGATGATGACTAAAGTGAAATATATTATTATTATTCCTAATCAGTTATCATAATACATGATTAACAACATACACCTTAACCAACTCGTAGAGTCACCAAATAAGAGAAGAATAAAGTTTTCTGAGATCTTGGGTGGCGAAGACCATGGAGGATTATAATGACTCGGATTTTTCTATGATTTTTTTATAAATTAATTGGGAAAATTTAGAGACTATGCATTAAGACAGCATGGAATTTCAAGGCCTGGTGTGCTTGGAATAAATCTTTGAATAACGTCCAGTTTTTAATCAAAAACGCTTGAGCTACTAACATTAAACTTTAATAACATATAAAAAGTTTCCCGGATCGAATTTCGGAGGGTACCATTGTGTTCAGAATAGTGACTTTACCTTAGGTGGGGCCTAACTCTTTCTATCACAGTTTGGGGGTAAATCTTAATTCTCAAACGTTTTAAATAAAAATAAATTAAACTTAAAGAATTTTATTTTATTTCTTTTTGAATGTCTCACAGCAACGCTGTGATGCAATGATGAGTCGTCACTTTTTCATTCATAAATTAAATAGAATGGTGATATTGAAATTCTGAAACATTATTTCTCTATTTAATGGATTAATAGGGATACAAGTTTAGATTCATACCCCTGGAGAAAAATTCCCTAGAAGACTCTGAAGAGGGAAGTTGTTGGTGTAACACCCGGATGTTTTTATGAAATATTTTCTTTAAATAATTTTTTTCCTTCAGTAGCTTTCTTTGCATGAAATAATAATTTTAAATGAACCACAATACGCCCTTAATAAAAAATTACCATTATATCCTAGCCATTAGTTTAGCAAGAATAATTATAACTAACTTATGAAAATGCATTATGAATTCATGGGTTATTAATTATTATAAAAAATATAAATCAAATTAGATATTTTTATTTTTTTAGTAAATTACATTTGGTAATGAAATTAATGAGATATATGTGTTATATACTTAATAAAATATTTTTTATATTCATCTAATGTATTTTTTAGTCATAGGGTATGAATAATATATTATTTTATTTATAAGAACCTAGTTTTTTAAGGTTAATTTTACACCTTTGAATTGAAAACCAATTTTAAATTAAGATTTTGGCATATTCATAATTTCTATATGAAAACATAAACATTTTATTTTGAATCAGGATATAAAAATTTACTTTGGAAAATTTTTTAATAGTTTTCTGATAACTTTCATGTTTTGATGAATATTAAAAATACGCTAACTTTTAATTAAAAACAACATTTTTTATTGAGATAATTTATATAGTTAAATTATAATATTTAATGTTTTGATAGTATAAATATAATATATTTTTATCATTTAATATAATTTTTGTCATTATCATTAATTTTACATTGAATTCATTGGTAAAAACATTTCAATCTTTTGCAATGTTTTAACTTTTAAAACTCATTTTCTCATTACCACAACGGAAATAATTTTAAATTAATTACTGTAACTTCAATGTTTTGAATTTGGAAAAATGGATTCCAAAATTGGAATCATAAGGTACAAATTATTTGAATAGGTACCTTTTATTTTTGGACATTATGAATAGTAACTTCAGTAATTATTCTATTTACCATGGTTAAAGGGTAAAACTGGTAAATAAGGGTAAAAAAATAATAATTTAATAATATAAAACTAACCAAAAACATTTCATAATCCTATTAGTTGAGATATTTCCATCCATGGGAACCCTTGGGTTAATTTTTGTACCCCCTAGAATCACTTGGATATGAAAATGACATTTCATAAGAATTTATTTAAAGTAAAGATAATTATAACCTAAACATATATCTTTTCTTAAATCTATTTTAATATAGGGTTATATAACTGATATTTATGTTTATAAATATTAATTATAAATATAAAATTATTTCCTACTTCATGTTATTTTATTTATAATTTTTTGAGATTATATAAATAGTGTTATTTATGACACAAATATGATGTAGTGACTACATCATCACTGAAAGATTCAAATAAATGAATTTATAAATATTAAAACAAATATAATTTGGTTATTTTGATGTCATACATAAATTTTATGTATTACATTTACATATTAAATTTGTTTTAATGCCTTATTTTTAAACCAATAGAGTTTTAAAAAAATTTAAAAAGTCAAGTTTGAATAGTATCCAAAATTGACACAATTCATAACATAAAACATAAAATAGTTTATTAAATGATATTAAATTTCTAAAAATTAAATATTCATAAAATGGTTAATAAAAGTCCAAATATTTCATAAATAACTTTTTTGGGGTTGTTTGACATGATATGGTAATTACACTAACCCACAAGGTGTAAATAACATGTTATCATAGTAAGATTAAAAAGGGTAAAATAAGGGTTAAACAAAAAAGATAAAGATACAAATATATTCAAAACTTGTCTAAAAATTATTGGATGATAGGTAATTGAACCAAAATCAAATTATATTCTAATTAAATAAGTTTTTTATAATTTTTATTTGAAATTGAAATTATAATAAATTAATATTTTCGAAGAGTTTCCTAAAGTGCCCATATCCTCTCTTATAAAAGGGAACCTCCTCCCTCTCTCCTTCACTCTATTTTGATCCTTCAAGATCGTCCAACCCCTAAAAATTTCTCTTCTCACATTCCCTAGTAACATTATAGATGTTCTGGTCTTCTCAAAAGACCAAATCTAGTTCCCTAAGAGAAAATTTAAAAGAGGCACGTTGAGAAAGTGGTAATCTCTTCTACCGATTCATTCAAATTTATTTCTTATTCTAATTAATCTTCTTTAGTTGTTTCATTATATATTAATAACATTACTATAAATAATATATTTATATGTTATTATAAATATTAAACAACCCTACTTCCCCTTCTATCCATCCTATGAAAAACAAAATCACTGCGTGTGCGTGCATGCATACAGCTTACCGTCTCCACGCTGTGGTGTAATCGGTTTTTCTCCACCACCATACTTGGATGAGTATAATTGTGGAAATAATAACTATAAATTATTATTAAAACATGATAATAATTATGATATACTATACACAATCCACTTCAATACCATTCAACAATTATGGGAATGATATCGTTGCTCGTGTGTACGTACGCCTTACCGTCTCTACAGTGCAATGTGATTCATTCTACATAATCTTCATTAAACCATGATTATATAAATGAATTGAATAAATAAATATGATATATATCATACTAATACCATTATTTAAATTATATAACTATAACCTAAAAAAAGATGAATAATAACTTATATGAAAAAACATACATAAGAACATAAAGCAGTTAATACCCGAATAACGAGTAACAATAAAATGTTACAAACAAACGGATTGAAAATATGATCATAAAGGTTATCATAAAAATGATTATGAATCTATGATAAATCAGTAACCTTATTTAAATCATTATACAGGAGGTTGGCATACATATGAAGCATATCGGACTTAAGGTAAGGGATAATTTTTCAAATCTCATTTTTATATGAGATTGCTTATACATAAGTATTTATTGGGGTTATATTTATCATCCAAGTCCATGTTTTCTAAAAATGTTTTTATAAAATGTTTACTATTCTTACATGTATTTTTAAACTCATTTTTAATTATTTTTTACTTTTACTACATGGTATGGAAGGAATATTTCTTTTGTTTACCATACAAGGTACTTTTTTGACTTTTCCGACAAAAGTACAAGGAGAATGTTTTTGTTTAACTTATACGGAATGAATGGATTTTTATAGTTTCATGATGCCTTATTTTCATGAAGCTTCCTCTAAATTATTTCATATTTATTTTCAACTAAATTATTTTCTTTTAAAATTTCAAGGCATTTTGAGAAAAAAACATTTTTGAAGAAGAAAGGATATTTTTCTCAAGAACTAAGTTCAAGTGTTATATCAAAATTATTTTATATTTAAGATGACATGGGGTTATGTTTCTATCCTTATTATTAATTTTATTTGATTGTGTTTGTGACGGAATTATTTTTCTATGAATTCCATTTATCTTAGCTGGATTATGTTATGATGACATGATGTTTAAGAATCCCATTTTAATTCATGGGTTATGCTATGATGAATGATGATGAATGATTTATGTTTTTTTGGAACATGTAAGAATGATTTAATTATGAGATTAGTGGGACCTATATCTCCCTCCAATTCATTGGGTAATGATTTATATATCATGAGATAGACATGGATAGAGCAGAAAGTTAATCTGGTTCAAAGATACTAGGCTCGAACGAGGAGAGAACTCGGTTCAGTAATGGACTTTTTCCACTATGATGGTCTTGGAAATTTGCCTTGACTAATATGAAATGATTTTATATTCATATGTGTGAATGCCAAAAAAATCATGTCTTATTTTATGATTATTTGGATTACATTTCACTTTTATTATTTATCTAATTATATGATATTGTGATCTTTTATATACAGGATATGATTTTCAAATGTTATGTTCTTCTGAATATGGTATGATTGTTATTTCATTTGTTTACCCTTACTGATCATTTGAGCTCACCCTTTTATATTTTTCTTTTCCCCAGGACATGAATAAAGGTATTAAGTATGATATGCCAAAAAGTATTCTAGATATAATGAAATAACCGAGAGACAATGTAAATGTTTTATGAACCATTTTTTTATGTTTTCTAGTTTCTGAAGACGTTATACCTATACGGTCCTACCATGGTTTATTTATATGTTGTAACAAATATACTTAAATTATGAAGTGATATCAATGTGTATAAAATATGGGTCATTATAGTTGGTATCAGAGGAAAGGTATAGTTAACCTTTGGAAACTATGATGAGAAAGCCTTAATAAGAACCATAAGGATATGTCTAAGTGTATGATACAATCCTAGTGTTTTAGAAACAGACATGAATAAACTATGATAAAACCTAAAGTGTGCTAAATTGAAATTTTATCCTTGATTATGTGGTTTTTTAGTTGTGATTAGTGTTTCTCACACTATGATTCTTGGTTTTAGTCGATTGTTGGAACTCGAAGGAACCGCATTAATGTTGAATACGATAGGCAATGTAACGATTGTCCCCCTGAGCAACCAAATGTTATGGGATATGGAATGAAAAACCTCTTATCCAAGCTCATGAAACTTTATCAATCTATGAATCATACTAGAATTCCAAACGAGCAAATGAAGAAGCAACATTCTGTTGAATCCTTCATGAGGTGGCGTCCACCTTCATTAAGTGGGTATTTTGATCCATTAGTGGATGAACAATGGATCAGTACCACTAAAAATATTTTTTCAATTCTACAATGTTCTAAACATGAAAAATTCATCTTAGCAGTATATTGTTTGGAAGTTGAAGGTGATAAATGGTGTAAACTTATCAAGAATATGGGGGAAAGATATTAAATTGAGTCCATGTAATGGGATGAGTTCAAGAACTTATTTTCAATAATTAATTTCATCATATTATTTGAATAAAGATGGAGAAAGAGTTCCTTGAACTTAATAAAAAGGATGCTGAATCTGTTGGTACCTACAAAGAAAATTTTACAAGACTTGCAAGGTACGCTTCTGGAATTATTATCCAACCTGAGAGTAAGATTGATCGATTCTTTATTGGCTTAAAACCAAGTCTCCAAAGGTAATTAGCCATAAGGGACTTCAATAGCTATGAGGAAATATTTAGATTTGATCTAAAGGTTGAGATTGATATTATAGTAACACATCAGTCATATGGGTTTGATAATAAGAGGAAAATGGAATTCAAAGGAAAATCTAAAGACCACACTAAAAAGAAGATTAGTTTTCCCTTATGTTTAAAGTGTGGAAAGAAACATGGATGGAATTTTCTTAAAGGAACTAGTAAATGTTTTAAGTGTGGAAAAGAAGGTCATCAAAAAATTGAATGCCAAGGTTATGTAAAAAAATATTTATAATGATGCAAACAAAGAAAAGGATACATAGAATATAAATTCTACACTTCAATGTTACAAGTGCAAGGAAATGGGGAATTATTTGAATCAATTACCTAATCCAAGGGTTATTTATTATGATCAATTTCAATAAAATCTTAATTCCAAAGACAATGGAAAGTCATGTGAAATTACTATTGGAAACATGGAGTATGATAATTAAGTGGTGAAAGGTACAATTAACATCCACTCTAAAGTAGAATATGTTTTATTTGATTCTGGATCCACCCACTCTTTTATTTCTAAAGAATTTTCTAAAGCTATCTCCATATTACCTCAATAATTAGATGTTGAGTTAGCTATGACAACTTCTAATGGCACAACGGTCTCATTAAAAGTTTTCAATTCTTCTCCAATTGATGTTTTTGGAAAATTACTTCCTAAAAATCTTCTGATCCTTCTTATAGTGGAATTTTATGTAATTATTTTCATGGATTGACTTTCTTTATATGGATATCATATCAATTTCTAAATAAGGGAAGTCGCATTTCATATTCCAGATCAATCTTTGATCATCTATCAATGCAAGGATGAATATAACATTCTAATGTAAATTTATTCAATCATATGGGTCTTCATTCCAATAAATGAAGGTTTTTTATCTCAAATGGTGGGGGAGAAACTCATGATTAAGAATATTCCCATTTTACAAGAGTTTTATGATGTCTTTTAGCATGAATTTATAGGTCTTACACTAAATCATGAAGTTTAGTTTTCAATAGAACTCATATCGGGTGTTATGCCTATTTCAAAGACACCTTATAGAATGGCCCAATTGAGTTGTAGGAATTGAAGAAGCAACTCCAAGAGAATCTTGATAAGGGATTAATATGCCCTAGTGTGTCACCTTAGGGAGAATTTGTTCTGTTTGTTAAGAAGAAATATGAATCAATGAGACTCTGCATTGATTATAGGGAACATAAAAATATCACTATTAAGAACAAATATCCTCTCTTGCGCATTAATGACTTATTTGACTAACTATGTGGAACTCAATACTTTTCCAAGATTGATCTTTATTTAGGGTATCATCAATTAAGTGTCAAAAGGAGGATATACCAAATATGGAATTCCATATGAGGTATTGATACTATGAATTTATAGTGATTCATTTTTAGTCTTACTAATTCCTCTGTTATCTTCATGGATCTAATGAATATAGTCTTTAGAGACTATCTTGATCATTTTGTGCTATTATTTATAGATGATATTCTTGTTTATTCGAAGATCAAGGAAGAACATGAAGATCACTTGAGAATTGTACTGAAGACCCTGAGAAAGGATAATCTTTGTGAAAAAATTACCAAATGTGAATTTTGGCCTCCAAAATTTTTATTTTTGGGTCACATAATCTCAAGAGAGGGGATATCTATGGATCCAGAAAAAATAAAGGTTATTGAAATATGGTCGAGACCAACAACAGTAACTGAGATCTGAAGTTTTCTTTTTTTGGCTAGATAATATTGACGTTTTGTAAAATATTTTTCAATATTATCTAATCCAATCACCAAGTTGACTCGAAAAGGAGTTATGTTCATTTGGATGGAGTAATGTGAATATAATTTCAAAGAGCTAAAAAGAAGGTTAGCTAGGGAACCTTTTATTACACTACTTTGTAGTAGAGAATGTTTTGTGATCTATAGTGATTCATCCAAAAAGGGGGTGGGGTGTGTTCTCATGAAAAATGATATGCTGATAGGTTATGCCTCACGTCAGTTGAAAATCCATGAGAAAAATTACCCAACTCATGATTTGGAGTTATTTTCAGTAATATTTGCATTAAAGATATGGAGGCATTATCTTTATGGTGAAAGGTGTGATATTTATACTGATCATAAAATTTTGAAGTACGTTTTCACACAAAAGGAGCTGAATATGCACCAACGAAGATGGTCGGAGTTGATTAAATATTATGACGGGTCAATACATTACCACCATAGGAAAGAAAACAAGGTGGAAGATGAATTATATCAACAAGACCATGTATTATTATCCATGATGAGGATCATGAAATATCCAATATTTAAGGATTTGAAAAGTATAGATCTTGATATTATAACGGAATGGGAGAAATCTTATCTTTCTCAAATGAATGTTCAACCATATATACAAGTGAATATTAATTAAGAACAAAATGAATATGTAAAGTTAAAAAATAAGGTTAGAAACATTTTTAATTCAACCATGATTGTGATGAAATAATAAGGTTCAGGAATTGGTTTTGTGTTACTCTCATACCCGAATTAATGAAGGTGTTATTGGATGAGTCTCATAGTTATTCATTCTCTATTCACCCTAGAAGCACAAAGATATACAAGGACCTGAAGGAGTACTTTTGGTGGTATGGAATGAAAATATATGTCACCGAATATGTCTCTCAATGGTTGATTTGTTAGAAATTTATGGCCGAGAGACAGAAGTCTAAGGGGATGTTACAACCATTAGCCATACTATAATGGAAATTTGAAAACATCACTATAGACTTTGTCATTGGACTTCCCAAAACATCCAAAGGCAATAATGCTATCTGGGTTATAGTTGATCAGCTTATGAAGTTGGCACACATCATTGATATTAGAAAGGATTTCTCTCTTGATCATATTTTATGGATATATGTAAAACAAGTGTTAAGATTTCATGGAGGACCACTTTCAATTATATCTAATTAGGATCCAAGGTTTACCTTGAAGTTATGGAGAAGTATTCAGCATGCTCTAGATATAGAGTTTTGTTTCAGCACTGCTTATCATCCTCAGGCAGATGGTCAGTCTGAGAGGACAATTCAAACTTTGGAAGACATGTTGAGATCTTTCTCTATGGATTTCAAAGGTGGTTGGGATCAACACCTACTATTGGTGGAATTTTCTTAAAATAATATCTTTCACTCCAGTATTAAAATGGCTCCTTATGAATCCCTCTATGTAAATAAGTGGATAACTATAACTTTTTAGGATGAAGTTGGGGGAAGAAAGATATTAGGACTTAATCTTATTGATGAAATGGTAAAAAGGTCAGATCTATTTAACAACACATAAGAGAAGCTCAGAGTAAAAAAAAAGTTATGCTGAAAACTGAAGAAAATATATAGAGTTTTATGTGGGTGATAAGGTGTTCTTATGAATATCTCTCTATAAGAGAGTAATGATATTTGGAAATAAGGGAAAGTTGAGCCCTAAGTTTATCGATCCTTTTGAAATATTGGATCGTGTTGGGAAGTTAGTATATAGATTGGAGCTTCCACAAAATCTATCTCAGGTTCATGATGTTTTCAATGTATATCTCTTGAGAAATTACATACTTAATCCTCCACATGTACTAAGCTCAGAAGTCATACCGCTGGAGCAAGATCTTTCATATGAAGAACAATCGATAGAGATTCTGGATAATAGCGAAAAAGTTCTATGAAACAAGACCACTCTCTTGGTTGAAGTTTTATAGAGTAACCACCAATTAGAAGAATATAAATGGGAACATTAGGATATTATGATAGATAGGTATCCTCATCTTTTTATTTCCAAGTGATGAAATTTAAGGGTGAAATTCAGTTTAAGGGGGGTAGAATGTAACACATGGATGTTTTTAGGAAATATTTTCTTTAAAAAAATTATCCTTTAATAGCTTTATTTGCACAAAATTGTGAGTTTAAACAAACCACAATATTTTATTAATATAAAATTAATATTATATCTTATCCATTAGGTTAGCAGGAATAATTAAAACTAACGTATGAAAATGCATTATGAATTCATTGGTTATTAGTTATTTATGAAAAATATAAATCAATTATATATTTGAATTTTTTTAGTGAATTAAATTTGGTAATGAAATTAATGATATATATTTTTTATATACTTGAAAAATATTTTTGATATTCATCCAATGGATATTTTAGTCATAGGGTATAAATAAAATCATATTTTATGAATAAGAACCTATTTTTAAGGTTAATTTTACACCTTTGAATGGAGAACCCATTTTAATTATTATTTTTTCACATTTATAATTTATATATGACAACATAAACATGTTATTTTGAATTTGTATATAAAAATTTACTTTGGAAAAATTTCTAATTTTTTCTGATAACTTTCAGGTTTTTATGAATACTAAAAATACGGGAAATTTTAATTAAAAAAAACTTTTTTCATTGTGATAATTTATATGATTAAATTATAATATTGACTGGTTTGGAAGTATAAATAGAATATATTTTTACCATTTAATATAATTTATGTCATTATCTTCAATTTTACATTAAATTCATAGGTAAAAACATTTCAATCTTTTGCAAGGTTTTAACTTTGAAAACCTGTTTTCTCATTTCAACACCGGGAATAATTTTAAATTAATTACTAAAAATTCCTTATTTAGAATTTAGAAAAATTAATTCCATATTTGGAATCATAAATTATAAATTTTTTGAATAGTTAAATTTTATTTTTGGACATTATGAATAGTAACTTTAGTAATTATTTTATTTTCCATGGTTAAAGGGTAAATCTCGTAAATCATGGTAAACAAAATAATAATTTAAAAATATTAAAATACCCTAAAACTTGTCCTCGTCCTATTTTTTTAGATATTTCCAACCATGGGAATCCTTGGGTCGATTTTTGGACCACATTAAATCACTTGGATGTGAAAATGACATTTTAGAAGAATAAATTTAAAGTAAAGATAATTATAACCTAAACATATATCTTTTACTTAATAGATTTTAACATAGGGTTATATAACTAATATATATGATTATAAATATTAATTATAAATATAAAAAGAGTTCATACATCATGGTATTTTGTTTATAATTTTTAGAGATTATATAAATAGTGTTATTTATGACACAAATATGATGTAGTGATTACCTCATTAATGAAAGATTCAAATAAATGAATTTATAAATATTAAAAAAATATATAATTTTGTTATTTTGATGTAATACATGGATTTTATGGAGAACATTGACATATTATATTTTATTTTATTCCTTATTTTTTAAGTAATAAAGTTTTTATGAATTTTTAAAAAGTCAAGTATGAATAGTGTCCAAAATTAACACAATTCATAACTAAAAACATAAAAAAGTTTATTAAATGTTATTAAATTTATAAAAATATAAGATTCATCCAAATGGTTAATATAAGTCAAAATATTTCATAAATAAATTTTTTGGGGTCTTTTTACCTGATAAGGTATTTACACTAACCCACAATGTGTAAATAATATAATATCACAGTAAGATTAAAATGGGTAAAATAAGGGTTAAACCAAAAAGATAAGGATAAATAAATATTAAAAACTTGTATAAAAATTATTATATAGTGTTTATTTGAACCAAAATCATCGTATCTTCTAATTAAATAATTTTTGGACAAATTTTAGTCGAAATTGAATTTATAATAAATTAATATTTTGAAGAGTTTCTTAAAGTCCCCCTCTCCTCTCTTAAAAAAGAGAACCTCCTCCATCTCCTATTCACTCTATTTTGAGCCTTCAGTCTCGGCCAAACATTTTCAATTTCTCTTCTCAACTTCCCTAGTTACATTCTAGAGGTTCTAGTCTTCTCAAAAGACCAACTCTAGTTCCCTAAGAGGAAATTTAAAGGAGGCACGTCGAGGAAGAGGTAATCTCTTCTACCGATTCTTTCAAATTTATTTCTTCTTCTACTTCCTCTTATTTACTTGTTTAATTATAAAATAATAACATTAGTATCACTAATATACTTATATGTTATTATAAATATGAAACAATCCTATTTAAACTTACATCTATCCTCTGAAAAATGAAATCACCATACATGCGAATGTACGACTTACCGTCGCCACACCATGGTTTAATCTTCTTTTTAACACCACCTTAATTGGATGGGTATAATGATGTAAATAATAACTATATATTATTATTATGACATGATACTAATTCTGATATAATATACTCTATCCACTTCAATACCACTCAACAATTATTGGAACGATATCATCGCTCGTGCGTACGTACGGGTTACTGTCTCCACGGTGTGATGTGATTTGTTCTACATAATCTTCATTAAACCATGACTATATAAATGAATTAAATTGATAAATAAGATATATATTATACTAATACCATTCTATAAATTATATAATTATAACCTAAAAATAGGAATAAGAACGTATCTGACAAAACATACATAACAACATAAAGAAGTTAATGCTCAAATAACAAGTAACAATGAAATGTTACTAACAAACGGATGAAAATATGATCATAAATGTTATCATAAAAATTATTATGATTCTGGAATAAAACAATAAAATTATTGAAATAATTATACTGGAGTTTCAGATACATACGAAGCATATCAGACTTAAGGTAATGGATAATTTTTGCAATCTCATTTTTACCTGAGATTGTTTATACGTAAGTATTTACTGGGGTTATATTTATCATAAATGTCCATGTTTTCTAAAAATGTTTTCATAAAATTTTCACTATTATTCCATGTATTTTTAAAGTCATTTTCAACCATTTTTTACTTTTACTACATGGTATGGAAGGAATCTTTCTTTTGGTTACCATACTAGGTACTTTTTTGACTTTTCCAGAAAAAGTGTGAGGAGAATGTTTTTATTTAACTTATACGGAATGAATGGATTTTTATAGTTTTAGGATGCCATATTTCCACAAGGATTCCTCTAAATTATTTCAAGTTTATTTTAAACTAAATAATTTTCTTTTAAAATTGTGTGGCATTTTTAGAAAATAAAATGTTTTTGAAGAAAAAGGGATACTTTTTTCAAGAACTAAGTTCAAGTGTTTTATCAAAATTATTTTTCATATAAGATGACATGGGGTTATGTTTATATCCCTATTATTACTTTTATTTGATTTTGTTTTTGATGGAATTTTTTTATGAAATCTTTTTATCTTATATGTATTATGTTATGATGACATGATGTTTAAGAATCTCATTTTATTTAATGGGTTATTCTATGATGAATGATGATGAATGATTTGTGTTTTTGTGGCATATGTAATAATGATTTCATTATGAGATAGGTGGGACCTATATCTCCCTCCAATGAATTGGTTAAATATTTATATCTCATTAGATAGACATGGATGGAATGGCAAGTTAATATAGTTCAGTGATACAGATCCAAAACTAGGAGAGAACTCAGTTCAGTAATGGACTTTGTCCGCTATGATGGTCTTGGAAAAGGGAATTGACTAATATGAAATGATTTTCTATGCTTATGTGTGTGTGGCACAAAATTTCATGTCTTATGTTATGACTATTGGGATTAAATTTCACTTTTATGATTTTTCCAATGATATGATATTGTGATATTATATATACAGGATAATATTTTCAAATATTATGTTCTTATGAATATGATATGGTTGTTATTTCATTTTTTTACCCTTACTGAGAATTTGGGATCACCCTTTTATATTTTTATTTTCCCCATGACATATATAAGGGTATTAAGTATGATATTCCAAAAAGGAATATCGATATTATGAAATAACTGGGAGACAATATAGATGTTTTATGAACCATTTGTTTATGTTTCCCAGTTTCTAAAGACACTATACATATATGGTCCTGTCAAGGTTTTGTAATATGTTGTAAGAAATATAATTAACTTATGAAGTGATATCAATGTATATAATGTATGGGTCTTTATATTTGGCGAGCGATGACGAACACCGAAGGATTGACAATTATATTTGTAGCAAGCATCAGCGGATTGAAGAAAGATGAACGCATGACTCACAATTCTTTAGTGATCGATCCAATCCTCATGTTAGGGGTTTTATTTCTATGTGATTTTTCATTCCCCATTATTCCTTTCTAAATGATGAATTTGGATCATCCCACTAAAAATTTGATCCATGAATCGATAGTACATGTGGTATGGGAGTTATCATGTGGGGATTAAATAGGAATTAGATCCTTTTGATTATTATTTTCATTCTTCGTAGTCCTTCTAATAAGAACGAAATAAGTCCGACATGAACAAAGGCTCAGATCATTCTTAGGGTATCCTTGTGCTTTTCATTTTTCCCGTGTTCTTCAAGTTCTTCATGATATTGAGAGAGAGTAGTTTTTGAACCATAGATTCATGGTGCAACAACCCAAAACTAAGAATTTAACGCCCAAAAGATGTCAATTATGTGCGATGGGGGGTGCAGCGTGAGACGAGGTTTCCAGAGGAGCAAATAGCGGCGGAAGTAGCACTAGCCCGATGGCACAGCCGAGCCAGTCAGATGACCGCCAGCATGGAATCCGCTAGTGACAATGACCCATGGTCCAACGGGACCATGAGAAAGGAAAACCCATGGTAGGGGGCCATAAGTGATAGTGATAAAGGTTTCCAGCTCGACGGTTAGTGGAAGCAGGAGCCCGTGGTGGAGTGGCCGCAGGCAGAGACGGGAACCACGGCCAGGGTTGGCCACAATAGTACATATTAGTGACGTGGTAAGGTGCCACATCATTCAGCTGGTATGTGGTCTTGCATACCACTTGTGGGAGGAGCGGCGAACTCACCAGACAACTGCATTTGTGAGTCGGGATGCGGTATCTGCTGCATCCGGGTAGACCAAACTGGCCCATGTCTGGTGGGCCGAGCTAGAGTTGGTGGGCTAGGCTAGCAGTTAGCTGGGTTGGAAAAATATAATGAACCTGGTCGGGGTGGGTCAAGCGCAACAGTTGGGTCAGAAAACCCTGGGTCGGGTCGGGTCGGTCCGACCATGTCGGACCAGACTCAGACTCAATGGACCTTTTGTTACTAAAATTCCCATAACATTCAAACCATATGTTAGTTTGACAAGCCGTTTGCGGTGTTGGGACCCTCGCGACAAGGTGGTAATTTTGAGATACTATAAGTGGGTTTTTTTTGGAAAACTTACTTACGACCATTGGCTTGAGTATAAGTTTATCCCAGATCAAGTGTGCTAATATTGGAATCATGTGGTTGGTTGTGATGCTGAGACTATGTGACTTGAAGACCTTTTGATTTGAAGACTACGTAACCTTGAGGCTATGTTACTATTCAAGACTGGGTATCTCACCAGTACTAAGTGTCCCATTAGGATTGAGTGTCTCATTGGGACTAAGTGTCTCATCGATACTACTAGTTTTGTGGACTACATCTGAAAATATTGATTTTAGTGTCATGGATTTATACCTGTGTGAGATGACAATACTTTATGGGTACTTTTATTTGAGATCTTTCCATTATGGTTTTTGTGCGTCCTACTAAGTACTGTTTTACTCACCCATGCACAAGATTTTCTCACACATGTCGTGTCTTTTGCAGACGACCAACATTTTGAAAAATAAATATTTGGTCTAAAAATAGGTGTTGCCTAGTGAGATCATACAAATGAGGTGTACTTCTATGTCTTCAGGTAGCTTCCCTTCACCTACTCTTTAGAAGTTTCTATCAACTTTTTCAATTTCTTGTTTTCATATTTTCTTTTATTGGGCTTGTATACTGGCCCCCTTTGGTTTTAGTTTTGTACTATTACTCTCAGTGGTTATCTTAGTGGCATGCATGGTTTACTTAGTGTTTTATATTTCATAATTTTTGGGCTTAGAGAAGTGTGTGTGTGTAAAAGTACATAGTCAATGCCTCCTAAGTTAGTGATATTCATTCTTGGTGCTAGTCACCAGCCCCTGGCATATTAGAGGTGGGCTTGGGAGTCATGACATGGACCCCTTTGGGAAATATTGTGACAGGAATGAAGGCTCGATTTCCTTCATGTTAAAAATATAGAAAGAGAAACCCAAAATAATATCTCAAAGGATGGGGAAAATGTTTTATGTGAGGAAAAGAAGGAAATAGATCAATGAATTATCAATAAAAGTTCAATATTTCGATGTATAAATATTAATTTCATCACATGGTACCATTTATAGTTCAATGACTTATGTGTGTGGAATAAGGGAATTATATGATCCAATGTAAAGATCTAAGGGTTAACTCCTACACCAAGTAAGGACCAATGATATTCAAATAATTAAAGTGTAAGTATTGATGTTTTTATGTACATGTGTTTGAGAATTATATTATAAAAGTGTTATATCAATGGTATTCTAGATATAATAATCATGATATATCTAAGGATTTTCTCACAATCGATTTTCATTAAGGATTTGAAAACATGTTGACCGAAATGAATATCTAAAAAAATTGATCACATTTATTTTGAATAGAGAAATTATTTAATTTTATTAAGTATATAAAATAGTATCGGTAACATTGAGATTGTTCAATTATTTTATTACAAAGTGATTTATGTCATCTTTGATAAAGTTTATTTCATTTTTGGATTTATAAAAATAGTCTAAGATTTTATTTGAGTGATAAGGATTGTGTTAATGTTTGGAAGCATATATGTTTTCATGTAAGGATAACTTAATATTTATGAATACAATCATGGGTTTATAAGTTTATGTCTGATCATAACATCAAAAGCATAGATACATATTTTGGAGTTTTAAGTTATGGGTTTTAGAGGTGATTTGACACTTTTACTAGGTTATAGGAATAATTCTCTATTTAGGTTTACATAACCCTTTTCAGTTAGTATATGATTCTATGTTAAGTTAATTATGATATATTGTATAGTGGGATATAGATAATCATAATTTTTAAAAAGTGATTTGTTAACAAGGTGATATCTTTAGATATATTTATGGTCATGATAAGGATTAACTTTTAGGTTAGTATATAAATTTGATTCATGGTATGGTATTTTGGTTAATTTAACTATATTTTAAGATTATATAGTGGTTTATCATGGTGATTAATGATTTTTTTTTTATTCTTCATTGGGTTGAGGTATATGTAACCTTTAGGTTTAGCATGTGGATTAACATGAATGGTTATTTTGGAAGAATGCAATTAAATTTTTGTTGTTGTAAGTTAAAAGGTATGAGATCACATTTTATGTTAAAACATTATTTAATGTTTAGGTTATTAAGGATAATTTGAATATAGGTTTATTTATTTTTTAAATAATATATATTGAAAATTTGGTGTCATTGTGGAAATTTTGAAAAGAATTTTATTGTTTCTTCATATAAAGGCTTATACATTTTGGATATTAGTTTACATTATAGTAAAAATTTTAGTTTTGGTTAATATTTAAAGATATTAGAAATAAATTTTTATCCTTTTTTGGAATATATGATCCATTAGATGTTGATTCTAATACTTCAGACATGAAAAACTCACCATAGATATTCATTGTTTGGAGCAAAAATGATATTGAGGTGGAAATTAAATATAATATGAAATTTTACTTGTCAAGTAAGTATATTTCCTTATGTTTTCAATATATATAGTAAAGGAAATAATAAAATCTAGGAAAATTTTCTTGAAACAAAAAAAATCCTATGGCATTCATTCCTGATGAATCAATGATATTTTTCAAATCTAATAGATTTATGGTTTTATGGTTGTTAACTTTATCATGATCATTCATTTTATTGGGATCAATGTTCTTTGTCACTATCCATAATTATTTAGACATTTATTCTTACTCCATGTCTATATATTCACTTACAACTAATTTTTGTCTATTTTAAAACATATTTATATGTTATTCCAAATGACCTTTGTATTTCACTTTCCCTCTTTTTAAGAGAATGTTTTGTTAACCCTTTTTACGAGGTGGGTTTTCAATAAAATAATTTTCAAATATGAACCCCTTGATTATATATGATAACCATAAATTGTGAGGAATCAATTTATTATGGTGAAGAATGTAATACCCTGAGACTTTAGAAGAACAATATGTTCGATAACATATAGAGCACGCAACACCAAGCTTAATCGAACCACAAAATATTATTATTTAAATTTGAGTGTTATAACCTAACTGTTGAATTGGTGGGTATGAATAGAATTAAACTCATTATTAAATATATATAAAGTTTAAAATCAATAAAAATTTATTTTTTAATTATTATAAAATAAGAACTCAATTTTTAGTAAAGTCAATTTATTCTTCAAAAATATGTTTTCCTCCAAAATTATTTTTATTGAATTTTTTGAGAGAATATTATAATTAATTTATATAAATTTTAGAAATTATATTTGATAAAAATAATATAATTTTTCATATCATATTTTAAAAGTTATCTTAGAGTGAATTTATAGGTTTCTTCTAGAAATAAATACTTTCTCTATATAGTGAAAAATAAAATTTTTTATTGAATATTGGATTTTTGTTTCAAGATTTTACAATGTTAAATTTTATTAAAATGATTCATAAGAAAAATTAGTTATATTATATTATTAAAATTTCATTTAAGTTCATTGGAATCAATTTTGTGGTTGAAATTGTTATAAAATTAATTGTATAGTTAAAAATGTATTTTTCTGAAAAAACGATTTTTCATTGCATTTTTATTCTTTATTTTAAATTAATTTCTACCACTTCTAAATATTGAATCTTGAAATATTGAATCCATATTTGGAATCAGTAGGTTAAATTTTTTTATATAGTTTCCTTTTATTTTTTTCATTATGAATAAAAATTATGGTAAATGTTTATCACCTCGATAAGGGTAAAATCAGTAGTATCTGGTTAAAACCATGAGATGGGCTCTCAAAATAAACCCAAAACTTGAATTTATCTTATTTTATGGGTTTATTTAATAAATTTACATAAAACATATAGAATATAGTCTCTTAGTTCCATTCTTATTTTATTATAACCTTTATATTAATTTAAGAAAAGAATAAATTCAAACTGTTACTCTCTTGACTTTAATATCTCAAAAAAAATAAGGATAAAAATAGGATAAGTTCACTTAATTTTTTTTTCAAAAATAAATTACTTCTTTTATCATATTAATTTATTTTTAATTTTTAGTGATTGAATAATTTCATTAAAATATAATGAAACACTGACAGAGTATATATTCAATTAATAGAAAAATAAAATAAGTGATTTAATAAATATCTAAAGTAATAAAATTACAATAAATTATTGATTCCCCTTATTTTTTTTGATACATATAACATTTTATTAATTTTTTAAATGTTTAGTTTCAAATTTAATATTTTTTTTGATGTATTTAAAGTCAAATTAAATGAATTGTATCAAAAATGACTTTAATGATATTTTTTGAAAATAATATTTTATTATATTATTTAAAAAACATAAAAAATATTTATATATGAAATTTTGGATAATATATGGTATAAAATTTCATACCTTTTCCATTTATGATCTAATTTTAACTTATAAAAAATTATATCCCTTTAATATTGAAAAGGTCATTACCGTAGTTAAGGATAAAATTGATTAACTAAGGGGTTAATCCAAAATATAAGGTTTAAAATGATATATAAACCTTTAAAAAATTAATTTATGAATTTATTATTACCTTATACACCTTATATTATAATCCATGTAAAGTTTTGAACCATTTTACATGATTTAGAAACATATTATATTATAATATTTCTTGAATTTCCAAAAGTGATCCTCCCTTAGCTTATAAAAGGACATTTTTCTCTCTTTTATTTACAAAAATTTGAGCTAATTATCTTAAAAAAACATGAAAAATTCTATTATAAACTTTTATATACACTATATAGAGTTTTTTTATTCTTAAAATACCATTCAAATAGTTTTTAAAAAGGAATCTAATTGAAGTATACTGAAGAAGAGGTAATTCTATTTACCAACTCTTTCAAATTTATATTTTATTATAATTCATATAAATTTGTTATAATTATCCTAAAATAACAACTAAATTTTCATATATTAACTAATATATTATTATTATGGTAAAATAATTTTACATCTCTTTTCCATCCTACAAAAGGCAAAAACAACTCTGGTGTGTACGTATGAATTACCGTCTCCATATAGTGGTGTAATTCATCTTTCATTAACACATTAATTGGATAGTTATGAAGGTATAACTAATGAATACATATGATATATATGATATAATTATTCTTTTTTAATTATAATATCATATCTACCTTCTTACCTCCCAATCTGTTTAAAAATGATAACGTCACTCGTGCGTATGTTTGGACTTCCATCCCTACTAAGTGATGTAATCCGTTTTTCATTTCCTATTTATATTGGTGGTAATAAGGATATATTTAATGAATATATATGATATATATAATATAATAATTATTCTTAAATGTGAATTGTTATTTAACTTTATTTTTTCCATATGTCAAAAAATGAAAATAGTGTTCATGTGTACATACGGCCTATCGTCTCCAGGAACAGTGTGATTGATTTTTATATCTATATATTTCATGGATGATTATAAATCTATAAATAATGAATAAATTTTATATTTATATATTTATAATTAGTCTATATATTATAGAACCATGATCAATGTAAAAGTACCGGGACGACCGAACTAAAACTTACATGAAAAATGAGAAATTAACACCTAAAAACGGAGATTTTAATAAGGAATTATTAATAAATGGGAATTGAAATATTATAATTTGATAATATTTTATATTATTAGTATGAAAATTAATATTTTATATAATTGTAAATAATATAAATTTATTATATTAGAGGTTAAAATCAGTTATGAATAAATTCATAAATGAGTTATGGGTTTCTCATTTTACTTCTATTTCTATGAGACATACATCATATTCACCACATGTTTTATTTAGATGGTGTACATACTACCCCTTTCATATAATATATAATTATTTTTATTATATTCATCATATTTAATGTTTTATTTGAATTTATTTCTTTTATGGGAGTTCTGATTCAAAAGTTACCAAAGAATTAAGGGTTTATTTTATAATCTCATCATTATTTAGGATTGTTTATGTTTAAGTCTTATTTGAGGTAATTATAAGATATTTGTATCATAAAAACCATATATTTTCTTATACTATAGAAATTTCTTAAAATTATGATTTTTCTTTTCATTTTCCTCCTTTAAGTACTCAATAGGTTTAATAAATCATTTTAAGAAAAAACTAGTTTTGTTTTCTATCTGGTCAGGAATCTTTTCCTTCCAGTCGATATTTTAATAATAATATTTTAAATAATGTTTCTAGTATTATACTAAGAGTTTTTAAATTATTTTTTAACATTTTTTCAATTTATATAAAAAAAATTAGATGAATATTCTCATCATTTTCTGAATGATGTACTTTTTGACTTTTTACTGAAAATGTGAAAAGAATATTTGTTTTCGCGTACACAGAGTGCACAAAATTTCCCACCATCATGATCGATAAATTATTTGAAACTTCCTTTACAAGTTTTAAATATTATTTTTAAATAAAAAAATCATAATTATATGATGAATTTTTAAATTTTGAATATGTGATTTCAAAATAAAAAGGGTATCTTCCCTAAGAAAACTTCCAGTGATGTTATTAATGTATTTTCATCTATGTCGACATTCTTTAGTTAGTATTTTTCTTTTACTTGGGATGTAATATTTTTATTACATTCACCATCTTTCTTCATATATCTTATGATTATGTTATATTTATTTATTCGGGGAAATATTAACATTTTTTATGTTAGTTTTTTATTATGAATGTTTGCATTGATTATGTTTTACCCCTTTTGTATGATGAATGAATTAGTCTTATTAAGTGATATTCAGGGCCTTTTATATCTCCTAGATGAATATTTAGGTTTAATGAGACAAACTAAATAGGTTATTTCGTTAAGGCCTTACCCATTTTTATAATATTTCTTACCACAAGCCTCTAACGGTATGATTAAGATGTTTGGAATTATGGATTCCATAATTATGAAAATAATTATTGATGTTCATGTGATTATTTTAATAGTTAATATATCCATGCATAAGATTAAATATTATGTGATTATTTATATATAATTATTTTATATTCACTTATTATTACCATATTGTTCTTCTTGATCAAGTTATTGACTAAATGGAATGTGTTTTCAGTTATTTAATTTACCATATTGATTTTTCCTATTTTTATTCTATGATAGCTATTTTTTTATGCATTACCTTACTAAGCATTTCACCTCTCCCAATTCTTATGTTTTCTTTTACCTAGGATACCAATAATGGATATATTAATGTAATCATGGAGTTACTAGAATAAATAATAAATCTACCTCAAGAATTATTGTGTTGTATTTCATTTTTCATATGGAATGTGGGAATCATGTATGTATCTAGTCTCCCAAGACTACTAAAATATTAAATCTTTTAAGAATTATTCCCTTGTATTTTATTCCAATTTAGTAAAATAAATACCAACTATGGGATACTAGATTCAGGTTCTTTACACTTAGTTCCATTTTTCTTTAATAATCACCTTTATATTAATTTAAGGAAAGAATA
The DNA here is from genome assembly GCA_963277665.1 of Viscum album. Taxonomy (NCBI): domain Eukaryota; kingdom Viridiplantae; phylum Streptophyta; class Magnoliopsida; order Santalales; family Viscaceae; genus Viscum; species Viscum album. Next base: position 1,659,677,485 of record OY728146.1, read on the forward strand.
AATATAAAATGTCTCTCATTTGAATTTAATATCTGTAAAAATTTATGTAAGTATAAAAAGTAAATAATGTTTGTCGTAATTTTTTTTTAAAGATAAATTAATTTTTTATCATTTTTATTTATTACTTTTTTTAGTAATTAAATAATTACCTTAGATATTTACACAGTGTTGATATAGTATATATTAAATTAATATAAAAATAAAATAAAAGATTTTAGAAATATTAAAAGTAATATTTTTGGATAACATGTTGTTTTCCATGAATTTTATAGATTAATATATCATATTATAAATGTGTGAAATTATTATATTTAAATTAAATCTTTGTATTGGTGTCTTTAAAATCAGATTAAATTAATAGTGGAAAAATGAAATTAATGATAATTTATGAAAATAATATTATATTAAATTATTTAAAAATATTTAAATAGTAAAATGGGATAATATATGGTCTACAATTGTATACCTTTCCCACTTATGATGCAATTTTTACCTTATAAGTAAAATTGTAACCATTTAATATTTAATAATTCATTACCATGGTTATTGTTAGAAATGGTTAATGAAGGGGTTAATAAAAAAGATAAGCTTTAAAATGATATTTAAATGTGTAAAAAATTATTTTATCATTATATTAGGACTAAATACTATATATATTCAAATATATGCATTTTTGGAAGCACTTTTACTTGAATGTGACTTTATTATATTTTAATATTTTGAAAATATACAAGAGTGCCCATCCATCACTTATAAAAGGACCCCCCTTTCTCAATATTAGTCACACCACTTTGAGTTGTATAGCTCAAAAACTAAAATAATTTATCTTAATAAATTATCTATACATTAATTAGAGGTTATTCTCTTCTTAATATTCCATTCCAAGGGATTGTAGTAAAGAATCTAATGGAATTCTATATAAGAAGTCGTTATCGTCTTTACCAACTATTTCAAAAAAATTAATCTTCTACTTCCTACAAATTTTTAGTACCCATAATAAAATAATAAATATAATTATCATAAATATTCTTATATTTTATTATTATGGTAAAACCATTTTCCGTCTCTTTTTCATCTTATGAAATGTGAAAACATTGTTTGTGTGTTTTTACAGCTTATTGTCTCCACATAGCAGTGCAATTCATCTTTCATAACCACTTTACTTGGGTGGTTAAAAATACAGAACTAATGAAAATATGTTAATTTTTTAAAATAATTAATCATATAGAATTATAATATCATATATACCTTCTTACCTTCTCATTCATTAGAAAACGATAATGTCGCTTGTGTGTATGTGTGGACTACAACTTCCATAAAACAATGTAATTCATCTTTCATTTATGATTTACATGGATGGTAATAAGGATATATTTAATTAATATATATAATATATATGATATAATAATTATTATATAATTTTGAATTATTATTGACATCTCTTTTTTCCATCCTTCGAAAAAAAGTAAAAATGGTGTTCATGTTTGTGTACGACCTATTGTCTCCGTGAACGGTGTAAATAATTTTTCTATATCTAACTTTAAAGGATGTTACAAATATGTATATAATCAATAAATATTATATATATATATATAATTATTATCATCCATGAGATGATGATACCATGATAAAAATTTGGTGGATGAAACTACATAACCGAAGCCTACATGAAAAACTAAACAGTTAACACTTGGAGACGATGATGTTAATAATGAATTACTAATAAACAGGTATTAAAATTTTGTAAGTGGATTGTGTATGATTTTATAATTATTTATATTTTTATTTTATAATAATAATAAATTTAAATTTATTATATTTTTGTTTTGAACACATTTAAAGGATGTTGGACCTAAAGTAAGGGTTTTTTCATCTCACTTTTGTTTTCGTGAGACATATGTAATATTATTCACTTATTTATTTCATGTGGTGTACATATATCCTATTTTATATGATATAGAATCATTACCTTTATATTCATGGTATTTAATCATTAATTTTAATCTATTTGTTTCATGGGGGTATGATTAAAAAGTTATCAAAGTGATAGGGGTTTTTCACAATCTCATCATTATTCAAAATTATTTATGTTTAAGTATCTATATGAGGGATTATATGGTGTTTATATATTAAACCCAATATATTTTATTTTAATTTGGTTTTCTTGAAAATTATGATTTTTTCTTTCATTTGAATATTTTAATTACTTAAGAGACTAAATGACTCTTTTGAAGGAAAAACTGAATTTTTTTTCTATTCAGTTGATAATATTTTTCTTCCATGTCCACATTTTCATTAAAATGTTTTAAAGATTGTATTTTAATTTAAAATATGATTTTATAAAGTAATTTTAACTCATTTTTTACTTTCTCTTAAAAAATTCAAAGGAATATTCTTATCATATTCTTAACAAGGTATATTTTTACTTTTTACAAAAAATGTGAAATGAACCTTTGCTTTTACATACAAGAAATGAATGTAATTTCCCACCATCATGAACATTCAATGATTTGAATATTAATTTTAAATTTTTTTAGATTATTTTTAATGAATATTTATTCCATAATATTTTAAAAAAAATTAGACTTTCAATAAGTGATTTCAAAATGAAAATGGTATTTTTATCAAGAAACCTTCCATTTATCTTTTAAATTATTTTAATCTTTGTCAATATTATTTGGGGAACATTATTTTCTTATTGTAATTTACCCTTTTGAAACCATTCACAATATTTCTTTATATGGATTATGATTTTTTTATAAGTATTGATTGGGAAAAATATTAATATTTCATATTCTAGTTTTTTAATATGAATGTTTACATTGATTTTCATTCACCCCTTTCATATGATGAATCCATTTGACTTAGTATGTGATGATAGGGAGCCTCTATGGACCCAATATTTATTTGTAGGAGTCATGAGACAAACTATTTTGGGTATTAAGAATACACCTCGCTTTTTTTGAATTTTTTTCTTGGCATAAGTCATTGACGATAAGATTATGATTCCTGACATTATGCATTATATCATTATGAAACTATTTATTATTATCCATATGATTATTTATGTTATTATTTTACCCATGTAATTATTCCCCTTTTATTGTTTTAATTATATGTAATATTGGATTATTATTTATCTGGATCATATTATTCATGTTTTATTTATTTTATGATAGATTATGTTGTTCTCTTTCCTTTACAAGGAATATGAGATCACATTTTATTATGTTTCTATTTCCCTAAGATATGAATAAGGGATATATTAATTAAATCAGTGAGTTGATAGAAGAAATAAAAAATTTATCATAAGAATTATTTTATTATATTTTTTGTTTTCAGATTGAATTTGAGAATCATTTATGTATCTAGTCTACTAATACTAAAAAAATATTTGATTCATTCGGATATGGAACCTTATATTTTGTGCTAATGTAGTAAAATAACCATCGTCTCTAAGCTACTAGATTTGGTATATTTAAAATAATTATACAGGAGTTCAAAATCATTGGAATAATTGATAGGTATTTTATTTTTCATTCAAGTGATTAATAAAAGAGTTTCTATATTAAATATTTGAATATAGAGGAGTTTTTCAAGATCATATGGATCTAATTAAAGAATGGGTATTTTTATCTCATTTATCTTATATAATAAAAGGATTTGTTCATTAACAAATTATGATTAAAAAATTGAAAATTAATTCTATACAAATGGATGATAATTCATCGATTTCTAAAACATGCCTTCAAAAGAACACAAAGATAAAAATGTTTTATTCAGGTTAAAAATTTTATCTGGATATTTGATAAAATATTATGAAATGTGTTCCTTCCACCAATCAGTTTTATATTTCAATAAATCTTGTTTTATAGAAAAATTACCCAAACACATAGAATACCATATATTATATTAAACCACCCCCAAATATAATTTTTTTTTTGAAAATCCACTTTGGGGATATATGGGAACACATATGATATTGAAATAGTGGTTTATTTGTTAAATATTCATACTAAAATAATATAAGTGTCACTTACTAACATAAAGGATTTTTTTATATATTAAAAATATATTCTAAGAAGAATATAAAGTTTAATAAGTAAGTGACAATATAATTAGACTTAGAGAAGTTAATGGTTAGTAAATAAAAGATTATAATAGAAAAAAATTAAAGAGATTTTCACTTAAAAACCTAATGATTTTAGGATATGTAATGGTAAATAAAAATGTAAATAGTTATATTTAATTTTTTTGGTAATGTGAATATCACTATTTTTTAAGGATTACACCATTCAAAAGTCAAAGTGAAATTAACTTGATATTCTCAAGATTTTAGGATATGTGGTGCTAAAGAGAGATTTAAAAAGGTTGAAATTTAGTTACCATAAAAACGTGAATGTCACGTTATCTTAAAATGGGTTTAGGAAGTTCCATTAAGAAATAGATTTAATAAAAATAATAATAATAACAATTAGATGGTAATATAAAACTAATAAAATTAGATAATAATATATATAAATATAATTAGTAGATATAATTAGATGTGTGTGTGTGATTTGGTATACAAATAATAATACATAAAATATTATTAGAGTTAAAGTTAAAATTATACACATGATAATAAAATAATAATAAATATAATAAATGTTAATAATTTATTATAATACTAATATTAATACACAAATATTAATAACAAAATATAGAGTTAAATAATAAATAAAAAAAATATATATTTATTGTACACTAATAAAAATAATATATAAATAATATTAAAATGAAATTAACGAAAAATAATGAAATTATTACAAAACTAAAAAATATGAAAAAATAAACAAAAACACTTAATTGATATTGGTATCCAACCAACCCAATGTATTTCCTCACCAGTGTCTAACCCCAAACTTTGTCCTAACTCTCAACCAAAGCTTTGATACAACTATGTCATGGATCTTCCCAACTATAACCCTTGTTGGGTAGTTAGAAAAGATAAATGTGTGCCTAGAATCTTGGATACAATAGGCCACATGTTAGAGAATAGCACTGAGGGTATAAAACACACATTATTAGAGACATTGCACTTAATAATCCCAAGAATAGTGAAAATAAACCACCAATCAACTCCATTTAAGATAAATAAATAACTCATAATCTCATAAAATTCTTGTAATTTCATAAAAAAATAAAAACTTCTTGATAAATACCAAAATAAGATATATCCTATAGTATTGACCCCACCAGCACCAACCAACCATCAACCTAAGAGCTAGTAATGATTAACCCATTCACCCACTTCAACGTGAAAACCTATAAAAAATATTATATTGATGATATGGGTGAGTATAAAAGTTAACTTAGTTGGTTCCTCCTCACACACTCTCATTAAATGTGGAATAATAATATTAAATACTCTATTAATGAATAGAAAAACTATAACGTTCTCCATCACATGTCGTCTATCATCCCATACTCATATAGTCTCATTCAATAAATCCATATCCAAGTATTTTAATCTGGTATTTATGAAAATATATCATGAATTTACCTTAAACCCACTTCTCACTAATTTATCCTCCCTAAAATCCCAATGATATTCATGTTAGTGTTATCATCCCTTCCTTATACACATAAAGTATCCAAATACCACAACTACATACCACATCACAACCACAACTGCATACCACATCACAACCATAACCTTGTACCATATTATTGACCCATAATACATTACCTATGCATAATCAATCCAGTTACATATCATTATAACACTTCCAAATCACCACATCACTACTACATATCATCGCCACATAAATACACTACGTCTTTTAGATAGATAATGAGAGGGGGAGTATTCAACCATTCACACCACCCATATCCTAGAATTTAATTAGTCCAGTAATAAGAGAAGCATAGAAGAAAAGATACAGATGATGGTTTTAAAAATTAAACACACCACAAAAAGGTGTAATTGGTACAGAACTAGGAAAAAATGAAAAATATAATGAGAGAAAGAATACAGATTTAAACTTATGTCAGTACCCAAGAATGAAAAATTAGTAAGTGAGTAAGGAGAAGCAAGTGGAAGAATACCTAAATGAAGTGAATTAAAGGGAGATCTAAGTATTCAAAAATGAATCATAATATATAGAGGCTTGAGGACATGATCACAACCAAAGATGTTCAAAACCCTAGAAGAGAGGGGGGATAGGAAGCCGCTAAGAGAGATGGTCTCCCTTAAATCTCATTGACTACTTACTTCATTAAAATTTCCTTTAATCAAAACCACGACATAACTCCATCAAACCACAGCATGTTCCTTCAATATTTCCCTTCAAACCAAATATCACCATGAAGAAATTCCCACCAAAACATGTAATTTCCCTTATCTTCTAAAACCTTCATGATAAAACTGCATATCAATACACCAAATAGTTTCACACCATGTAAAGAAAATATGAGAATTTCTTCTCTCCCATGGTAGATAGGGATTTACCCTTCAAATCATTCCCACAATATGATCACCACCACATTGTAGTCTAAAACCATGATATAATTATATTATTAAATGCATTCAATCAACTCCAACTTCCCTCCTTCAAAATAATGTCAAAGATACTATAATAATAACCGAAAACAAAGATAAATTTGGATACACCATGATATAATGAGAACAACACCACAACATGGTTTCTTCTAAGTGATAAAAATTATCTCAACGCTATCTAAATACTTCAAAACTCAATTCCACCACCTCCAAAATTTACAAACAAAATATAGAGGTTTGGTAACCCCATGAGATACCTTTCAAATAGGAATTTCATCATTGAAAATATAGAATTATCAAATGAAATAATGAAAAACATAGTTATATCATCATAAAATAAAATATCAACGTCATTACAAAAACAATTCATAACAACCCTAAACACAATGTTTGAATTTTTGAAACTATTTCCCATATACATTCCCCCAAACCACTATTCCTTTACAAAGCACAAGAAATGAATGAAATATTCATGAAACATCATCTCTGAATTATCCTTGATCTCATGAAGTCACTAAAAAATATTGTATCCTATTAAAAATCTGACCCAAACAAATCAATTACATGAGATTCATCTGGTTGATACCTTTGAATCTATGATACATTGAAGATTTTGTGAATTTTATCCATAAATTAAGGAAGATTCTATAGATACACTACCTTTATAACTTACTCTATCACCTTGAAATGTCTAATAAATCAAAAAATAATAATATTTCTTCTATTTAACCTCTAATATTCATGACAAAAAGAATCATTTAATAATACATGATCATCAACCATAAAATTCATAGGTATCCTTCTATGATAATTATATGACTTCTAATAATCCAATGTTTCCTTCATATGCTCATGAATTTCATACACCTCCTCTTTCATACTCTACACCAAATCTAGTCTAAGAAATTCAAATTACACAACCTCAGTCTTGTATAATATAGATTTTCAAGGCCTCCCATATGATACTTTGAATGAATCCATAAAAATGGAAGATTAATTGCAATAATTTTAGGAAAAATCAACCCAAGGTAAATTCTTCACCCATATATCTCTAAAATCAAAAACACATGTGTGAAATACTTTCTCTAGTGTCCAGATTTCTACCTCAATCTAACCATTTTTATAAGGATTAAAAATTTTGTTAAGGAACAACTAAAAGTAAAAATAACAATTTAGTCTCATTTTCACTCAAGAGGTAAAATGAGGGCCTGAGTCAAAAATAATAATCATTGGTACCATATGAATATACACTAAATAATTCAAATATAACCCCTCTAAATCTTCAACCACACTCGACTAACAGTTCACTAATAAATGAGAAAACTTAGTTAATTGGTCCACAATAATCCATATGGAATCATAACCACCCTTAGAATGATGAAATTTGGTCATACAATCCATCAAAATATATTATAACTTCCATTGAGGAATTACTAAAGGATAAAATAGACACATTAGAATGTAATTCTTATGTTCACCCACTAAAAGACCAAACATTGAGACATAAACTCAACTACTAGCCTCCTTTTACCCTTACACATAAACTAATCTCTCAAATAATGATACATATTGAATATACCAAGATATATAGCTAGAGGTGAGATATGAAATTAATGTAGAATTGCCTCCTAGAACACCAATAAGATAAACTGATTCCTATGAAACAACACTTGATGGTCACTATCTTCAAGCCATCCCTCAAGAGAATCTTTATAAATAACACAATATCTCTACACCTCCACCTTAGGATCTTCTAGATGAGAATCATCCACCTTTTAAAATAATTAAGGATACATCATCATTTGAAATAGAAAAACTCAACCATTTACTTATTATATATCATGGTGTGGATATTTAATCTTCTCTATTATCTTTAATTCATCTCCAACCTCTAAAAAACATCACCTCAACATTTCTTAGTCAAAATATTTTCTACAACATTTCCTTTTTCAGAGTAAAGGATATTTTGAAGTCATAATCATATAAAAACTTTATCCACCTCCACTAACAATAATCAAAATATCAATATAATATCTTATAATTTTTGAATTCCAAAAAAAATTCCCTAGTAAAATATGTCTCTGTATTTTTAAATCAGACAATGCCATCATAAACTTGAGATCATAGTTGTCATAATTACATTTATGAAGATATAACTATCATGAACCATATAAGATCAATTATTTATTATATATCCAAACACATCCTATAATAAGGTAATAATAATTTAAAAAAAACTTAAATATAAATCCATAATTAGGAAATGAATGAATATGAGCACTAATAGACTTCTATTTTAGGTACTCAAATGACACCCGGTGCTAATATAACCACATGCAAAGGATATATCATTCCTGGTGAATATTTTTAATACAGATATAATCCAATAGAAATTAGATATAACCCTACTATAATATCCTACAAGACCAAGGAAACCACACACCCCCAAAATATTATTGGTTGTAACCCATGAAATAACTACCAAAAACTTTGAAGTAATAACCAAAACACAAATATGAGACAAAAAAATTCCAAGTAAGTGAAATTCACATATCCAGACCTTATACATGAAAAGATTCCAATATAACTAATTTCATTGGATTAACTTAAAAAAACACTCCAAATCTCAAAATGATCCTCCTTTGATCTCAAAAATACCAATATATCATCAATTAGCACAATTACAATATAATATAGGAACTAAAAAATTAGTAATTTCATCAATTTCATGAAAAAATAGAAGTTTATAATTCTATAAGTCACTTCTATGAACTCAAAGTATCTATAATGACACATAAAAATAGTCTTTATGATATTTTTGTCTTATTCCATGAAATTACTTGTTTAAAATATCCCAAATAATGTTTTTTATATTAAGATTAAGTATTTATCTTCCCTAAAATAAGTCTTAAATGTTTATCCTTACCTTTAAATAAGTCTCTTATTGTTTCTTTTAAACTTATGTAACTCTCTTAAGTATTATGTTACCTTTATGTGAGATTTATGGTACCCTTACATGAGCTTTGTAAACTTATTTCTACCAGTATATAGGTTTTTATTTACCCTTACATAAAAATTATAAAATCTATTTAACCTTTATATATGTATCTCTTTTCCTTATGAATGGTTGATCTACCATTACGTAGGATTTCAAATTTTGATTTACCCTTACACAAAGTTTTATAATTTATTTACCAAATTTGTGAGGTTTCACTTTAACTTTATGTAAGTATCTTCTTACCATTACATTTGGTAAGCAATGATTTTTTTACCTTTACGTAGGGTATGAAATCCTTATTTTACATTTACATAACTAAAAACACTAGTTTATAATGATATTTTCAATTATTTAATGCTACTACTAGAATGAAATTTCTAACAACAGAAGAGTTTCCCTACTTCTAGTTCATGTGTATGACCATCAGTTTAAAGTTTACACCTTTAAAAGACACTATAATTTATTGAAGTTTTACATTACCATCAAGAGAATTTTTCTACCACCAAAAGAGTTGATACTACCACCAACGTATTTATTCAACCACAAATGAATTTTTTCTACCACCAGTGCATCTATGTGACCTATGGAAGGCGTTTTTTACACCAAAAGAGATAACCTACCATCATTTAAATCTTGTTAACAGTAGTACAAGTCTGCAACTACTACCACTAGTTCAAAGCTTACTACTGTTGGATGGATCTACTATCAGAATATGAATATGCTACTATTAGTTAATATTCTTCTACCACATCTATATAGAATAAATTTTCAAAATTATTCAAATGGATAGTTTAATTTATTTAATTCAATTCAAATACCTATCAATTTAAGAATTATTATTCTTAAAATTGTCATAGAGGTATTAAATAAAAATTGAGAATTTCCATATTTTTTAATCAATGTGATGAATTATCTAAATTTATTATTATCCTATAATATATAACTAAAAACTATAAAAATATTTAAATTTAGGGGAACACCTCATGAACCAAGGAAGACTAGTTTGTTGGTTAATCAATTACTTTTTCCTACTACTAACTAGTTTTGTTTCAGTTCCTACTAAAACCAAAGTGGATTGTCTAATAATTTAACAACACTCTTTTTTTCATAAATATCATGTTATTGATATTAACATTTAAAGTTTACTTATGGATAGATTTAAATATAATCCAAAATAAGAAGAAGAACATTCCTAGTCATCTCATTCTTGATTAGAGAAAGAAAAATTGTATAAAATTTTCCATCATCTTTCTTTTTTCTTCATTGTTTATTTACATTTGATTTGTTCCTACTTTACTCTATACATTTAATTTCAAAATATCCTACATTTTATTGAAGAGTACCCAAATACTCTCTTCTTATTATTTTTAATTACGTTACCCTATATAGAATTGTGCAAGAGGATGTGTGTAGCTTGGAATGTATGTGTCATGTTGTTGTATATAAAAGTTGATTTAGGTTGTGGATAAATTTTATTATTTAATAAACTATTTTTCAGTAGGTGATTTAAAAGTGGAGAGGATTAGGTATCATCTTGAGACGGAACCTCCTATTTTTATTCCACTGTGTGTTTTATTCTTTTTTTACCTTTTTTTTAAACAAACAGGTTTTAGTTTTCAAAAACATTTATAGAAAATTTTACTTTGATAGTTATCTTTAATTAGTGTTATATATATATATATTAAAGTAATTATATTTATTTCAAAAGTGAAAAAATATTTGTAGAATATTTTAATTGGGCTATGATCGAGCCTTTGATAAATATTTCAAAAACATTAAATTATATATTTATACTATTTTAGTTAATTGGGATATATTTCAAACACATGGATTTTATTTTAAATTATTTTAAACAGATATTTTAATTGTAAACTCAATTCAACCCACTCTTGAGCTGTCAACTCCGACAAAAATTTGGTATTCAAAGAAGTTTTTCTTTATCCTTTATTACCTTTTTACCATTATTATGTTTTTAGAAAGATATTTTTTTCCTTATTTTAATTATTTAATATGTTATTCTGGATGCTCAGTTTGAAAGTTATGATGCCAATAGAACTCTCTGCTTTGATGGTAAAAATTATGCTCCGTGTAAAATTAAAATGAAAATCTACTTTTAAAGAATGCTTTTTTGACATTTTAGGATATATTGAAGTTGATTATGAAAAACCCAAAACTACAAGAAAATAATGGGATGCTCATACTAAATCTTCTTGTGATTCAAATTTAAAATATATGAATTCCTTATTTTGTACATTATGAGAGGATAAATTTAATGGGATATTTTTGTGTGTTACTGCTTATCAAATTTGGGGTAGCCTTTATATCTGAGAATCTATTATAACATCTAAAAAATGCTAGTCTAGAAGTTAATTGAAAATTTTATGATGTATGAAGAATAGAAAAATGTGAACAGTGAAGATGATGAACCAAAGAGGAAACTTATTACCTTTAAGGAATCACAGTAAAAAGATAGGGAAATTTTCATACCTAACAATAAAAGTAGAAGTTTCATGCTGATAGTGATGAGGAAATGGATCAGTTATCCAGAATATTAAAGAGGTTTTATAAAAGAATAAATTATTTCATAAGAGAAATTATAAAAGGAAATTTTTAAAAATGAGAAAAATAGAGGAAATATTGGGAAAAAGATGATTTCTCAAATGAGGTTATCTTCTATGAATGTAAAAAATGAAAGTACATATAAAATCTAACTACCCTAAGATCAAGTATAAAAAAATATAGGATGAAAAATAGATAATACCCAATAATGAAATAGAATACACTTTGAGTGCATCTAAGGATATATCTAGTGACTCCAACACTATATAAGAATACACAAATGAAAAATAAAATCTATGATTTATGGATACTACTATCGAGGTTCTGTATTCTTCTACTGATATTTATAATTATTCTAAAATGTCTAATAAAGAATTAAATAATTTTATTTCATTCTAAAAGAAGCAAATAATGAGTTAAAAGATAAATAAAAAATTATGAAAAAGATTCATATCTTATGTGTTATAGATAATTCTTCTCCAAATACATAAAAGGAAAAGAATTACAAACTTCTAGAGGAAAATAATGATCTTAAATTGGTAAATTAATGGCTTAAAAAGAATTTAGAACAATTTTTTTACAATAAAAAAACATTAAATATCATGATGGGTGAACAAAAAAGTGTAAAATCCAAATATATAATAGGTTTTGGATTTATATATTAAGGGAAGTTATACAAAAACTATTTCATTCCAATATTTAGAAACAAGTCTTTATTTTCTAGGAAAAATTATGGTTTTGTGACTAATTCCAAAAAAATTGGACCTAAAAAAGATTTTTTATATAAATCTGTTAGTTATGTTATAAGTAATCCTATGAAAAAAAATATGGATTCCAAAATCATTTATTTATATACTATATGGATCCAAACATATCTGGGTACCAAAATCAATGTGTTTAATATATTTTAGGAAAAATGGTGAAGATATATAGTAATAATTTGTAGTATTTTGATAGTATATTAACTATATATATGACCAAATACTACTCAAGATTTATGAATATTATAAAATTGGATGGTAGAAATGTCACTTTTTATGACAATGAAAAAAGGGAATAATATTAGACTTGAAAAAATTGGTAACTCTAAATATATCCTTATTTCAAAAAAAATATGGTTTTGAAATATAATTTTCTTAGTATTTATCAGCTATGTGATGAAGGTTTTAATCTTAAATTTGAAAATAATTCTTATAAGATTTATGATTCCAAGTATGTTGTGGTATTTATTTCTTTAAGAAATGAAAATGTATTTTTTTTAAATTGGTGTTCCTCATTTTCCTTAAATGTTTTTGGTTTGTGTGATTTTAATAAGGAATATTGGTTGTGTCATAAGAAACAAGTCCACCACAATATATACTAACTTATAAATATAAATAAGAAAGTTTTAGTTAAGTATCTACATAAGCTAGAATTATTAACATACAAAGTGTGTAATCCTTCTCGAAAGGGGAAGTGACACAAAAAAAATTAAAACCAAAGAAATAGGTTCCAACCACTCAATCATTATAATTGGTTAATGTGGATTTATTTTAACCATCTACATTTTCAATTTTAGCTGGAAAACTCTATGATTATGTTATTGTTAAAAATTATTCAAGATATACATGGATGTTTACCCTTTCTCATAAAAGTAAATCTCATTCCTATTTTTTAAAATATGAAAATTTGGTAGAAACTCTTAGTATAATAACCATAAAATTATAAATAAATGATCCTAGATGAGAGTTTGATGATCAAGACTTTGAATCTCTCTTCTCACAACATGAAAATTAAAACAATTTCTATGCACATTTAACAACTCAATAAAATGGGGTTTCTAAAAGGAGAAATATAACCTCCATGAAATTTATCAGACTATGCATAGTGAATGTGACACTCTTATATACTTTTGGGTTGAAGCTATTAAAGAATATTGTTATTTCATTAATCAAGTTATTATTAAAACTTTCTTAAAGAATAATACATATGAATTATTGAATGATATAAATCCCAAAGTAAATTACCTAATATTTTTTTGATACAAAGTCTAAATTCTAAATACAATGGAGAATATGGATAAATTTTTACCAAAAATGTATAAAAGAATTTTTCATATATATTCAACCACTAGTAAATATTATATAGTCTTTAACAATAAATATAATGTTGTGGAAGAATCTATTCATGTAACTTTTTATGTTACATGTCTTCATGAACTCAAAAATATTTTGAAAAACCATGAGGATGATATGTAAAATTTTAATATCAATCACACCTTTAAGCCTTCTGATAATTCTGCTAATTTATATGATAAATCTTGAAAAAGTGATATTTAATTCCTTCCTGGCCTGGAATGAGACCTAAAAAAATCAATTACTTGTATCCCTAGAACCATTATAACCCTTAAAAATCATCACCTATATGTTGTTGTAGAATACCTATATAAATGAACTCAAACATGTTCCTCACTAAGAAATTAGGTTAAAGATAAATATTTTTAATAATATATTGAACCATATAACATCAATGAAGTAATAAATGATGAAAATTGGGTAATATCTATAAAAGAATAATGAAATCAGTTATAAAGAAAAAAAAGTTTGGAATTAGTAGATAGAAATAAATACTACCTAACTATTGGTACAGAGTGGTTGTATAGAATCACTATTGATGATTCTGAAACAATCACAAGATATATTACTAGATTAGTTATATAAGGATGTAGTTAAAAATAATTTATAATGTATTAAAAAACATGTTCACTATTAGTAACACTTGAATCCATTAGAATACTTCTTTTCTATTCATCACATCTTAATTCCAATCTATATAAAATTATTTTCAAGAGTAAATTTCTAAATTATTATATAATTGAGGGTGTTTTTTTTTATAAACCTCCAAGATTTAAAAACCCTCACTTTACAAATCATGTTTTTAAATTAACAAAAGGTTTTTATGGTTTAAAATAAGCTCCTACAGCTTGATATAATAGGCTCATCACTTTTATTATTTCAATTTTTTTTTCAAATGGTTTTTCAAAAGGTGTTTCTAAAACTAATCTATTTATAAAATTAATTTTCTAGGATGTTATAGTAGTTCAAATATATTTTGATAATATTATTGTTGGATAATCAAATCTCTCCTTACATACATAATTTTTAAAACTAATTCAAAATAAATTTTAATTGAGTTTAATGGGTGAGTTAAAATTATTTCTTGGTTTTCAAATATTTAAAAATAAATATGGAATCATTTTAAATCAAATAAAATACATAAATGATATTTTAAAATGTTTTTCTATAGATAACACCAAAATTATTGATAATCCTATGATTATAATTTATAATTTATATATGTATGAAACTATAAAGTCATTTAACCAAACTACTTACAGATGTATGATTAGTAGTATACTATACTTAACTTCTATTTTACCGAATATTATGTTTAGTGTATGTATGTGTGGCCATTTTCAAGAAAACCAAAAATAATATCTTTCAAATGGTGTAAAATTAATTTTCAATTACCTCAAAAGTAAAACCAATTTAGGATTATTCTATTCTAGAATAAATAAATTTGACTTATTTATTTAGATATCTGTTTTTGTGGTTGTAAGTTAGATAAAAAATCACCTCTAGAACATGTCTCTTTTTGTTCAAGTATCTATAATCATGTTGTAGTAAAAAATCATCATTTACAATTGAAGGTGAGTATAGAGTTGTAGATATTTTTTGTGAATATATTCTATGGATAAAAAACAATTTTCTAAACTATTGAAATAATTTTATACATGTACCTATAAATAATTATAATAAAAGTGCAATAAAAATTTCTAAGAATATTGTGTATCACTCAAGGATAAAACATATTTATATAATACATCTATTTTTGATAGATAATTTTCAAAAGGGTGATATAACTCTTGAATTAATTAGAACTAAATATTATCTTACTAACATATTTGTAAATACTTTGACTATTGAGATAATGAGTGAAACCAGATATGAACATAGAAGGATAAATTACTCTTATAATTAAGGCTTTCTACCATATCTTTATATCATTAGTCTTTCTATAGCTAGTCTTTCTATCATTATTTATTATCATTTTTTTATTCTGTTAGAGACTAACACTCAGTTAATACCATTATAAGTGCCATCATTTCTATTTTTTATTTAACCCTATAATAATTTATTTCATTATATTTAATACACTTTTATATTTAAAATTCATTTTTCTCCCTGAGTTATAAATTTTCTTAATAAGAGCCTGAATACAATCCTATTTCACATGAACCTCTTTAATACTCTTCAAACCTATTTATTTCTCTCTTTAACCCATGACCCCTAACCTAATACCTTCAAAATTCACACCTATGCTAAAATGGTGATAATGAAGCATTTTTATATTTCATTGGATGAATTATGACCTAGGAATAAATTTAAATGTAAATTTAGTCAAACAATTGATCTAATAAACCCTCTTCTTTATTCATGGGTTATAGTGGCCAAAAAAGAGATAGATGCTTCTTAGATGACTTCGAGTAAGTCATTGGTATAGAAATTTATTTGATAAAAAGGATGGTATGATCGATTATTAAGAAATGATCGACCTATCTATCTGATATTCATTCAGTATTTATATCTGATTGTTGAGTTCAGTTTTAAGGTTAAGAAATATTTCATCGGAATAATGATGTATGGAAAGGAGTTGGTATTTTTCTTCTAATTGATGGGATAAGTTATTAAAACTCCCTCATGAAGTAATATATAAGTACTATCAGGTTTCCTACCCCATTTATTGTGATAACATTATTTTTTAGGATAACCTTCTTGATATCAGTGGAGTTAAAACTATAAGAATCCCTATTGTAGTGAAAATTGATGAAGAATCATAGTTTCTCTTTAAGTTTATCAAACCCATGCTATAAGAACCTGACCTTGAACATTCCATAATCTTGAGTTTTAATTCATTAATTAATTCTTCTATATTTTAGGATCTTTATATTTTATATTTTATATATAATTAGTTCTTCACCCTTTCATAAATATACATTATATCACAAAGTGGACACTTCCAATTAGTATTTTTTCCATAAAACAAAACTTTTATGATATAATATGTTTTATTTTCTTGAAATATCTTAACAATTATCATATTGAACTAATCTTTATCCATAATCATCCTCAAAATCTTGTTAAAAACATTTCAAAACATGGTATGAGCATAACAAGATCAGTAATTGACATAAATCAAAATAAATAAACGTGTTAGTCTATGGAAACTCATAAAAATGTGCTTTTTCACAATAAAGTTTGGTCCAAAAGTAAACATTTTCTTACATAAGAAATTAACTTATTTTTCTAATTATTTTCATAAAACATTTCATTATATATCTTAAAAGAATAATATAACTCATAAATTTTTCTATTAAATCATGAAAAAATCATAAAAATATTTTCAATAAGTTATACATTTCACCCTCAAGAATTAGCATATTATTTTCTTTAAACATAATATCATTAGAATACCTTGTAAATTCATTAGATTTAAATAAAACCCCATAGAAATAATAAACACATAATATAGGTAACATGAGACATCCTATTTATATCACTCTTATAATCACTCATATTTTTGAAATGACCAATATGGTAGACTTTCAATATAATCATTACCCAATTCATTGGAGGGATATAACAAACCCACCCATGCTTTATTTATAATGTAACCACCTTTCCTTAGTTAATAATTGAACCACCCATACATGGTTTATAAAAAACTCATTTTTCATCATAATAAATTTCCAAGAACCATAACACAGTTATAAAACATGAAAAAATTCATTTTTCATCATTACACTCATAAAAGTATTCTTTGAACCTAAAAGAAAATAATTATGGATACTGAAATATCCATTCCATTTAAAACTATTTTTTAAAATGTGGATAATAATGAGAAATAGAGATTTTTTGGAATAAAACATGAAATATTTTAATTTAATATAAATATAAAATAATGGTTATGGTAGAATAAAAAACCATCGATGTTGTATTTGTTGAAATAGAACATTCTTTTCTTACTTTTGTAAAAATTTTCCATATAAAATACATAAAAAGATTCCTTTTGAAAACATTTGAAATATTGTAAAAAGTGACATAATATATCCTTTTTAATTCATTATGTATATATAAATAAATCTATAAAATGATTTAAGAATATGGATATGTAAGAAAATATTTATAAAATAAATCTTGAAAACATTTAAAATGGGGTTTTTAAAGTAATGTGTCACTTACCTCGAGTCTGACTCGTCATGTGTGTTTTTATATTCTAGAATAATTAAGTTATATTAATTATTTTCTTACTTAAGACCCTTTTCAAGTTTATTATTCCTCTTATTTAAATTATTAACATGTTTTATATAATTACTTAATCAATTAAGTTCATATTAGATGTTTTGACGACATTCAACACATATATCCAAAATGACATTAGTTGGTTCACTATGGTAAAAACTATATTCTTAAATCAATGCAAGAATAATAATAGTGACATAATTTTATTTTTTATAAATTAATTATACATTAAAAACTAACCATGAAATATGGTTATGGAAAATGAATCACATTATAATCATAGAGACAGTATGTCGTACATACGAATGAGTAACATTTCCATTTTTCAATAACCGTGATGGAAATAAGTTAAGTATTATTTTACCTTTATAGACTTATTATTATATCATAAATATTATATTATTTCTTTAAATATACTTATATATGTCGTCCATGTTATGTGGTCACAAAAAACGAATCGCATCACTTCGTAGAGGTGGTCATTCTCACGTACGCATGAATGACATTATCATTTTTCACTAAATGTAAAGGTAAAAAATTATATGATATATTATCATTAAATAATGATAAATATGCAATTAATATAATATATATACATTAAATCCATTATTATAACAAGATGTGAGAGGGTTTGATGGAAAATGAATTACATTAGTTCATGAGATCGTAGTTCACCATACACACGATCGATGGTTTTGATTCCTATTTTATGGAAGAAAGAGATATATATAGGATATTAAATTAATATATAATTATATAATTATATGAAATATAATTATTTTATTATAACATCATGTTTTAATAAAATTTGAATGAGCTGGGGGGAAAATAATGCTAAAACATTCGACTAAAATTTATGCCTCTTCTTCAGACAACCTCAATTATTTACACCTAAGACCTATAAGGTTGGTATTATACATAAAATAAGACCTATAGAATGAGGGTAGGTATTATATTAAATTATTTGGTCAGTTTTTGTCACGACCCGTCCCCCGGAGCCCGTTCCGTGACTAACCCAAGCTTGCCTTCCATAGGCTAGGGGCTGGCGACTAGCACCAAAGGCATAAATCCCTAAACTGGGAAGGAGTTTCCTTTATAACTGAAAACACACACAACAGAGTACACAACTGGATATAAAAAACTAAGTAAAATTGTATAACAAGAGTTTTCTAAAAAGTAAAGTGTCGGAAATACAATCCCAAATGAAAGTATAAGTACAACTGAAAAGGAAAAAAACAGCTGAAAGGTGAAAAGCAGATCCTTTATCGTCCACCACGAATCATACCTGAAGGATAGGTACAGATAGCCTCCTTAGCACTCCACGTCCTTCAGTCTCCTTCGGGTACCAACTCGTCGTTAAGTCCACCTCCAGGTATCGTCCAGTCCTCGTACACTCAGCCTTAGTCAGCGTTGTCTGTCATCTACATCCAACACAACGAGGTGCGGGCATAGCCCGTGTAGTGGTGAGTATAAAGATACTCAGTAGGGACCTCGATACTCTCAATGTCTCACAAAATCTAACAAGGATAAACCACAAAGTATAAAATCAACAGATAACCCCACTTAGGTATATGCTCATACATATACATAAGTTATCAAGTAATCTATCTCAATCATGAGGAAAACACAAAGTACGGACTCATCTCACACAGGTATACAACTGTTTTTGAGAGATAGAGATGATCATATGCATCCACTGAATCATCTATTCTGTCAAACCGACATAGGATCCAGGAACAGAAATCAGAACTGTCGAACCCACACAGGATCCAGGGACAGTTATTTTGTCGAACCAACACAGGATCCAGGAATAGAAGACAAAACTGTCGAACCCACACAGGATCCAGGAATAGAATTCAGAGCTATAGAACCTGTTCAAGATCCAGGAACAGTCGTCAGTGTTATCAAACCCACACAAGATCCAGGAACAGTCGTCAGTGCACAGCCAGCCACAGGGTTCCACACGAAGCATGCTTGATTCCAGGAGGGTACGTTCCTCAAGCTGAGTATTGATACATAAACTTCCATAAAATCCCAAGATAAAGTATCTCAAAGTTACTCCACGTCATAGGGGTCTCAACGCAACAGACGGTGGGTTAATCGGATGCCCGGTCTATGAGTTATTATCCTTTTAGTCTCGGGGGCCTGGTTAGATTCGCGTACAATCTAACCTAACCATATCTCATCTAAACCCCAAACTCCAGTGGGGTATACTCAAAGGGACTGCAATGCTCTAAGATTTCCAATGCCTATGACGGATCTTCAAACGGACATCTAGGTGCCAAAGATATGGCCAAAGAAATTAAAGGGTTAGTAGTGGGCCTGGGTCCGGTCCAACCCAGTCGGACTGACCCGACCCAACTCCATCTGGGCCGACCCGGTTCGGGTCGACCCGTGCTGACTTGATGGGTCTGGCCTGGGCCGTTGGGTGGGTCGGCTCGTTGGGTTTGGCCCGGCCCATTGGGCCTAGCCTAGCCGGCCTTGAGAGTGGTCTGGCCCGGTCTCGGGGCCGGTTTGGCTCGATGCACCGTCAGAGCACGGCTCCGTCCATAGGGAGTGGTCGGG
Organism: Viscum album; assembly: GCA_963277665.1. NCBI lineage: Eukaryota > Viridiplantae > Streptophyta > Magnoliopsida > Santalales > Viscaceae > Viscum > Viscum album. The sequence continues at coordinate 1,659,698,492 of OY728146.1, forward strand.
GCCGGTTTGGCCAGGGAATCACGAGGGGTTTCGGGATTCCAGCTCTGCAAGGAGGCCGCGAGGGGGGTCAGGAATCTGGCTCGGCCGGGAGGCCGTAAGGAGGTCGGCTCGGGGAGGTGCGTGGGGCACGCACGGAGGCCGGCAGGCGGCTAGTTCGGGCAGGGCGCGGCCAGCGCGGGCCGACGTGGCTGAGGGGCGCATAGCTAGGCGGTTTGGTGGCCGAGAGGAGCGCGGCCAGGCGGGCCGGAAGCTTGGCCAGGAGGCAGGCTGGCCAGTGGCGGATAGGATCCAGGTGGTACGGTCATGTGGCGGTGCGGCCGGGCTGGCTCGGCCGAACGGTCGCGGTTCAGCCCAGAGCACCAGAGCGCCATGGGGGTGGTGCGGTTTGCGGAGGCCGTAGGTAGCGTGGCCTTTTTCGTCACTGCTTCCATCGCCTCGTTGCTTCATCACCAATCCAAATTTCAATCATAAACAAGATCGGTGGAGAGGTCAGGCCATGTTGGTTTGGCCCACACCCTCCGCATTTGTGGTGGTATCAATTGGTTCATCAAGAGAAAGAAAATTTGAACTTCAATTTTTCTTAAAATCCACCGCAAAAATTCCTTTCATTAAAAGGAGAGAAAAGGAAAGAATAATTACACAAAAAAACCCCTACCTTTGATCGTGGTCATTGTTCGTTGACGGATTCGTAGAAGTCGGTCGTCGAAGATGTCTCTCGGTGGTTGAAGCTCGGAGGAAGAAGTTGAAGAGGGTCAAAGTTCTTCATTATCCATTCTTCATTGGGAGATGGGGTTCTTCGTTGGATAACACTAATTCTCTCAAGCTCTCCTCTCAAAGGCTCCCACCGAATGAGAAATTCCAACAAAAAAAAAATATATTGTCTATTATTTTAGACGTTGGAACGAAATTTAAATGGAGAATTAAATTAATTAGATATGCTCCAATTAATTAATTCAAGGGGTTGGCATAAGGAATTAATTAGGGGAGGTGAAGAGGATCTCCCACATTAATGATGGAGAGTTGAGAGGTTTTTTACTCTCCTCCATCAATAGGGGGTTAAGCCCTGTGTGGTCTCCACACGGTAACCTCTCGTGGGAGGTTATGTTCGGGTGGGACCCACCACCATAACCTTTTATGGGAAGTAAAGGTGTGGCGGTACCACCTCCAACTCCCATGAGGAAGTTTTAACCACCAAAAACCTACATGGAGACTCTAATAAAATAAAGTGAAAACTCACTTTATTTTATTACTTTCTACGAAAACCCAAAATCTATCTTCAACTCTCGACCAATTATCATCAAGGTTAAAGTCTCTTTAAGAGAATATCGGCGTTGCAAGTTCAACTGTGCCCTCAGATTTCAATTCCGAGCACTGGTTCAAATCTTATAAAAACTTGCTTGTGCGTTTACTGAACGTACCTAAACAAAACATCAGAAATTGATTCCGGGCACACCGGCCCTCGGAATCAAGCACCGCCAATTTTCACGGGCTCGTAAAATTCCCATTTATTTAATAAAAAAAATCTTCCAAAATTATGGGTCTTTAAATTCTCCCCACCTCAAGGCTTTACGCCCCCGTAAGCTACAACTCGAACAATGGGAACAAATGGGGGTACTGAGCACACATTTGATCCTCCCGCTCCCATGTTCTCTCCTAGAGGTTTCTGTGCTGCCAAAAAATTCGCACCAGAGGTATCGACCATCCATGATGGACCTGCTCATGTCGATCCTCAATCTCCATTGGAACCTCCATAAAATTCTCCCCATCATCGGTGTCCAGCTCCCCATGGTCGATGATGTGTGAAGGGTCATGCATGTATCTCCTCAGCTGGGATATGAGGAAGTCGTCATGCACCCGGTGAAACTGAGGTGGAAGAGCTAAGTGGTATGCCACCTCGCCAACAATGCTGAGGACCTGAAAAGGTCCGATGAAATGTGGATATAACCTTCCGCCCAAACCTCTTCATGGTGACACCCGTAGAAAGACATGGTCGCCATCCTCGAACTCCAGAGGTCTCCATCTCCTGTCAGCATACGAATTCTTCCTGCTCTGTGTAGTCTTCATCCTCTCTTGGATGATATGCACCTTCTCTATAGTAGCTTGTACCATCTCTGGTCCCACTAGTGTTGACTCCCTAGGGTATGTCCAGCATAGTGGTGATCTGCAAGGTCTCCCGTATAACACATCGAAAGGTGCCATCCCAATGGTGGATTGATAGTTGTTGTTGTAGTCAAACTCCACCAAAGGTAAGTGATCCTCCCAACTGCAATCGAATTCGAGGACACAAGCACGCAGCATGTCCTCGAGGGTCTGAATGGTCTGTTCAGTCTGACCATCCGTCTGAGGATGAAAGGCGGTGCTTTGATGAAGTTGTGTCCCGAAAGCCTCCTGCAACCCCTTCCATAGCTGGGAAGTAAACTATATGTCATGATCAGAGATGATAGAAGAAGGTACTCCATGTGGCCGCACAATCTCATATATATAGAGGTGTACCAAGCTCTCTACTGAACCCTACTCTTTGATTGGTAGGAAGTGGGTCTACTTGGTGAGTCGGTCAATGATCACCCAAATTGAGTCGTGACCCCTAGATGTATGTGGAAGACCCATCATGAAGTCCATATATATCACATCCCACTTCCACTCTGTAACCTCTAAAAGCTGAACTAAGCTTGCTGGTTCCTGATGCTCTGCCTTCACTTTCTGACAAGTGAGGCACCATGAGACAAACTCTGCTACTGGCTTCTTCATACCTGGAAACCAGTGCTGTCGTCGAAGGTCCTGATACATCTTCTCCACTCCTGGATGTACCGCTAGATTGGATGCGTTGAACTCCCTCAACACTTCCCCCTGAAGTGACACTGGAACCATAGTACGTCCTCTGAAGAGGATGACGTGCTCCCCACCTTCAGAAAATCCATCAAGAGTCTACCCTGTGGATAGTTGAGCACGTCGTGTCTCGCAGTCAGCATCTCCACGTTGGGCCTCCATAACTCGCTGAAGAAGTGGGGTAGTGACTATAAGAGACTGAAGGAAAGATACTTCATCCTTATTCACAAAGGATATCTACAAAGCATCCAATTTCTATGTCTCCTCGCCTAGCAGATGTATACCAGATCTTCTGCTGAGTGCATCAGCAACAGCGCTCCCCTTCTCGGAAATATATACTATCTCAAAGTCATAGTCCTGGAGTAACTCAAGCCATAATTGTTGTCTCAGGTTCATGTCCTTCTGAGAGAAGATATACCTAAGACTCTGGTGCTCAGAGTAGACTGTGAAACGCTCACCCATTAGATAGTGTCGCCACATATTCAAGGAAAAGACTACTGCTGTTAACTCCAGGTCATGGGTAGCATAGTTTTTTCCATTCTATCTCAGCTGTCAAGAACCATGAGCGATCACTGCTCACTCCTATATCAGGACACACCCGAGTCTAGTCCCTGATGCGTCGCAGTAGACTACATACCCCTCCTCTGTAAGCCTCAAGATGGGGGAACTAGTCAGCCTCTGCCTCAACTCTTGAAAGCTCTGTTGGCATCTCTCCGACCACACGAAGGGTTTCCCCTTCTTCATCAAGGCTGATAGTGGTGTTGTAACTCTAGAGAAGTCTGGTACAAACCTATGAAAATATCCAGCCAAACACAGGAAACTCTAAACCTCTGTCACACTCCTGGGTGGCTCCCAAGCAAGTACCACCTCAATCTTCGCTGGATCCACTGCAACTCCAGCCTCCGAGAAGACATGTCCCAAAAATTGAACCTCTCGAATCCAAAACTGGCACTTGGAGAGCTTACCATAAAGCTAGTTCTCTCGGAGTGTGTCCAGTACTACATAAAAATGGTAGGCATGCTCCTCCTCAGTAGTCGAGTAGATCAGAATGTCGTCGATGAAGACTACGACAAAGCGATTGAGGTATAGCTGGAAGATCTTGTTCATGAGCCCCATGAACATTGTTGAGTGTTGGTTATGTCGAAAGGCATAACCAAGAACTCTTAGTGGTCATACCTGCATATGAAGGTTGTCTTCTGCACATCCTCGTCTCAAACTCTGAGCTGGTGATAGCCTGATCTAAGGTCTATCTTTGAGAACCACCATGCTCCCTTCAGCTAATCAAAGAGGTCATCAATCCTCGGGAGTGGGTACTTGTTCTTCACGGTCACCTGGTTCAAGTGACGGTAGTCAACAAAAATCCTCAAGCTTCCATACGCCTTCTTGGGAAACAGTATTGGGGTTGCCCAAGGAAAAACACTGGGCCGGATGAATCTCTTCCCCTGCAAGTCCTCTAGTTGTACCCGCAACTCGCAAAGCTCAGTGGGAGTCATCCAATATGCTGGTGTAGATATCGGTGTCGTCTCAGGGTACAGGACAATGTAAATGTCCACCTCTCTATGAGGAGGTAAACCTGGGACATCATCAGGGAAAGCATCCATGTACTAATCCACCACTACAGGGTAAGTCAGACTCTCCCCATCAACTTCTCTAAGGGTGAGGCTAGCCAACTGATGAGTGATCGGTTGCACCCTCCTATGAGTAAGTCTGTCTTGCACTGCAAAGGATCACTTCTCTCCAATGAAGGTGAAACTGGTCTCATCCATGCAGACACACCGCACTTTGAACCTAATACAGTCGATCTGAGCATGGACTGTAGATAACCAGTATATACCCAAGATGACATCGTAAGGCATCGATGCTGCTATGAGGAGATCCCAGCCGAAGCTCTTGCCTCCTAGAGTAATCTCACACTGCTGGAACCAGTTCGTAATCGTCGAGTCTGCTCCCGTAGGAGTCTCTATCCATAAGGATCGAGCCAACGGCTCCATCGGAATCTCCGAGCATTGAACGAGGGTGGTGGCAATGAAAGAGTGACTGGCACCTGTGTCTATAAGAACTGCAACTAAGGTGGAGTAGACAAAGATCTTACCTTGAATCATCTCTGGAGCACCATGATCGTAAGCCTTAACTGTCTTCGGTTGATCTATCTCCTATCCACCTGCTCCATATGGTCAGGGTGGTCCTCCTTCTAGTGGTGGTGGTAACACCTCATAACTTCATCCACCGCCATCTACATGGCCAGCTCCTCTACCACGTCCTCCTGCTCTCTACGGACCGCCTCGATCGAACCTATGCCTTTGCCTGGGAGGTCCCTCAACTATATGTTGATCATCCAAATGGTGGGTCAGACAGTCACGAGCCATGTGACCCTACCCACTGCATGTGAAACACTGTATGTTCCTCGAATGACTAGCTCTATCTCACGTTCCTCGCACAACTGAACGTGATTCCTGAGGTCATCCACCAGATGTTCTGGTCCACTTGGACCTCTATGACATTTGTATGTTTCCAGCTATAGAAGACTCTGCTACATGATTCCTGGTGGCGGGTCTCACTACTAGTGACTGCTCCACAAGGAAAATCTCCACTATGATGGCTCACTCCAACACCCTTGCCTGTGTCAAGATGCTGAGAGAGATCATTGAAGACCTGATCTCTTTCCTGAGCACTTGCTCGAAGGTCCGGGCCCTGAAGAATGGATCTCGCACCATATCTGTGGAGTAGTGCGAGAGGTCGGTGAACCTTATTGATTACTATGCCACTATCATGATACCCTACTGTAGATGAAGTAGCTCCTGTATCTGCACTGCACGTAGGGTGGCTGGGACAAACTCTACCCGAAACAGGCTCTCAAAGTCAACCTAGAGAAGTGTTACCTCGTCATGAACCTGAAGCATTAGGCACCACCATCTTCCTACTGTTTCTTGAAGGAGACTCATGGAAAGAATCACCATAAGTTCTGCTGGTGTCCCTGCTAGTTTGAAGACTCTCACCACAGCCTTCAGCCAATCCTCAGCTGCATGCGGGTTCGTCTCACCCCAGTACCTGGGCGGCCTCTGGCGCTGGAACTCGTGCAATGAACTCAGGTGGCATGCACTCTCTACTATTGGGGCTGGTGGAATCGGTGGCCTAATGGGTTGTGGTACCATTGGTGCCTCCACTGTGATAGGGCCCTGCACCGAGGCCTTATCTCTCGGTGGGATTCCATCTCGTACAAATCCTGGAACCCTGGATAGCTGTCTTCATGGATGCATCCTGAAAAGAAACAGGTGTGCCACATTCAATAAGTTATACCTGGTGATCTGACTCAAAGAGATCACTAAGAAAACTCTTGAAACACACACACACTCAGTTTTTTCGTGCATTGATTTAGAAATCAGAATTCAGGGTCCTTGTGTATGGATATGTCGGCCACCGCACCAACACTGGACTCCCTGAACTGAAAACCACACTCACTACACTTAACACTATTGCTTCATAGAAAAGAAAGATCAGATTACTAAGTTCTATGTTAGAAATGACTCCTCTTATACCAATTTGTCATGACCCATCCTCTGGAGCCCATGTCGTGACTACCCCAAGCCCACCTTCCATAGGCTAGGGGATGGAAACTAGCACCAAAGGCATAAATCCTTAAAATAGGAATGCATTGCCTTTATAACTGAAAAAACACACAATAGAGTACACAGATGGATACAAAACACTAAGTAAAACTATATAACAAGAGAGTGATGAAAAGTAAAGGGGCTGGAAATACAAGCCCAACTGAAAGTACAAGTACAACTGAAAAAGAAAAAAATAGCTGAAAGATGAAAAGAAGCTCTTGGATCGTCCACCATAGATCATACCTGAAGGGTAGGTACAGATATCCTCCTTAGCACTCCAAGTCCGTTAGTCTCCTTAGGGTACCAAATCGTCATGAGGTCCACCACCAGGTACCGTCCAGTCCTCGTACACTCAGCCTCGGTCAGTGTTGTCCGTCATCTGCATCCAACACAATGAGGTGCGTGCATAGCCCATGCAGGGGTGAGTATAATGATAATGTTTCCGACAATTTCTGCCAGGGTGCGTGCATCCATCACGCGGAGGAGTACACGCGGTTGTTGCCCCACATTCCCAGTTTCCAAAGGTGGGTGGTATCCGTTCTTTCTTTAGGGACGTCTGATCCTTGATCGAAACTGGGATGATGGGATATCGGTTATTCCTTCCGTGGATTCCTCCTCGGAGCTCTTCACATAGTCTGGGTCTCCCTCATATATTTAAGACGTAGTTCATGAATCTCGTTACCGGTGCCATATCTTCATGGACACCGGTTAATTACACTACTTCTGTCAAGATGTTCCATGGGGTCTTGACATGTTATCAACCTTTGGTCGGAGTAGAAAGTAACATCAGGAATTTCGGGGAATCTCTAGGTGCATGGACATTGGGGAACCTGTATTCGTCCTCATAAGAGGGAATCTCTAGGGCGCAGAACCCGAGGCATCCCACGTTGAATGTTGGGAATAATATTTCATAGGCATGTCTCTAAGGTTTTCCTCAGCTTCCTATGTTCAACATAGGGTATTCCATGAGTTTAACGTCTTGCGGAGATGTTCAAGACAAGGGTGCGCCTTCTGAGGTTTTCCTCTGCTTCCCATGTTTAACACGGGGTATGTCGCGTGTTTAATGTATTGCAGAGATGGTTAGGCCAGGGGTGTGTCTTCTGAGGTTTTCCTCATATTCTCATGTTTAACACGGGGTATTCCGCGAGTTTAACGTCTTATGGAGACAGTTATTCCAGGGGCGTGTCTTCTGAGGTCTTCCTCAGCTTCCCATGTTTAACACGGGGTATGCCGCGATTTTAACATCTTGCGGAGTCATGTCTTCTAAGGTTTTCCTCATCTTCCCATGTTTAACACGGGGTATGATGCGAGTTTAACGTCTTGCGGAGACGGATCAAGAGTGATCAGAACATCCCATAGAGATGGATAAGATTGGTACATCCCAAGGAGGGAACACCATGGAAGATGAATGGATCAGAACACCCAATGAGGACAGATCCAAGGTAGTGCACCCCTTGTAGGGAAAACCTCACACCATAATGGATTATTTAAACACCACTGAGGGTGGATCAAGGAGAGTGCACCCCAAGATGGGGGACACCAGGGTTTACCATTGGATGGGATTGAGCCTCGTGGAGGTTTCCTATGTACCTTGTGTAGAGGACAGGGATCAAAACCCACGTAGTTTGAAGGGGTGATGATTCGGGGTGTACAAAAAGGACAACGACCCGGAGACATGTTGGGGCTTACGTGTGGTTAGCTGCCTGGGTGCCGTGAGGAGCGGTGCTGGGATGAATGGAATGATCTCACCAGAATGTGGTGGACCAGGTAAGAATCAGGATGGGTGATGTATGGATGAATGAAGTGGAGGGGGAATGAAATTGGACCATCGCAAGGGTGACAGTGAAGTTGGGCTTGAGCCTCGAGGAGGCTTCCTACATATCCTCGTGGCAGGGAATCAAAGTCCACGCAGTTCGATGGCATTTAGGGATTACACTCTGAGGTGGCCCATGGTGTCGGTAAACCAACGTGAAGGTGGACCTGGGGTCCTGATGGATGGTGGTCTTGAACCTCGTGGAGGCTTCCTACGTATCCTCATGGAAGGGAATCATAGTCCACATAGTTTGGGATGGAATGGGGCTTACGCAAGGGTGCCTCCCAGGTGCCAATATGGAGTGGCAATGGTGGATGGGGCTTACGCAAGGGTGTCGCTTGGGTGCCGCTATAGAGTGGTAATGGTGGTATGGGGATTACGCTCTGAGGCGGCCCATGGTGGTATGGGGCTTACGCTCTAAGGCAGCCCAAAGTGGTATGGGGCTTACGCTCTGAGGAGGCCCAAAGTGGTATGGGGCTTATGCATGGGTGTCGCTCGGGTGCCGCTATGGAGCGACAATGGTGGTATGGGGCTTATGTTATGAGGTGGCCCATGGTGGTATGGGGCTTACGCTCTGAGGTGGCCTGGAGTGGTATGGGGATTATGCTCTGAGGTGGACCATGGTGGTATGGGGCTTATGCTCTGACGCGGCCCATGGTGGTATGGGGATTACGCTCTGAGGCAGCCCATTGTGGTATGGGGCTTATGCTCTGAGGCATCTCATTGTGGTTGATGGATGGGGATTACACTCTGAGGCAGCCCACAATGATGGATGGATGGGGCTTACACTCTGAGGCAGCTCGAAATGGTTGGTGAACCGACGTGAAGAGTTAGGAACGACCGGGTGGTGGGATTGAACCTCGTGGAGGCTTCCTATGTATCCCTATGGCAGGGAATCAAAGTCTATGTAGTTCGGGTTGGTTGGGGCTTACGCTCTGAGACGGCCCATGGTGGTATGGGGCTTATGCTCTGAGACGGCTCATGGTGGTGTGGGGCTTACGCTCTGAGACGGCCCATGGTGGTCTGGGGCTTATGCTCTGAGGAGGCCCATAATGTCTTCCTCATGTCTGGACCTGAGGGCATCCCAACCCACTGGTGGGTTGAGGCCTTCACCTATGCGCTAGTGCACAAGCGGGATAATGCCAAGGGCATTGGAATCGGCCCGAACAAAGGGTAATGAAAAGTGTGAATCACACGCCCGGTATTCGGAATGCAATGAGGGTGGTGTGGAGATGGAGGATAAGTATTGACCATGGAGGAAACACAGTATCCATGTCGCATTAGCCTAAAATGGGGACAAACAAATGAGGGTCGACTGCTGACCGTGTTCTAAACACAGGACCTAACTCAAAGTGTCACCCAAAGTCTTCTGGGGCGTTGGCCAAAGACGGCAGGCAGACCATGGGTCAATCACCCATACTGTTACAGTAGGCGGACCATAGGTCAATCATCCGTACTGTTACAGCAGGCAGACCATAGTTCAATCACCAATACTGTTATAGAAGGTGGACCATAGATCAATCATCCATACTGTTACAGCAGGCAGACCGTAGGTCAATCATATGTACTGTTACAGCAGGCGGACCATAGGTCAATCATCCGTACTGTTACAGCAGGCGGGCTGTAGGTTAATCATCTATACTGTTACAGCAGGAAGATCGTAGGTCAATCACCCATACTGTTAGGGGGTCCCTTCAGACATGGAAGTGGATGCAGATCCGAATGAAAGACACGCAAAGCGTGAGGTGGAGTGATGGAATGTTTGAATGGATTCCAACGCTCTTGATATTACGCCACTGTAATCATGGCATTAGGTAGCTCATACATGGAGCATAAGGCATCTCTTTCTTGGAGAAAGAGGCATCCTATGTTTGTAACATAGGTATTACTATAGTTTGAAGTCATGCAGATAGTACTATTAAGTATCTCATGCTAGAAGAATAAGGCATCTCTTGTTTGGAGCAAGAGGCATCCTATGTTTGGGATATAGGGATTACTACAGTTTAAAGTCCTGTAGATAGTACTATTGGCACAAGGCGCCTAGAATGGCCGGTGTTGGGTCTTACACAAGGGAGGCCCTTTCCGATTCAACCTGGCATAGGATCCAAGTGATAGGGTTTGGAGGAGTTCCATGAAGAATGGTTTGAATCAAGTTATTCGAGGAATTGATGATGATAATCTCAACTCATGACATAGGAAACGAACCAAGAGGAATGCATCATCTCAAGGTGTTTCTTGGTGTGCAGAGGAGTATCTAAAATCATGGTATTCCACATGTGAGAGGTGGGTGCATGTAAGGGAGCAATGGAAAACCTCTATGTCCTGGACCAGGAAGTTCACAGTGCGACTCTCCATTTTTCATGGGGGTCTATGATGGTAGCGAAGGGACTGGCCCGGAGGGCCAAGACCGCAGCCCGTCACTGACCCCGAGCGGGGGCGCAGCCCCGGCGGTATGGACCAGCGGGTGTAGGCCTAGACACTTTTGCGTGTAAATAGGGTAGGAGTGCATACAATTGGGGATGTTGCACGGAAAACACCAGGTCAGCGCGCAATAGGGGTGCGGCGCGCAATAGGTGCAACGTGCGTGCAATACCAAAGTCGGGCGTACAATAGGAGGTGGCGCGCGCAAAAGGTAAGAAATTGTGGGCATTAGGGATGCCCTGCACGTGAAAGGAGTGGGGCGCGCAATAGAAAAGGCTTGCACGCAATAGGACCGGTGTAGCACTGGCGCGCAAAAAATCAGGCTCAGCGGCACTGTTGCGCACAAAAATTATGTGTTGCACAGAAAACTGGGCAGGTTGGCCCTTTTCCATGCAAAAATAATGTTTTGCGTGCCAGAGGGGGGTTTTCCGTGCGAGTGTGGAAAATACAGACTTACGCCCATCAGATTGGCGGCCGACCTCCGAGCCCCCCCCCCCCCCCCCCCCGAAGAAGGGGGTGCCCTTGTATATTTATAGGCAGAAACTCGGGCGTCGGTGCGTGTAAAAATAGGCACGCGCAATACGGTGTGTGTTAAATACCATGTGCACAAATATGGACGCGTAATATTCCACGCGCACAAATATGGGTGAGTAATATTCCACGCGAGCAAATGGTTTTCCACAAGGAACTCCCTTTTCACGCGCAAATCCATACTTCGCCTCAAAACCATCCTCGATGGCCATTCCCAGCAGCCTAACTTCAAACACCCATAACTCCTGATCCGTGACTCCGTTTTGGCTCCACGACCAGTCAAATCGAAGCTTGTGGAACGTGCTACGCTCCGGGATCATTTATGGGAAATTTTGGAAAATTTTGGGGATGCGTTTTATGGGGTCAACAGATACTCAGTAGGGACCCCGAGACCCTCAAGGTCTCACAAAATCCAACAAGGATAAATCAAAAAGTATGAAATCAACAGATAACCCCACTTAGGTATATTCCCATACATATACCTAAGTTATCAAGTAATCCATATCAATCATGAGGAAAACACAAAGTATTGACTCAGCTCACAGAGGTATACAAATTTTGTAGAGAGATAGAGATCATCAGATGTAGCCACTGAATCATCTATTCTATCGAACCCGGATAGGATCCAGGAACAGAAGTCAGAACGGTAAAACCCACACAGGATCTAGAAATAGTAGTCAGAGCTGTCAAACCCATACGGGATCCAAGAATAGTCATCAGTGCTGTCGAACCCACATAGGATCCAGGAATAGTCGCCAGTGCTGTCGAACCCACACAGGATCCCGGAACAGTCATCAGTGCACAGCCAGCCACAGGTTTCCACACGAAGCATGCTTGATTCTGATAGGGTCCGCTCTTCAATCTGAGTGTCAATACATCAATTTCCATGAAGTATCAAGAATAATTATATTAAAGTTCCTCCATGTCATAGGGGTCTCAATGCAATAGATGGCACGTCAATCGGATGCCCGGTCTGTGAGTTATTAGCCTTTTAGTCCCGGGGGCCTGGTCGGAATCGTGTACGATCCAACCTGAACATATCTAAACTAAACCCCAAACTCTAGTGGGGTATACTCAAAGGGACGGATATGCTCCAATATTTCTAACTCTATTGACGGATTGTCAAATGGACGTCCGGTGCCAAAGATATGACCAAAGAAAGTAAAGGGTCGGTAGTGGGCCCGGGGCTGGTCTGACCCAGTCGGACTGACCCGACCTGACTTAGTCTTGGACGACCCGATTCGGGTTAACCCGTGATGGCCCGATGGATCCGTACTAGCCCGTTGGGTTTGGCCCGGCCCGCTGGGCCCAACCCAGTAGGCCGTGAGAGTAGTCCAGCCCGAGCTCAGGGCTAGTTCGGCCCGGTGCACCGCGAGAGTGCAGCCTGGCACGGCTCAGTCTGGAGGGTGTGGCTAGGTCTGGTTCGGCTAGTGAACCATAAGGGGGGTTGGGACGCCAGCTCGGCTGCGAGGCCGCGAGGGGGGTCAGGACGTTGGCTCGTCCGGGAGGCCGCAATGGGGTCACCTCGGGGAAGCACGTGGGGAACACGCAGAGGACAAAAGGTGGCCGGTTTGGGTAGGGCATGGCTAGAATGGGTTGGCACGACTGGGGGGGCGTGTGGCCAGGCAGTTTGGAAACCGGGAGGGGCGTGGCCAGGCGGGCCGATGGCCGGGAGGCGCGCGGCCAGGCGGGCCGGCGGCCGAGAGGCGCACGGCCAGGCGGGTCGGCGGTTAGGAGGCGCGCGGCCAGGTGGGCCGGCAGCATGGCCAGGCGGGCCGATTGCCAGGAGAAGCGTGGCCAGCCCGACCGGCGGCTCGGCCAGGTGGGCCGGGGGCGACCGGGAGGCCAGTAGGCCGGCGTTGGACGGGAGCCAGGTGGTGCGGGCCAGTGGCGGTGTGGTCTGGGTGGCTCAGCTGGAGGGCCGTGATTCAGCCCGGAGCCGCGGAGCACCACGGGGCAGCGTGGTGTGTGAAGGCCACGGGTAGCGTGGCCTTTGTTGTCGCTTCTTCCATCACCTCGTTACTTCATCCCCAAGCTGAAGTTAAATCATAAACAAGATCAGCAGAGGGGTCGGGCCATTTTGGTTTGGCCCGCACCATCCGCGTTTAGGGTGGTATCAATTGGTTCATCAAGAGGAATAAAGTTAAACTTCAATTATTCTTACATTCCACCACAACAATTCCTTTCATTCGAAGGAGAGAAAAGGAAAGAAGAATTACACAGAAAAAACCCTTACCTTTGATCTTCGATCTTTGTTCGTTTACGGAGTCGCAGAAGTTGGTCGTCGAAGACGTCTCTCGGTGGTTGAAGCTCCGAGGAAGAAGGTCGGCATTCTTCGTTCTTCATTATTCATTGGGATATGGGGTTCTTCATTGGAGAACACTAATTCTCCCAATCTCTCCTCTCAAAGTCTCCCACCGAATGAGAAATTCCAAGAAACAATAATAATATATTGTCTATTATTTTAGATGCTAGCACAAAATTAAAATGGAGAATTAAATTAATTAGATAGGCTCCCCTTAATTAATTTAAGGGGTTGGCATAAGGAATTAATTAGGGGAGGTGAAGAGGCTCTCCCTCGTTAATGAGGGAGAGTTGACAGGTTTTTTACTCTCCTGCATCAATAGGGGGTTAAGCCCCGTGTGGTCCCCACGCGATAACCTCTCGTGGAAGGTTATGTTCAGGTGGGACCCACCACTATAACCTCTCATGGAATGTTAAGGTGTGGTGGTCCCACCTCAAACTCCCATGAAGAGGTTTTAACCACCAAACACCTACATGGAGGCTCTAATAAAATAAAGTGAAAACTCACTTTATTTTATTACTTTCCATGAAAACCCAAAATCTATCTTCTACTCTCGACCAACTGTCGTCAAGAAGAAAGTCTCCTTAAGAAAATACCAGCGCTATGAGTTCAACAGTGCCCTCAGATTTCAATTCGGAGAACCGGTTCAAAAGTTATAAAAACCTGCTCGTACGTTTACAAAATGTACCTGAACAAAACTTCAGAAATTGATTCCAGGAACACCGGGCCTCGGAATCAAGAGCCGTCAATTTTTGCGGACTTTTAAAATTATCATGTATTTAAGAGAAAAAATTTCACTGAAATTCTGGGTCTTTACAGTTGTTTTCTTTTTTTGAGTTCTGAAATGGTTTGAGGAATAGATAGTAGGTGGTTCCCTTTTATAAGTGAGGGGAAGGGAAATCTTGGAATTTATTAAAGTATTAAAATAATATAAATTAATTTTAATAGAAAAATGGATAAAATTGATATAATTATAATATAGTATGATTAGGGATAAAAATAATCTCATAAAATAAAATTTTGACCTGTTTAGATTATTTTTTTACCCTTATCCCATTGTTTTAACCCTCTATGAACCCTTTTAACAATTATAATGATATAAATACGTTTCACTCTTTAGAAGTCATTTAAGTTATAATAAAGGTAAAAGTGGCCCATAAATGGACTATGGTATTTATTTTAAAACATTTCTTATTCACTTGGCTGAATATAAGGCTTTTAGTAATTTTAAATCTTTTAATAAGATATTATTTATTATAAAATTGTATTAGTGTCATTTTGGGAACTTTTAATTTAATTTGAATTTGAAAATATAAATATAGAAATTTAATTTGAATATAATACTTTAATACATCTATAATACATTATATTTAAGTAAAAAACATGTTACTTTTTAACTCCCCCCAAAAATATTACTTTTTGAGTTTTTTTAAAATCTTTTACTTGATTTTTCTACTATTCTCAAAAGAACTCAATCAGAGTTGTGTAGGAATTTAACGTAATTATTTCATGAATAAAAAATAAAAATAAATTAACATGATAAAAATATTAATTCTTATTTCAAATAAATATGTATAACTAAAAATATTTTGTTTTTCTCCCTGTCACAAAATATTATATATTAAATTAACAGAGTGACATTTTTTAGTTATCCTTTAATTAAATATTATAAAGGTAAAAATCAAATATAAATAGAAAAAAGGTCATATTTTTTAAGTTTAGAAGATTATATATGAAATATAATCATATAAAGTGATGTTTTTTGAATAAATTTTAAGCATTATAACACTATTTTTAAACCTAATTAATTCATTTTTCCTTTATAGTGTTAACAAACTTTAAGTTTGGTTAATATTCATAATAACTAAAAAAATTAACCTATTTAAAAAATTGTGATCCCATTATAAAAAATAGGGTATCCATTTTTCACTATTATGTTTCTATAATTTACTAAATTTAATTTAAAATTAAACTGGAAAAACGTGACGAAAAAATGTTTTTTAAAAAAATGCCTTTTAAGCATAATTTTTTTTTATACCGAATTAAAGTATAAAACTCATTCCAAAGACAATAATTGGATTGATTTTAATAAAAATAAACTAATTAAACTTTAAAAATAATCCATAATAGAGTTTAAATTTTTAAATACTTGAAATGGTATTATAGTTTCCAATAAAAATCCATATTTTCAATATTTAAAAAAAATTCATAAAATTATCAAAAATTCATCCTAAGATAATTATCAAATGATTAATGAATAAATAAAATTTATATTCTAATATTTAAATTCTAAAAATTTAAAAAAAAAATACATTTTAATTATGACTAAATTTAGTAAGAATAAAATTATTTCCTTGTTGACTATAAAATTACATAACATTACTATGGTGAATATATCTCTATAAAATCTAATTAATAAAAATTAATAAGGTATTAAAATGATTTATTTTAGCATTACCTGGGTTGTTATTCTTCTCTCTCTTTTGAAATTGTTTCCTCGCTATTTTATTCATTACATAAACAGGTGGGGATATCTTTTCCTCTATAATTTTTTTATTCATGTGTTGCTTCATAAATCATATGGTTTTTTCACAAAACCTTAACCTAGTGAATCAGTTTATCCTATAACACCATATCTCTATGGTTAAAAATTTTAATAGATTGTTCCTCATAAGAAAGTTTCTCTTACAACTAAACTAATTTAGGGATCAAAATCTGAGATGCATCTAACACATATTTTTCTTAATAATAAAGCATGAAATACATCATATACATGAGATAAACTCATAGGTAATGCCACTGAATAGGAAATCAATCCAAATTTCTATGCAACTTCATATAATCTAATTAATTATAGACTTAAATTTACCTTTTTACAAAATTGAATAACATTTTTTCATGGAGAAAGTTTAAGAAAAGCATGATCTCTTACCTTGGAAAAAATATTTTCTCCAGTTATCTACATAACTTTTCTACCTTCTCTGTATTTTCCTCGTGTGTTTTTTAATTATCTTCACTTTCTCAACTATTTCTTCTACCATTAATGTTCAAACAAATTCTTTTCAAGACTTTATACCAACAATTTAGATTCTGACATCAATTTACATATAATTTATCAAAAGGTTCAGTCTATATACTAGTGAGACACCTTTTTATTTTAAAATAACACTATGTTCAATAACGTATACAGCATGAAACATTTATCTTAAATGAATAATAAAATATTATAATTTAAATATGGATATTATAACATATTCATTGAATTAGAAGTTATGAATATGATTAATCAAATTAATATATACATATATAAGGGACCTACTCAATAAAAATTTATTGATTAATTCTTAGGAAGTAAGCACTAAATTTTTAGTAAAGAAATTTTATTCTTCAAAATATATTTTCCTCAAATATGGTTTTTATTTTTTTTGTGAGGGAATAATATAATTAATTTCTAGGACTTTTAGAAATTTTATTTAATAAGAAAGATATAATTTTTTTTATCATCACAAGAAAATTATCTTAGATTTAATTGTTTTATATTGTTCTTAAAATCTTGATTTTCCAATGAATAGTCAAAAATACATATTTTTGTTGAAATTTGTATTTTTGTTTCAAGAATTTGCAATGTTCCATTTTTCAAAATAATTTAAAAGTATAATTAGATGTATTATATTATTAATAATATAATTAAGTTCATTAGAATCAATTTCATTATTGAATTTAGTATAAAAACACTTTTATACTTAATAAGACATTTTTTATGGAAAAAACTATTTTTTATTACATTTTGAATTTTTATCTTAAATTAATTTATACCATATATAGGGATTTAATGTAGAATAATGGGTAAAATATTTTTAATTAGGAGGTTTATTTTTTTAAAATATATCCCATTTATTTTTTCCATTATGAATAATAATCGTGGTGAATATTTGACACCTCGATTAGGCTAAAATGGGTAAAATAGGGTTAAAAACATGAGATAATGTCTCAAAATCAACCCAAACTTTCATTTATCCTATTTTATGGTTTTATTTCGGCCATTTCAAAACATTTAACAAATATATTTCTAGTTGGTTACAATTATATTTGATTGTGACCTTTATATTAATTTAAAAAAAAGAATAAATACCAAATCTCACTATCTTTACTTTAATATGGC
This sequence comes from Viscum album, assembly GCA_963277665.1. NCBI lineage: Eukaryota > Viridiplantae > Streptophyta > Magnoliopsida > Santalales > Viscaceae > Viscum > Viscum album. The sequence continues at coordinate 1,659,716,158 of OY728146.1, forward strand.
TAAATTTTTTAGATTAAGATAATAAAAAGGATAATTTCGTTTATAAATGTTTATTTTAATCAAAAATAAATTGTTTTAATAATATTAATTTATTTTTAATTTTGATTTAATGGATAATTACCTTAAATTTTTATGCAATACTGACATGGTATTTATTCAATTAATAGAAAAATAAAATAAATGATTTTAAAAATATTAAATGTAATAAAATATGGATTAATTATTTATTTTCTTAATTTTTTTGAACAAATATTACATATTATTAATGTTTTAAAGTTTATATTTGAATTACATCATTTAATTGATGTCTTTAAATTCAAATTAAATGAATAGTGTCAAATAATGACATTAATGATATTTTAGGAAAATAATATTTTATTAAATTATTTAAAAATAATAAAAATACTTAAATAGGTAAATTTTGATAATATATGGTCTAAAATATCATTCATTTTCCATTTTTGAGTTGATTTATACCTAATAAGTAAAATAATATCCCTTTAATATTGAAAAGGTTATTACCACTATTAAGGTTAAAATTGATTAACCAATGGGTTAATCCAAAATATAAGGTTTAAAATGATATCTAAATAATTAATAAAATATTTTATGGATCTATTAGGTGTATATACTCCTTATCCTCTAATAAATGTTATTTTGAAACCATTTTACATGATTTAGAGACATGTTATATTAAAATATTTCATTAATTTTAAAAAGTGTCCCTCCCCTCCCTTATAAAAGGACACCCCTTATCTCAATACTTCACATAACTATGATCAATATAACAAGAAAAAAATCTCACCATTACTATTTGAAACTTATCTATATACTAATTAGAGTTTCTGGTCTTCTTAAATGACAAATCCAAGGGTCCCTAAGAAAGAATCTAAAGAAAGACTTCCAAATAAGAGATAATCGTCTTTACTGACTCTTTCAAAAAAATCTACTTCTTATAAATTTTTTATGAAAATAAAAAAATAATAAATCAAGTATCATAAATATACTGATATATTATTATTATGGTACAATCATTTTCTATCTCTTTCACATCCTATAAAAAGAGTAAACACCGCTTGTGCATACATATTGTTTACCATCTCTATGTAGCGGTGTAATTGGTCTCTCATCATCACTTTACATGGATAGTTATAAAGATTAAACTAATGAATATATATATAATTTATGAAATAATTATTCTTCTAGAATTATAATATCATATCTAACTTATTACCTTCCAATATGTTGGAAATGATAATGTCACTCGTGGGTACATTTGGACTACCACCTCCACGAAGCAATGTGATTTGTTTCTCATTTCCTATTTACATGGATGGAAATAAATATAGATTTAATAACCATAATATATATATGTGTGTGATATAATAATTATTTTATAAATTTGAATTATTATTTATATTTCTTTCATTACATCCTTTAAAAAAATTGTAAACAATTTTCATGTGTACGTACGACCTACCGTCACTAGGAACTGTGTTATTCATTTTTCAATCTCTACCATTAAAGGATAATTAAAAATAATTATATAATGAATATATATTATATTTATTTCATGATTAACATCCTTGATATTATGTAACCATGATAAATATGTGAGGAACCAAACTACTAAACCAAAACATACATGAAAAACTATACAGTTAACACTTAAAAACGATGATTTTAATAAAGAATTATTAATAAATGTGTATTAAAATGTTATAAGTGGATAAAATATGATATTATAATTATTTATATGGTTCTTTTATATATGTATAAAACTTTTAAATTTATTATATAGGAGTCTCTAACACATATGAGAGATTCATACATAAGGTAAGGGTTTTCTCGCCTCACTTTTGTTTACGTGAGACATTTGTCATATTCATAGATTGTTTCTTTCATGTGTTGTACATACTGAACTTTTATCTGATATATCATGATTAAATTTATATTAATGGTATTTAAAATTTCAATTTACATTATTTATTTCATGGGGGTTATGATTCAAAAGTTATCAAAGTGATAAGGGTTTATTTTATAATCCCATCATTATTCGTGATTGTTTATGTTTAGGTATCTATTTTGGGAATTATATGATATGTCCATAATAAATACAATATATTTTAATCTCTTATGTTTTTTTCATAAAATTATGATTTTTCATTCCCTTTTACTCTTTTAAGTACTCAAGATTTGGAATGAATATTTTTAAAGAAAAACAACTTTATTTTTTATTCAGACTGGAATCATTTCCATCCATGTCTGAATTTTCATTAAAATGTTTTCAAGAATGTTTCTAATATTCTAATATGATACTTACAGAAATTTTTACTCATGTTTTTTTTCATTAAAATAATTCAAAGGAATCTTCTTGTCATTTTCTGAACAAGGTACTTTTTTACTTTTTAACAAAAATATGAAATGAATATTTGTTTTTACAAACATGGGATAAACAAAATTTCCTATAGTCATGATATTTCAATTATTTAGAGATAAATTTAAAATTTTTCATGATTATTTCTAATGAAAACTTTTTCCTTAATATTTTTTAAATTTTCAGACTTTAAATAAGTGATTTCAATATAATAATGGTATTTTCCTCAAGAAACCTTCCAATAACATTATTAATATATTTTCATCTATTTCAAAATTATTTATTGAAAATGGTATGTTAATGGGGATTTAATATTTTTATAAAATTCACCATATTACCCTATATGACTTATTATTATGTTATATTTATTGATTGGGTAAAATATTTACATTTCACATGCTAGTTTTAAAAATTAATGATTATGTTCATTTTGTTTCCCCCAATTCATATTATAAATACATTTGACTTAGTAATTGATAGGTGTGCCACACTATATCCCCACTTTTTTTCAGTATGTCTTAGGATAAAAACTAGTTTGGGTATTTGGAATACTCCTTACCTGTTTATGTATGTTTTCATGTCACAAGGCCTTGATGGTATGTTTATGACATCTGACATTATTCATTCTATCATTATAAAACTAGTTATTATTATCCATGTGATTATTAATGCTATTATTTTATCCATGGATTTAGTCCCCTTTATGGTATTAGGTATATGTAATATTGGTTTATTTTTTATATCAACCATATTATTTATATAACACCCCAAGGATTTACAAATAAATTTAATGAAATGAATACAACACTAAGTCTCTATGAAACACCACTTTGATTTAAGGAGATAGTTATAACCTAGTCGTTAAACTAAAATTTACTACTTCTATGATTTGAATTTCAAAAAATGGACATGCATGGTTGTAATCATTAATATATTTAGAGTTTTTTAGGAGCAACTTAATTTTTAGTGAATAGTAACTTACCCTTATGAATAGTAATGTTACCCTTATGAATATTAATATGAACCTTATGAATATTAAATCATCTAAATGAATATTAATCTCACCCATTAATGTATAAATAAAATTTTTTCATATTCTAAGTGACAATATGATCATAGTATAAGTGTTGGTGTTTTGGTAATTCTTAAATATTTAATTAATTTTTATAATTTATTTAATAATTTAAATGAAAATTTATTTTCATAAAATGAAATCATAAATTATTATTTTGTTTTCTTATGGTTATAAGATAATTTTATGAGACCTTGATTATTTTTAAGGTTTTATAAAATCAGTTATAGTTTTAAAATTATTATTTTTTTAATAAATTATTATTTTATTTAAAAATTAAATTTCTTATATTTAGAAAATTATTTTGATAATGGGGTTCATTTTTTAATTATAAACATTTAAAAGTGGTTGGGGTAAATTTTTTTATTTTTTTTGAAATACTTGAATTTTTGGTGAATAGTGAAATTCGATAATTTAAAAAATATGCTAAATATATGAATTTATGTATAATTATTGAGTCATGGATAATGTAAATGTCCATTGGTTTGAAATCAAATTAATATATTTCTTTATATAGTCATATGAACCAACACCGTATCTTTTCTTGTACAAAATAATAAAATAATGACAAGAATAATGGAAAAACCCTCCTCTACTCCACTATAAATAACACACCTCACCCTATCTTCCTCTCACACCTCTCATGATTTTATTATTGTATAAATTATACCCAATCCTCTTACAAAGGATCTTACCCATGTCTAATAAATTTTTTTATCACCAAATGGATAAAATGAAATTCCTTAAGGAGGATCTCAAGGAGAAGAGATCAAGGGGTAAAAATCCTTTCATTTTCTTTTAAATTCTTTTTAGTTCTTTTTCTTTTCTTATACTATATCCATCTATCCTTTTACAAGAGAAATTAAAGCTCTATATTCATATATATACTGTAATTTTTTCATGTTTATGAAAAAATTCATCATCATACTTCTTCTCCTCCTCCTTTTTATTCTATAAATAAAAACATCATCACTAATGTGTTGAATTATCGACATTGTGGATGATGTGTTTTCAATTTCCTTTACTTCCTTGAAAGATGGTTATAAAACAATTTTAATGGTTAAACAGATTTTATTTTGTATGATATAACATATTTTATGTTCTATAATTAACATATATACATAATATTATGTTTTATAATGAAATTAGTTTGTGATTATCGAAGAACTTCTAAAATGATTTAAACAAATACCATTAATGTTTTATCTAATTATTCATCATTATATATGAAAAAATGATTTATAGTATCATTTAATATTATTTTAAAATATTAATATCATTTTATTCTACTTCTCGATTTTCACTTCCATTTGACAAGAAAATCCTTTATGAACTGGTCATGGGAATCATGTAAAGAACGCACATGAAACAATGGAAAGAACAAAATATTATTAATAAATGTGTGGAATGAAGTTATAAAATTATCATATAGGGTGTTATAAATATGAATATGTTTATGTAAAATATTAATAACTCTCTTTTAACCATTATACAGAAGGTTTAAACACATTTTATGTAAGACGAACCAAGAGTAAGGGAATTCTTAACCCTGTTTTAATTCTTTGGGTTAACCATATACTTCATTGATTATCTGGTAATAAGATTATTTGTGTAATGATTTTTTTTATTATGTTTTATTATGTTTATTTATAGTTTATAAACATATTCTATTTTTTTGATTAATTCTCACTTCAATTATATAATATTTATAAGGTACTTTTGTTTTAAAATCCTATTATAAACTTCTATTTTTACAAAATTGAAAGGGGGTGTTTTTATTAATGTATTATTTTTTATGATTATGATCTAATTATTGGGAATTTTTTATGATTAATTTTGTGACCTATATCTCCCTTAAATTCATTGGTTATTATTATGTTGGAGTTTTGTTGAATGGTTACTCTAAGTGTAACTGTGATAATCACCCCATAAGGTAGTCGTGAGGGTTACATTGTAAGCTAGGTGTGAGGGTTAAAAATAATATAGTAGTAGTGAGGGTTAAAAATAATATGGTATCCATGTGGGTTAAAATTTTATTTAATTAATAAAAAATATAACTTCATGTTTTATTTATGTTTTTTTATGTTTTATGGAAATCTCACATTTCACAAAGTATATGATACTTTATGGGTGAGAAGTATGTCCTTGTGAAAATTATTTTATATGTTAATGGTTTCTCTCCTTATTTTTATATCCCTTACTGATATTTTTATACTCAAACAAAGTTTATAAATTTTTTTCATTGGGTATATGTATGGTTAATAGAAATGATGAAAAGAATATGAATGTTGTGATTTTTTTTATCAAGAAAAATAAATAGTGTTTTATTTCAAATGTTTTATATTTTGGAAAAAGTGGATATTGTTTTTGTAGTATCCTCTTGTATGATTATATAATGTTATGTATGTATTATTTTCTAATTATATAAAACTATATACCTGAATATATCTTCAATGTGAAATAATGTAATTTCTTGACTAAAACTCGGGATTATGTAATGTTTAAGGTCGGATCCTTATAATTTATGTTTTATTTATTTTATGATTTATTTTTTTATACTATTTCCTTCAATATTAATTTGAGAACACCCTTTATTATGTTTTCTATTCCCTAGGATACAAAAAAAGGAATATATTAAGGAAATCAGGGAGTTACTATAATAAATAATAAATTTTTCAAAATAATTATTCTATTATATTTAATATTTTCAAAATAATATTTTTGAATAATTTATGTATCTAGTCTCCCAATAATAAGAAAATATTTAATATATAAGGATTTTATCCCTTTTATTTTGTAAAAATTTAATAAAATAACAACTTAATTTAGACTACTAGATTCAGGGTCTTTATAGTTAGTATTAGAGGAAGTTTAGTAGAAATATTGGGAACTAGATTTAGGGAACAATAGATTAGAAAACCTCACCCTTTGACAAAATATTATGATATTTCAATTATATTAAAATATAATAATGTTTTTAGTAAGGTAAATATTATGTGGTTTTACTCCAAATACCTCCATGTATGGATACTACAAGTGGACATGTTTTTGGCCTAGAGACATCTAGGGGTAATAACCCCAAAAATAGTTGGTCGGGTATATTTTGGTTCTCATTCTGGTGCATAGTGAGTGTGACCTTACTATGAACCTATTTTGATACTCTTGAGGGATATTATTGGGTTAATTAACATTTTATTTATGAATCATTATGAATTATCTGAAAAGATGATTACTATGAATAACCTAGGTTAAACCTAAGGTGTCATAGATTGAAAAAAATTATCATTATTTAAGAAACCTATAAATGGTTTTGTTGATTATGTGGTTTACCACTATGATTATTATTTCTCATAATTTTATTATTGGTTTTATATAATGGATGTAACTAGTAGTAATCACGTTAACATAGAATGTAATGGAAAATTAAGTGATTATAAGCAACTAAATTGGATGATGACTGGAGTAAAAGATATTTTGATTATTCCTAATCAGTTAACACTATATATAATTAGCAACCTACACCTTAACTAACTATCAGAATCTAAAAAGAAAATAATAATAGATATTTATGAGTACTCCAGTGGTGGATACCATAGAGGAAAGAAAGATGAATTTCATTCATGTCAGAAATGTGGAAAGAGACACCCTATATAATTTCTTAAAGGAATGGGAAAATGTTTTATTTGTGTAAAATAAGAGAATAGATAATTTAATGGTTGATTAAAAATGAAAATTTTTATGGAGGGATTTGAATTTTATCCCAAGGTATTATTTATAGTTCAATGTCTTATGTGTGGGAAATATGGGAATTATCCAAACCAATAACCTAATCTAAGGGTTAACTCTTAGAATTAGGAATGACCTATGTCATACCAATCATTTAAGTGTAAGTATTTAAGTGTTTATATATATTTTTTTATTATGTTTTATAAGTTTTATATCAATGATATTATACATATAATAAACAATAAACAACTAAGTATTATTCCACAATAGTTTCTATTTAAGGATTTGAAAACATATGTTGAATGGTACCGATAGCCAATAAAAGTGATTTACTAGTAAGGTGATAATTTTTGGTTGGGATAAATAGATGAATAAAATTGATGAAGTAAATAGGATAATATTTGTTACCTTGAATTTGTTTATTGATTTTATGACAATGTGATTTAATTCATATTTGATGAAGTTTATTTTATTTTTTGATTTATGGAAATAGTTTTTGGTTTTATTTGAGGAATAAGGATTATGTTAATTTATTGAAGTTTATAAGTTTTAATGTGGGTTTAACTTAAGATTAATGGATTCCATAATGGGTTTATTATTTTATGTATATCATAAGTTAAAATTAATAGATACCCCTTTTGAAGTTTTAATTGATTTTATTTTTTGGGGGATTTGATACTTTTACTATGTTTTAGGGAGAATACTTTATTAAGGTTTAAATAAACCTTTGGTTTAGTATATTATATTATGTTTAGTTATTTTTTTCTATTGGATAAGGGTATATAGATAATCATGACGGCTAAAAATGATTTATTGAAAAGGTAATATTTTCAAAGATATTTATCTTCAAGCTATGGATTACCTTTCAGGTTGGTATTTAAATTTGATTCATGATATTTTGGTGTGAAGTTCACTAAATTATGAGATTATATATTTATTTATTATATTTTTGGAGGTGCTTCATTGGTTTGAGTTATATATAACATTTATCTTTAAAATTTGGTTTAACAAGAAAGATTTTTTGGGAATAATTAAATTAAATTTTTGGGAATGTATGTTAAAAAGTATGAGATAATATTTTATGTTAAAACATTCATTAATGATGATATTATTGAGGTTAATAGGGGTATAGTTTTTTCTATTTGTGGAATAATATAATTTTGTCCTTTCAAATTATTTTGTAAATTTTAAAGTAAAATGTATTATTTATTCATTTAAAGGTTTATAAATTTTGGATATTGTCTTAACTTTAGGTAACCATTTTAGTTTTGGTTAATATTTAAATGTAGGAAGAATATCTTATTATTATTTTAGGGATTTTTTGATCTATTGTAAGTTAATTTTAATGCCTTATTCATGAAAAAAAACATCTGAAATACTCATCATTTGGTTCCAAATATGATATTATGGTGGAAATTGATTAATTAATTAAATTATACTTTCAATGTAAGTATATTTCCTTATATATGGTAAAAAAATTCCTCAAATCTAGGTAATTTATCTTGAAACAAGTAATTTGTTTCTATTATATTAATTCTTTAGGAATCTATAGTCTATTTCACACCTTATTGATTTATGGTTTGGTGGTCATAACTTTTTAATGATCAGACACTTTATTTTAATCAATGTTCTATGCCACTTTATATCATTATTTGGACATTAATTTTTTTTCCATTTACATGTATTCACATCATACTAATTTTCTTATATTTTGAAACCTAATTATATTTTACTCTATATGACCTTTGTATTTCCCGTTCTTTCTTTTTATAGGAATTTTTAGTAACCATTTTTATGATATAGGTTTTCAACAAGGGTATTTTGAAATTTAAAACTCTTGATTATCAATAAAAAGTTAAAATTGTGAGAGATAATTATATTAAATGGGTGATAAAATGGTATCCAGATATTCTAAAATAACATTATATTCGATAGCATATACAACACACAACCCCCAGCATAAACGAACCAAGAAATATTGTATTTAAAAAATGATGGTTCAAAACTAATTGTTGAATTGGAGAGTATGAATAATATTAATCAAATTATGAAATATATATATATAAGTGATCTAATCAATAAAAAATTGTTGGTTAATTATTAGGAAGTGAGAAATCAATTTTTAGTAAAGAAATTTTTTTTTTAAATAAGTTTTCTTGAAAAAAGATTTTTATTTATTTTTGTGAGAAAATATTATAATTAATTTTTGAAACTTTTAGAAATTTTATATGATATAAAGGATATTATATTTTTAACCATATAAGAAAAATCAGTGTAAAGTGAATTTTTTTATTTTTTAAAGGTTTATTTTCTATTGAAGAGTAAAAAATAGTTATTTTTATTGAAAATTGTATTTTTGTTTCAAGAATTTACAAAGATAAATATTGTTTTATAATAATTTAAAAGATAAATTCATTCCATTATATTATTAATAATATAATTAATTTTTTGGAATCAATTTTATGGTTTAATTTTGTGTAAAAATATATTCATACTTAAAATGCATTTTTCTGAAAAATTGTTTTTTGTTGTGTTTTGTGTTTTTATCTTGAATTAATTTCTACTAATTATAGATATTTAATTTTAAAAAATATATACAATATTTTTAATAATGAGGTTATTTTTTTAAATAGGCCCCTTTTATTTTTTCCATTATGAATAGAAATTTTCACGAATATTTTCTAGCTCAGTAAGGGTAAAATAGGTAAAATATGGTTAAACCATGAGATAAGGTCTTAAAATCAACCCAAAATATTAATTTATCATGTTTTATGGTTGTTACTCTACTATTTCCATCCAATTATATAATATATTTCCACATCGTTCCATTTTTCATTGATTGTTGCCTATATATTAATTTAAGAAAAGAATAAATACAAAATGTCACTATATTGACCTTAGTATCTCTAAAATATTCACATGAGAATGAAAAGAGTATACGTTTAGTTATAAATGTTTATTTGAAAGAAAAGTTATTTTTTTTATCATTTAAATTTATTTTTAATTTTTATTGATTGGATAATTACCTTAAATTCTTACATAATAACATCATAGTATTTATTCAATTAGTATAAAAATAAAATAAATGATTTCAAAAAAATTAGAGTAATAAAATTTGGATTAATTATTGAGTTTGATGAATTTTTTAGATAAATATAACATATTATAAAAAAATAAATGTATATATACTAATTCCATATTTTTCTTGATGTATTTAAAGTCAAATTAAATAAATAGTTTCAAAAAATGACCATAATGGTATTTTATGAAAATAATATTTTATTAAATCATTTAAAAATCATGAAAGTATTTAAAAGGGATAAATTCTCTAAAATTTCATCATTTTTTCATTTATGATAAAAAATTTACTTTATAAGTAAAATTATAACTCTTTAATATTGAAAAGGTCATTACCGTGGTTAAAGGTTAAAATTAATTAAACAATGGGTTAATCCAAAATTTGAGATTTAAAATGATATTTAAACATTTATAAATTTTATTTTATCATTATATGAAGATCATATCCACGTTATCTTATAATCCATTTTATTTTTGAACCATTTTACATGAGTTATACACATATTATATTATAATATTTCATGAATTTCCAAAAGTTCTCCTCCCCTACCTTATAAAAGAAAACCCCTTCTCTCAATTATTAACACCAATTTGAGCCATATAAATCCAAAAAATCTTACCATTTATCTTCTTAATATCCCTATACACTGGTTAGATATTATTTCCTTCTTAAAAGACCATTTGAAGGGTCCATAATAAGGAATATAAAGGATGTCTACCGAAGAAGAGGAAATCATCTTTACTAAATATTCATATTTATTTATTCTTATACTTACTATAAATTTATTGTACCCATCCTAAAATAAAGACTCTACAGTCATAAATTTAATGAGATGTTATTATTATGGTACAACCATTTTCCATCTCTTTTACATCCTATGAAAATAGATAACATTGGTCGGGCATATGAACGGCTTACTGCCTCCACATGGTGGTGCAATTCATATTTCATCACAACTTTACGTAGATGGTTATAAAGATGGATATTATTAATATATATTTAATTTATGAAATAATTATTCTTTCTTAATTATAATATCATATCTACCATCTTACCACCTAATCTGTTGGAATATGATAATGTCGATTGTGAGTATGTGTAGACTAACACCTCTACAAAGCGATGCGATTCGTTTTACAATTATTCTTTACATGCATTGTAATAAATATATATTTAATAAATATATATGATATATATGATATAATAATTATTATATAAAGGTGGATTATTATTTATATTAAATTTTTTTAATCCTTTGATAAAAATTGAATGCATCGTTCACACGTATGTACGACTTACCGTCTCCATAATAGTGTAATTCATTTTTCTATCTCTACATTTCAAGGATGATTAAAAATATTTATATAATTAATATATATTATATTTATATCTTTATTAATATCATATATATTATTTAAACATGATAAATATGTGGGTACTAAAACTACTGAACCAAAACATACATGAAAAACTAAATAGCTAAGACTCAATAACAATGATTTTAATAAATAATTATTAATAAATGGGTATTGAAAAGTTATAAGTATATCATATATGATATTATAATTATATATAATGTTTTTTATGTAATTATTAAAAATTTAATTTTATTGTACAGGATGTTCGAACACATATGAAGGAAGTTAGACCGGAGGTAAGAATTTTCTCATCTCACTTTTGTTTTCATGAGATATATTTTATATTCACCACTTTTTTCTTTATTGTGGAGTACATATTTCCCATTTGATATGATATATCATGATTAAATTAATAAAATTTAATTTAAAGATTCATTTTATGTTATTTCTTTCATGGGGGTTTTGATTCAAAAGTTACCAAAGCTAAAATGGTTTATTTCACAATCTCATTATTATTTAGGATTTTTTACATTTATGTCTCCATTGGGGGAATTATATGATATTTATATATTAAACACAATGTATTTTCTTCTAATATATATATTTCATAAAATTATTAGATTTCATTTTATATTCCTCGATTAAGTAATTAAGAGACTGAATGAATATTTTTACGAAAAAATAAAATTTCTTTTCTATTCAGTTGAGAATCATTTTCATCCATGTACATATTTTAATTAAAATGTTTTCAATACATTTTTTAATATTATAATATAGTTTTTAAAGTAATTTCAAATAATTTTTTACTCTTCCTTTAAATTTTTTCAAAGTAATCTATTTATCATTTTCTGAATGAGGTATTATGTGAGTTTTTAATGAAAATGTAAAAGGAATATTTATTTTTTATATACATGTAATGAACATAATTTACCACCATCATGACCACTAAATGATTTTAAGATTTATTTAACTATTTAAAATATTATTTTCAATGAATTTTTTTCCTTAAAGAGTACTCAGATACTCCCTTATTATTTTTACTTATGTTACCCTGTATAGAATTGTGAAAGAGGATGTGTGTAGCTTGGAATATATGTGTCTAGTTGATTTATGTAAAACTTTATCCTGATTGAGGATAAATTTTATTATTTAATAAACTATTTGGCATCAGGTGATTTCTAAGTGTAGATAACTAGGCCTCAACTTGAGACTAAACGTCCTGTTTTTATTCCACTATGTGTTTTGTTATTATTTGTACCTTGTTTTTAAAAGAAACTTGTTTTATTTTTCAAAAACCTATATAGAAAATGTTACTTTTATAGTTATCTTTAATTAGTCTTATATAATTTTATATAATAAAGTAATTATATTTACTTTTAAAGTGAATATATATTTTGAAATAATTTTAATTGGGATATGATTGAGCCTTTGAGAAATCTTTCAAAAACATTAAAGTATTTATTTATTCTATTTAATTTAATTTATATATATTTCAAACTAGGGTATTTTATTTTAAATTATTTTAAATTGATATTTTAATTGGAAACTAAATTTACCCCTCTCTTGAGTTATTCAATCTGACAAATATTTGGTATTTGGGGAAGTTTTTCTTTCTCTTTTCTTACCTTTTTACCATGATCATGTTTTTAGCAAGATTATTTTTACCTTAAGTTAATTATTTAATATGTTTTTGTGGATTATAAATTTGAAAGTTATGCTACCAATAGGACACTCTACTTTAATTCTCAAAATTATGCTCAGTGGAAAATAAAAATAAAAAACCACCTTGAAAGAATTGGTTTTTGACACTTCAAAATATACAAGATTTAAATATCAAAAATCCAAAAACTACTATAAAACAATATGATTATCTTACTAAATATTCTTATGATTCAAATTTAAAATCATTGGATTCCTTATTTTGTGCTTTAAAAGAGAATAAATTTAAAAGGATATTTATTTTTATATTACATATCAAATCAGGGATACCCTTTCTATCTGGGAATCTATTGTAACATCCGAAAACTACCAGTCTAGGAGTTAATTGGAAATTTTATGATGTTTGAATAAGATCATAATGTGAATAATTAAGATGATGAACAAAATAGAAAACCTATTACCTTTAAGTAATCACAGTCAAAAGCTAAGGAAATTTTTAAAACTAACAATAAAACTGGAAGTGTTATACTGATAGTGATATATAAATGGGTCATTTATAAAAAAATTTAAAGTGGTTTTATAAAAATAATAAATTATTTCATAAGTAAATTATAAAGTAAAGTTTGAAAAATGAGAAAATTGGAAGAAACAGTGGGGAAAGGATGATTCCTATAATGAGGTTATCTTCTATGAATGTAACAAAGGAAAGTACATATAAAAGATAACTTCACAAAAATAAAATACAAAAAAAGATTGGATGAAAAAGATAAAATAGCTAAGAAAGAAATAGAAGTCTCTTTCAGTGCATCTAAGGATATATCTAGTGACTCTAAGTCTAGCTAAGAAGAGACAAATGAAAATGTAAATCTATACTTTAGGAATATTACTTATGTGATTCTATATTCTACTAATAAAATTTATAATGATTTTGAAATTTATAATGAAGAATTATGAGAATTTCATTCCATTCTAGAAGACACCATGATTTAGTTAAAAGATAAATAAAAAATTATGAAAAATATTCATGTATTATGTGTTATAGATAAGTCAGCTCCCAGTATAGAAAAGGAAAATAATTCCAAACATCTAAAGGAAAATAAGGATCTTAAATTGGTAAATTAATGGATTAAAAAGTATTTATAATAATTTTTTGACAATAAAATAACTTTAAATATCATGTTGGGTGAACAAAAAAGTGTAAAATCTAAATATAGAATAGATTATGGATTTTTATAGCAAGTTAAGATATAAAAAAACTATTTCATTCCATGTTTTAGAAACAAGTATTTAGTTTCATGGAAAAATTCTTGTTTTGGGACTAATTCTGAAAATTTTAGACCTAAAAAATATTTTCTATATAAATCTGCTAATTATGTTGTAAGTAAGCTTATTAAACAAATATGGATTCCAAAATTTTTATTTCTATCCTATATAGTCCCAAACATATCTAGTTACCAAAATCAGTGTGTATTTAATTTATTCTAGGAAAAATTCCTATAGATCTCTAGTAATAATTTGTGGTATCGGGACAGTGTATGTTCTAAATATATGACCAAATAATACTCAAGCTTCTAGATCCTTATAAAATTGCATGGTACACATGTAAATTTTTATGATTATGAAAAAATGGAATATTATTAAACTTGAAAAAATTGGTAACTTTGAATCTATCCTTATTTCAAAAGTTTTTTTTGTTTATGGTTTTGAAATATAATTTTCTTAGTATCTGTTAGCGGTGTGATGATAGTTTTAATGATAAATTTTAAAATAATTCTTGTTAGATTTATGATTCCAAGTATGGTTTGGTATTTATTACTTTATTAAATGATAATTTCTTTTCTGTTAATTTTTATTTCTTGTTTCCCCAAAATGTTTTATGTTTGTGTGATTTTAATAGATAATCTTGGTTATGGAATAAGAAACAAGGCCAGGAAAATATATACTCACTTATAAATATAATAATAATGTTTTATTTAATGATCTATGTAAGCTATAATTCATTATGCACAAAGTGTGTAATTCTTATCAAAAGGATAAGTGACACAAAATTTCTTCTAAACCAAATAAATTAGTTTTTACCTCTCAATCACTATAATTGGTTCATATGGACTTATTTGGACCATGTATAGTTTCAATTTTAGATGGAAAACACTATGGTTATGTTATTTTTTATAATTATTAAAGACATAAGTGGGTGTTTTTCTTTAATCATAAAATTGAAGCTCCTTCCTAATTTTCAAAATATGAAAAGTTGGTAGAAAACCTTAGTAGAATATCTATCAAAATATTAATAAATTATCATGGATGATAGATTTTTAATCAAGACTTTGAATCTCTCTGCTCACAACATGGAAATTCTCACAATTTCTATTAGCATTGAACACCTCAACAAAATGGGGTTGCTAAAAATAGAAATATAACCCTCCAGAAAATTTCTTAGATTATTCTTAGTGAATATGACACTTTTATATACTTTTGGGTTGAATCTATTAACACATATTTTTATTTAATTAATCAATTTATAATTAGACCTGTCTTGAACATGAATCTATATGAATTATAGAATGGTAAAAAACACAAAGTAAATTACTTAAGAGTTTTTGGATACAATGTCTATATTCTAAATATAATAGATAATCAGGATAAATTTTTACCAAAAAGATATAAAGGAATTTTTCTTTGTTATTCAACCACTAGTAAATATTATAGGGTCTTTAATAAGAAATATAAAGTTGTATAAGAATATACTCATGTCACTTTTTATATTACATGTTCTCATTAAATCAAAAATATTTTTGAAAACCATTAGGATGATATGTCAAATTTGAATATCAATAATGACTTTAACCCTTATGACTATTCTACTAATTTATTTGATAAATCTCAAAAAAGATATATTTATTACCTTCATGGATTGAAATAAGACCTAGAAGAACCAATTAATTATATCCCTAGAACCATTATGGCCCTTAAATATCATTCCCTAGATGTTGTTATAGGAGACCTAGATAAAGGAACTCAAACATGATCCTCACTAAGAAATCATTTTAAACATAAACACTTTTTATAATATGTTGAACTGGATAACATCAATAGAGAAATCAATGATTAACATTGGGTAATATCTATAAAAGAATAATTAAATTAGTTAGAAAAAAATAAAGTTGTTAATTAGTATATGGACATAAATACTACATAACTAATAGTTCTGAGTGGGTGTATAGAAGCACTGTTGATGATTCTAGAACAATAACAAGAAATAAGACTCGATTATTTATATAAGGATATAATTAAGAAGAACATATAAACTATTAAGAAACATTTCCACTACTGTAAATATTTGAATCCATCAAAATACTACTTTATTATGCATCACATATTAATTTCAATCTATATAATATTGATGTTAAGAGTGAATTTATAAATGTGTATATTATTGAGGATATCTTTTTGATAAAAATACCAGATTTCAAAACACACACTTTCCTAATAATGTTTTTAAATTAACAAAAGGTTTGTATGATTTAAAACAAGATCCTACTGCTTGGTATGATAGAGTCATCACTTTTATTATTTCAAATGGTTCTTCAAAAAACTCTTGGCTCCAATGTTATGATCAATGTGAATATTCACAAAGCCTATGAAAAAATAGAGTGGAGATTTATTAATAAAGTGTTGAACTGCATCAATTTCTCAAGAGTGGTAGCTGAGATATTTTTTAGAGCTATTATCTCACCTTGGTTGGAAATTTATTTTATGGTGAAAAAGTGTGGGTTATTCAAGACTACCCAGGGACTTAGGTAAGGATATTTTATTTCTCCCAACCTCTTTTAGTTGGTACAACACACACTTAGAATATATTTTGAGAGTAAGATATGTAATGGTACGTTACGACCCTTCCATGGTAGATCAAATTCTAGTGTTATCTCTCAAATATTTTTTTGCAGAGAAAATGATATTTTTTCTGAGTGGAAATAGTAGAAACATCTATGATTTCAACCAAATTATGGACACTTACTATAGGTTGAGTGGTCATTCTATTAATCAGGATAATAGTAGTGTGTTCATCTCTAGATGGTGCTCAGAGAGAAGGGAAAATAAAATTGAGGAAATCCTGGGTATAAAAAAATAATAAAATTCCCCATGGAACCCCTTGGGGCTTCCATTTCCCCGAGAAGGATTCACATTCACCATTTTGATGGGTTAGTACAAAAAATTTCATCTCGTATCACAAATTTTAAGAACTGTATTCTTTCCTTTTTGGGGCATATCACTTTGGTAAACTTTTTTCTATCTTCTATACCCATGCATGTGTTGTTGGTGCTCAATGTTCCAAATATGGTTTTGGATAACAATGAAATGGTCTTGACCAGCTTCATCTGGTAATTTTACACAGAAGGCAGGTATCATTGGGTATCTTGGAAAAAGATGGATAGGAGAGAGGGTGATAGGGGTATCAATCTTAGGTGTGTTAGGGAGGAGATTTTGAGCATGCAACCCAAACTCACATGGGACTTTCTGGAGGGAAAATCTCTATATGACAGATTTATGGATAATAGATATTGACCTCATGGGAACCAAGATCATGGGGGCATTTACCGTCTTTGGTTTGGTGTTTCTAGTCACTTACTGGTGTTGAGGAGTCATTCCAAGTGAATTGTGGGATGTGGAATGATCATATTTTTGAATGACTATTAGGTAGATACGATGATCGAATTCCCAGGATTTCCAACCCATGATAATACTTTTTCTCAGGAAAGCAGATTTGAGAACTTTATCTATGACATTCCTAACCATCATCATAGGGAGATATTTAATGGTATTAGCATTAATGATGATCCAAAAAAACACTTCCTTACTAGTTTGACTTAATAAAAGTTCTCATCAAAGGCTTATTGTTCTATGACTCAAGTGGTGGGTGAGAAGGATGCTGGAACAAGTCCTTTGGTGAAATAAAATTACCACTAAGTTTAACTTTTTCATATGGAGGATTCACAATCAGGACCTTCTCATGGATGAGTTTGTTGGGAAAAGAGGCATCTAAATGGCATCTAAATGTTTGTGTTACAATAACTCCAAATAAGAATCAATGGTTCATATATTCTTTGAAAGTGAGTGGGATGATACTATCTAAGAGACACTGGGTGAGATCATCAGACTAAGGAACCATGGATACTCTATGGAGTCCATCTTGTAGACGTGGTTTTTGGGGTTAGAGAACTGGGTACGGGAGTGTCAGGTGAAGGTGATCCTTATTTTAGTGGTATGTTGTACTATATAGAGGGAAAGAAACCATTTTCAACACATAGGTATCATTAGCTCATTCCTGGGATTGGTGATCAAGGTTCAAATCACTATCACATAACTGATCCCATTTTTCAAGCGCTGAGATGGATTGACTTTGTTGAGGAAGTTCATGGTCGGGAATAATTCTCAGTCTATCCCTCTAAACTCAATCAATAAGGGTAGATGGGTACGGTAGAACCCACTTACCAGTGGCCTCAATATCAATATGGAAGGCTCCTGTAACTAGGGTACTATTCAAGGTCGGTGTGGTTTGAGACCTTAAAGGGGTGTTTATTCTATTGTTTTGTAGTATCTTTGGGTTGGGGTACCCCCTCGTGGAGAAGGCAAAGTCAATGTAAAAGTTTATCAAGATTTTTCATGAGCATAAAATCTCACTGGAATCGGTGGAGATAGACTTGATGGTGTTTCATGGGGTGTTGTAGTAGATGATAAAAATTCTATGTTCTATCATTTATCTCCCTCAAAAATGAATAAGCCTTCTTCATCTATGGGTGGGAATTTCCCATACCTAGAATGAGGGGAATTAATTGAAGGATTTACTATATTACTAGGGTAAGCAATGTGGATATGTTCTTTATATTCTCTATCTTAGGTTCTCTTCATTAATTATGTAATAGTATTGTTAGGTCGGATGCACTCGGTCTCCATTACTTTATTTCACCTTAAACTTGTTCTCCTAGGGTGATGCCCAGACTGGAATAAAATTATTACATTGTATAATTCAAAATGAATTTGAAATGAGTTTATTGGGTGATTTAAAATTATTTCTTGGTTATCAAATATTTCAAAATAAATATGGAATAATTTTAAATAAATAAAATACACAATGGATCTTTTAAAATGTTTTTCTATAGATAACACTATAAGTAGTGATAATCCTATGAGTATAAGTTTTAAGTTAGATATAGATGAAACTAGAAAGTCATTTAACCAAAATACTAATAGCAGTATGTTTATAATTATACTATACTTAACTTCTAGTTGACCAAATATAATTTTTAGTTTATTTAGGTGTGACCATTTTCCAGAAAACCCAAAATAATATCATTCAAATGTTTTCAAATTAATTTTCAAGTACCTTAAAAGTAAAACCAATTGGAGATTGTTATATATTATAGGACATGATTATGACTTATTTATTCTGATTTTGATTTTTTTTAGTTTAAATATAGATTAAAAAAATCACCTATAGAATATTTCTCTTTTTGGTCAAGTCTCTATAATAATAGTGTAGTAAAAAACCAAATTTTGTTGTGCTATCTATAACCTAAAGCTGGGTATGAAGTTGAAGACAGTTGTTGTGCATATATTCTATGGATAAAAAAATTTACTAAACTATGGATATAATTTTATACATGTACCTATAAACTATGATAATATAAGTTCTATAAACATTTCTAAAAACTGTGTTTCTCACTCAAGGATAAAACATATTTATATAATACGTCTCTTTTTGAGAGAAAATTTTCAAAAGGTTGATATAACTATTGAATTTATGGAACTCAGAATTGTCTTGTTGATATATCTACAGATACTTTGACTATTGAGAGAATGAGTGATACTAGACATGAACTTGGAATGATAATTTTTTCTCATAATTAAGGTTCTCTACCATTGTATTTCTATCATTAGTCTTTCTAACGTATGTCTTACTATCGTTGTTTACTATCGTTTTCTTTCTACTATTATGGAATACCACTCAGTTTATACAATTCTAAGTTCCACCATTACGATTTTTTTATTTAACCCTTGAATTATTTATTTTACTACAATTAATATACTTTTATATTTAAAATTATTTTTTCTCCCTAAGTTATAAAATTCTCAAATAAGAGCCTGAACATAATAATATTTCACATGCACCTCTATTATACTCTTCAAACCTATTTATTTCTCTCTTTAACCCACAACCCCTGACCTTCTACCTTAAAACTTCACACCTAGGCTAAAATTGTGATAATGAATCATTTATCTATTTCATTGGATGAATAACAAGCCCTAAATAAATTTAAATGTGAATTTAGTTTATCTTTTTATCTAAGAAACCCACGTCTTTTTTCAGGAGTTATAGTGGCTAAAAAAAAGATACTTCTTGGATGACTTTGAGTAAGTCATTAGTATGCAAATTTATTTGAAAAAAAGGATGGTATGATCTATTATTGAGAAATGGATGACCTCTCTATCCAATATTCATTCAATATTTCTATCTAATTATTGAGTTTAGTTTTGAGGATAAGAAATATTTCATTAGAACAATGATGGATGGAAAGGATCCAAAGTTTTTCTTCTAAGTAATGGGATAAGTCATTAAAAGTCTCTCAAGAAGGAATATATAAGGACTATTAATGTTCTTACCCCATTTATTGTGCTAATTTAATTTTTGATGATAACCTTCTTGAGCTCACTGAAGTTGCAACTATAAGATGGACTATTGTAGTGAAACTCAATGAATAATTTCATTTCTCTTTAAGTTTATCCAACTCATTCTATAAGAACCAAACCCTAAACATTTTATAATATTTATTTTTAATTCACTAATTAATTCTATTAAATTTTATGATCTTTATAGTTTTAATTTTTATAGAATTAGGTTATCACCCTTACATAAATAAATATAATGTCATAAAGTAGACACTTCCACTTAGTACTTTTACCATAAAAAACATTTTATGATATAATAAGTTTTCTTTTAATGACATATCTTCACAATTTTCACATTGAACTCATCCTTAAAATCATGTTAAAAATATTTTAAAACATGGTATGATCAAAAAAAGCTCAATAATAGACATAAATTGAAAGAAAGAAACTTGTCAGTCCATGAACACACATAAAAATTGGTTTTTTCAAAATAAAGTTTGGGAAAAAAATAAACATTTTATTACTCAAGAAATCAACTTATCTATCCAAATTTTTTCATAAATTTTTTATTAGATATTTTAAATAAATAATAGGCCTCATAAATGTTTCTATTCAATCATAAAAAACTAATAAAAATATTTTCAATGAGTTATAAATTTCACCCTCACGAAGTGACGTATTCTTTTCTTTAAATATAATATCATTATCATACATTGTATAATCATAAGATTTACTTAAAACCCCATATAAATAATAGAAAAATAATATAGTTAACCTGGGACATCATCTTCATATCACTCTTATAATCACTTATATATGTGAAATAACCAATATGGTTGACTTCCAACATAATCATTACCCATTGCATTGGAGGTCGATAAAGGACCCACCCATCCTTGATTTATAATGTACCCACCTTTCAATAGTTTATAATGGAACCACCCAGATATGGATTACAAAAAAAACACCCTTCATCATAAAAAATTTACAAGAACCATAACATAGTCATAAAACATGAAAAATTTCATTTTTCATCATCAAAATCAAAAAAATATTATTTTTACTCATAAGAAAATAATTCCAGATGTTGAAATATCCTTTCATTTAAAACCATTTTTTAAAATACTAAGAATAATGGGAAATAATCCTTTTATTTGAAGAAAAAATTAATTATTTTAAATTAATCCAAATATAAAATAATTTTTAAATTAGTTTAAAAAACCATCAATGTTATATTTGTTAAAATGGAACATTCCTTTTTTCCTTTTGTAAAAATGTTCCTTATAAAATAAATAAAAAGATTCATTTTGAAAACATTTGAGATAAAGTAAAAGGTGACATAAAATATCTATTATAATTAAATTATGTATATATAAATACATCCATAAAATAATTTTAAGAATATAAATATTTAAGAACATATTTATATAATAAATATTCAAAACATTTAAAATGAGTTTTTTAAAGTAATGTGTCGCTTACCTCAAGTCTGACTCATCCTGTGTGTTCCTTATCTTCCAGAATAATTAAATTATATTAACTATTTACTTACTTAATAACATTTTTAATGTTTATTATTCATTTTATTTCAATTATTACTATAACATCCTAGATTCAGATACTACTGAACTGGTTCCCCGTACCCAATTGGCCACATGGCCTCAAGCATATTTCTCAAAATTCTAGAGGTTGTTGACTAGCAGCGAGGGCCTAAGGTATGATAGTGGGGAAACTATTCCCTTATTGGAAGATTGTAACACAGTGGAATAAATAATATTACAATAACAAAAGTAGTAAATATTATACAACTAAAATAAATCATAGAAGACTGATAAGATAAATAACCAAGCATCATTCCCTACAAAAGATGATGTAGCATGTTATATGTTCCAAGAATATATCCAAAACAAGTAAACTACAGTAATACACAATATATATCTCAAAATCAAAAAATAAATAAAAAGAGACTAGGAAGAATCGCAAGCCTTGGCTCGGTCCCATGCTCTCCTACTGCTAAGCAGTACATCAAGTAAATGTAGCAGGGTGTTTTCCCTGATCAACACCTATAATCTATAATCTATTTGGGACCAAAAGCATGACCCAAATAGGGTGTGAGGATAAATCCTAGTAGGAAACCACCAATGATCTATGTTGATATGTCAGTGAATATATATATATATATATATATATATATAACAGGAAGTTTATAATAGTGAAATCAGTAAACATTAGGTCCTCAAAAGTAAGCACAACAGATGTCTCAGAAGACAATGTAATCAAGTATAGGTGAAGACCAAGTCCAAGCTTGTGCTTTGGCTTGGCAGAGGCTTCATTAGTCATTTAATTTCATTATTCCATTTATAACTGAGTTTTTTCCTAACATCCTAAATTTAAATTCAAGTATCTCCCCGGTGTGTTTAACCCAAACCATATAACAGTGGCATTACATAACACCAAACTGGTTCAAAACCATCTATATAATAATTTTAGTAGTCAATTAGGGTCAAAACCTAGTATTTAATAATTTCAACATGTACCAGGGTCAAAACTCAGTATATAAGCATTTTCATCATGTATCAAGTCCAAGCCCAGTGTATAAGCATTTCAACATGAAAACAACATATGTAACTTACACTGTTACATGGTTAACAACATAAACTCACATGGTAAAATCATTCAACTAACCAATTCCATTTTAATTAACCCATAAAAGGAATAAATGTTAGGAACATATGCATCCTAGGACAAATAGCTAAATGTTTGTCATCTAAGGGAAAACACATCCACATGGTGGCCCTCAATCAAGGCTAATAATCTCAAACATTCCTTATAGTCATTTAATCAATTACCTAATCCATATTAGGTAACAACATAGGCCAATATTCAATTTAGGAAACAACCAAAAATGGGAATGTGGCACTCCGACACATATAATGAACTTGAAAATTAGCAAAATACATGAGGCCACCTACATCGTACTCATACGACTCTTCTCATCCAACGTTGGGATTTGATTTGAACAAGAATGTAGTAGATCAACAAAATGATAAAAACAGTCAAACATTGAGAACTCAATCGAGAGACAAAATCAGGAAGAAACTATCAAGAGGAATTGGGTACTCACT
This sequence comes from Viscum album, assembly GCA_963277665.1. Classification (NCBI taxonomy): domain Eukaryota; kingdom Viridiplantae; phylum Streptophyta; class Magnoliopsida; order Santalales; family Viscaceae; genus Viscum; species Viscum album. Next base: position 1,659,740,222 of record OY728146.1, read on the forward strand.
AATAGGATTCCAACAAATCTGATAGTGTTTGAATTAGATATCATACAACGAATTGGGAGTGAAACCCTCATTCAGATTTTCTAGGCACATCATATGTTGAAAACAGTCATTTCTGTCTATCTGAAAAAACAATGCTTGAAGGAATTATAAACAATTCATTTGGTTCCAAATCAATTTCCTCATTGTCGATCACATGCACAAGATTAGGCTCATACCACTAAATTTGAGACACAAGGAATGTGATATGCATAACTATATACCATGGGGGGTATTCATTCAATGGGACATTATTCTGATTTTCTCAAGGATCTAAAACATTCCTAAAAACTATTGTGATAACTTCCCCTACTTTTGTAACCATCAGTGCCCTGACTGAGGTGAAACCCATAAAAAACCCATTCTACCATGATGAACTCCAATGGTCATCTCCTTTGATCAGAATACCATCAATTCCTCTGAGAAGTCACTAAACTCTTACTAATCAACTAGACTCAATCAGAGGTCTCATGTGATATACTCGAGCTCAAAATAGCTACCTCACCTACCTCATACCAACATAGTGGTGAATAACATGACCAACCATAAATATCCTTCAATGGTACCATTTTTATCAAATACCAATAAGTATTATTTTACAAAAACTCTACCAAATCAATATGATCATCCCATGATCCACAAAAATATAAGATGTGTGTCCAAATAATATCCTCCATAATCTAGATCATCCTCTCTGACTACCCATTAGTTTGTGGATGATACATCATACTCAAATTCAATTGGGTTCTTATCACCTTATATAATCCTTTCCAAGACTGTTATGTGAAACTAGTGTATTGGTCAAATACTATTCTCATAGGAACTACATACATTTTCACTATCTCTCAAACATAGATTATTCCCAAATAATTTATGGAAAGAGTCTCTCATATCAGAAAGAAATGTGTCACCTTTATTAATTAATCAACCAAAACCCACAAATAATCTTGACCTCTCAAGGTCCTTGTAAACCCTGTAACAAATTTCATCATCACCTCATCCTACTTCCCCACGGTCATGGGAAGAGGTTATAGAAAACCACTCGATCATTGATGCTCATCCATAATCTAATGAAAAGTAATATAATGAGAGAAAAAACTATAAATGACCCTTTTATACCTAGACACCAGAACCATCATCTGGTATCATGATACATATTCATTGATATAGGGTGCACCACCCACTAAAAAGCATGATATCCCCCCATCAACTCTTCCCTCATAAAATTAGGAACCAAAACAGTCCTATGAACATAGATCATGTCATCTCCATATAAAGACCATATTGAAACTATGTTATTCTCCACCAACCATTCTGGTATCACTAGGCACACGAAATAAAAATCATGAAAGTATCTAGCCCAGTCCACCAAGGTAGAAGTGATAACTAAGGGGGAACATCTCATTTACCCTTGATCCTCATATACACCCACAAGACATTTATCTAATAAGTTTATCAATCTCTATTCCTCCTATGAAAGTTTCTCTTCGAGCTCAAATATATTTCTACTAAGTTAATGAGTAACAAACACTACTAGAAAATAGACCTATACCCATGATTTTTCTTAAAACCGTGGGCATAGGTGTGCCATATACCCACGGTTTTCCAAAAATGTGGATATAGGTACAGAATACGGACCTATACCCACGGTTTTGGGAAAAACCGTAGGTATAGATTTTTTTGAGGACCTATACCCACGGTTTTCCAAAACCATAGGTATAGGTATTTTTTCAAGGCCTATACCGATGGTTTCATGAAAGCTGTGGGAATAGGGTTTTTTTCGAAGACCTATACCCGCGGTTTTACAAAACTATGGGTATTTCTTTGGCGGGAAAAAAAATCCACAGGAAACAAAAAATATTTGGCAGGAAAACCTATACCCACAGTTTTCCCTCCTATACCCACGGTTTAAATTAATATATTAAAGATATAAAATTATTTATACGAATGAAATCTGTATGCCAGTTGGTGTGGAGGTGTTTGATAATTCTCGTGATCCATGGTTTGAATCCCACCGATGGTTATTTTTCTGATACAGCAAGATTTATTAATATATTAAAGTAAATTTAGTTTAATTTTTAACAAAGAGGTATAGCTGAGTTGGTGATTCGTGACTGGTTTCGTGAGAAAGTTCATGGATCAAAACCCGATGCGGTGTTTTTTTTATACGCAATTTATTAATATATTTAACAAAATAGTGATATATATAAGAAAAAATGTCATATGTTAGTGGTGGGACATGTCTGTTGGAAAGCGCAGGTGGCCGAAGACGTGGTTTCAACACCTACTGAGTGCGTTTTTTTATAAAAAATTAATACCCACGGTTTTAAAACCATGGGTAAAGCTGTTGATAGCGTGGAATTGGTATGAAGATTTTACAACGTGGAATGGGAAAGCTATACCGACGGTTTGTAAAACTGTGGGTATAGGCTCGGGACCTATTGCGATGCCTTTCCATCCCATGGTTCACAAAACCATGGGTATAGCCTATACCCACGGTTTTGGGGGATATACCCACGGTTTTGAACCGTGGGTATAGGTCAATTTTCTAGTAGTGAAAATTACTCTTTCCAAGATTATAATCCATCTAAAATTAAAAAATATATAGATAATATTCCTAATGCATGTACCATAGATTTAATTCCCACTGATAGAATATATACCATGATCTCTTTTGGTCTGTGTAGAAAAAAACTTCTCACTAAATAGATAAAGTCCACAACACTTCAGGGCATGGACCACATCCTCTATCTTCAAGTCATGCATAGGGTTGTTCCACTCATGAGGTAACACTTGAAAAGACCTATAAGCAACTACCTGATCCCTTTGCCTCAAAACCACTCCCAAACCAACATCTGAGGCATTAAAGTAAGTCGCATATCTAATAATAGGTAATATTAAAATCAGAGTTGATTTTAATCTCTAATTAAGCTATGGGAATACCTCTTCACACTAATATATCCCGTAAAACTTCACCCCATTTTTGGTAATCCTTGTAATATGTTCTTCTAAATGGGATAAGTCCTAAATAAACCATATGTAGTGCCTGACCAAATCTAGGGAACTCTTAATCTCAAATACATTCCTAGGGTGTGCCCAATACATAACCACATATACCATGTCTAGATCAACTGATATTCCCACCTTATAATTCACATTCCCAAGGAAGTGTACCTCTTGAATACAAAGTGAAACTTATAATTATTGGCATAAATTCAATGCACTTGAATTATAATCAAAATGGTATCAAGTTGTATAGCATGTATCTTTGAGGTTTGTGTGTATATCTGGATATCGTCAATGAAAATAATGAAAAATAGTTAAGATGTGGATAGAATATCCTATTTATGAGAGATATGAACATTGTTGGAGAATTTTTCAACTCGAAAGGAAATACAAGATACTTATATATTCCATACCTGCTACTAAGAATTATCTTAAGTATATCATGTTCTTTGACCTGAATTCAATGGTAGCATGATTGCAATTCAATCTTAAAAAACCATAGGTCTCCCCTGCATTTATCAAACAAAACATTAATCCTTGATAATGTGTATATTTTTCATCACTGTGACCTGATTTGGATTTCTATAGTCCATGCACAGTCGAAGGATTCTGTCTTTATTCTTATAAAATAAAATCATATCACCCAAAGGGGAAGTTCTCAATCTTTTGAATCCCTTTAACCTCTAGATCCTAAATTAGTACATTGAGTTACTTAAACTCATTAGATGTCATGCGATATAGAGGGATCAATATAGGATGCACTCCTAGTATGATTATGAACTCAAATTCAATTTATCTATTTGGATGACTTTCTAATAAATTGTTTGGAAAGACATCCCGGTAATGGTCTACCATGAGAGCAAAAGAAGAGGGATATAATTTTTGATCTGCCTCAAGAACCATTCCTTCTCCATGTACTATAATAGCACAAATATATCTTAGGTTTGGTCCCATTCTAACTACTCTGAAATCCCATTAACCAGTGCAAATAAACTTCCCCCCTTATGAATAGTAAATGATACTCCTCCCTTGTAGTAGTTGATTTTCTCTAAATAACTAGTCAACCAATTCATGCCAAAAATCACATCAAATATAGTTATCTCTAACATCATAAAATCCTATAAATTCCCAAAACCAAAAACCACTACATGACACTTTGAATATCTTTGAAGACAGTCTACCATCTTCCCTAAGGGTGTATCAAGAGAAATTAATTTGAAAGATAACTTAACTATAAATTCAAACCTAGAAACAACTTGAGTAGATATAAAATAATTGGAAGATATTATATATAAAAAATTAGTAGAAATAATAATGGTAATTAGAATTGTACCACTAAGTATAGAATGTGCCTCTATAACATTAGGTGGAACCTAGTCCATGACATACACTCTGTCTATATTGGTCCCAATACTCTATCCCTAATACCCTTAGTTTGACTAAGCCACTAACCACTGTGGAATTTAGTCTTACTATTGAGATCCCCTATCAATCCCATGACTCAAAACCCATTTCTTCCCAACACCTCTATAGAAACTTTTCTATAGAACCCTTTGATAGAAACATTGTAGTTTCCTCATATTGAAAAATCAATGACACTTGTTTTGAGATTTATGGAAAAACCTGTCGTAGTGTCTTCTATATCAACAATTGAAGAATAAGGTGACACCTCCTTCCACAAAGGGTTGTGAAGAAAACATTGTGTCACCTCCACCTTCTTATTTCTAATACAGAAAAATGTATCCAATGATTCACTAGAAATCCCATTCATTGATGCACCAAGGGATGAAAGAAGACCTACTAATATGTTCTCCTCTAGACCATTTTTTATCATTAGATCCTTGTATATTACCAAAAATTATTTCATCAGGTTGAAGCTCCTAACCCAGTGCCTCAACTTCAGTCAAAATATGATCTCAAAATTTTGGGCCTTTTGAACCTCATTCCTATACAAAAGAAGATTAAAGTGAATAAAATATACGAAACAATAATAATGAGAAGATACTAACATTGTCCCTTATTTAATCTCTATAAACTCCTAAGATTTATCTAGATTCAGTATATCTAGGAAAAAGTCTCCAAAGAATACATCTTTGAAGGTATCCCAAATCATAAACTCATGTCTCCCTACCTGGTTCAAGATGTCCCAATATCTTTTTATATTTCCTTAAAGCATGAAAGTAGGAATCTTAACCAGTTTATCTTCCAAAGTCTCCATTGAATCAAATATTTCCTCAATGATGTCGATCAAATTCTTATTATCCTGGGGTCCTTAGATACCCTAGAATGGTGGGGGATTTTGAAGTTGTAAATCCAGAGAAAAATCAACCCTAATCCTATGATATCCTTTAAATTTAATGCTCATTATCCAAAAGACTCCAAGAGGAAGTGGTTTTGATGCCTGAACCACTAGAGTGGGGAAGGAGTAGGCTTAGCTACACCTATTTCACGTTCGGTGGTAGGATTTGAACATCCTCCCTTATTGGGGTGTTCTGACATGATTGTCTTGTCATTCTCATGAGACATTTTCTGGGTATAATTATATTAAATTCTAAATGAATACTTGGAAATTCCAATAATAGACCACTTAAGGTAACAACTCAATAAATTTATAAAGGAATACATAAGGAATTTATACTGGAATACATATCCTAAGAGGCTAGCCACACCCACAAGGCATAACTCCCTTAGAACTACCCAGGGAATAACCCAAGTCTCTGGTACTTTCATGTTCATTTTAGTCATATACATGTAATAAAACATAGCATTATCAGTTCAATTAAATTAAAATTTCACTCCAGATATATAATAGAACCACAAATCACGGATTTCCAATGACATTTAATTAATTGAATTACTATGTATGATAAGAAATTATATGAATGACATGTGAACCTATGTTCTTAGTAATGATGCATGAACACACCCAAATCCCATAAACTAAAACAACACAACAGTACTCAGGATTAATATGAAATTATAATAGCACAACTAGTAAAATAAATCCCATCACCATAAACTTCGAGGTTTGTTGTATAAGATTTTTCTAGACACTTAAGTAACTCCCCTACATGAGTCCCAAATATCTTATCTCCTTTCTACCTTGCTCTAAACATTGTAAAGAATAAAATAAAAGGAAAATCAACCTATAATAATACTTTTTAACACCCAAACAGAAAACACTCAGTTCGAGCTGGAGTTCAACATGGCTTCATAAATGTATCCTCATAAGAAATAGGATGCTGATTATTGGAATGAAGTTTAATGGTATCATGGGGTTACTATACCCTTAGTAACAATATCCATCCACCAAAATCATAAAAAAGTATAAATAAACATATTATAATAGCATAGATAAAACTAAAATAAAATCATCATTCTATAATAAATCGAATCAAGGTCATATAATATTAACCAAAATTTCCCAAATGTTGTAGTCAAATAAAGTATGATAACCCAATAAAATAAACTAAAACACTACAAGGATAGTTCAAAGTTCATCCTATCATCACCTCCATCCTCCAAGCTCCACCAGCTCAGCTACCTGATGTAGGACTCTTTCCCTTAGTTGGATCCCTAACAATGAAATTTTCACTCACATCAATATTCCCATGAAGGGTGTAATTATAAACCTAGTAGGAATCACTAATGTGTCCTAACATAAAGCAAACATACATATAAATGTGCATGTCTTTGTGTAAAGTAAATGTTAAATCATACAACTAAACATATATTAGTCTATTGTGCACTAATCAGACTTCCATGAGCCCCATATTTACCTACTTAATCTTTATACTTGAAGAAATGTATCATACATCATCACATATAAAATCATACCATAATACTAACACATGTCTTGGGTTATAGAACATATCAATCAAGCCCCATGTTATGCCACAAGGTTGTTTTACCCCTGTCTCATCCTTGGACCCAACCATAAGGTCATCACACCCCAGCCTCTACTAAGTCAGTTCAAAATGTCTTCAGGTCCCTATCTTAGCCTCAGGTCGGGCCACAAGGCCGTTGTACCCTTTCATCTATTGGTTCAGGCCACAAGGCCGTCAAACCCCATTCTTTGTCTCGGGTTAGAACAAAAATACACCATACCCCATCTTCTACCTCTAGGTCCCTTCATCATCATTGTTGCATGTCATACTTTTAAATTCTCTCCCTCTAGGGTATAACCCATCCATGATGATCCCGCCTATCACGTTGATACCAAATACAAACCTCCACAGGCCAAGCATTCACACACAACATTGCATAGTACAAAGGGGTTCACATGCACACATGCACACCATATACTAATCAAAAGAATAATATATCAAAAAATGACTCTCATGGATATAAATTCATGAACACACATTCTAATCATACTAATAAACATTATATAAAGGCCTTATATGGTAAGGTATTCCTACCTCAGGTGCAACAATGTCAATTATAGAGATCTGTCATTGAACCATGTCTATAAACCAATGATCCCTAGAACTAATCACAATCCATAATAAATAAGATTATAGAATCAAGATTCCAGAATGCTAACATGAAATGGGCTTAGAGATATATCAACTTACTTTACAAGATCCTCCATTAATTTTGAATCTAGTTCCATTCAAGGGAAGGATGTAAATTCTTTAGATCCAACATCTATCCTTAAATATTCCAAGAATTATTCATTATATTATGATGGGATATATAGATCTAGAAAATATATCTTAGAACTATGATTAATCTTAAGAGAAGGATAGGATTTAGACTAGAATGGATGAAACATATTGTTTGGGATCTAAGATATTGATCCAAGCTTGAAATTCCAAATATAGGGGAAGGAGAAATCTGATTTAGTTGAAAGAGATCTCCTAGGGACATTATGAATGAATTAGGTTAAAACCAATATAGATTTATATCAAATAGGTGTGTTAGATAAATTTTAAAAAAGTACCCTTAATTATTGGGCTATTTAGGAACCACCGGCCAACCGATGGGCCCCACCATATGGTTTATGGTTTCTAGTTGGTTAGACAGTAGCTCTAGGTAGAAGTCAGGGCTACTAATTTCTATCTGGTGTCTTTTTATTAGCTAACCAGTGGCTCACATGTTCTTTTTGGGATACTTACACCTCCACCGGCTTGCCAATGGCACACCAACAGCTCCAAATTTATTAGTTGGTTCCCCCAACCCCTTTGCTTCCAATTTCCAACTTACAAAATCACCCAAAATGGCTCAAAAATCTAAAACATGATCAGGATGTTCCAAAAAAAAACTTAATATACCTTGTATTTTCAAGTATGTTATAATTATTTTAACCTAGACTTTCTATAAATTTTCTAAGACTTATTAATTAAATTAAATTTAAGGAGGCTTATTTATTGGTGGGTCACTCCTAGGATAGGGTACTAATGGTTTATAATCTTATTGTCTACTTTGATAACTATTTTGTGAAATACAAGGCCTTATAATCATTTTTTAAACTTTTTTTAATAAAATATAATTCTTGTGACATTTATTTCTCTTTAAAAATATATTATGGATTTCTAATAGATTTAGAATTATTAGAAAGATTCTTACCAGGTTTTTTATATTTAGCAGAATATAAACTTTCTAAAATTATTTTGGAAGTATTTTGAACAAGTTTAAGTTTAGATTCATCTTTGGTATTTTCATTTTCGGTATTATTTAGCTTGATTCCACTCCTAAGTTCAATGACACACACATTTTACTTCCCTTTATCTCAAGGATTCACTTGATTTTGTGAAGGTAAAACTCCACTAATTTCATTTCTCATGATACCCAAATCAGTATCTAATTGACCTACTTGTGATATAAAAATATTTATTATGGTTTGGTGTTTCCTTGAATTATTTTGGTATTTCCTTATAGCTTCTTCTTGTTGTTTCATGACTTCCTAAAAAAATTATCCAAGATGAGCAGGCTAGAAATTTTTTCTATGTGGAGAATTGGATTTCTCATTATAGTATCTGATTGAGAATTAATTGATTCATATTGGAAAATATATTTGGTTATTATGATTGTATAAATTTTTCATGGGATTAGTTGTTCTAACCTTGTATGATGTTTTTTTTATGTTGGAAACTTCTTTTTGTTTTGATTTGTAAGGTATTTCTAGAAATGAAAGACTAAAATTATTAGAAATATCTTTAATTTTTTGTCACTAATAGTTAAATTTCTCATTTGAAGCACACATTCCATAGATAAATTATATTTAAAAAGTTATTTCTTTTTTGGTTCAAGTTTCTGGAGCGTTAGACAATATCATTGATCTAACCATAGTAGTAATATTAGTAATCTAACTCACAATAATTTTCTTTTTATAATTGAATGTGGAAACTACTTGAGAAAACATAACATGTAAAATGCCACTTGTTCCAAATTTTTAAGCATTTTGAACCGTGTTTTCAATAAAATTCAAAATATTATAATATTTTTTATCAAATAATAATAATTATATTAGTGAGTCAAAATACATCATAAAAATATAGGATCAAAGGTTATTTACTTATTTGATAGTTTTAGAAACAAAAGAAAAGTATTTTTAATCTTTCCTAGTATTCATGTAAAGTTTCTTCTTGATTTTTTCTAATTGAAAAATTTTCTTTTATAATGGAATTATTTCAAGAATTAGGGAAAATTTTAAATAAAAATATTATTCAATTCATTACAGTCTCTAATAAAAGTTGAGTGTGAATAAAAGAACCATTTTTTAATGACTCCTTCCAAAAAAATTAAATGACCTGAGTTTCATTTGATCTCTATTACCTCCTTTTGGATTCATGTTAATATAGATATAATTTAACTATTGAATATTATTGAGTGGATCTTAACCTGGAATACCATTGAATTTTTAAATCTTATGAAAAAAATATAGATTTAATTTAAAAACTTGTAGGCGCATTGGGATATTCAAGAGGATTGTTTTGTGTGTCATCATAATATAAATCTAATTATTTGGGTGTTCTATTATTATACATGGTTAATTTAGGTTCAAAAGTTTCTTTTTTGTGTTCTAGTGATTTATTTACAACTACTAAATGGGGAATTTAAAAAAACTCTAACCCTGGAGTGGTAAGTTCAGTAAACTTTAGGATCTAAATGTAATAAATTGGGATTAGAATTTTGGGAAATATAAAAAAAACTTAAGAAACCACCCTATAAATGATGATAGTTAAAGGATGTGGTTTCAGCTGCATTACCCCTTTTAAAACTTTATCCCCTAATAAATGTAGTATAATAGTCCCATGAGTTATCTCATAGTGAATTTATTATACTTAAGTTTCCAACTGTCACTTTGGTTTTTTGTTTTTGTTAAGAAAAAATAATTAAATTTAATATTTGTTTAAGTTGTATATAACAAATTGAAAAAAAAAACAAGTGAATTAATAGATTTTTTTATTTGAAATTAAGATCAATTTAGAGTAAAAATTTAGTGTGAAATAAGATTTTAAAATATCAGTATTTTACTAGTGTTGATCCTTTGTACTCTCCCTTCATAATTTTCTAAAATATTTATAAAATTTTATTTCTCAATTCATACCCAAGGAAATCTGGATAAATCCCTATATATTCCAAGACACCATATCAAGAATTTGATATGGATGTTGATCCTCTTATAAAAGTGATTCAAATTCTCATAGAAATCCAAGAAATTGAACCTAATCAAACTCACTATTCTCAATGGAAATAGATTTACAAAAAATTTTAAATAATGAGAACAATCACTTTACATTTACAAATTGAATAACAATCTTGAATATTTTAGAATAAAACGTATTTAGGATAGAAAAATAACTTCTTCAATTAAAAACATAGTTTCTAAAAAATATATAAAAGAATATACAATGGAAAACATAGACTCAAAAGGTTTTATAATTGTATCTATGTAACTAAAATTAATTTATATTTTAGTTGGGTATAGCTAAATCATCCTCCATCTTCCTTCATTGATTCCTATTCAACTACCTAGTAAGATACATCAGCAACAAATCACATTCATCCCTCTCTCTATGCATGCACACACAACACACTCCTCTTTTATAGTATGATTATTCCTTGAAAATAGATGGAAAATTATTTGAATTTTTATTTTAGCCTTTAATTGATCCTAGAAAATCTTCTATGTATGTGAAACATCTATTCATAGTAAAATTCCAGGTGGAAGCATCAATGATTTTGATCTTCATATGATTTCATGTGTTTATAGAATTTACGTTTCATGTGAACCAAAATTTTAATCTCCTTAGAATCATCCAATGAGCATCAGCCTTTAATTTCTCTCTAAAAATTAATATGTGTGGTTCAGTTAAAGTGTGGAAGTAAATAAATAATTTTTGAAAATTTTACAGAGTATATTATATGTATTTTGAGAAATTATTGTATAAATTTTTATATCTCCAGACTTTTGAAGTCATATGGTATGAAAATTCACATGGTCTTTTGGTTTTTAGGTCATATGATCGAGTTCAAAGTCATATGATTGGAAAAGAAAGGCTTACGGTGAAAGACTTATAATGTAGACAAACGATTGTGGTTCAAAAAAATTCATACAATGGAGCTTAAATTCTTTCGATGTGGCCATGAGGTATATGATGTAAAGACTTACAGTTTGAGGGAAAAGGATTGTGATACTGGGAAAAAGAATTGTGATCCAGACTTAGCCAAATTTTTCATTTCAAGTTCAAAAGAAACTCCCAAAACACCAATAAAGTCGTAGTTTGAACAATTAATTCAAGAAATTAAAAAAACACTTGAAAATTATGAATAAATACATTTTTACATAAATACCCAAAATATTCTTGAAAACTAAAAAATATGTAATTACTTTGAAAATAAAAAACTAGTGGGGATTTAATCATTGAAATACACGTGAAAAGTAATGAAAATATCATCTCTATTAAACACTCACCAAACTATACCATTTCCTCCAATATTTCCAACCCTCCATGAGAAAAACCTTGATATAGTGGAAAGACACCACATTGTTTTACACCAAGACATGAAACCAAGATAATTTTCTCTCTCCCCTTGGTGGACAAGGAATTTTCTTTCAAAGACCAGTAGAAAAACTTGTTTTTATAGTGTTTATCTTATATTTTTCATGTCACATTTTAACTCACATTAAAAAAAATGACAAAAAATATGAAATTTTTAAGTCATTTTTAAATTCAATATAAAAAACATTCTTTCATAGTGTTTTTTGAAAAAAAACAATGTGAATGATATATGAAAACTTAAATTATTATAAATTTTAATATTTAATAATTAATTATTAATTATTAAAAATATTGGTTATTTATTATTGTCATTTTTTAACAATTCATATTTTCTTAATAATTTTCTAAATATGAAACATCAAGATTGTTTTTTATTTTAAAAATTTCCCACAAACACATATAGGAACCTATGGCTTATACTTACTCCACCCACACATGCAGCTAAAGAACACAATATATCATGACACTATTCTAGCCCTCTATGGATTTGAACCCATAACACGCAATACAAATACAAGAGGATGTATTGTCCTGTCAACTTTCTATATTTGAAATCAATTACCACATCAGAATACTTAGATATATATATTTATTATTTAATGTATTTATATATTGTATTTATATATTTACATATATTTAGATAATAATTTATCAATACGTTAATATATAGAATAAATGTATTTATATTTATATTTATATAATATATTTATATAATATATTTATATCAAATATTTATATAGATACATGTTTTCAAAACTATTTTATATATTTTTATTATCCCTTTATAAGAGAATTGGAAATGATGGATATTAATAGTTATATCAATTTTAGAAAGAGAAAGCTAAAATTTTAGGGAATTTATCACTATTTTAATATTTCTTTATTTCATGTGTCTTATAAATTGTTTAAAGCTTTATATATTCAAAAATATTAGTTACTCTTTAAGTATGAATTAATTTAGGGTGATCTACCTTGTTAATATATTTCAATTTAAGTATGTTTTTTTATTATAGTGAAACATGTTGAGTGATTATTTTTTTATTCAAAATTGGGGGATATTTATTTTTGTTTTCAGAAAATCAATTATTTTATTATATGTTAAACTTTTTTATAATTAAAAAAAGGGGAGATTTTTTTTTTGTTTTTAGATGATTGTTTTTTAATTGCCAAAATGGGGATATTGTTGGAGTGACTCATTATGCTCTTATCTTTTTGTTTTGATAATTACAAAACTCGCTCTTTATTTTTTATACTTGTTTGATTTTGTTTCTTATAATGATATTGACTCTGATAGATTTTAGATTATTAGTTTATTATATTGTTTATTATTTGTTTGAAAGTGTTATTATTCTGTTAATTTTATTTTGATTATTTTTTTTCTAATTATGATATCTTATTTATAAAGTTTAACTTCTTATGTTAGAAGTTTTTTAAATTTTGGAAAAGTATAACTTCTTAAGTTTAGACCTCATCATATTATGTGTTATTTAAACATATTATTTACTATTTAAAAATTTTATATTTGTTTTGTTTCAAATATTTTTCTAATAGTAACATTTTATATATTATTTAAACATCATATATATCATGCTTCTACTTTTTAAACATCTTATGCATTAATAATTCAGTAATTTTTATAATGTATTTTGTTTTATAAGTCTTAAGTTTTTTTAAAGTTTTATTTGATTATTTAAATAAATTATGTTTCTAGAAGTTTATTTTTTTTAAGTACAAAGTATTATGAAATATTATAAAATGATAAAAGTATTGAAAAATTTGAAAATTCTTATAAAATGGAAATAAAGTCTTACAATCTCAAAATGACTCTTATGGTTTCAAATTGAATCTTATGTTTTTGAAATGACTTTTATTAAATTAATTTTAATATTATAATTTTTAAAAGTCTCTAACATGATTTAAATTTTCTCTTATGAAATTTTTTTACTCTGAATTTTTTTAAGTTTGAATGACTCTTATTAATTTCTGATATGACTCTTACTATTTACAGATTGATTCTTACAATTTGTATATATCAGCTCTTTTGTTTTTCAGTTAAGTATTTATTGGATGATAAGATATAAAAATTTATGATATTAGGGTAACATAATATATGAATTTAATTCTATGAAAAATATATTCTTCACACCAAGGAGTGTTTTGTTATATTTTTTTTCTATGTGCCTTTTTTTGTTTAATTTGGTGAAAATTTAAAGGAAGACTTCAATACGTAATATGGTAATAATATTGTATTACCAATGGACTACTCATAATTTTTAAACCATGACTAATCTGACCATTAAACATGAATTAGGTAACAATTTGGATTAATCATTGGAGATATTATCTATAAATAAATATTAATGGAACTAGATGAAGAAAAACTGCCAACTTTGGCACTAAACATTTTTTAGAGAAGTACAATTATTCCAGTCATACTATTACGATCACTACAAAAGTTTCATAATTTTAAATCTCATTATTATAGTGATTGAGCTATAATGAATACACTAACCTTCATATTTTTTATCTAGTTTTGAATTTTGAAGTTGTATTTATTTATTTTTACTATGTATTTCATCTGTGTATGTTTATACTTTTCCCTTACAAGAGCATGATCTCTTGGATATACCACCACAAAAGGTATGTTTCTATGTTGGTTATACCTACACTATAAAATTTACATAAAAATGTGGTTGTGATTCCACTTGTAAAAGGTTGGGTTGTATTGGGTTGTGACTCCTTGGAAAATTCAAGTTGTTCTAGTTATACCTCCACTAGAAATGGTATGTTATAACTTGATTTATGAGTCTCATACAAAATATGGGTTTAGTTGATTCCATTTATCTCAGTGATTAATGATAAGTGATGAGTAGATGTGGGATACTTTTTTATCTTAACTAATATAAAAATTTTATTTGTTCTTTATTTTATTTTTTGTTGTACTTGAATTTATTGTTTTAGTTTATCTCTAATTTAAAATTATATTTAAATATTTTAAATTGGTCAATTCACCCCCACCCCTCTTAACAACTATCTCAGCCCAAGGAAAAATTAAATTTATAACATATTCAAATAATGTGTTAGATATATTCATATAATTTATTTATATACACTTATATAATGTATTTATTATATATATGTTTATATAATATACTTATGTAATTTATGTAAATACATTTATAAAATGTATTTATAATATATTTTTATATTGGAATCAAAAATGCATTTATATAATGTATACTTATATAAATTTATATAATATATATAATAATATATTTATATAAGTATAATTATATACATATATATTTATATTTATACACACATGCACTTAAATACATATTTGTATAATTATATATTTATATATATATTAGTTTTGTTATAATACGTTTGTTGTACCTCTCGTATCCCTCGTGGTTTAATTTTCATGATCACAATCACTCTCTTATTTATCTAATCTTGTTTTAAGTGTTTTTGTTGATAGGAAAAAGGTTTCCAAGGAATTGGGCCAAGAAGGACTGAAAGTGAACTGATTTCAGTCCACCGGCCAACCGGTGGATGACCACCGGCCAGCCGGTGGAGTCTTGACAGAAGGCATCCTTTCTGTCCAGACCACCGGCCAACCGGTGTCCCATCACCGGCCAGCCGGTGGAACCCAGATAGAAGAGTTTGCTACTGTCTCAGCACCGGCCAACCGGTGGCCTCCTCACCGGCCAGCCGGTGGTGCCTGGGCAGAAGCCCTCCCCATTTTGCAAAGCACCGGCCAACCGGTGGCCAAGCACCGGTCAGCCGGTGGAGCCAGTCAAACTAGTCGTTGGGCTTTGACCAGACTTGTCCACTTGACCCCCAACGGCTCCGAAGGCCTCTCCAACGGCTCTGAAGACCCCCAAAGGCCATTTGAGGGTTCCCCCTCTATAAATAAAGGACTAGGAAGCCCCGGAAACATACGGTAGCCCACGGGAACATTTTACGATCACTTGGCGAACCTCCGGCGGATTCCTTCAAGGAACCTCAATTGCTCCAACCCATTTCCACAACCAAGGAGTACCACCATAGAAGCTTGGGAGCGCTCTTCATCAACTCCAATCAATCCATTGGCGCCCAAGACTTCTCCACATTACAGTTTTTATTGTTTTATTATTTTGAGCATCAATTTGGGTTTGTGCCTACAAACCCCCACTTCTTTTATCCTCTATTTGTTTGGGTTTTCACACCACCTTCAAGGTGTTAAGAGGTTAGTCAAGCCTTCCCTTTAAAAGGCTTGAGTCATAGGTGAGCTAGCCTTCACCTATAAGAAGGCTACTGGGTTCTTGCTCAACCATTAAAAGCAAGCTGTAATAGGTTCTAGACTACCTTAAAGTCTAGTGGGTTTCTTGCTAAAACCATTAAAAAGCAAGCGGTAGTAAATCTCTCAACGGTTGAGTTGGGAGCGGAGACGTAGGCTTTGGTTTAAGCCGAACTCCGTTATCAAGTTTTGTGTCTTGCCTCTTTTATTTCCGCTGCACTTTTAACTTTGATTTTAAATTGTTAATTATTTTTTAAAAGGCAATTCACCCCCCCTCTTGCCATCACTCTCCGCCCAACAATTGGTATCAAAGGAAAAATTTGAGTAATACCCTAACCGGTTTCAAATTCAAGATCCATTGTGATGGCTTCAACTTCTTTCGCCCCCGAAGGCTATTCTTTGGGTCGTGCTCCATTCTTTGATGGAACCGACTATACTTATTGGAAAACCCGCATGACCACTTTTCTTAGAAGTATAGGTTATCCTATTTATAAAATTGTCATGCATGGTTACTCTCTCTCTCTTCTCCCGATGAATCCAAATGGACCCAAGCCGATATTAAAAATTTCGAGCTTGATGGCAAAGCCATGAACGCTCTCCATTGCGGCCTTGATCGTAATGAATTCAATCGAGTTTCCACATGCACCTCATCACATGAAATCTGGAAACTTTTGGAGGTTACCCATGAGGGGACCAACAAAGTTAAGGATACTCGATTGGATATGTACCGTCAAGATTTTGAGTCTTTTACCATGCATCCATCTGAAAATATTACTGATATGTTTACTCGTTTTACTGACGTTTGAAATGGAAGAAAATCTCTTGGAGATGATGTTTCTGCAGAAATGATGGTCAAGAAGATCCTTTGGATCCTACCAAGCTCGTGGGCACCGAAAGTCACGGCAATCCAAGAAGCAAAAGACATCAAGAACATGCCGGTCGAAGAGCTCATCGGATCCCTCATGACCTATGAGATCACCATGAGGAGGCAAGCTGAAAAGGAAGGCAAACCGATCAAAATTCCAAAGAACATCGCCTTCAAAGTTCAAAAAGAAGAAAGCTCCTCCTCCTCATCGTCTTCCTCTTCAAGCGGCGATTCAGAAATGGAGAACCTTGCCCGCAAAACGCACAAATTCAAGAAGAAGCACAAAAAGAAGAAATCCCGCAAGGCTCAACCCAACGAAAAATCTGAGCCCGAGGTAACATGTTACGGGTGTGGAAAGAAAGGCCATTAAAAGCCCGATTGTCCACTAAACAAGAAAAGGGCCAAGCAAAAGGAAAAGAAGAAGGCTTTTAAGGCCACATGGAGTGATAGCTCCACATCCTCCTCCTCCTCCTCCTCAAGTGACAATGGTAAAAAATGCCTAATGGCATTTCATGAGGTATCCTCTTCCGACTCCTCTTCCTCTTGTTCTTCCAATTCTTTTAATCATTTATCTTATGAGGATCTCCAACATGCTAGAGATCAATTGGAGGAAGGTTTTCACGAACTTTCTTCCAAATTTATTACTTTAAAAAAGAATTTCAAAAAACTTTCTTCCGAAAAGGAACAACTTCTCAAAGAAAAGGAGGAGTTGTCCCTCAAGATCCAAAACCTTCCCGATGTTGATTCTATGGAATCAACAATCAAGGATTTAAGGGAATCCCTAGCTAAGTTCACCGAAGGTGAACATAACCTTTCGAAGCTCCTTGGTTCCCAAAGCATATCTAGAACCACCCAAGGGCTTGGCTATTCCAAGAAAGCTTCCTCTTCCCATGCTCCTACTATTTTTGTAAGGGGGAGCTCCCAATATAAATTTTGCAACTATTGTAAAAAACCCGGGCACTTAATTTATGAGTGCAATTGCAAAAATGCCCGGTATGGAAGGCCCAAAACCATTTTCTTTAATGATGAATTTCATAGGAGAAGACCCGCCACTAGATAAGTTTGGATTGAAAAATCCCTTTTAGCGAGTCTCACCGGACCAAAATTTGTCTCGGTTCTAAAATCCTCTCCCCGGTGATTTGTTGTTTTTATTTAGGGGGAGTTAGGATCGTTTAAGCCTTTTTGCTTTATATTCAAAACTTTCTATTCAAAACTTTCAATTCAAAACTTTCAATTCAAAACTTTCAATTCAAAACATTCAATTCAAATTTCAAAAATTTCAATTGGTTTAAAAACTCTATCTTGTTTTTCAAACTTTCCCTCAATCAAGTTTTATGCCCCGTGCTATTTTGATAATCACAAAGGGGGAGAAATTCTTGGTTGATTGGGGGAGAAATCTTTCTCTCATGCTTTGCTTTACTTTTCAATTTATCCTTTAAAGCATGCCTTTCATTTCAGTATTTTACATTGCTTGTTTTGGTGATTGTGATCATCAAAATAGGGGGAGATTGTTGTACCTCTCGTATCCCTTGTGGTTTAATTTTCATGATCACAATCACTCTCTTATTTATCTAATCTTGTTTTAAGTGTTTTTGTTGATAGGAAAAAGGTTGCCAAGGAATTGGGCCAAGAAGGACTGAAAGTGGACTGATTTCAGTCCACCGGCCAACCGGTGGATGACCACCGGCCAGCCGGTGGAGTCTTGACAGAAGGCATCCTTTCTGTCCAGACCACCGGCCAACCGGTGTCCCATCACCGGCCAGCCGGTGGAACCCAGACAGAAGAGTTTGCTACTGTCTCAGCACCGGCCAACCGGTGGCCTCCTCACCGGCCAGCCGGTGGTGCCTGGGCAGAAGCCCTTCCCATTTTCCAAAGCACCGGCCAACCGGTGGCCAAGCACCGGTCAGCCGGTGGAGCCAGTCAAACTAGCAGTTGGGCTTTGACCAGACTTGTCCACTTGACCCCCAACGGCTCCGAAGGCCTCTCCAACGGCTCCGAAGACCCCCAAAGGCCATTTGAGGGTTCCCCCTCTATAAATAAAGGACTAGGAAGCCCCGGAAACGTACGGTAGCCCACGGGAACATTTATATGACTTATTTATCTATTCCTTTATATATATATATATATATATCAAATGTATTTATATAATGTATTTCTAATTTTTATACACATTAATCATAAATACATTTACATATGTATAATTATATATATATATAATGGGTAATAATACATATTGTATTTATAAATACATATATATATATATTGAATTTATATATTTATATATATTTACACACACACACAGATATATACATTTATATTTATATAATTTATTTATAAATATGTGTATATTAATGGTTATTATATATATTTACACATATATATTGTATTTATATAGTTACATATATATTTACATATGGTATTTAAGTTTATATAATGTATTTGTAATGTATATACTTAATTTATTATTAAAATTTTAATTGTTAATTATTAAATACTAATTAATAATGAAAATTACTATCAATAATAACAATGATGATGACGACAATAATGATGAAAATGATGATGATGATGATTATTATTATTATTATTATTATTATTATTATTAAAAACTTCCCTTTTTAATTTAAAAACATATATATTTTATATAGAGTTTTAAACCCCCACTAAAACAAGTAATTAATTATTTTTAATTAACTAATATTATTCTATATTTAAATTAACAAAATATGAAAATAAATCATTAATCATTACTTATTATTGTTATTATATTCATCAAAAATATTTTTTAATTGAAAACATATATATTTTAGAGGAGGTTTTATACCACTTCTAAAAAAATAATTTATTATTTGTTAATTAATTTTTATTCTTTTTATTAAAATGAATTTAAATTAATAGAAAATAATAAAAATTATTTTTTTTATCAAACATGGTTTTTTTAATTAAAAAATAGTTTTTAAGAGAGATTTTTTATAGAAAATAAAAAATTCATATTGATATTTAGTGTAAGTTTCTAATGAATTGCTACTAAATTACAAAGAATAAAAATTTAATGAGGGTAATATTTATCCAGTTCTAAAAAAACACTATAAAATAATAGTTTTTTATAGTGATAATTAATAATAAATAATTATTAATTAGTAATAATAAATTTTTAGAAATTAATAATTAACAATTGGTTATAAATAATAATTATTAACTAATAATAATTAATAATAACTAATTATCACATAATAAATAATAACTATTAATTAATGATAATTAATGATTAAAAATTAATAATTACTCATTAATAATTAATAATTACTAATTAATTAAGATATAGTAAAAACTAATAATTTATTTAAATATTTTTTATATTAGTTTTTTGAAAAAAGGACCTTAAACATATTTTTCATGTCGGTTTTTTCAAAAATAAATAAGAAAACTATTTATCTATATATAAGGAAAGATATTTTTATGTAACATTTTTTTCAAAGACATATTTCTCATCTCTTATTTTTAAAAAATCAACATATATATTTTTTCATAACGGTTTTTTGAAAAACAGACTTGAAAATATGTTTAATGGTGGTTTTTTTAAAATAACATGAAAAACATATTTATTTTTAGAGAATATATTTTTAATATAATGATATTTTTTTATATATTTTTTACAGTATAATTTTAATAATAGATGTGAAATATATTTATATTTTGTGGAGTAGAAATTTTAGTGTCACGATATTTTTTAAAAGATATTTTTCATGTCGATTTTTTAATAACTAACTTGAAAAACACCACATTTGAAAAAAATTATGTTTATTATTTATTAACCATTGTGACAAATATTATTAACATCAGTTATTAAATAACTGATGTTAAAATGTGATACACAAATATTTTCTATGTCGATTTTTAAATAATTGATTCGAAAAACATCATACTCGATATTTTTTATATTGATTATATATTAACTTACATGAAAAATATTTTTAACATTGGTTATTATATAATAGAAATAAAAAATGACATTAAAATCATTTTTTACTAGTGAAACCCAGAACAAAAAATAGGAACCACCATATCATAGTCTAACACCACAGCATAATTCTATTCTAAAATGGATGAAATCAACTCTAACATCCCCCCTTCAGAAAAATGGTCAAGTAACCATGACTAGAGCCAAAACCATGAAGAAGTTGGACACACCAAAATGTAATGAGAACATCATTGCATCATTTTTTTATCCAAGAGATAAAAAAACTCATCTCTTCACTCTCTAAACACTTTCAAATTCTATTTCACCACCTCCAAACCTTGAAAACATGAAGTAGAGGTCCAAGAAAATTTAGGCCTTTATAATTTCTATTGTATGTTTTATTTTTTGAGTTGTATAGGGCACCCAACATTTATTATGTGGAAAAAATATGATTTTTTTTCTAGTGAGACCTAGTATCCAGGTAGAGAGAAGATTACTAGATCACTATCTATATAGGAATCAACCTACTTCCCCATGAATGATTTTGAGTTTTGGAGTCAAGAGGTTAAACCTTAAAACATTAAGTAACTAACTAGAGATATTTGGTCTACAAAGTCCCTTCTTGATGCAAACATTTAGTTTTGTGTGCTTTTGGAAATACATTGGGTTGATCTAGTGGTTAAGATCTTTCTTTATGTGAATGTTTGATTTTCTTTATTTGTTTGTTCATAATTTATGACTAAATTGGTAATTTTTATTCACATTGACCATGTTAAGGTTATAGTGGATGAACTTATTGAATATTATTATATTTACTGCCACTTTCACATTTCATGCACTCTTTTTTATGTTCTTATGTATATTTATGTTCATATTGATTTTGGTGACCCATGGCATTGACTTCAACAATGGTGAGTTGCACAAGATATAGGGTCAATGGTTCAAGGTATTTAAGTTCAAATATAATTTATACACCAAGTATAAAAGTTGAAATTTATTCCCAATGATAAAACACATTTTTATTGAATATTTTATTGATAATAAATGATAAAATTTCATCACATTGTATTAAATGTGTTTATTTATAAAATATTTGGGATTAGATCATTCATTTGAAAATATGGTAAAAATTTCAGTTTTACCCTTTTAAAATTCACAGTAGTATTTCGAACATAAATATTTTGATATGACTTATTTGAACTTAAAATTTTGTAACATTATTCCACACTTAATTTTATACAACTTTTATTCAGGACACTACAGATAAATAGAGCATTTGGATGGATTAAATGGTCCATTAAGTAAATGGTGGGATGGACACGCGAGATTGGATATCACTTTAGTGTTTGTGCCATATCTTCTACATCCATTCATGGATTGAGCCTAAATTTTGAGAGGGTATCTAAAATAAAATTTATCACATATTATCCTTATTTAAAGATATATAATTTCCTTTTTTTGGTGGTCAATAAGGTTGTGAAAGTGGAATTAAAATATTTGGTAGAATCTCCTCATTCACACTTGAAACCACTTGTAACCTAGCCTCTCATCCACTCTATAAATATGTATTTTCTCATTTGGAAGGTTTGGTACATTAATTGGTAAGTTTAGGGAAGATAATAATTGTATCCACTCTAATTCTCTAACCATTTCAATTAGGGTATCTCTTGAATAAAGGATCCCTTCGATGAAGCCTTCTTCTTCTCCTTCTCCTTCTTCTTCGTGTTGTAATACTTTTGTTTGTGTAAAAAAATTCTTTGTTATTCTTTTATTTATTCTATTTTCTTATGTTTTGTTCAAATTTTTTCTTCTATTAATCTTCTTAATTGGTCTGGAATCAAGAGTGGAGATGAGATTGGGTTCTACCCTTTCAATCATTTTCTCATGAAAAACGTCTCCATGATGATCATACCGCCCATGGAAGAGTAGTTTTCTTAGTGATCGATCTATCTTCTAACCTCTTAATTTAATTATTTTGAATCATTGAGATACTTTAATTCACTTAATATGATCCATGAATTGGTTTTTTAAATTATAATATACTAATAAAGCAATTGAACAATTAACACAAAAACACGGGAGGTTGAGTATTGTGTGAATTATGACAGTGCGATCTTAATCGGTAATACAAGGACACACGAGATAAATTTTTAGAGTTAAAATATAATCCCTAAACAAAATTTATCCTCATTTTCTAAAATGGATATTTGACATAATTTACCACTAACCATAAGCTATCCTTATAACATTAATCAAAGCAGGGTGTTGCGATTGCATGTTTCAAAGATAGCATAGGGTTTAATTCACTTCATATTTATGGTAAAGTTAATTATCATAGTGTTCAGGGGTTACAAAGTTAGAGGATTGTATTTAAGTGTATGTTAATTTATATTATAATGATAAATAATTTAGTGAAGTGGTAGAGTTAGGTCGATTGCGCCTTTTAAAATATTTTCTAAAAAAACATCTTCTTGTTGTGTCTTTTTAATCGTACTTCATTTCAAAAAAATAAAAACAAAAACAAATTATACAATATTATTCCATAAAACTTATTCTAGATTTATGAACGGTAAAAAATCCCCCCCCCCCCACACATCCTTTAAAGTAGTTTTCTTATTCCCTTTTATGTTATTTTCAAAATACCTTTAATAAGTTGTCAAATTTCCTTCCTCCTTTGAGAGACGACCTTGGTCATCCACTCTACTGAACATAAGAACACAAAAATCACAATAGTCATTTTAGGGAACCCATAAAAACACCTTTAAAATTGGTTTCATTGAAGGGGATGTAAGTAATTATTTCAACCAATTAGAGGTTTTTTTATTCTCTTCTTCTCTTCTTTCTTCCTTCTTTACCCAATCTGAATTTTTCTTCTTCTTTTTGGACCATCAACTCAAATTTATCATTTTTATTTTACTATGGTCCACTAATATTCTTTTAATTTTTATTTTATTTATGACACAAACTAATCCTAAGGATCTTTTAGATATTTACCCTGAGATTGAACACAGCCTTAGGGATTGAATCAGACATTCTTAGTCTATGGGAAGTTTTAACATTCAACCAGTTTGAGAATTCCTCCATTCCAAGAACATTGAAATTGGAAGAAATTAAAATTCAACCATAAAACAAGAACCAATGGATTAAAATATTGTAAATTAACTTAATATAACCATTCGATAATTGGTTTCACCTGATATTAACTATCAACCAATTTGTATTGCATACCCAAATCTCGAATCAGACTTTGAACTGAAATCTGGATTAATTCACCTTCTTCCAAAGTTTCATGGCCTATCTGGTGAGGATACCAATAAACACCTTAAATAATTTAATGTGTTTTTCTCAACCTTAAAACTAAGAAATGTTTCTGAAGATCAAATCAAAATAAGAGCATTCCCATTCTCACTTGATGGAGCTACAAAAGATTGGATGTATTATTTACAACCTGAAGATGTAACATGTTGGAATGATTTGAAACGTGTTTTCCTACAAAGATTTTTTCCAGCATCAAGGACCACTTCCATTTTTAATAAGATCTCTTGGATCAAGAAAGTCCAAGGGGAGTCAATATATGAGTACTGGGAGCGATTCAAGAAGTTGTGTGCAAGCTGACCACATCACCAAATTAGTGAGAAACTCCTCATCTTATAATTTTGTGAAGGAATCAAACCTATGGAGAGAAGCATGGTGTATTTCATGTCTAGAGGATCATTGGTGGACAAGACACCAGTAGATTCACGTGCATTAATTGATAATATGGTCCAAAAATTCCAACAATTTGGCAATCAAGGTACACCACATGTTAGGGGAGTATATCAGGTAAGTCCTTCTTCTCCTGAGAGTCATTTAATTGATACCAAGTTTAAAGAATTGACAACTATAGTGAGGAAGATTTTTTTGGCACAAAATATATACCAACCCCCTCCTTCAAGGCCTTGTGACATTTTCACTAAGAAAATCCACCCAACTGACTGTTGCCCCCAACTACAAGAAACAAAACATTGTACATAAGTGTTTCCTCAAAGACCATATCAGTAGAAACAACAACCATATCCCCAAAAGAAGTCTGATTCTTTTGCTTCAACATACAAAAAAGGGTGGAAGGATCAATCAGACATGAGGTATGGCTCTGGACAACAACAAAGGCCCCCTTTTCAACAAAACTTCCAGCAGACTCTTCCTTACTAGCAGGGTTTCCAATATCCCCAAAGGAGATTTGAAGCCCAAGAATCAACAATCCAGCAATAAGAGAATCCCCCACCCAAGGTAGATTCTAACACTGATGATATTTTGAATCTAATTGTTCTTAATCAAAATAATGAGCTAAAGAGTCAAGGTTCATATCTAAGGGAATCGAAGACTCAAATGATCTAGATTGTCACCGCCCTCCATGAACTGGTAAGTAAGAATTCTAGAAATCTACCTTCCCAACCTACTCCAAATACCAAAGGGAATGTCAGTGCCATCACATTGAGAAGTGGGAAGAAAAAAACTAATACATATGCACCTATCGTTCTACCAGGATTCACCTCAACTCTGGATAAGACTCATTCAAAACCAGCTAATGAGCAACTCAAGGAGAAAGATAAAGGTAAGAAAAATATTGATGATGTTCTTCCTAAAACCCTTCCATTTCCAAATAGGGTTGTATGAACCAAGAATATGGCTGACTAGGTAATGAAGAAAAGAGGTTTTGGACACATTTAAGCATGTAAAGATCAACATCCCTCTACTTGAAACTATCCAGAAAATCCCAAAGTATGAAAAATTCTTAAAAGAACTTTATACCAATCAAAGAGGGATCAAGGGAAATGATAGGATCAATCTTAGAAGGAATGTTTCAGCACTCATTACACTAACTCTAGAAATTTCAACAAATTGCAAGGATCCGAGGACATTCACCATCCCATGCACCATAGGGTAGTTACACTATTCTAATTCTTTATGTGATTTAAGAGCTTCCATAAATGTAATTTCTCACTTTGTTTTCTATTCTTTACAAGTTGGTGAGTTGAAGCTGACAAGAGTAGTGGTGTAGTTGGTGAATAGAGCTACGGAATATCCATTGGGAGTCCTTGAGGATGTACTTGTCTGGGTAATAGACATGATATTTCTAGTAGATTTCTACGTTCTTAACATGGAGGAAAACCAGGTAAGTTCTCATGTTCCCAATATCTTAGATAGACCCTTCCTCAAAATTGCAAAAAATATCATAAATGTCAATGAGGGTACACTTTCCATGGAGTTTGGGAATTAAGTTGTGATATTTAATGTTATGGAATCCATGAAGTACTCCTCAGAGGACCATTCTGTATTTGTTATCTCCCATTTTGAACCACAAAATAAAAATCCCATGGAATATTATTGTCCTATGCTCAGGGATATTATGAGTATTGGTTCTAGTTTTATGTCTAAGAGTACTTCCACACCTATTTTGAATGCACAAGACTCTCTTAGATTTGATTTTGAAATGGATTAATATTCTTATTTTGATCATGTGAACTCTGATTATGACTTGGTTATTGAGTATGCTGATGGATTTGATGTTTCATTCTCTGATTGTGATGATTTCTATTCTGATACTAATGATCTTTGTGGACATATTTCAGTTCCTTCTATGTCTCCATCCATACACCATCCCCCTACACTATAACTCAAGACTTTTCCACCAAATCTCAAATACTCATACTTGTTAAGTGGTGTGAAATTACCTGTTATCATTGCTAAAAATCTATCTTTTGAACATGAAGAAAAACTTTTAAATATTTTGAGGGAGAACATTAGGGAAATCGGGTGGACCTTGGCTGACATATCAAGTATTAGACCCTCTATTTTCATGAATAGGATTCTTTTGGAGGATGGGGATAAACTGGTTATGCATACAAAAAGGAGACTGAATCCAACACTTTTGGAGGTTGTTAAAAAAGAGGTTGAAAAATTGCTTGAGGTGGGTATAATTTATCCCATTTCAGATTCTCAGTGGGTGAGTCCTATTCAGGTTGTGCCTAAGAAAAATGGTGTTACTGTTGTTAAAAATGATAGAGGAGTTAGTTCCAATGAGGGTGTAAAATAGTTGGTGTGTGTATATTGATTATAGGAAACTAAATCAGTCCACTTGGAAGGACCATTTCCCCCTCTCATTTATTGATCAGATGGTTGAGAGACTAGCTGGGAAAACACACTATTATTTATTGGATGGATTTTCAAGATATTTTCAGGTTCCTATTGCTCTGGAGGATCATGAGAATACAACATTCACTTATCCATTCGGTACGTTTTCCGACTGAAGGATTCCATTTGGACTTTGAAATGCCCCAAGTACCTTCTAGAGATTCATAGTGAGTATTTTTTCTGATTTTATTGAGACCTTCATGGAGGTATTCATGGATGATTTTAAAGTGTATGAGTTTTCATTTGATGATTGTATACCTATTTTGGGAAAGGTTTTGAATCATTGTATTGAGAAAAATCTGGTCTTAAACTTTGAAAAGTGTCATTTTATGGTAGAGCATGTAATTTTATTAAGGCATGTAGTGTCAAAACATGGGATAATGGTTGATAGATCTAAGGTAGATATTATTTCATCCCTACCCTATCCTTCATGTGTGCATGATGTGAGATATTTTCTAGGTAATACAGGATTTTATCGGTGCTTCATCAAAGATTTTAGTAATATTTCTCTTCTTATGTCACAATTACTTCAAAAGGATTCTGATTTTGTGTTTGATGTTTCTTGCAGGAATTCCTTTGATGAGCTAAAACAGCATCTGACCACTCCACCTATCATACAGCCTCCATGGTGGGAGATTCCTTTTGAGATTATGTATGACACCTCAAATTTCATGGTTGGATCTGTCTTATCTCAAAGGGTATAGATACAAGCTTGGAATGGTTTCCGCACACACATGTGGAGAATTAGTGGCATTGTAGACCCATGACTTGTTTCGCTATGATTAGTGTTATAAATCTCACTAGATTTTGTTTTGACACAATTTATGAGACAATAAATTTAAAATTTATTGATATTGACTCTTTATGGGATTTTTACTTTTCCTATATTTTTACTGTGGATTGAGAAATATGAATATGCATATTTTGTCACAATTTTTTCGAATACATGATATGAGGTTTTTCCCAGGAGTGAAAAAGGGTAAGTGTGGGGGAGTTGATAAAAAAAATTATTGAATATTTTATTGATAATAAATGATAAAATTTCCTCACATTGTGTTAAATATTTTTATTTATAAAATATTTCGGATTAGATCATTCATTTGAAAATATGGTGAAAATTCCATTTTTACCCTTTTAAAATTCACAGTAGTATTTCAAACATAAATATTTTAATATGACTTATTTAAACTTAAAATTATGTAAATTTTTTCTTCATTGAATTTTATACAACTTTTATTCAGGACAATAGATCTAAATAGTGCATTGGGATAGATTAAATGGGTCATTAAGTCAATGGCAGTCTGGACACGCGAGATTGGACATCACTTTAGTTTTTGGGCCATATCTTCTACATCCGTGCATGGATTGAGCCTAAATTTTGAGAGGGTATATAAAAATAAATTTCCCACATATTATATTTATTTAAGTACAGATAATTCACGCGTTTTAGTGGTCATGAAGGCAGTGTAAATAGGATTAAAATATTTGGCAGAATCTTCTCATTCACACTTGAAACCACTTTTAACCTAGCCTCCCCTACACTCTATAAATATGTATTTTTCTCATTTGGAAGGGTTGGGACGTTCATTGGTAAGTTTAGGGAAGAGGATAAGTTGATCATCTCCAATTATCAAACCATTTCAATAAGGTTATCTCTTGAAGTAAGGATCCCTTCGATGAAGCCTTCTTCTTCTCCTTCTTCTTCTTCTTCGTGTTGTAATACTTTTATTTGTGTAATAAATTTATTTGTTCTTATTTTTTAATTCAATTTTCTTCTGTTTTGTTCAAATTTATTCTTCTCTAAATATTCCTAATTGGTATTGAATCAATATTGGAGACTATATTGGGTTCTACCTTTTCAATCCTTTGCTCATGCCAAATGTCTCCATGGTGACCACACCGCCCATGGAAGAGTAGTTTTCTTAGTGATCAGTCTATCTTATACCCAATTCAATTATTTATTTTGAATAATTGAGATAATTTAATTCACTTAATATGATCTATTAATTGAGTTTTTAAATTAAAATAAACTAATCAAGCAATTGAACAATTAACACAAAAACACGCGAGGTTGAGTATTGTGTGAATTGTGAGAGTGCGATCTTAATCGGTAATACAAGGCCACACGAGATAAATTTGTAGATTTCAAATATAATACATAAACACAATTCGTCCTCATTTTCCAGAATGGATATGTGCCCAAATTTCCACTGACCATAATCTATCCTTAGAACATCAATCAAAGCGGGGCTTTGTGATTGCATGTTTCGAAGATAGCCTAGGGTTTAATTCACTTCATCTTTGTGGTAAAGTTAATTCTCGTAGGGTTCAGGGGTTAAAAATTTAGGGGATCATAATTAAGTGGATGTTAATTTATATTATAATGATAAATAATTAATTGAAGATGTGGAGTTAGATCAATTTCACCTTTTAAAATATTTTCTAAAAAAACATCCTCTTTTTGTGTCTTTTTAATCAAACTTCATTTCAAAAAAAATAAAAACAAAAAAAATTATACAATATTATTCTATAAAAATTATTCTAGCTTTATTAATGTTAAACAACCCCCCCCCCTCACAAACACATCCATTAACGTAGTGTTCTTATTCCCTTTTATGTTATTTTCAAAATACCTTTAATAAGTGGTCAAATTTACATCCTCCTTTGAGAGATGACCTTGGTCAGCCACTCTACTGCACCTAAGTACCCAAAAATCACACTAATCATTTGAGGGGATCCACGACAGCACCTTTCACCCAAATTATTATTATTTTACTTTTTCAAAACACAATGTTAGGCTTGTCCGATGTGTGGACCATTTGTCCAGATAAGTATTAGAAATTTAAAAGGGAGAGATTCTGGAAACCCAAGATAAAACCTAAGGGAGATAGTGATATGGAGGTACCAGATTTTGGAAGTCAATAATTAGATTGGAATGAAATTCCACTCCCATTGTGTCAATTTCAATTATTTTTCCTTCATTTATTTATTTTATATTTATCTTTTTTTTCTAGACCTTTCTATTTTAAATTTTAAATTTTTTGGAGAATAGTGGGTGTTTCATGGTTAATTTTCTATTAGGGATAACCGTATGGAAACCATGTGAAACGGGTCTATAATTTGATAGTTTAGATTCTCATAGTTGGCGAATTATTTATGTAGCATCCTGGATTTCCAATAAATGTTTTTGTACAATTTTCTTTAAAAAAATATAAATTCTAAATGAATTTAATTATTTTAATAAACTAAATATTTATACAAATATTTATCACCTATGTTATTTATTACATATTTTTCAAGTATACTATAATTTTATTTATTAAAAGGGTTTTAGAAAAAGGACATATTTTAGGCTGAGCAATAACTCTTTCCTTTTCAGGTTTATTAATTTTGTTATATTGTATTTGTAAATTCTTTTTTATACACATAAATTCTTGTTATTACATGATATTATATTTAATTTAATATTTTTTAAATTATAGATTATTTATTTACACTCATTATAGTATTTTTCTAAGTCATTAATATATGAAAATAAGGTCTCCTCACCCCTACTTTCCCATTACCTTTTCAATCCTTTTTAAATTCCTTTTCATTTAAATAGGAAATGATATTATGAATCTTTTTTATAATTTCCTTAATATTTTTTCAATGATATATCACTATTACCTCTCATTATAATACCTTCATAAGCTTTTATAATATTAAAACTTTCCAATATACATAAAACCATCCTAAATTTGGTATATAAGAGTGTGTGTGGTTTTCCTAGAAATAATATCCATATATAGATATTACGAGTGGATATAGGATCTAGAAAAGATGTACCTAGGGGTAATAACCCCAAAATAGTGAATTGGGTATTAACTCAATCATCACTTGGTGCATGATAAATATTCCTAACTTCACACCTAATTTAAAACTCCTTGAGTATTTTCATTAGATAATTCACATGAATTTTATGATACATAAAAAAGGATTAGAATATTTGAATTGAGATTTAAATTCAATTGATATCCATATTTCATGAATATACCTTTCACCACTTCTTGTTATAATTCCTTCAATTATGGTACTACCATTTTCATTGTGAATGTCATATAGTTTATAAATTTTATTGTTGGTTATTCATCAAGATAATCACATTAATCCATTAAAAGGGTTTATTTCTTACCTAGTTTATAAACAATGTTCATGTTCTCTATCACTCTCCATATTTCTCATGGATTTTACCTTTATACTCCATGTCCATGTTCCTATTTACATGTGGTATGGTGGAAATAGAATCTCTATGGAGAATGATTCATCACTTCCTTTGTCTTGACTTATCATCATCTATGCATAACTTATCTTATAATTTCTTTCCCTTATGGGTACCCTTGTATACTTCTTATTATTTAAGGGCATTCACATAGATACTTATTCATCAATTTATTGGGTAAATTAATGACTAAACCATATAACATTTATTATATAGGTTTTTAATACCCCATAATTCATTATATTGATTGGATATTATTTAACTAGATAAATATTTAATTTCATTGGATGCATGTTTAATTACCAATGGGTTTAGAATGTTCTGATTATCGATGGTTTTATGTATTTTTTTTACTATGTGGCATGCATGAATTTAGGTATATGAAGGGTGTTTCCCAATAGTTCTCTAAAGGATTGGATAAAGAATTAATCTCTATAGATGATATGTTCATGATACCTTAGTAGCATTCCTTGGTAATGTTTGATGATACCTTGGTGAATAACTTTGTTAATATTCTTTTATAACACCTTAGTGATGAAATTTGGTGAAATTCTTATGAATGTATCATGTTTATATTGTATCCAAATTTCTATGTGATGCCTCATGTACTTATGATCATGTTATGCCTCGTGTTCTTATGATTATGTTGTGACTCTTATCTTTATGTTCATGTTCTTATAATATGCCACATGTTTTACTCATGATGACCATTTATGCTATGTTCTCATTATTTATCCATTATTGGGTTTATAGCTCTCCCTTTCTTATGTTTTCATACTTCCCTTGGAATTGTAATGAAATGGATATGTATAATAGAATTACATGTGTGTAGAATATTTGTGGAAGAAATCTTAATTATACTATGATTTTAGATGGATATATACCTAGTTACCAAAGATGCCAAAATTTTGATCTTGGGATTTTGTTGTACTTATTAAGATTTATTAAAAATTATGTATGTTTAGTGTTAGATACAAAAGTGTGGGTTTTGGAAGTCTTAGTTTACCAAATTGTGTGGGATAACCAAGTAGGTTCCAAATTAAGGCGATGGTTGTCCACATGATTGGCACATGTTTTGGAAAACCATGTGGTCAAACCATGAAACTTTCCCATAAAACTTAAAGGATGAAAGGACCTCATGGACCTTACTTATTTTTAACCCCTTTTTCCTTTCATCTCTCCTCTACTTGATTTCCCCAGTACTCACACAAAATCCCTCTTCCTCCCCCTCTCATTTGGTATATTTCAAGTGGTATATTCTCAAGTTTCTTCAAGATTTATTCAATTAAAACAATCCTCTTCCTTCTCTTGGATTGTTCTTACCATCTCTCTTAGTTTTCTCTATTCCCTATGGCCATAATATCCTAGAACATATGTAATCCAAACTAAATGGTGTGGGTTTTGAATATTATAGTCCCATGTTTCTTCCTTAAGTTTTTCCTTCTCCTTACTAGTGGATTCCATCCAGTTTATAATGGTTTTAAGTTATTAGGGTAGGTTATTTTATGTTATAACATTGATTGATGAACTAAATATGCTCACTTAAATTTATAAATCATATTTAAATTATTTTAAAGCATAAAATTATGTGTTTATAATTATTATCATGTGTCTTGTAACACCTATACCCAAACCACTGGGTCTGATCCAGATACCCACAAGACTTCATGCATGAATCCACATACACAAGAGGTTTTCGACTAGAAGTGAGGGTTTAAATATTATCAATGGGGAGACTATACCCTCAATATCATATTCTCACACCTATAATATAAATCAAATATAACCATGTTAAAGTAATCAAATAAAAGACTAAATATCAAATGTAATATCAAAATGCACGCATGTCGATAAAAAAATGGGTTCGCTATATGGAAATCAAAACCAGATTATATAGAGTGAAAGTAAATAAATAAATAAAATTACAAAAATCATCTAGAGTCAATCTGAGTTCTACTACCAACTCCATGATCCATATATCAACCCTATACCATGGTCCCTTATCTCTTTACTAGATCCATATACATGAAATATGCATGAACACCAAGATGATCATACAGGATGTGAGTAATAAAACTCAGTAAGACGCCGCCATTGAATCCTTAACAAATGTGAACATATATAACATGTGTATTTTGTGATAAAAATAAATGTACAAGCAAGCATAAAAATCATATACTGAGCACCAATGTGATAACCAATCCACTATGAGCTCGACCATACCTGTTTAGATCAATGTCAGATAGATAATCATAGGATATCAAAAATGATCAAGAACTATCCATGAGGATAGTCATTATATCTCTTGGTAATTTCATAGCATCAAGTCGGATTGGGCCTCCTATTCATCATATGCTGGCTTCATCATAGGTTAGTCCTACAAAACGTTATACCCTAGTCCCATCATGAGTCAGGCCCCTAGATCGTCATACCCCATCTATATCTTGAGTTATATCTTCATGCCATCTTGCACTACTAGAAAAACAACCTATACCCACGGTTCAAAACCGTGGGTATAGCCCCCAAAACTGTGGGTATAGGCTATACCCACGGTTTTGGGAATCGTGGGCTGGAATGGCGTCGGTATAGGGGTCTCAGCCTATACCCACGGTTTTGGAGAACCATGGGTATAGGGGGGTCAAAGTGTGCCACACCGTTGTTCCAGCGTGGAACACAACAGACCCCACGGTTTTCAAACTGTGGGGTATTGAATTTAAAAAATCGTGCAGGGGGGGAATCGAACCCGCAACCCCGCAGCACCCCAAACCAGTGCCCCACCACGAAACCAACTAACCTAAAGCCACAATTGATATATATGGACAATTTTATCTTAATATATTAATATAACAGTTATAATCGAAAAGAAAATTCCGCCGGGTTTCGAACCCGCGCTTCCCGTTCACCGTACAATCACAGTGACCAACCGAGGTACCGACGCAATTGATATATCAGTATACTTTTATTTTCTTATATTAATATATATTCTATAATCGAAAAATAAAATACGCGGGGTTTTGAACCCGCGACCTATGCGGAGGGATGTGAGGAACTGACCAACTGACCTAAACATATTATACGGATTAATATTTTATAGCCATAAATTTATATTATATCAGATCATCTTTTCACCAAAAAAAAATTCCATCCCACAGAATTTTTTGTTCCCGCCATAATGCGGGAATGATATACCCATGGTTTTGAAAAACCGTGGGTATAGGTCTTTGAAAAATATACCACCTATACCCATGGTTTTCAAAAACTGTGGGTATAGGTCTACAGAACAACACCTATACCCACGGTTTTGTTAAAACCGTGCGTATAGGTCTTCAAAAAAAACCTATACCCACGGTTTTGCCAAGAACCGTGGGTAAAAGGGACTTATACCCACGGTTCTCCAAAACCGTGGGTATAGGTCCCGATACTATCCCTATACCCACGATTTCCAAAACCGTGGGTATAGGGGGGGCCTATACCCACGGTTCTATACAAAACTATGGTTATAGACCCATTTTCCAGTAGTGTTGCCCCTAATTTCATTGACTTGATTCAGTACTCTAGAACTTTATGCCCCTACCCTATTCTTAGGTCCATCATAACCATTATCATAAGTTGTGTGCACTTACCCTCTAAGGTGTAATCATATCATGATGATCCACTTGTTCTGATTACTAAGAAAAAACCTCCAAGTCATGGTAACATACATAATAGGGTAGATCATAGAAGAAAATACATAGAATGTCATCATGAGAAAATAATTGAAATATACAATAAATTTAATCAATATATAACAAGGTCAAACAAGATACAAGCATACTCATGGAATCAAGAATCTAAATAGGTCTCACAGGCTACACCCACACCCACATGTGATCTATATCAAGTATAGTCAAATAAACAATCCATCATAAGAAACATGCCAATTAAAAAGTGTATAAACATCCCCCAATGGTAATGAACTTAATACCTTAAGGTTTTTGATGTCAACATCAAGGAATCATCACCCAAAATACATCTGTGTATTAGTTAGTTCAAACCTATTTCCAAGGATTCCTACAACCAATTTCAATTATATTATTTCCAAAAGAAATAAAAATATGAAATATGATAATAGTTTCTCTCTCTTGGATAATTTCCAAATTAAAAATTTAATCCATAGCATGTTCTAACCATTTCCTCCTCAAAGAATAATTATAAACCACATGTAGTAATATTATATCTCTCTAGAATAATATAAGATGAGCATATGGAAATTCTTATTATTATTCTTTGATAATTTTGGGTTACTTCCATTTAAGAATTATTTTTATTTTTCTAGAAATATTAGGAAAACTAATTTCAAAAAAATCACATAAAAAGGGTACCAAGAAATTATCCCCCTAAAACTAAAATACTCAAGAATAGAGGAGAGAGAGACAGTTATTCCATTCCTATAAACTAGAAGAGGAACCTGGTTTGATTGAAGAAGACTTTTTAAAATCTTGGTTAAAGGGTTTATGGACTGCCTGAACTCAATTAGGGATAAAAAATTCAAGGAGAAACAAGGTTTTTATATTTTTAAGAAGGAAAACCATGTACTGGTCCATAGAATTAAGAATGAAAAATTAAATTAAATATTTAGTTTTTCTTTTAATAAAATCTTGAATGTAGAAAATTTAAAACCTTATAAAATATGATTTATAACTTTTAACTAACTCAAAAGATTTAATTCCCATGATTTTAGGCTTTCAAAATCATCAAAAATGCATTACCGGGTCATGTTGAGGAAGAAGAAGAAAAAATGGGGTTTAAATGCATTTTTTATCAAAAAGAGTGCTATTTAAGTATAACATGTTTTACCCTTATGAAACTCATAGTTTTTGTGTAAGGGTAATGTATTTTAACCTTATGTATTTTATAAAATCTTACTTTATGTAGCTCTGTATTACCCTTATATAGAATTTGAAAATAAGGATATACCCTTAAATAGATCAACCTACCCTTATGTAACCTTTGTAAATTCAGAGTTACCTTTACATAGTTCCATAGTTACCCTTAAATAACTCATATAAAATGGTAGTTACCTTTACACACCTTTTAAAACTCTTTGTTACTTACACAAAACTTTTAAAACCCACCCTGTGTGAAGGTATAAGGATTTTACCATTACATAGGCCCTATTCCATATTTAAGGGTAATAATTTAATTGAAAAAATTATATTTTCATAAAAAAACTTATAAATTAAAACAAAAAGGGTTTATAAAATTGAAGATGTTATATATTGGGTTGATTTTAAATTTTTTTCCTTTGGAATTGGAATGTAAATGTCTTAATATGGAATGTTTTTTTGATAAGGTGAATTATATGTGGAAAGTATATTGTTTAGTGAATTTACCAAGCAGGATAAATCAATGAGAGGGGGAGGGGTGAATCAGTGATTTTATTTCTTTTTTATTAGATATTCCCTTTTATCCCAATATCTTAAACTTTTTTAAGTTCTAAATCTCCTCACTTTTATCTCATATCCTCACCTCATGTATAGTAGTAGTAAAATTGAAATCATAATAAAGTGTATATAAGGTTCATCATAAAATCATACTCCTTTTTATGTTGGTTATACACTCCAACATGGATTCTTCATTATAAACACAAGTGGTTATATCTATTTATACACCCCAGTTACACTTATCTAAAAATTATATAGACACCCCAAATTAAATTATTCAGTGATTGGTTAGACACCCTAATCATAAGCCTTCAGTAACTGGTTACAAACCCTATCTCTAATCTCCTTCTTCAATATTGATCCAAAGATAAAAATATTGTTTTCTCCATATAGTCTTACTCCAAAAAAATATTGATCTCTTTTACTTTTTTGGAATTCTTTAAGGTCATAAATAGTTGTTTTGAAAAATATTATTGGCCTCAAAACTCCTTTCATATCTTAAATGATATGAATTTTTTTCTTAAAATACTCAAGAATATGTGATCACCTTCTTGTAGAATTTCTCATCTTTGAATAATTTCTTCGATACAAAGGTGTATCAAGCTTCTAAAAAATTTCTTGCACAGTGGATGGAATATCTCTCAACATTTTTTCATATAATATTCATCACCTAAATTCACACATATATAAACATAAAAAATTTGGTATAATGTATCATTTAATTTCTTAATTGATATAAAATGTAGTTTAAATAACACATTTATTTTTCCTCATTTAAAAATCCATTAAAATCCTAATTTTACATATACCCATATACCTCAGGTGTGCTATTTAATTTAAATATGGTATGATAAACCACATTAAATTCCTCATTTTAAATACCTAATAATATGTGGGTATTTATCATATCTTTATGTAGTCTCATGCTCATTTAAATTCACCTAAAAGAATCAAGTAATTGTTCATTATTTATGTGGTATTTTAAATTGCAATGTGGGTTATCCAAGATTTACTGGAGCTTGACATGTGCTTATGGATCCTTCATTTTCTCCCATAAATACAGTTATGCAGTATGTATTCATGAATGACATGTGCATGCACCTCATCTTAAATACCTGTAGGATTTGGGAATTCATTATACCTAAAGATCAAGTTGTCACCTTCATGAACACCATTTAATTTATCATATAAAATACCTGAGTAACATGGGAATAACTCTCCATTTCTTTAAATTGTAAATAAATACTACACCTCATCTTTAATACTTGAAATCTTGGGATTAACTCATCATCCACAAAATATCTCAACTCAATATCATCATATATTCATGCATGCATCATGTAATATGCATGAAATCAAGCCTCTATAAAATACCTAAATAACTTAGGATGAACCATTGATGTTGTATCCTTCGTTTAATTGTCAATTTCATTAGGTTTTTATGCATTCAATGCAAAGTTTCATGCATCATAATTTCAATATCACCAGTACATTAAATAAAGAATTATAAATAGAGAAATCCTCGAATCAAGCTTTTGTAATTCATTCATGGAGATTTGTGTATGCATGAATATATGTCATACCTCAGTGCATGATTCTCAACTTTTCAGTGATCTTATCTTATAATAATTCATGGAGGATGAAAATTTGATTATGGTACTAAATATCAACTCAATTAGTGAAGGTGTGGGATCGATAATGATGGATAATCATGCGCAGATAAACCCTAGAACAAGTAATTAAGATGATGACACTCAGAAGATCAAACAATGAAAATATACTAGATCAGATAGTCCATGTTATATGAATAAGTTTTTAACACACGAAAAGCATTTCATTCAAAGGTTGAGTCCCACATTAGTTTTCTCAATGGTTGGGATCTAATATATAAAAAAGGAATTTCCTTTGATGGTCATCTATGAGTAAAGAGGTCTACTACTGGTTCCAATGGAACTAAACCATTCTGGTACCCCTACACCATTATTTCACCATGCATGGTGGAACCATTTATTTTGTGTGCACTAGGAACATTCTCTACTCATTTGTGATCCTTATAGGAATTAAGCATGTCTTCTTACTTTCTACCCGAGGATGGCCATGCTGACCTTCTTCCCACATGGTTGAACACCTAGGTATTGCATGTGTGGTTAAGGTGGTTCATTGGTTGGCCAAGGGATCACTTATTTTTTAGTATAATTATACTCAACAAAATTATTAAATGAAATTTTATTCCATATAATTATAAAATTCTAAAATTAACTCCTACATTATTTAAATATTCTTCATGAAAAAATATAAATATATTTTTCATGGAAAAACTATTCAGGTAAAATATATTTCTCATGGTCCTACCATCATCATATTCTCAACCAATCATCCTGAAAAATAATATTTTTCATGGTATTTATAAAAACACTCATGAAATTATTGAATATTTCATAGTCTTCTAAAAAAAATTCATAACTCCTCAAACATGTTAGAAACAA
Organism: Viscum album; assembly: GCA_963277665.1. NCBI lineage: Eukaryota > Viridiplantae > Streptophyta > Magnoliopsida > Santalales > Viscaceae > Viscum > Viscum album. Next base: position 1,659,779,727 of record OY728146.1, read on the forward strand.
TGTTCTTATTCTTAAACACCATTGAAACATGTCTTGGAGGTTTAAGAGTGGTTAAAAATCATCACAATTACCAAGTATAATTACTCAAGCATGAGATACAATTCTATTAAATGAATCCATAATAATCCCTCAAGAATCATCAACTCATCTCCACTCACCAAACATATATTGACTCATTGATAAGAAATTATATACTTACATGGGATCAATAGTTTTCATGGAGATAACACATGGGAACCTCAGGTGCCTAGGTGGAGTGACTATAAAAAGTAATGTTAGGAAAATTTTCCCCTTCCTATACCTTTAACTATCACACAATATTAACAAAAAAGTACTTCTATGGATATGGTCACCACTGGAACTTTGGCTTGATCCTCCCTAGCAACTCGTGTATAGGAAAGTTTTTTAATGGTTCAATAATCAAGAGTATGATGATCCCATGATGTGTCCCGACCTTAGATACCTTAAATTTTTTCCATTTTGATTGTTTATGTTTTATTATTATCATTCTTCCTTTGTTTATTTAAAATGTCTAAATCATGTTTTCAATTAGTCTTTCTTTCAAATAGCATGTTTATTTTATCTAGAAATAGTTATTCATGAAATTATTGGTGGTACCCTACTAGGCCTTTGTGTTCACACCCTATATATACCCATTGTGTGTATGTGTGTGTGTTTTTATACTTTATTTTGTCATATATAGTTAAAGGTAAGGCATCGATTAGAGGTGGAAGGTATTATTTCTAGCGGGTCATGTTTGGGTGATAGTAGTGACTTGGTGGAAGTTTGAACCTCATGTCACATAGATTTGGGTATCTTTATTATGATTCATTTTGGGTTTTGTTTGTAGTATATTATTTTCCATTTTTTATACTTTTATCTTCCCATTCCATTTTTGTACATGTTTAATTCATGATTTTTTATTCTATTTTGGATGTTTATTTTTTACTTATGTATTGTTATGTTCTCTTGGAGGTTTTATTGATGAGTTATTGGGTAAATTGTTTCAAAAAGATATTATCATTTCCTAGGAACTGGTTTTTAGCCTATGGAGATTGATAATTCTCCTATAACCTTTCCATATACCATCTCAAGTACCTGGGTTAGGGGTATCTTGGGTTGGTTTATGAAAAAATGGTATCATAGCTAGCTCTTTAGGATCTATGTTATTTGGGAAGTTGGGATGGAACAAATTTGGGACTGTTAAGGATAAATTAAGAGGTATGAAGGAGTTTTTTACCAACACTCTTAGTAACCTCCCTTTAGTTACCAAGGGATGTTGGAAATTTGGTTTTGATTATGGATTCATTTTACCATTACTAGTTGGGAAGGGTGAATGGGTCATGAATCGTGCATGAATACCATGTTTTATAGAGGGTTGTGGTTTGTTACATTTTTTATTTGTGATTTAATTTTGTATTTACTAAATTTTTGTGGTTTAAAATTGTGATTTATTATTGGTTTTGATGTTTTCCCTATTTTATTGATTTCATGTTGCACTATAACCCCTCATAAGTGACCAGTGAACCCTCTCAAGGATGTTGTAGATAAATTTCTGCTAAAAATCCATTATTTGATCAAAATATAATTAAGGTAATGGTTAGGACTATTCAATTTTTAGACCATGGTGTGATTTTTGGACCTGCTCTATATAGGGAATCTAATCCAACTCCTTAGAAGGATCAAACTAAACAATTCATCAAGTATATTCCTCCCTATTTTTAAGGAACCAAATATCCCTATGAGGATGATGATTATTTAGAAAATATAAAGTGGATATTTGACTTCCTTGTAACTCCAAACTTAGTTAATGTAAAGTTTGAAACCTTTATGCTTGAAGGCCCGAGTTGAAGATGGTTGGAATTAGTTATTCAGGAAAAGAAACATGAGAACCTAGAGTGGAATGATTTTGAATTATACTTAACTTGATAGTTTTACCTCAAAACCTAAAAATTGGATAAATATTGGGAATTTGTGTACCTCTAGTATGAAACTCGGTCAGTCATGGACAATGAAAACAAGTTTATTGAATTGGTGAACATTTCCCCCATTATTTTTTTGTAATAAAGATATGAAAGCTAAGAATTTCAAGATGGGCTTGTGACCTGATATTTTATCCCAGGTCTTCTTGTTGAAGAGCAATACCTATTGTAAGGTTGTTAACCAATCTATAATAGTATAGATCAACTAGATGGGGATTTTATGGCTGATTGGGGTTTCTACTATGCTTAGTAAAGGTGGGACTGGTTCCTCATATAAGAAGAGGGGGTGTGAAGAGAAAGGGAAGGTTAGAGGAAGTAGTTCTAGGTAACTACCTTGACCTTCATTATTAGTTGTGTGTGGTGGGACCATTATCTTCCACCATTGTGGTAAGGTGGGGTATATGTGATCTTCTTTCCTAGTGGAACCTGGGGCATGTCATCCATTTGAACATATGGTCTATCTCTATATATTATTTTGATTCATCATTTCTTCCCAGAGTGGTGCAGACTCTTTATCCCCTAGGGGATCTGTAGTGTAGTCTGATGCATCTCAAGCAATGGGACCCCATTATCATGGGTATGAATTCAAGTCAAATTCTTTATATTGGTAGAGTCAACTCATAACTGAGCCTTAGGAAAATTTCATGACTCTGACTTGATCAGAGGTGAAGAAGCTTCATACGGTGTTCAAGAACCAGTAGATCTAAGGTAGATCCTACAATGGTGAGAGGTTCCATTCTTGTTAATTTGATTATTGAAATTTCTTTATTTGATACAGGTGACTATCACTCATTTATATCTTCATATAATATGTAATTTATAAAACTCCCTACCTATATTATGTTTTATGTGATGGAAATATTGACTCCTCTTGGGAAGAAGATAGTATGGGTTTTGGTTCCCTTTGTGTGTGATCTATTTTTTAGAATTTAGGTTGGTATAGGACTATTTTTTCCTTGATATAGATCTTTTGATGTAATTGTAAAGAAATATTGTATGATGACCACAAAATCTCATATTGATTATTACCATCCGAGGGTAACTTTCACAATCCCTGATGGGATCACTCAATTATTTAAGGGATAATGGGACCTGAGGTCTAGTTGGGAGGGACCTCCTCTTCTATAACTAGGAAAGAATATATATTAAGTGTCTATACATTTTTGGAAGTTGATGAGGGAAATTCTAGGAGTGAATTACCTCATGTGTCAGGGAATTTCATGAATTCTTCCCAGATGATTTATTAGGTTTACCCCTAGAGGGGGAAGTAGAGATATCTATCTATATAGTGTTAGGAACTCATTAAATGTATTTTAATTTGTATTTTATAGATCATATAGAGTTCAAGGAATTAAATATTTAGCTGGGTGATTTTGAAGATAGAGGCTTCATTCACCCTAGTGTGTCACGTTGGGTTTCCCCAATAATCTTCCAAAAAAAAGAATGGGACCCTTCACTTGTGTATCTAGTATAAAAAGTTTAACTAGGTTATGATTAATAATAATTACCCCCTTTATCTATATTTATAACCTATTTGATCATCTAAATGGAGAAAGGTGGTTTTCCAAGATTAACCTTCATTCAGGTTGTCACCAACTCACGGTGAGAGAGGTAGGAATTTCTTAATACTTCTTTTCAAATTAGGTATGAAAATTTTGAGTACCTAGTGATTCCATTCATCTTGAACAATGATCCTATAGTCTTCATGGTGATTATGAACTAGATATTCCATTGATATCTTAATACATTTATCATGGTATTTGTGTACAAGATTCTAGTTTACTCTAATATAAAGGAGGAACATGCAATACATTTGATAATTATTTTGGGAACCTTAATCAATCACTACCTCTTTGTTAAACTATCCAAGTATATATTTCAAATTTAGGATATCATGTTTATTAGACACATTGTATTAGAATAGTGTATCTTGGTTGATCCCAAGAAGGTGAGGTTCATGATTTCTTGGGAGGATCTTTGGAATGTCTTCAAGATTAAGAGATTCTTGGGAATATTAGGATATTGTAAGTGGTTCATGAAGGAATTATCTAGGATTAAATCACCCATAAAATCTCTCATATAAATAGAGGTGAAGTTATTATAGATCTTAGAGTTTCCAGTATCTTTTTATGATTTAAGGCAGTGATTGAATTTTACTCTGATTTTGGTTTTCTCAGAATTTTTTTAGGGTTATACGGTGTAATACATTGCATCAAGTATAGGCTTGGGGTGTCTTCTCATGCAAAGCAACCATGTAATAGCATATGGATCTCACAAAATCTGATTACACTAAAGTAACTACCTGACCTGTGACCTTGAGATCACAACTATAATGCATGCTCTCAAGTGATGGCATTACTATCTATTTTGAGAAAGGTTCATGGTTTTTTTGGATCATAAAAGATTGAGTTATATTTTCTCATAGAAAGACCTGAACCTTAGGTAATTATGATGGGTTGAATACCTTTAGGGATTTTATTTTTAAATTTACTACATGCTAGGAAACGGTAACATGGTTTTTTATTCTCTTAGTCATATGTTTTCCTATTGGTCTCACAAATATTCTAGTGATGAGTGGAAATTGATGGGTATCTTTTCTCAGATACATTTGGAAATGAGAAAATAAAATGAGATCATGTTTCTTACCAATATCTATTTCACTCCTTCCCTTCTTGATATTATTATTTTAGCACAAGTAGGTGATGCGGACTTTTAGTGCATTGGGAGAATTTCAGATGGTGGGGAGACTACCAGTGAGTGATCTCAAACTCCCAAGGGTGACTCTTGTCTTCAAGGCTATTATGTGGTCTCTTTATTGATTATTAAGGTGATAATAGATGTTTTTCACCATTACTAGTGGGTTTTACACCTATGTAACACTAAAATTTATTACAATTTGAAGTGAATATTCTGATGGTTGGGTATGATATGAAATATATAAGACTTTATGTTTCGGTGTTTTACTCACAAACAGATAAAATATAAGAATAATTAGCCTTTATTTATACTTTATATACTTCACATACTAACCTATAAGTGGGATGGGGTTTTAATGGACTTTTTCATTGAAATAACTCATACCAATTAGGGTAAGAATACTATATGTGTTTTGATCAATCTTCTAACCAAATATTCTCACTTTATTCTGATTAGGGACATCACTAAGGTGGAAGATTGGGGTAAGTTGTATGCATAATAAATAATGAGGTTTAATGGGGTTTCATCTAATATTATCTCTGATAGAGACCCCTGGTTTACCTTTTGGTTTTGGAAGGGCCTCCAGGAGGTGATGAGATCCTAGTTCAAGTTGATCACGACCTACCATCCATAGAACGATGGTTAAACAGAGTAGGAAATCCAAATTCTAGAGGATATTCTATGAACTTATGTCTTGAATTTTGGAGGATCAGGGGATAACCATTTAGTGATGGTTGAGTTTTTTTATAATAATAGTTACCATTCATAAATCAAGATATACCCTTTCAAAGCTCTTCATATTCAACCTTGTTGGTCTCTCATATTTTGGGAGAAGCTGGGAGAGACTTCCCTAGTTGGGTTGAGCATTTTTCAAGAGATAATGGTGAAGATTCATAATATTTGGTAGTGGTTAATGATAGATCAGAGTTTCCACAATTCATATATGGATTTATAGAACTATCCCTTCAAGTTTTTAGTTGGGGATTGAGTGTTCTTGAAAGTTTCACCTCAATTGAATTATCAGAAACTTGGGGACTAGGGAAATATTTCTCTAAGGTATGTGGGGTGTTTTTTGATCATCAAGAGGATCAGGAAAGTTGTGTACCAATTAGTGTTACCTCCTTTGTTGAATCTGATCAATAACATGTTCTACATATCACAACTAAAGAAATATAACCCAAATCCTTATCATGCTTTATATTAGGAATAACTCAAGTTAGAGACCTATGCTTCCATAACCAAGAAACCCATTTATATTATCTAATCCCAATAGAAATTTTTTCATTGGAAATTCATTCTATTAGTCTATGTGTAATTGCATGGGAATGACCCTTGTGAGATTTGGGAATGAGAGTCCCTTTTAAAGGAGTAGTGGCTTCATATATTCCTTAATCATGCTTTAAGTTGACTTTTTTAGGTAATAAAGTGATATTATGGGGATAATTTTCACACTCACAGTGTTTCTTTCAGGTATGTTTTCCCTTTATCTATTTGTTTTATCTTTATCCTTTTGTTTTTGGGCCATTCCATTTGAAATTTTAGAGTTTTTTTAGAATAGTGGGTGTCACGTGGATATCACATGATTAAGGTTAAATTTGTAAAAAAAATATATGATTTGAAAATGAAAATTTATAGGGCTGGTGTATGTTTTACCAAAACATATATGTTTCTAGGTAATGTAGTGGTAATCTGTATGGTTGGAGTATTGTTTGGAAAACTGTGCAGTTTTCCTAGAAAACATAAAAGACGAAATGAACTCATTGACCTTAATCATTATTAACACCTTTTTTCCTTTCATATCTCCCCCAATTTATTTATCTAACCCTATTTCATTATTAATCTTCCTCCCACTCTTCTTGGGTGTATTTCAAGTGGGATCTTCTCATGTTTCTTCAATATTTATTCAAGTAAGATACTCCACTTCCTTCTCTTGGATATTTCTTCCCCACTCTCTTAGTTTTATCTCTTATATATAATCATGAAATATTAGGGATTATATAATCTAAATTTAATAGTGTGGGTTTTTATGATTAGTGTCTCTCATTGCTTCATTAAGGTCTTTTTTCTCCTTTTTAGTGGATTATATCTAGTTTCAAATGGTTTTAAGTGATTAATATTGGTGGTTATGTGTTATAACATTGATTTATCAATTAAATGTGCTCTTATAAATTTATAAAGAATGTTTTAATTATTTAAAAGTATAAAAGAATGTTTTTGAGAACTATTATCATGTGTTGGGTTTATTTAAAAAAAATACCTTTGGAATTGGAATATAAATTGCTTGATATAGAATGTTTTGTTTATAAGGTAAATTGGATGTGGAAAGTGGATTGGATATTATGGAGATAGCACAAGGAGACCTCGAGTAAATAGGTGGGGTGACTATGAAAAGTACTTATAGGAAAAGTTCTTCCCTCTCTATCCCTTGGAATATAACACAACACTATTTAAACAAAAACTTTTATGGATGTGGTTATAACTGGGAATTTTAATTTTTCCTACCTAGTGGTTCATGCATAGGAAAGGTTGTGAATGGTTCAATCACTAAGAGTATGAGGATCTTGGGATGAGTCTTGACCTTAGATGACTTAGGGTTTCCCAATTGTGATTGGTTTTGTTTTATTATTATCATTCTTTCTTTTTTATTTAAAATTTTCAGAGCAAGTTTTCAATTAAACTATTTTTGAAACAAGCATGTTAGTTTTTTATAGAAATGTTTATTCATGGAATGCTTGGTGGGGCCCTATTGTAACTTCTTTCTCACACCCTACATAAACCCAATGGGTGTATGTTGATTTTTTTTAGATGCATATAAAATCAAGGAATCTCTTAGAGGTGTAAAGCATTATTACTAGTGAATCATGGTTGGATGATAGTGGTGACAAGGTGAGAGGTTGAACCTCACATCACATGGAGATGAGTATATTTATTTTGATTTATTTTTAGTTTTTGTTTTATTATCTTATTTCCCATTTTTTTAGGCTTGTATCTTATCATCCCATCTTTTATACATGTATAAGTCATTCTTGTTTATTCCATGTTTGGATGCTTATTTTTTACTTAGGGATTGTTATATTCTCTTTGAGGTTTTATTTATGTTTAATTGGTGAGTTGTTGTGAAAATAATTCCCAAAATATATTCTTAATTCCCATGCACTGGTTTCAATCCCATGGGGATCAGGAACACCCTTTGATCTTTACCAAATACTGGATCATGTGCTCAGGTTTGGGGTAGCCCAGGATTGTTTGTGAGACAATAGTAGCATATCAAAACCTGATTCTGAAAGAAGTTTGAGGCAATATAAAAAGTTATAAATCTTTCATAATATTTTTGAATGATGTATAAAATTAATCTAATGAGGCGCGTAAGATTAATCTAGAGATAATAATTATAAGTGCATTTTATTCACTAGGAGAATGAGTTAAGTCAGTGTTTTCATTTGACTGAGTGAAGGGGTGACCATAAAGATTGTATCCAAAGGGTGTGCACCCCATGAAGATCAAAAAGTGGTTGGAATAATATGATTGGATGGTTTATGTAGAACTTGATTATAAATTTATGGGTTATGGTCATTTTGGTTTTACTTTTTTGTTGTAATCATCTTAATTTTTTTTCAAAAAACGTTTATTGTGTTCCCCCTATGTATTAAGAGTAATTCTAAACCATGTAAACCCTTTTGTGTTTTTATTTGATTTATTCTTATTTCATTGTATTTTGGAAGTTATTCTCTATAGTACATGGAATTTTAGTACATGGATTGGGTGAATTTTACTCTAAGTTCTAAATACATTTTTATATGGGTTTATTCTGATTTAGTGGTTTCAGAAATTGTTTATATATGTGGAAGTTCTAGAGTATGATTCTATTTTGGGTGGTTTTATAACAAACAAGTGGTATCAGAGATCATTTATAGATTTTTGTACATCCAGAACCTAAAAACGTGTTTAAAATAACAATTTAGTAGCATCATTCTACCCTCAACCCTGTATGATAATTTTGGTAATCAATTCCTAATCCATCTTATGTTTTTTGGATTTAGTGGGAGTTTATTAATTTAAGAAGGATGGAATTGAATAAGGGTAAGTTCTATATAGATAAGTTTAAAGAGATATACTTTAGAATCTATAAAATGCATATAGATTATTTTTTATTATAGAAGGGTCTGGATATTCCTTAAATGAACACTAAATTGGAAGTTAGGAAATGGAAGAATGGGAATGGATAGATAATAAATCACTAGGGTTCGTATAAATTTCACTAGCCTAGAATGTGTCCAATATCATTTATGAAGTAATTAAAACTATAAACCTTATTAAAAATCTTATCGATGTGTTTTAAAATCTAGCTATGATGAACAAAGTGTTTCTATTGCATAGGATATTTGGCTTGAGAATTTAAGTGGTAAAGTTGGCAGAAAATCATGTCAATAACTTCAACATTATTTAGAGTTATCTATAATTAGTAAAATTAAAGTTCATAGATCCAAAGTGTGAATTGTTTTTACTTTCATCACTCCCATAATATCGGGATATAATAGTTACCACAATAATAGACTCTAGTAGTAAAATTTACTTAGTTTTATGTGGATCTGGAATCTAATCTTGAATGAAGTGATTAAAAGGAAGGAAATAAAGTATTATACCAAAAATTATTATAGTGTGGAAGTTATATTTAATCTAGTTATATGAAAAAGTCATAATAAAGGGAAAATAATAAGAAGTATAATCCAAACTAATTTTTATGAAGGTGGTCCCATGTGCTGGAATTGTGAAAAGAAGGGTCATGTGAAGAAATATTGCAATGAGTGAAGAGTTACATCTGAAATATTTACTTTCATGATTTCATCTTAAAATATTATTTCAGAAGATACAAGTGGTATCTTGCTGATTTTCACTATTCTAATTTATAATTGGATTGTGGAATTTGGGGTTTTACTTTAATCTATACCCCATAGGAGGAGTATAATAAATTATACTTTAGAAATATTTGGAAAGGTACATATTATATATGATAAAAATATAAATATAGTGGTAAAGGGTTATATTACCATTAAGACTCATAATGGAATCTTTATAGACTTGAAAGGAATGAGACACATGATAGGTTTAAGGAATAATTTTATTTTTGGCACAAAAACTTAATGAGATAGGTTTATACAAAACATTTTTGGGTGGAGTGTGGAAATTTACACACCTTTCCATGGTGGTGTCCAAATTAGTGAAAGATATAACATTATACCAAATAGTAGTTTCGAAAGGGGAAATGCATATCAAAAAAACTTATAGATCCATAAAGTTACAGAATAAAAATCTTGGCCACTTAAGTGACAAAGGGATGAAATTCCTAACTACTAAAGGAATATTGAAACTCAAAATCATGGATGAAAAAATGTATGAAGAATGTATTCTATGGAGGTAGAAAAATGTTATTTTCTAGGTGGAAGTAAAAACATTGAAGGATTATAAGTTAAATAATGTTCATATAAATGTATAGGGTATTTCTTTGGTCAATTCTTACTGAGGTTTGATGAACTATATTATATTTGTAAATGATGAAACACAGAAGGTATGGATTTTCTTTATCATAAATAAGTTCAATGTTTTTAAAACCATCATTCAATGGATATCCATGATGTAAACTGATACCAGATGTAAACTAAAATGTTTTAGGTTAAGTAATGGAGGGGAAAATGGAATAGATAGTTTTTAAGTTTCTTCTAGAGGAAAGTAATATGGTTGAGAAGACTATTCTAGGAACTCTGGAATAAAATGGGGATATGGAAAGGATGAATTTGAATTTAGTGGATAAGTCAAGGAGCATGAGTTTGCATTCTTGTTTTCCAAAAGATTTTTTAGTGGAGGTTGTGAATTGTGTTTTTCATCTGGTGAAAATAAGTCCTTCTTATATTTTGGGGTAGTAACTTATAAAATATTTCTAGATTGAAAATAAATTTTATATTTATCATGTCAAAGTTTTTTGGATCACTTTCCTATACTACATTGAATCCAAGAAAAGAGAAAAGTTAGAGGCTCGGTCCTTAGTGTGTTTCTTTATAGGGTATGGTGACAAATACTTTTGATTTTTGACTCTGGGATAATGACTTACAAAAGATCATCAAAATTAAAAATGTTATCTATAATGAGGGGATCCTATAGAAGTATTAAGACCAAGAAAAATATATATATGGGAAAAAAGAATAATCACAAATTGAGGTTCCTTTGAACAAAAGTTCATAAGTTCTAGATAGTTTAGGGAGTATGATGGTTTTAGAAAACACATACTATCTAGAAGAAGTTTTGGATGAAATTTAGATTCCATTGGAGTTGATAAGGCCACAAGTACAAGAAAGATATTGGATTTGGTGCCCTATAACCAACTTATATGTACTTTATGATTATCTATATACATGTTTTTGAATTTTATTAAAGCTATTATCTCATCATGATTTTTATTTTTCGTGATATTGTATGTGATAGTTTTCTAAGGGTACTTTTCATACTAAAAGGTTATAGTATCTCCCCTCTATGATGAGAACCTAGAAGTTTTATGATGGTATTCTTAAATATATGTTCTATGAATAGATGATGTTATTTTATAGGACATAAATGATATAATTTATAAAGGGTAGGGTGCTCATAAGATATTGATACTTCTTCTCATGAAGTTAATCATTGGTAATTTCAAGTAAGGAGATTATGAGAATTTTACTCACCAGTAGAAAATCCACATTTATATATATCATTGGATATTTCTATCTACAGATGTGTGTAATGGTCCTTAGACTTTAATATTATTATTAATGTATATCATGGGTCAAATAATTTGATGTATTGAAGAAATCTATGACAACATATGCTTGTAGTGAGGTAGAATACGTTAAGTGCATCACAAGTTCACTAATACAAAAAATGGTTTTTAACATCCATTTTTTTACATTGATTAAATAGAGATGTCATTGTAAGTAACATTGTGAATAGGGTTTTTTAAATCGATTATTTTTAATTGATAATAAAAATCATATTATGTTAGTTATAAAATAAACTATTGTATAAAATAGGAAGAAATATAGAATTGGAAGGTTTTTTCACATCGTCTACTATATAACCAATGTGAAAGACTATTTATCATGTTGGTTATATAATAACAGACATAAAAGACTGGTTTGGTTTGATTTTTCACATTAGTTATAAAATAATCGATGTAAAATGTTTTTTTAAAATTAAATACATGACACCAGTAGTACAGTAGTATTAGACAAAACCAAAAATAGCACAAATAGAACCAAAAAACAATAGCATAATTACAGTGTCATAAAAAATTTAAATCTCACCTTTTTTCAAATAATTTTAACATTAACATTTGAAATTTAAACTTCAAAATATATATATTGAAAATAAATTAAAATTTAACCAAACCTTTGAAATAATCCACACGTGATTCTTGTAACTAATTTATCTATTTTAAAAATAAGGGTGAGGGTCATCATAAAGGTAAAAATTCAAATGATAGAATTTAACATTTATTCTCAATATAATTACAAGATAAATTAAAGGAAATTTTATAATAAAATCTAACATTTTTTAATTTTGTAATTTTCTTAGTAGAAATTATTTCCAACATAAATATTAGAGCATAATATCCACATTACTTTACTCGTTCTTGATGGTGAAATTTATTTTTTAAATAATTTTTCAATTCAAAATGACATTTTAAGTACTTAAAGACAAAATATAGTGATTATAAATGATAATTCACCTTTTCATGCACATATTTGATATTTTTTCCTCTTTCCTATTGTATCTCTAAAGTAATTTCATGCCTAATTTGAAAATGATATTTATGAAATAAAATTAAAAGTCTTTATAAGATATATATATATATATATATTCAAATAGTAAAACTTATGTGTCCAATTCTTCACTAAAATTTTCTCACATATCAATATGTATAGAGAAAAACCAGTAAGTTGTCTTCTCTTAGAAAAAACACACAACATAAAATGTCCTCTAATATATAAAAAATATAATGTGAATGACTATTCAGTTAAGAGAAATAAAACTTTAAGAAATTTATGATTAATACCCTTTAAGACAAGAAATCATCCAACATTGAATTGAATTATTTTGAATCCTTTAAAATATATATATATTTTTTTGTATATTTCATTTTCTTCATTATTAGTGAAATATATTGTGGGTAAAAAAATCATATATCAATGTTGTGTCATAATTAATACAAAGTGTATAAAGATACCTAATACAAAAAAAACATAAGTATTGAGTTTCATTAAATTAAAATAATTTAAGGAAATGTGATAATCAGATTACATGGAAAATACTTGCATCACATTAATGCCCAAAAAATCTATAGTTAAAAGCACTATGATATCTCTATTTAAAATAATCACAGTCATATCATGACCATAAATGTCAGTATCCATTTTAATCTCATAAACTTTCAAAAAAAAGATGAATATGTTGATAATTTATCAAGTCTGGAAGAATTATTATCATGTGTCATAGTATTCTATACTTGTTATTGTCTATATAGTATGTATTTACATTTAAATTATTCTTGTAAAAAAAGATTAATATATATATATATATATTAAATTTTTAAAAAAATTAACACTGATATTAAATAAATAATATAATTTATACATTCCTCAGTGGTAATTTTTCATATAATTATAGATGAAAAAATTAAAAAAAAGGTTAATACTTTGTCTAAATGTAGCGACCTCGTCTGTAGGAAATGGTACTCTTACTGATCTATCTATAATATCTTGTTCCATTACCCTAAACTAATCCATCACCATTTGTTGATGATGTATGGTATCCCAAATATAATATATAAACCCATATGAAATAATAGGATATTAGGGATCCTCAATAAATAACTCACAGTAGATGGGAATCTATGGAGGAGGAGGTGTGGGAGTTGGATATGAAGGCGGAGGTGGAAGAGCGGGATATACAGACAAAGTTGGAGGAGTGGGATATATAGTCTAAAACAATCTTTTCATGTCTGAAAACATTGACTATACCAAATCTATAATCCTCTTCTCCATTGTCTCACCCATCTCCTTAACTTTAACATATAAAAAATCTATTTTCCCTTTATATATGTTCTCCTTTAAAGAATCTCCAAAACAACCAAACATTTTTTTTAACCGATAAACCTGCCTCATATCATTGTACGCGATCCGTGTGTTTGGGATTTTTCAATTTTTTAGATAAAATATCCTTCCTACCCCTTGGTATAAAGTTACTATATCTTCACTTATTCTCAAGGAGTTCATGTATTAAATATTTGAAAAATTCATTAGTGATTCATAATAAATAAATATTTTAAATAACTTAAATAACTCCTTATAATCCTCTTAGTTACATCCCTTGAATATTCTATAATATATGTTCCCTTTTTTATCATTTGGGACCTCTTCCATTTTTCATGTCATGATGGTGGGGAAATAAGGTTCAACCTTTGGAGATCCTAGATACAAGGCTCTCATTTTTTGATAATTTTTTATCATCGTTTGTTCTTCCAATAACATATATCATCCAAGAGATAAAGTATAAGGGAATTCATTTTTATATTGTATCTCCTAATAATATTTCCTCATTTTTTGTAAATTAAGGACAAAAAAACATTAATATGATCATTTTTGTGCAAAATAAATTATAAAAATTGACATTTCACTTACCAAAAAATTATTCTTGTCATCTAATTTCAACAAACCACTTCCATGTATCTTCGTGTAGAAAAGGATATATATCACATGGATTTTCATTTTTTATTTACCAGACAATCAAATATAATGTAAGGGTAGATTAAAAATATATTCATCTCCTAGAATCTAAATATAAAAATTTCTTTTGGACTTATCTATTGTCAATTATAGCATATGTCACCTAATAAGAAGGAAAAAACCTATATTAGTAAAAACATTTCATGATAACTAAAATAATAATAAATGATCTAAACAATATATCATCTTTTTTTTGACACTTTTACAATCATAAATAAAAAATTTAACTTTCACCTAAGCTAGAATTGTAAAAAATGTTTTAAATTGTTTTTAATTTTGACACATAATATAATCATTATCATCATACTTAGTATATATCCTTTGGTACTATCTATGCGAAACTGATAATTTTGGTAAACATGTTCTACCACATTTACCAATCTTAGAATCCTTCTCTACCCCTATGTAAGTAGAATGATCATGTGTAGAAAGATGAATAGGCTTCTTGGTATAAGTATGTGTACGGTCCTCCCTAAAAGCACAAGGTGACTCAACTGTTTGATCTAAAAATATCTTACAAATCAAATTAACAAAAAATTAGTAAAAATATATACAAATACAACTATTATATATAAAATTAAACAAAAAATGAAAAATTATCTAACAAAAACTAAACTAAACTAAATACATATTTATTAATATTTGTTAAATTAGTTAACTAAAATGATGAAAACATTAATGAGATTTGAAATGATAAAAATATAGGAAAACAAAAATCAATCAAAATATTAAACAAATCCAACTTTTATATAAAAATTTGAATAATATTTTTAAAATGATACAAATAAAAAAACAATACAAAAAACTCTTTATCATAATCATTAGATTGGTTAACAAAAATGTTAAAAAAATACTACCAAATCTATGTGACATCAAATGAAATAGAAAAAAGAAAAAAAAATCTTAATTAAAATTTTATACAAATTCTATGGTTTCATATAAAGTTGAATAATTGAAAAATTATATAAAAAACTAAACTAATATAAAAAAATTATCATACTTTTTAAAATATGTGTTTTAAGTAAAAAAATTAAAAATAATATATCTAGTATTTTATAAAATTTAAAAAGGTAAAAAAGAAATAAATATATTTTACCTAAAATATTAGAAAATTAATTGAGGGTTATTTTCCTATATTCATTACTCATTATTGTTCCATATGGAAAAACTATGCCTATGACATGGTTATAAATATTATCTGATAATCTTTCTATGAAAGTAGGGATCTCACATAAATCGTCATCATCATCTAGTATTTCCTCACCAAGATATTTATTTTTTTCCTTGAAAAACAATAAACCATTTCACATCTGATGGATAAATAACATAGAAAATTTGTTTCACATGTTTTTCCATGATAAAAGGATCTGGTGTTTATTTAAATATATTCATATTAACTAATTTTATATTGAATTCATCATGTTTGAAATAGTTTTTATCAATAACTCATTTGAATTTAAACATTAGAACTCAAAATTTTATATAATCTATCTTCCATATTTCATCAATAACTTCATAATATGCACTTGACATAGATATTGGGTTCTTGTCTTTTTCACTTGAAAATGAATTTCTTCTACAAACACTAATACACTACCATTATGAATTTTGCTTATGTTGTTCTGATATTTGGTATAAAATTTACAACCATTAATTTCATACCCAAAACATGTTATAAAATTTAAACTTGGGATTCCCATTAATAATCTCAATATTTCTTATGCATCTGATCTACCATACGCAATCTATTTAAACCATGGAAAAAAAGTGATTCTATTCTCATTCAATATTCTTATATCTTTCTTCTTTGAATAAAATTATTTTAACACATTAATATGAAATGATATATATGGTTTGTAATCATATATTTTGTTTTAGATTCCCTGGGTATCTTTTAGTCACCCTGATAGGGGGATAAATTCGGGGTGACCAATTTTTACCGATTAAGTTCAACTTAAATTATTCCTTACTTTAAGTTAATCAAACCTTTGTCATAAGTAATGATGTATAGATATTTAAATATTAACCCTTTACACTTTTACCTTATGTTATATAGATAATATAAAGTAAATATCACATATTGTTTTTACAAGGTTCATCCATAATGTGAGTACCTACTACTTTCTATGTCGACTCTCATCGAGTCATGGATTTTCCACAAATTGTTATTTCAAAAATTATGAGTAGTGTGGAAAGTTTATTTCTTAAAATTAATTTATATTATCATCACACTAATTAAGTTATCACTTGAAAATATATTTCTACCTCTTAATAGTAATGTTTATATTGTTTATACTTGAACCACTCATCTTACAAAGTTCTTCATGAACTTCCTCATAGATGGAAATTTGACCACCTCTTGATCTTTAGTTGTACTCAACATAAACTTTTACCTATCCTCCTTCTGGTACACTAATCTTATAGAGATCTAAATTCCTTAAAATTTTATGTTCATAACTTCTATAAGTAGGTTCTTAACATTGGTCAATATTTTCTCTTTCCAATATTTTGGATCCATATAACTCACTTGATACTTTATAACTTCATGTTTTGATCTTCTCAAACTTCTACCCTTCTTTTCTTCT
Source organism: Viscum album (assembly GCA_963277665.1). Taxonomy (NCBI): domain Eukaryota; kingdom Viridiplantae; phylum Streptophyta; class Magnoliopsida; order Santalales; family Viscaceae; genus Viscum; species Viscum album. Next base: position 1,659,796,803 of record OY728146.1, read on the forward strand.
GATGGAAGTGCTTAGTCGGTTGATTCCTCTTTGATGATCTATAGCTTTATATTTTTCTCTTTTCATTCCAAAATAAATTTTTATTCCCCCTTTATATAGTAAATATACCTATGATGAATATGAGGAATGCACATGCTTCATTTTTAAATTCCCTCAATCTCAACTCTTGAATTGACCATCTTTAATATCTTCTAAAGATATCAAGATTTGACTGTATCAAATATCCTATAAAAATTAGCTTCAATAATATTCAACTCTTACTTAAAACTCATCTTGAATCACAAAATTTCCTTCTATGAATATTAAACTTTGAAATTACAACTCAACATCATCAGAATGTTTGACTTTATAAAAATTTAAAGTCCATCTATAATCTTTTGGACAATAAACTTTCATAGAAGTCAATTAGCTCCTTATATTTTTGCCTCTTCTTTAGTTCAACTCAATATTCTATAGCCTTTAGTATTTAAAAAGTTCTCTAGTATAATTCATGTAATTTGGGTTAACTATATTTTATGGACCTTCATACAGTTCTAAATCATCTTATAAATTCTCCTTCTAATCAACTCAAATGTACCTGCTTCTGATCGACACAACCTCTAGCTTTCGATAGTATTAACTTCTTATTATCTAGACTCATCTCATATTTTGATCATCATATCCTCTGATTGACTTAGCCTCTAGATTATGATGTTCAAAATTTTATACGTATAGTCTTCCTTAATACCACTGTTTCCGATGCTTTTTCCGGAGCGCGCACATCCGTCTGTGGAGGATGCACAACTGTGGCTTAACATTCCCACTTTCCAAAGGCGGGCATCATCTATTCCTTATTCAGGGACGTTTTCTCCTTGATCGAAATGAGATGATGGTATGTCGGTTCTTTCTTCCGTGGATTCCTCCTCAGAAATCATTACATAGTCCGAGTCTCCCTTAAAGATTAAGTCGTGGTTCGTGAATCTCATTCCCAGTGCCATATCTTTGTGGATGCCAGTTAATTACACTACTTCCATTTGGACATTTCATTGGGTCTTGACATGGTAGCAACCTTCGGTTGGAGTAGATGACAACATCAGGCATTTCGGTGCATCTCTAGATGCATGGACATTGTGGAACCTATATTCTTACTCATAAGAGGGCATCTCAAGGGCGTAGAACCAGAGGCATACCACGTCGGTCATGGGGTATCTTATTCCGAAGGCATGTCTCTGAGGTTTTCCTCATATTCCCATGTTTAACACGGGGTATGCCAAGAGTTTAATGCTTAGAGGATACAGTTATTCCAAAGGTGTGTCTTTCAAGTTTTTCCTCAGGTGTCTCATATTTAATACGAGTTAGGCTGCAATTTTAATGTCTTGCAGATATAGTTACACCAAAGGTGTGTCTTCTGAGGTTTTCATCAGGCATCTCATGGTTAACACGAGGTAGGCCACAAGTTTTTTTGGATTTGGTGTCCTAGAACCAACTACTTTGTACTTTATTCATTAATAAATATCTTATCACATCTTTATTTTTCTTCTATATGGCAATGCATGTGATAATTTCCTAAGGACAGTTGTTGAATTAAAGGGTAATAGCGGATCCCTACTATGATGAGAACCCGAAAGTTCCATAACACTGTTCTTGAATATATGTTCTATGGCCAGATGATTTTATTTGAGGGACACAAATAATATAGGACATTAGGGGTGAGAACTCATAAAACTGTGAGTCACCTTCTAATGGTGTGCGCCCTTGGTAATATCTAGGAGGACATTATGAGAATGAGACCTACCAGTAGGAAATCCACATTTCATAGTGTCATTAGATGTTCTTATCTACGGACGTGTGTATTGGTATTTAGACATTAATATTATTATTAATGGGTATTACAACTCGCACACTTAGATTTATTGACGAAAATTATGATGACACACTATTCGCAGCGAGGTAGGATATGTTGGGTGTGTCACGAGTGATACTGCATTAATAGATAATGAGAGAAAAGATTTTTCCCTTCTGTTCCATAACATAAGTAGATATCGCAGGCCCATTTATGGAATTGATATAACCTAAATAAATCCATGGCCATGGTAAGGTATGGGCGAGTTCAATTCTGGGAAGTCAAAGAAAGAATAATCAAGAACATGGGTTAATGGCACTATCATACAACCCGCCTGATTAGAGATATCAAGACAAAGGGATTAAATTACACGGTAAGTGTTCATATGAGATGACACGTCAATGCGGCGTTAGATTATTTCTCTTGGGTGCCTTGACCCATTTCTAGATAGTAATCTTGGACTTTAGCCAAGTCCTCCTAATGCCAACAAGAAAGAGGCCTAGAGGGTCACACACTAAGTGTATCCAAGTATCTCAAGTAGAATAAAGATTATTCTCATATTTGGTTTAATAATTATTCAAGGAATCCTAAATCATTTTAATGTTGGAGGAAGAATAAAATGAAAAACAAGATATACATGCCATGTACATTGAATGTACACGCTGTGTAGTTTTCATTTTGTAAAGGAAATGAAAAACAAGTACACACTGTGTATTAATGATTACGTGTCGTGTAGTTTCTCCAGTCGGGATTTTGAGGAAATAATATTTTTTTATGAAATGATATTTATTATAATCAGCATGGGTGCATGTATAGGAATTAATGATTTGACATGGGGGTTTTTTATCAGAGTTAATCAAGTAAATAAAATGCATAACATGTTTATTTATTGTAATAACTCTATAACCTCAAACCCTATTATAAATATCCTCACAACCCCAAAACTTTTTTATAAATCATTGTGCACAAAAATTCTGGAAAATTATCTCAAGACCGAGAGAACTCCTTCCTTTAAGAACACTCTCAAGACCAAGAGAGATCCTCCTCCATCGGATCAAGGCGATCTAAGGTGGACAATGCACGCCAAGGATTCTCCATGATAGCACCCAGATATTCCTTTGGTGACATCCAAAGATACGTGGTGTATGTGTGGATCACCACTAGAGGAAGTCTACACTTGGCTTTTGTGGCACAACAATATATCACATCGAAACGTGACCGAAAAACATCAAAGAAGAAAGAATTCCATCAAGATAATTCTTTTCAATTAATTAAAATAATTATAACCAACATATGATGATCTTCTTGATGGTTCTAGGACCCTTCTCTTTCTTTTCATTCTTCGTTCTATTCTAAAGATCCGACGTTTTATTATCGTGATAGATCTCGGATTGAACATTGTTTAATGCTAAAATTAAAGTTGGGAAAACCCACCAATGCACTTCTGCTGCGCCTGAAACCTACAAGTGGTATCAGAGGGTCCATATTGTTGATTATAATTATTTAGTTTTTAATTGGTGATTTACGCATTTAATAATTTAGTTGTTTCAATTAAATTTAATCTTTCTTTAAATATGAATCTCGAGATCTGTTCCTATTATATTATTTCTCGTTCACCTTACAGAAATGAATTTTTCTTTTCACTTTGATTAAAATAAAATAGAGGATCTCATCCAGAGGTTCCAAACATTCCCAGTCGTACAACACAAGAATACACGGAATGTATTTGGAAGTACACGTCGTGTAGTCTAGGTTCAATGCATCAGACTGGTCCGCCAAATCAAGTCGTGTATTGGAGTATACCTAAGTCATAAATGACACCGTGTGTTGACCAGGAATAGGTGGAATACAGTTTTTGAATTACACATCATGTGGTCCACTGAACACGGTGTGTAGCCCCTTTGGGTTAGGGTTGGACGATGTACCCCGTACACGGCCTTCCCGGCTGGAAACCGTGTAACGTGGACACTACATGGTGCATGTCCCACTAAACATGTCGTGTACTCTGAAAATTTTCAAAGTATATCTACATGCCATGTCCCCGGGCATGTACTTCGGATGGATGGTGAATAAAAGTACATTTCGTGTAGTCAGAACTACACGTCGTGTACTCATCCAAATTATGCAGATTTATTAAAATATATTATCATATTATACAAACCCTTGAGACATGTACCATAGTGCAGACGTAAAGCTGAGGCACAACACGTGATAGGTGTTTTATATATATGTGTTTAATTTAACATCTGTGTAATGAACGAGAATTCATTGGGTTTCCTCCAAGGTACAAGTTACGTACAAAGATAATTTTGAATGAATTTATTTTTTACAATTATGATGGATGATAATCTCAAGGAAATTAAGAAAAGGGTTTAATATAAAAATATTAATTAATTATAGATAATTAATTGATTCGAGCGTGATTTATCTTAAGCAAGAATGATTAAAGAATTTATTTATAGTTTTATTTATGTGAAAATATCTTGCATGTATGGATGATCATGAGCTAGACCAAGACCTTTTTATGTGAATGGTTTCTTTTAATTTATTTATTTAAAATAAATTTGTTGGCATGCGAGCCTTCTCCTCATTAATATTTAGGGCCTGCGCACCCAAGGATTATTTTATGTAAAAACCCATTTTACCCCTCACCTGCATGTGAGATAAATGCATATGTAATGGATGGAGCTCCCAAGCTAGTGTAGGTGGCTGAAGTCAGGAGGCAAGGTGAAACCAATCTAAGGAGATACAGAGGTGGATAGGTGGAAAGCTGTAAACACGAACCCGAAAGGTTCAAGGTGTTTCTCCCCTAGGTCTTGGGTTAGTTTATCAACTACTAGATAAACTAACCAATAGAACAATCTCATGATCATACCATTTATTTTATTTCTATCAGTTTCATGGTTTATTTATTGTGGGTTTGTTTTCGTGATCACAAAATTAATTGATTAAACAAGCTTGCAAGATGGAACTAAAATAAGACCGGCTTATGCGTAAATATTATCTTAGACATGGTTAATCACTTAATTATATCCCATTTAATATTAATAAGCATGTAATCAAATATAATAAAATGTAAATTTACGTATAAGGATAAAATCTCTCAAAGAAATATTAAGTCGGTATAGCCTTCCATAATCTTGGTTAGAATCAAACCATAGTTCAAAGTGCTTGACCAACCCTAGTTGGGGTGCTTTCAATTATCGGAGAATTCTAATTCAAGGTTTTGGGTTGACCAGACTTGGTTTGCATCAAGGGTTGACTTCCATAGCAGGACTTAGTGTGACCAAGAGTCAAAGATTGAGGAAATCCAAAATAAAAGGATTTCAAGATTGGGGAGTCCACTCAGAGGATCAAGGAGCTGCGAGTTAATGTAGTTGGCATTTGTAATGCCTACCTAAAACCCTTAAAGTTTCTTAACCAACCCTAGTTGGGGTAATTCAAAGAGAAATATGGATCCTTACCACTAGAATATTCAGGCAATATAATATTCCGGAGTCAATGGTAAGGGCTATTGGATTTTGATAAAATAGTGGGAGAATAATAAGTATTAATTTATTTATTTGCCTCAGTTTTATAAAGTACTAAAACCTTTGATCATCTTAATTTGTAGAAAGAACAAGAAAAATGACTTCAAACATATCATTGTGAACCATACTCGACAAGGAAAACCTTCTCACCTTCACTAATTTCCAAGAGTGGCAGAGGCGTTTACGTTTCATCCTTCACCAAGAGAGGAAATTGTATGTTCTGGAAGTTCATGTTCCAGTTGCGCCTGGGAAAGAGGCCAGTGATGAGGAAATATCTCTCTATGCGAAACATATGGATGATACCACAGATGTACAGTGTTTCATGCTATCGGCTATGTATAATGAGCTCTTGAAGCAACATGAAAACATGGACACGTATAGCATGATGTCTCACCTTAAGGATATCTACCAAGAGAAGGTGAGGCAAGGGAGATATAAGATCTCAATGCTTTGTTTACAACTAATATTGTAGAGTCTGGGTCAGCTGGGCCTCATGTAGTCAAGATTATTGGCTATATTGAATGTCTGGACATCTTAGGGATTAAATTCCCGGATGAGCTGCGTACAGATCTCATCCTATCATCACTACCCAAGACCTTCTCTAGCTTTATTGTCAATTATAACATGAGAAACAATGAGAAGAGTCTATCGGAACTTATGAACTTAATTTTCCAAGTAGATAAGGACATGGGGTGTGACAAACCCACAGTCCTTATGGTGAATAAGAAAAGGAAGGACAAGAAAAAGGGGCTAAGGACTTATAAATGGTCTGAAGCCCCTGAGCGTCATCCCTCCAAGAAGGGGAAGATCCAGAGGTAGGGAAAGGAATGGGAGGCAGTATGTTTTTAATGTGGCAAGCAAGGCCACTAGAAGAGGAACTGCACTCAGAAGTGTGGGGACACTAAAGGTACGTTCGTTATCGAGTGTAATCTTTCCATTTCTACACATTTGGTGTTAGATAAATCTTGTGGGGCTCACATCTGTATTCAAATGCAGAAACCAAGTATATTTAAAAAGATTTCCATAGGAGAGGTGGATCTTCGAGCTGCCAATGGAGCAAGACTGGTTGTGTTGGCTATTGGCGATTACCACCTCTCATTTCCAATTGGGATGATTTTGGTTTTACATAACTGTTATTATGTGCCTAGTGTTACCAAGAACATAATTTATGTATATTTTTTTGATATAGATGGATTTATTTTCACGTTTGGAAATAAGGGTTTTCTCTTTTATAAGAACAACGTATGTTATGGTATGGCACATTTAAATAATGGTTTTTATGTATTAAATTATGAAAAATAGGTGTTGGAAATCGATAACGAAACAAACTCACATAACTCATACATCGCCCAGTTGTGGCATCACCATCTCGGTCATGTAAATGAGAAGTTCTTGACAAAGCTCTTCCAAGATGGTTATTTGGAATCTATTGAGATAAAACCACTAGATAGATTTCATTCTTGTTTGTAATGAAAAATGACCAAGCCACCCTTCGTTGGACAAGGTGAAAGGGCCACAGAGCTTCTAGGATTGGTGCACACGGATGTGTGTGTACCATTTCCAGTAGAAGCTAGAGGTGGATATTCTTACTTCATTACTTTTACTGATGATTTGAGTAGATATGGATATGTCTACATAATGAGGTATAAGTCAGAAGCCTTAGAGAAATTTAAGGAATTCAATAATGAAGTATACAATCATCTTGGTAAGAAGATAAAGAAACTTCGATCCGATCGATGTAGATAATATCTAAACCAAGAGTTAATCAATCTTCTATGGGAGTTTGGGATTCTATCTCATCTCACTCCTCCTTATACACCACAATGGAATGGTGTTAGTGAAAGGAGGAACTGCACCTTGTTGGACATGGTGAGGTCGATGATGAGTCATGCAGATCTTCCATTATTCTTTTGGGGATATGCATTATAAACTACAGCATACACATTAAACCGAGTACCAAATAAGGTGGAAAATGGAATTCCCTCTGAGTTATGGAATAGAAAGAAACCCATTTTGTCGCATACACATGTATGGGGATGTGAGGCATTTGTTAAGGCCTTCTCAGGCAACAAACTAGCACCCCAGGGGCACGAGGTGTATCTTTATAGGATATCCCAAGGAAAAAAGGATATTACCTATATAACCTCAAGACAAGAAAGTGATTGTCACCAGACAAGCCATCTTTCTTGAGAGGGAGCACATCCTCAAAAGGGATAGTGGGATCAAGATTGACTCCGATGAAGTTGATGCTCAAGATACACAGGAGTTGGTACAGGAACAAGTTCCATAGGTCCCCATGGAAGAGGTTCCAGAAACACAAGTACTGCGTAGGAGTTCAAGAGAGGTAAGGGAACCAGAGAGATTTGGAATCCTAGTCACCGAGGATGGTGAATCATTATTTTTGGACAATGATGAACCTCTCTCCTACAAGGAAGTAGTAGAATGCTCATAAGCTGCAAGATGGCTAGAAGCTATGAATTCTGAGATGGATTTCATGTATCATAACCAAGTATGGGCTCTGGTCGATGAGCTAGTTGATGTAAAACTTGTTGGATGAAAATGGGTATTCAAGATAAAACTGGATATGGAAGGTCAATTTAGCACCTATAAAGCAAGGCTAGTGGCTAAAGGATTCAGATAACGTCAAGGAATTGACTATGATGAAACCTTCTCTCCAGTTGCCATGTTTAAATCCATAAGAATCATACTTACCATAATAGCTTACCATGACTACATGATTTGGAAAATGGATGTCAAAAATGAATTCCTTAATGGGAACCTTCAGGAAGATGTCAATATGACACAACCAGAATGGTTTGTGACACCAGGTGAATCCAAAAAGGTTTGCAAGTTGCAGAAATCCATTTATGGATTAAATCAAGTATCCAGGTCTTGGAAAATTCGATTTGATAAAGACATAAAGTAATTTTGTTTCATTAAGAATGAATGTGAGACGTTTTTTATAAGTGGTTTAATGGGAATGTGATTGTTATCCTAGTAGTATATGTTGACGACATATTACTTATTGGAAATGATGTACCAGTCTTACAGTCAGTTAAGGACTGGTTAAAAAAGTGTTTCTCCGTGAAGGACATGGGTGAAGCAGCCTACATTCTAGGGATCAAGATCATTCATGATAGATCTAAAGGCTTCTTGGACTAAGTCAGGGTACATACATTGACCAGATACTAAAGATATTTAGTATGGAACAATCCAAGAGGGGATTGGTTCTAGTGTCACATGGACTATATCTTTCTAAGAAAATGTGTCCTCAAACACAAAAAGATAAATATAGAATGACTAAGATCCCATGCACATCGGCTATATGATCCATCATGTATTCCATGTTATGTACCAGGATTGATGTTGCTTATGTACTGAGCATGGTAGGAAGATATCAAGCAGATCCAGGAGAACAGCATTGGACTGCTGTTAAGACTATCCTTAAGTATCTAAGAAGAACTAAGGATATGTTCCTGGTGTATGGAGGAGACTAAGAACTTGTCATCAAAGGGTATGCTGATGCTGGTTTTCAGACAGATCAGAATGATCTGAAGTCACAATCTGGATATGTTTTGTGTCTCAATGGATGAGTTGTGAGCTGGAAGAGTTTAAAGTAGCTAGTTGTCACTGATTCTTCAGTGGAGTCCAAATATATAGCGGCTTCTGATATAGCCAAAGAAGTCATCTGGATTCGAGACTTTGTCAAGGAGCTTGATGTGGTGCCTAGCAGTAAAGATCTTATCACATTTTATTGTGATAATACTGTAGTAGTGGCTCTTGCAAAAGAACCAAGGTCACATCAACAGAAAAAAAAATACTCCGGAAGTATCACATATTGAGGTATTTATATTAAAGGGGTGAAGTTCCAGTGAGCAAAGTGTCCATGGAAGAGAATGTGGCAGACCCCATGACTAAAGGCCTATCTCAGCAGAATCATGAATATCATGTGAGAGCTAGCAGGTTAAAGGTTGTTATTAGTTGTCTCTAGTCCAAGTGGGAGTCTGTTGGAGTTGGTATCCTAGAACCAACTACTTTGTACTTTATTCATTAATAAATAACTTATCACATATTGATTGTTCTTCTGCGTGACAATTCATGTGATAGTGTCCTAAGGATAGTTGTTGAATTAAAGGGTCATAGAGGATCCCTGCTATGATGAGATCCCAGAAATTCCATAACACTCTTCTTGAATATATGTTCTATGGACGGATGATGTTATTTGAGGGACACAAATAATACAGGCCATTAGGGGTGACGACTCATAAAACTTTGAGGCACCTTCTCATGGCGTGCTCCCTTGGTAATATCCCGGAGGATATTATGAGAATGAGAACTTCCAGTATAAAATCTACATTTCATAGTGTCATTAGATGTTCCTACCTACAGACATGTGTATTGGTTCTTAGACTTTGAGATTATTATTAATGGGTATTACAACTCGTGCACTTAGATGTATTGATGAAAACTGTGACAACACACTGTTTGCAGCGAGGTAGGATACGTTGGGTGCGTCACGAGTGATACAACATTAATAGATAATGCGAGAAATGATTTTTCCCTTCTGTTCCATAATAGAAGTAGATATCTCAGGCCCTTTTAGGGAATTTATATAGCCTAAATAAATCCATGGCCATGGTAAGGTATGGGCGAGTTCAATTCCAGGAAGTCAAATAAAGAATAATCGAGCACATGGGTTGATGGCACTAGCATGCAACCCACTTGATTAGAGATATTAAGACAAAGGGATTAAATTACACAGTAAGCATTTGTATGATGTGACATGTCAATGCGGCATCAACTTCTTTATATTGGGTTCCTTGACCTGTTGCTAGACAGTAATCTTGGACTTTAGGAAAGCCCGCCTAATGCTAACGAGAAAGAGGCCTAGAGGGTCACACACTAAGTGTATCCAAGTATCTCAAGTAGAATAAAGATTATTCCCATATGTGGTTTAATAATTATTCTAGGAAGCCTAAATTGTTTTAATGTTGGAGGAAGAATAAATTTAAAAACAAGATATACATGCCATGTACATTGAATGTACACGCCGTGTAGTTTTCATTTTGGAAAGAAAATGAAAAACAAGTACACGCCGTGTATTAATGATTACATGCCGTGTAATTTTTCCAGATGGTATTTTGATGCAATAATATTTTTTTATTAAACAATATTTATTATAATCATCCTAGGAGCATGTCAAGGAATTAATGATTCGAAATGGTGGTTTTTAATAAGAGTTAATGAAATAAATAAAACATGTAATGCATTTATTTATTGTCATAACTCTATAATCTCAAACCTTATTATAAATATCCTCACAACCCCAAAACTTTTTGATAAATTGTTGTGCACAACAATTCTGGAAAATTCTCTCAAGCCTGATAGAAATCCTTCCTCCAAGAGTGCTCTCAAGACAGAGAGAGATCCTCCTCCATTAGATCAAGGAAATATAAGCTAGACAACGCAAGCAAAGGCTTCTCCATGCTAGCACCTAGTTATTCCTTTGGCGATGTCCAGAGATATGTGGTGTACATGTGGATCACCGCTAGAGGATGTCTACACTTGGATTTTGCGACGCAACAACGAATCACATCAAAACGTGACCGGAAAACATCAACGAAGAAAGAATTCCATCAAGGTAATTCTTGTAAATTAATTAAATTAATTATAACCAACATATGATTATCCTCTCGATGGTTTTGGGACCCTTCTCTTTCTTTTCATTCTTCATTCTATTCCAAAGATCTGGCGTTTTATTATCGTGATGGATCTTGAATTGAACGTTGTTTAATGATAAAATTAAAGTAGGGAAAACCCACCAAAGTGATTTCACTACACCCAGAACCTACAATTTTAATGTCTTGTAGAGATGGAATGAGGGTGATCAGAACATCCCATAGAGACTGATCAGATTGGTACATCCCTAGGAGGGAGCTCCAGGAGTTTTTACCAGGTAGATGGATCATAACACTCAATAAGAGAATAACTAGGATGGTGTGTCCCATAAAGGGAAGATGTCACACCATGAAGGTTGATCTAGACACCACTGAGGGTGGATCAGAAAGAGTGCACCCCAAAGTGGAGAGCACCAAGTTTTACCATTGGATAGGATTGAACCTCGTGGAGGTTTCCTACATACCCTGTGTAGACAACAGGGATCAAAACCCGTGTAGTTCAAAGGGGTGATGAAACAGGGTGTGCACAGAGGACAACAACCCGAATACATGTTCAGGATTATGCATGGATAGCGACCCATCGCAAGAGGTATACTCTTGGGTGGATGGTTATGGATTGAGTGGGGTTTAAGCATGGTTTTCTTCCTGGGTGCCGCAATGAGAGGCATTTGGATGAATGTCATGATCTCACTGGGATGTGGCAGCCCGGGTGACAATCAGGATGGATGATGGAGAGTTGAATGAAATGGAGGGGGAATGAGATGGAACTAGTGTGAGGATGACAGTGATGTTGTTATTGAGCCTTGAAGAGACTTTCTATGTATCCCTGTGGTAGGGAATCAAAGTCTGCATAGTTCGGTAGGATGATGGGACACCTAAAGAGGCGACCCGTGAGAATGGATGCATGGATGGGATATGAAGGAAATAGAACCTCTAGGTTGGGGCGTGATCTTCCCAGAACACATGGGGTCGAGGGATATATTAGGATGATTCATGACTGAAGGTATTAAACCTTAGGGAGGCTTCATACGCATCCCTATGGTAGGGAATCAAAGTCCACGTAGTTCATCTGATGACAGCTTACCGTCGATTGGGGACTCCAACGGATAGATTACCACTAAATGGGGTTGAAAATGGATTACCGCTGGGTTTTATTGACAACGTATTACCGCTGGATATGGAATTGACAACAGCTTACCGCTGGATGGGGTCACAACGGCTTATCACTGGATGGGGTCACAACGGCTTACCGCTGGATGGGGTGACAGTTTAGTGTCATGTGGGAAAAAAGGGGCATATAGTTTAATGTCATGGAGGACGGAGGTGGACCGACATGAAGGGGTTTGGAACCAATGGATGGTGGGATTGAACCTCAGGGAGGATTCCTATGTAACTTGACCTTATAAGGATCAAAGACAATGTAGTTCAGGTCGAGTTTAGTGAACCGACGTGAAGGTGGTCGGGACCAATGGTTTGTGGGCTTGAACCTCAGGGAGGTTTACTACATACCTTACCTTGGAAAGGATCAAAGTCCACATAGTTCAGGAGGAGTGGGAACCAATGTGAAGATGTTCGGAACCAATGGATGGTGGGATTGAACCTCAGGGAGGCTTCCTACGTACCTTGCCTTGGCAAGGATCAAAGACCATGTAGTTCAGGTTGGGTTTGGTGAATCGATGTGAAGGTTTTCGTGACCAATGGTTGGTGGGATTGAACCTCGTGGATGTTTCCTACGTACCTTACCCTGGAAAGGATCAAAGTCCACGTAGTTCAGGAGGAGTGGGACAGACGTAAAGATGGTCGGAACCAATGGATGGTGGGCTTGAACCTCAGGGAGGCTTCCTACGTACCATGCCTTGGCAAGGATCAAAGACCACATAGTTCAGGTAGGTGGTTGGGGATTACACTCTAGGTTTCTCAGGTAGGATTCCATAGTCAATGCTTACTACTCTAAGCCCACGTGAATCATTCTCGGTGTGAGAAACAAGAGGCGGCAAGGACCTGACGGTCATGGCACAAAGGTGCGTTCATGAAGGGTGGTGAATGGGGATTACGCAAGGAAGCTGCTTGGGTGTTGCTAAGGAGTGTCAATGGTGGATGGGGATTACACATGGATGCAGCCTGTGTTCCGTTAAGGAGTGGAAATTGTGCATGGGGCTTACGCATGGAAGCTGCATGTGTACCACTATGGAGCGACAATAGTGAATGGGGCTTACGCAAGTAAGCTTCCTAGGTGCCGCTACGGAGTAGAAATGGTGCATAAGGCTTACGAATGGAAGTTTCACATGTGCCTCTATGAAGCGTCAATGGTGAATGGGGCTTACGGAAGGAATTTTCTCGGGTGTCGCTATGGAGAGGCAATGGTGAATGGGGATTACGCAAGGATGCAGCTTGTGTGCCACTATGGAGTGGAAATGGTGGATGGGGATTATGCAAGGATGCTACCCGAAGGTCTTCCTCATGTCTAGCCACGAGGGCATCCCAACTTAGTGGTGGGTTGAGGTCTTCACCTATGCGCTAGTGCACAAGAGGGATAACACCAAGGGGAGTTGGAATCAGTCCAAACAAAGGGAGATGGAAAGTGTGAATCACATGCCTGACATTCGGAACGCAATGAGGGTGGTGTGGAGATAGAGGGTAACTGTTGACTATGCTTGAAACACAACATCCATATCGTGTTATCCTGAAATGGGGACAAAAAAATGAGGGTCGACTGCTAACCATGTTCAAAACATAGGACCTGACTCGAATTGTTATCCAAAGTCTTACGGGGTGTCGGCCCAGGACGGTTGGTGAGCCGATCCGGCATGGGACCAGACCATTAGGGGGTCCCTTTAGACATGGGAGAGGATGAAGATCCGAATGAAGGACACACAAAGCATGAGTTGGAGTGATGGAATGTTTGAATGGATTCCAATGCTCTTGAAATTATGCCACTGTAATCATGGAATGAGGCATCTTATGCTTGGAGCATAAGGCATCTCTTGTTTGGAGAAAGAGGCATATTATGGTTGGCACATAGGGTGTTCTACAATTTATATCCATGTATATAGGACTATTGGCATCTTATGCTTGGCGCATGAGGCATATATTGTTTGGAGCAAGTGGCATCCTATGTTTGGAACACAGGGTGCACTACAGTTTATAGTCATGTCGATAGGTTTGTTGGCATCTTATGCTTGGTGCATAAGGAATATCTTATTTGGATCAAGAGGCATCCTATGTTTGAATAATAGGGTGTACTACAGTTTATAGTCATATAGAGAGGACTGTTGGCATATTATGATTGGAGCATAAGGCATCTCTTGTTTGGGGAAAGAGGAATCCTATGTTTTCCACATAGGGACTAATACAGTTTATAGTCATGTAGAGAATAATATTAGGCATAAGGCACCTAGCAATGGATGGTGTCGGGATTACACAAGAGCAGCCCTTTCTGGTTTAGCCTAGTATATGAGCCAAGCGATGGGGTTTGGATGAGTTACTTGAGGAATGGTTCGACTCAAGGTACTCGGGGAATTGATGAGGAGAATCTCAACTCACGAAATGAGAAATGAACCAAGAGAAATACGTCGACTCAAGGTGTTTAATGGTGTGCATAGGAGTATCTCAAATCATGGTATTCCATAGGTGGAAGGTGGGTGCACATAAGGTCACAATGGAAAATGTCGACATCCCAGCCCGAAAAGTTCACGGTGCGACTCTCCATTTTTCATGGGGGTTAGTGACGGCAATGAAGGGACCGGCCTGAAGGGTCGGACCCGCAGCCCGGCACTGAACCCAAGCAGGGGTGTAGGGGCACAACCCCCAGGGTATGGACTGGTGGGAATGAAGGTAAGAGCCTCGCAAAGGATAGGTCTTCGCAAAGTAGCTTCGCGGAGAAAAAGGGATCATGGAGTATGGGGTCTTGCGGAGTAGCTTCACGAAGGAAAGGTGCTCATGGAACATGGACTCGTGGAGTAATCTCGCGAAGGAAATCTGCTCGCGGAGTATGGACTCGCAGAGAAACTTCACGGAGGAAGCTACTCGTGGAGCATGGAATCACTGAGCATCTTTGCGAAGGAAGCTACTCACGGAGCATGGACTCGCAGAGCCTCTTCATGAAGGAAAGTGGAGCTCCGTGAAATGGGAGATCCTTCACCCAATGGGCGGAGTGACCATCGTTATGAAGGGGGTGATCTGAGTATTTGTAGGCAAGAGGCACCATGAAGTAGATCCTACTCAGTGCGAATCTAGAGATCACTCCGCAGCGGATTACGAACGTCAAAGGGGTTCGCGAAGCATCCCACCTCCTTGCTCTGCGGTGGATCGCGAACGTCAAAGGGGTTAACAGAGCATCCCAACTCCTTGCTCCGTGGTGGAGGGAGATTTTTGAATGGGCTCTGTGAACTAGTTTTCAAGCCCAACTACAAATTTCCATAACTCCTAATTCGTAACTTTGTTCGGGGCCTACGACCTACCAAGTCAAATCTTGTGAAATGGGCTATGATCTTGGATCATGTATGGAAGAATTTGGAATATTTTGGGGATGAATTTTCCAGTTCCAACACCCACACTATGTATTAGTCACTAGTTCTTGTATTACCTATAATATTTCATAATTACATCATCCAAAGTTTATCAGCATGATTGACTATATTAACTTCTAGTGATTTGACCTTCAATCCTGCTTAGATTTAGACTTCTATTTTTATATCATCTTTATCTTAGTAATCCTCTCATAGACATCCTTATTATTTTTATTCTTTATTATTTCTTCTATCAATGTTATATATTCTAGTAACTCTAAAAATCCATAATTCTTTACATGTATCCTAAACTTTTAATGAGAAATATTTTGTAAATTCAACTTATCTTGGATCACTGTTATTATTCTTCCAAAGTGATGTTATTTTAATGAATAAACAATATAGAATCATATGAATTAGTTATTATAAAATATTTATTGGTTTGGGTTTCTTAGATCATGTTTTTGAAGACTTTCAACTTTAAAGTGCACCTACTGCAACAATTATCTTTAGTGAACTCATAAAACTTTTTCTAGAATCTCCTTTAGGAATATCCTTCTGAACTTATGAATACTTCAGTAATTCATATTTTTGAATTAATCTATATCATAATCTTTTGGATATCATTCAACATATTATGTTTGGAATATCTTCCAATGGTGCTTCACTTCATCCATTTTCTATATTTATGGCAGTAAATCTCTTTTTAAGATGAAGGTAACATTACATTCCTCAATAATTAATCATAGGGAATTTTTTAATTATTCAATTTGGTTAATACTTATGATCATCCTAGTTTCTTCTTTCTTCATTGAGTGATTATTGGTCATTTTAACTTTCCATATTATGAATTAACAGCACCCGAGAAACTCTTCTTTATTTGGAATCACATTTTGTTTCTTTTAAAATCTCTCCATCTAGTACTTTAATATGTTAGATCACCATATCCAGGAAACTTACTTTTTCAATTAAATATGATTTTGATGGTGCTTTTACATCCTTCA
This sequence comes from Viscum album, assembly GCA_963277665.1. Classification (NCBI taxonomy): domain Eukaryota; kingdom Viridiplantae; phylum Streptophyta; class Magnoliopsida; order Santalales; family Viscaceae; genus Viscum; species Viscum album. The sequence continues at coordinate 1,659,813,345 of OY728146.1, forward strand.
TCACTGTTCATGAATATAATGAAGATAAATTCTATAGTATTCTGATATAAATGGATTCTTCTGAGTATAAACATTTCCATGTATTTCTTGATTATTTAATATAACTAACTCCACTTAACTTCATTACCTCTAGTCATATTTCAAAATCAGATATTTCATTTATGTTTTTCCTACTTTTGATTCTTCCTCTACCCATAATATGTTCTTTCGGTTTAATTTCTTTTGAAACATCTGTGGGAAAATTTACCTTCAACTTACTCATTGACCTTTCCACAAACTATTGACAAAAAACAAAATATATCATCATCATCGTCATCATTTAATGGGAAATTCAATTTCCTCCTTTGTATTTTTTATCAATAATCCTTCAAAAATATGAATTCAATGATATTTCTCCCCCTTATTATAAATAAAATCAACGTCACTTTTATATTGTTCTTTCTAGAACTTTAAGTGAGGTACCATTATCATTTTTTCATATTCTACCCTTATCTTATATTAAATTGAAATAACCTCTTAAAATTATTGAGAGAAGGATGAAATCACTTTTCAAAAATTAATGAGCCTTAAATAAACCAACTATAATTCTATGTACACAATTATTTATATAGAAAATAAGAGTGATTAAATTAGATACCAAATTTTTCCATTAAATTTTCAACAATTGATAACACTTCACAAAAAAAATTATTAGGGGTAAGTTCATAATATTTTCATTCAACCTACTTTCCTGCATCCATCTCAACAAATAGATCAAAAATGTTCAATCATAAAAAGAAATTTTCTCCCCCTTTACAAGATTATTCTTTCTTTATCATCAAAAAATTAATGTTTCCCCTTTAAATTTAAACTTCAATTTTTATGTGAAGATGGGAGAGTACAAATAGTATACCTTAAAGATGAAAGTGGCTTCAATTCTCTTGATTTTCGTTATTTTATCATTATCTTCATCATCTAGAGCTTATAATGCTAGGTAATTTTATTTTCACTTTAGGGGTCCCCTTGAATTACGTCACTTTCAATTATCTTTTCCGTAAAAAAATTGGATCAACTGAGAATAATTTGGATCTTCCATTTCCTTTAATTATAACAACATAGTTGTGAAATTTTCTTTAACCTATAAACTCCTTTAATATTGACCTAATTTTTCTTTATATTATTTTTATTGGTTTTAAAAGAATTGATCTTCATGGGTTTCATGGATTTATTCACCTTTTTCTCCTTTTAACATTATGTGGTGGTTTCTTCTTAACTTTAGCTAGAAAGGAACATACAATTTTATTATTTTTATCTACTTCTTGCTTACTTGATTTCTTCAAATGATTTGGAATTTTGATCATTAAAACCTTCAAATTATGTTCAACTCTCTCCTTATGATGTGTAAATTTTGTATTACGTGTATCTTATGAATCTTGTCTCTGGATATTTACTAACTTCTCCTATCTGGGTAACCATGTCATGAATTTTTCAGGAGTGTGACCAGTCAACTCTTACCTTCCATGTAGCTTCTTATCTTTTGATAATTTAATCTTCAGGGGTAACATTTGGTGAACTTAAACTTCTTAATTGGATATTTCTTCCACCATTTCAGTACAATTATATCTTTCTCAGATTAACTGATTTTGTTACTTTAGATTGAATATATTAACTTGAACATTCATGATGAGTTTACAACCATCCATAAAGTGTAATTTTTTCCCACATAAATATCATCTTTTCTTAGGCATGAAATATTTCAAAAATTTATCCTTGGATGAATCCTTACTTGTAGATTATTATTATTTTCACCTCAAGGTAGACTCATAATCTATCATAATTTTATTTTAATTCATCTTTTGTGGCCTCCACTCATTATTCTTAGTTGATTTGTGTTTGGTAGATATAAACTAACACTCACTATGACCACTTATTCTAAAAATTCTATAGAAAGTTTCATTATATTCAAATATGTTAGATATTAGTATTTTTTTCTTTTTTTATGATATTTGGGTGTACTTATCTAAGTTTACATTACCTTTACATGGTAATGTGTCTAAAATTTCCACAACACTAATAATAGACAAAAATCCTTGCCTTCTTTAGTTGTATTGAATTTTAGTTGATCGAGGGTTATTCTAAAACTTCTTTATTTCAGATATTAAATTTGTTCTTCTGAACATATTTAGGGGAAATACTTCCTTTTAATTTTATTATATCCAACTTTATGGAAGAGATGGGTTTTTCACTTTTATTTACCCATCTTTATCTGAAATTATAACACAAACTATTCAAAATAATGGATTTAGTGCATACAGATTCATTAGAACATATGATTATGTTTTTATTCAACTTATTGGAAGAGGGAAATTCTAATGTCTTCACAATATTCCTACCTATAGATTGTTTCTTTTCATAAGTAATACTTTTTGTGTAATTTTAACAGTTTCTCTTTTCTCAACATTATGTGAAGATTAAACTTGGGTGGCTTCCAAGTTTTTAAATTTTATTTCCAACTCAAGACACTTTAAATTTAAAATGTTCTTATTATTTTCCAAGAACTTAACTTTATCTTCACATCCATATTTAAACTTATTAATTATTTATCCATTCTTCCTCCTTTTATTTCATATATAGTTTTCAAGATATTTAATTCTTCTAGAGTTTACTTCTAATTGAGAGTTCTGAACATTTACTCTTACTTTCAATGCATGGAATACTTTTTTCAAAACATTCAAATATATTTATTTCTCACAAAAAGTTATTTTAGATGATTCTTCTACAAGTTTGAACTTTTCTTGATAATGTAATGCCTTTTCTTCCTTGTTTTTAGCGAATTTAGTAAAAAAATTACACTCTCAGAACTTCTTTCTTAATGAATTCTATATCTCATCAAGTTTTAACTCTATTTTTGATTTTCATTCTTATAATACCTTAATAAATGAAATTATATATATGATAACATCAATAGTGACACTTTTAATGTATTATTTTATTTTTGAGTAAAAAATCCAACAGACTCATACTCACCACATCCAAAACAACCTTCTTTTAGAGGACTAATTTTATCAGATCTGTAAAAATTATTACCACACACTTTAACTTCAAATAGTGATGGATCATCCTTAGATTGATTTTTAGAGGCTAGATTGTACTTATTTTTAGATACTTTCTTCTTTTGGACTTTCAATGTTTTGGTAAAATTCTCCATATTTCTTACATAATGAAAATATTTAGTTTGATTCATATCAACATTATCTTTTGGTAGAGGTATATCTACATATTGAAGAAATATATACTTCATGTAATATAATTAAGCACAACTAGGAATATAATTGTAGATCTAAATAGAGGAAACCTAGCTCTGATGCTAATTGATATTTTTAAGGAATCATGCAGTCACCTTGAGAGGGGGTGAATCAAGGGTGACCAGCTTTTATCAATTAAGTTAAACTTGAATTATGTGTTCCTTTAATATGAGTGAACTCATATCACCAGTTAGGATGTATGGATCTTTAGTAATTTTCCCTCATCACATTTACCTTATGTTATGAAGATAATTTAAATTAAATAGAACACTGAGATTTTTACATGGTTTGAACTCAATGTGAAAACTCACTCCTTATTGTGTCAACTCCCATTGAGTCACATATTTTATTCTGATAATTTTTTCAATAATTAAAAGTGGTGTGGGAATTTTATATCCTTAAAACACTTTATATTTTCATCCCACCAGTTGATCTATCTTCTGAAAATATCAATTTACCTCCTAGTGGGAATGTTGGTATTGTTTATATAGAAACCACCATTCATTAAAAGTTCTTCACAAACATCCTCATAGATGGAATTTTTACTTCCTCTTGATCTCCTTTTGTACTCAAAATGCACATTATCTTATCCTACTTCTGGTATAATGATCTTCTAGATCTATCACTACCTTGAAATTCGATGTCCATAACTTCTGAAAGTTAGTTCTTTATGTCAATATGGATTTCCTCTTCCTGGTATTTTGGATCCTAATAACTCACTTAGTACTTCAGAACATCAAGTTCTGGTCTTCTAAATCTTCATTTTTTTGTTCTTCCTATGGAAGTTCTTTTACAACTACTACCACTCTTTGATAATCAACAACTCTCTCTTTTTCCCATTTCTTACTAAACTTAAGTGTTGTTACCCCTTTATGTAAGAAATATTCCTCCAATAAATTTGGGGAACACATGAGATTTAATTTGAAATTCTCACCATATAAACTCTTTAATTTACCACCTTTAATATCTTCTAGAGATATTGGGATTTGACTTCTTCAGATCTCCCAAAAAAATTGGAATCAATAATATTTAACTCTTCCTTAAAACTCATCTTGAATCATGAACTTTCCTTCCATTAATATTTCACTTTGAACATAAAACTTAGTATTATCATAATTTTTTCCTTTATAACAATGTATATTTGATCTGGAATCTTCTATAAAATGAGCTTTCATAGAAGTAAATCAGCTTATTTTGATGCAACCTCTTATTGAGTTCAACTCAATATTATACAGACTTCTTTATTTCAAACTTTATCCAAGATAATCCATGTGCTTCTAGTGGACTCCATTCAAAGAACCTTCAAACTGTTCGAACTCATCTTGCAGCTTCTCCTTTTAATTGACTCAACTCTACCTACTTCTGATCAAATCAGCCTCTAGCTTATGATGTTCTATATTCTGTACATCTAGGATTCCTCATCACCTCACTATGGTTTATTTACTAGTTCTTTCATTTCTTTTGATATTTCATATTTATATCAATTGAAGTTTATTATCATGATTTTATTTCTTGAATTCTAGTTCTTTGACCTTTAGTCCCACTCAAATTCATTCTTCTACATTTTGATCATCCATAACTTAGGAATCTTATTAGAAACCTCCTCATTCTTATAGTGATTTATTATTTCTTTTTACTATGATCTAACTTATGATAACTTTGAATCTTCATGATTCTTTACATGCATCTTAAAATTTAAAAGAGAAAGATTTTCTAAATTATACTCATCTTGGATCATTCTTGGTCTCCTACCAAAGTAATATTCTTTAAATGAATGAATATCCTTATATCTTATAACTTAGTTCTTCCAAAACCTTTAGTGGTTCAAGTTTCTTAAGTCATGCTTCTAGATACTTTTAAATTTACATTACACCTACTACAACAATTATCTTTAGTGAACTCACAAAACTCTTTCTATAATCTCCTTCTAGACTTCTAAATACTTCAATAGTTTAGGTTTCTCAACTTAATTTGTAGTATAATATTTCATAGATAATTCAACATATTATGTTCAACATACCTTTTAGTGGTCCTACACTTCATGCATTTTCCATATTAAAGGAAGAAACTCTCTTTGTAAGATTAAGGTCACCTCACATTCCTAAAGAATTAATCATAGGAAATTTGTTAATTCTTTAGTGTGGTTTATCCTTTTAGATATATTGGTTTCTTCTTTCATCAATGAGTGACTTCTGGTCATCTCATCTTTCCATATTCAAAGTTCATAACGTCCAAGAAACTATTCTTTATCTGGAAGAACATTTTATTACTTCTGGAATATCCTTATCTTTTACTTCAATCTTTTGGATCACCATATCCAGGAAACTCACTTATTTAGTTCAATATGAGGTTAAAAATTCCTATTCTTCTTTCAACAATAATCATGAATACAATTAATATTGGTTCTGAAATTATTTTATGTAAATAGATACTTTTGGGTATAAAAATTTCCAGGTATTTCTCCATTAATCGACATAGATAACTCCACTTATCTTCATTACTTTTGGTCACCTTCCAGAATTAGATCTTACATCTATAGTGTTCCTGCTTCTGATGGTTCCTCCATCTATAATATGATCTTTCGATGGAATTTCTTCTAGAACATCTATATAAATATTTACCTTCAACTTAATAATTTACTTTTCCACAAACTATTGATAATAAATATAATATATCATCATCATCTTCATCGTCATATGATGGGAGCTTCATTATTCATGATGTATAAATGTACCTTATTTATTTTTTCACCTGTAAATAATTTTACTTTCAAGTCATGGATCCGCTTTCCCCCAAAACTAAATCATTTGTGGAAATATATAGGAAAACTAATGTCCTCAACTTCAGACAAGTAGTTTATACAAAAATTTAAAACAACCTCATAAATATACTTCTCAACAATTGATTCTTTTGATCAATATGTATTTTTAACATATCACTCCAATATATTCATATAACTTTAAAAATAATACATACACCATAGATATATAGGACCTCAAATCCTTATTTCTTGCACCAATGAACTATTAAATGCACCGCGATATCAAAAAAAATATGGTGGAAAGTACATTTCTAGTTGATAAATTATAGAAACTACATCATTATCTAAATTTTTCAATGAATTCAAATTAATGACTTTATTAAATATGGAATATAAAAAATAACACATCTTTATGATAGTAATTCTAAAATGGATGGGTAGTATTCCACATAATTAAACTACTATGATTTGTTGCATCATGACATGATAATCATGAGATTTCATTCCTACTAACTTAAAATATTTTAGTGACACAAATTTTTTAAAATTTTAAGAATAACCCTGTCACGAACCAGGACAGGTCTCCATCCGATCAGGTGCCCTACCCGATCCGTGGCAAGGCCCGAAGGGTGTTCCCGATCCCCACAGGCTGGCACAAGTTCCCGGGTATCAAAACATTACACATGGGAACGATTTACCCGAAATTGTAAACATAAACAACTAACAAGATAGATAAACTAAAATTGGAAACTAACAACCAAACAGACCCTTGACATAAAACAAATTTAATGGTTTATAACTTGATCCAACATCCTAAATGTAACGACAACAAAATTGACTAAAACTCTAACTCAAACCTCCAACCAACAAGAGAGGTGTGACGACCACAAGCTACAAACATTGACCTGCATGAGAAGACCGTCCACAACCCGAACCACCATCGTGGAGCACGATGCCTCAACCTGGAATACACAGAGAACAAGTTCTACATACACCCGAAGGTGTATGTAGGGTGTGATCCAAGATCCCAGAAGGACGTCACCCGATAAAAAGGTTCCTCACAAAATTATTAAATGACAAATACATTTGAAATTTTTAATTAAAGCAAAGAAGTAAATGCTGGAACAATTTTAAGGAAAAAGGGAAAAAGGAAAATAGTTTCAAATGGAACAATTTAAATTAAAACGCACACACCCTTACTTTTTAAAATAACAAAAGTGTCACACCGACGAGCATAAAGTAACCAATGAGAACTAACATGGGAGAGGCCGCATGGGTGTTAGCTAGCTTGGGTCCCTAGATCTTCGTGTCTCAGTGAAACATGGCTTAGAATGCCACGAACCTCAGAAAACCATATGTTTAGTTAGTGTTGCAATCGTCAGTCCTGCTAGTGAAACCGGGTCGAGTCACCTCTGGAACACTATCTCACTAGTCTAGTCTACCCTCCTAGCTACTCGGGCTTCCCGGTTTGTGCTCAAACAAGTTTCAAGTTCATGTCACCTATCACAAAAATGCATAAAATCAACACAAAGTACTTAAACACACATAATCACAATTTGCACACCCAAACCCTCTTTTAAAACCATACGCACACCAAAATCTTTTTAAAACTTAATCTTCACTACTTACACATTAAATTAAACTAGATGCATAGTTTAACAAAACACTTTGATAGTTAAGAAAACCCCTAAGAGAGTTTAGTAAATAGTTTTCAAACATGTCGCAAAACTCTTAAAGAGAAAAAAGTCATTCAAAACCCTATTTCCAAAATAAAACATATTCTGACACACACCAAAATATAAATCGCGTCGTCCTCACTCCCTAACTCACAAACTGCACAATTTACAAAACAATAATAAACAGTCCAAAAGTAAAATCTTATAAAAAAATTAAAATAAATCACTTGAAGTTAACCACTAAACCCACACAAACCCCTCTTTTACAACTAAACACACCCAAATTCAGGCCAAAAATACAATTCGAACCACTTTCAAAACTTAGTAAGATAACTGCACAATTCAAAAGTCACTAACAAAGTTCTCAGCAGAAAACACACTCCTAATATAAACAACCTAATAAACAATTTCCAATGTAAATCAAACCTCAAATAAAACAAACTTTTCACACAAAAAATTAATTGAATGAAATGCCAAAGAAATTAGGCATTGCAAATTAATTCATCAAATAATAACTTGGACGTGGAACCACCTACCTCGAACCAAGAGGATTCTGAAAAAAAAAATGGTGTGAAACCCTATTCGCACCTCGACCGCACAGCAAGACAGCAAGAGTGAGTATAATACATTAAATTTTGACCCTAAGAAACAAGAATAATCCTTGTAATGGACATCCTAACCGCTGAAAAAAAACAAACAAAACAAGACTCAAAGAAATAAGGGGAGGAACCTATCCAAAGGGGGGGTGCGGCGTGCGTGGAAGGAGAGAGACACACCGGTGGGGGATCCGGAGCCGCACCAGCCAGCAAGAGGGGTGCACCGAGCCAAGCTGCAGCCAGCAGGGGATGCACACCGGGTAGCTGCTCTGGAATAGGGCCACGCCGGTAGAGGGATTTTCACCGGCTCGGTTTCCGCTGGAAGGGGGGGTCGACGCTGGTGAGGGGAGGTCGTCGCACAACAGCACGGTGTTTGCCAGAGGAGAACCTAGAGGGGGCAGTGGGTCGCAGCGCCGGAGGAGGGAGGTGGCGACGAATCAGAGGGTGTGACGGGTTGGTGGCCAGATGGGTGTGCAGGGGCCTGGCGCACTAGGTGGCTGGGTGGGGTTGTGGGTGTTCCGAGGAGGACCGGTGGGAAGGAAGGTGCGGCCCGAGATGGCATCCAGGAGAGGGGTGCAGGGTGCGACGGGAAGGGGAAAAAGAATGGGGGGAGGCGCCGGAAAGAGGGTGAAACCCTAAAACAAAGGAGAGAAAAAAAAAAGATAAATAAATACATAAGAATAAATCCTAAAAATATGTAATGATATTAGTTAATCATAATTATAATAAAAATAATAATAACTTAATAAAATACCAATTAATAATAATAATAATAATCTTATTGTTTTTATTATAATTAGAACTCTTAATTCATTTTATTCTTCTCATTTATTTTATGCTAATTGCCTTATTCATATAATTAAATAATGAATTTACCACACACCGAACATGCCGCGTGGAGACTCGGGAAAATTTGCTCGGCTTAGGCCAATCCTCGCCCATGCGTCGGATGCAGCCAAGCCCATAATATTCACTTATCAGCAGAATATAAGATTCCAATCGGTCTCGACCCACACACCGACCAAGATTTTAGAGTAGTATAAAATAATAAAGTGTTGGTAACTTAATATAATATTAACAATAATATTAATTATTATTATATTAATATCAACTTAATAAAATTTATATTATTAATGTTATTGATAATAATAATAATAATAACATTCTCAAATGATATTATTATTTTTATCATTAATATATTTTCTTGAATTTTTATCCCACTTGTTACTGTTATTTTATTTTATTTTTATTTTACCACCCAAATAACATTATTTATTAATTACTAATTCTTTTTATTTAGTTAGTTGAACATCGGGAAGGCGTGCGGGGAACCAGGTGAGGCCACGCGGTGACCTAGGCAAGGCCGCGGGGCTTCGACGACGACACACTGAACGCTGTCAGGTCCAAAATGTGCGTTTTAAAAAAAAGAACTCAAAATTTTAAGTCGGTCTCCATCTCGAACTACCCGACGCAAATAAAATTAATAAAATAAATAATTCAAAGACGGCATGTGTGACAATTCTCCCCACCATAAATCTTTCCATCCCCGGAAATCCATAACTAAGGTTGAGGCCCAAAGTAAGAAATGACGCCCCCCTTGGGGTTCAGAAAGGATCCCTATGAAAAGCAGGTGAATTGAGGGAAACGCATCGTGCTCAGAGCAAGTGACTCAAAGACAACTTCAAGAAACTCACAAAAATACTTTTAGATATGTGTCACCCGCCCCCAAAGGGCTAGAATGCCTCCAGTTGACTGATCAAGGAAAGGAACTCTCGCACCCATGGAAACCAACTTCACAAGCCAAAACATCTCAAGCACTATTAAACAAAAACCACACCATTTGGCTAGAATGAACAAACAAGGTCAAACCACATCCAAGGAACACTCTTATCACTTATCACCAATCCATATCTAGGAACAGAACTAAAAGGTCAACCGGGGAAAACCCAAAAGGGATCCCCACCATTAGAAACTTATCGACGTCCGAGACAAGACTAGAAAACTAACACGATGAGGCCCAGGAGGAATCCCCACCATTATGAGAAAGGATAACACCGGTTTATTCCAGAGACTTTTGAGCGAGACCCGTTGTGGGTCTCCCCACCATTAGGACTGATGAGAGATACAGGAACTTCAAAAAAATTCCTGACAGTGATCAACCACCCTGCCACAAGGGGCGTGGAGGGTCGTGCCCAACTACCAGGGTTTCAAAACCACAACCAAAAACAAACCAATATCTTAACCTCCCTGGATGAACACCGTTCAACTTTGAGACTAATCCGCCCAAACAGACCCCATACGGACCACTAAAAGCGATTACATTTGGTGGGATGCAACCCTCAGAACTTTAAGGTACAATATGACCATGCTTCCTCATAGTCACGGAATCCTTACGCACCCAAACGGTTTATTAGGAATGGAATAACCACAGAAAACAATTTAAACTGCTTTTACTCTCAACACTGACGACAAAAATAAATTCGGGTTTCCATACACTCCCGGGGTTCCTAACCACACACCAGATTCACTTTGAGGCCTATGGCTGGAGCCCTAATGTTTGAAGAATCTCATGCCTTGCAGTCATGTATTAAAGACTTCCGAACGGAGCTTCTCCTTTTGGTTTCACAAGAAACCACACTGCAATCGAGACAATTCTAGAAAACACAGCACACCACGATATCCAACTGATCCCACACGGAACATTTACCAACACAAGATCTAAAATGGTGCATGTGGATCACCCTTTCCCACATTGGATGAGGACACAACACCATGATCATCACCAAACATGACCATTGCTATTGAGAAAAACATTATACAGAGAATGACTTCAAACTGAGTCTTAAACAACACGTGATTCCTACAATTGACCGTAGCATCCCCATGTGGTTGGGTCTGCCACACTAGTGGCCTAACACAACCCATTTTCTTAAATGAAACCAATGAAGTACCAAAGGTCATTTAAAATAACATATCTCACCGACAACTCTAGGTTGCTTCAACCTTTGCACCTCGAAGAGAACTCACACTGCAAGAGGTCACCAAACATGACCCTTGCAGCGGATGAAAACACTACAGACCATTCAAGACATCGGTAAGCACTGATAACTCTGAATTTCCTTCACCCTTCCCCTCTGTAATTTCTTTCACCTCTTCTAGGGGAAACCATTAGACGCAATAATTTCAAATTTCATACCCGACGACTTGAACAACTCAAAGAGACAAAAACTCCGTTCAACTCCCCTCGCATATGTCATCCCGCTACGAGAGGATCCACTTAGTTATAAAAAGGAGAGGTGGGTTCAATTCTAGAATTTAAGAATAGAGTCTTTCAATCAACTAGAGGGTCGGCCACTATAGAATTGCTCGTGACCACACTACAATCGCATGTTAACGCTTTTTGGGGGCATACACAAGTCAAGGAAGAAAACCATGTACTCAAATCAAAATGGTTCAATGGTCAAGGAATATCGCAATCGAACAGTAAACGTACAGAGGGAACCAATGCAAGGTCTTATTTAATCACTTTCCAAAAGAATTCAGTAACTACATACTTGTATACCAACTTACAAACAAGAATTCAAACTCAAAGCACGAATCATTCAGAAAAGATCCTCATCTCAAAACTCCTAAAACACAACATTTCCAAAACACAAGGACACACCACACGATCACCGGTTATTCAAAAAACCAAATTATCATTTAACAACACTTTTTTTGAAAATAAGTAAAGCTAGTTGGTTGCGTAAACACCAATGATGTTCCATGGGCCTCACACATGCATGTTCCCATGCCACACTGGCACCCACCTCACATCCATCCATGCACTCATCTGCTCATTCCATTAACCCTTTCCCTTTCCATATACACTCATGCATGTGGTTTCCCACAAGAACACCAAGGATCATAACCAAACATTTCCATTTTTTGAAACCAAAACATTCAACCCACAATTTTTCAAACCTTTTGCATCATTTTATTTTTAAAGCGCTTCATTTAAAAACATTTTTTTTTCAAGACCAAATCATTTTTACTTAAAAACCAGACTTCTACAATTCCAAAACAAAGAAACGAGGAACGGTGCAAGAGAAAACTAGTGTTAGCGGGTGATTGGAACATATGGTTGGCGGCCATACGCCAATCACGCCACCGCCACAGAGAGTATACTAGGACAGTGTCTTCAGCTCCACATGGCTTTCCAGACCCTGCGAGCTCACTAGGAAAACTGAACCTACTCCATTTTTATTTCCCCTAAATAAGATCAACCAAAAGGACTAATGACTCTGACAAACTTCAACTTACTTTGGTATCTTGAGTCCCGCCACGAGGTGTGATGGCCAAGAACCTTGCTTGTAGTTAGGATGTCGAGTCCTAACAAACATAACTCCAACCTGTCGTGACTCTATCCCCAAAGAACACGACCCAAGAGGAAAAACTGCCTCTGATACCATTTTGTCATGAACCAGGCTGGGTCACCATTCGACCAGGCGCCCGACCCGATCTACAACAATGCCCGAAGGGCGTTCCCAATCCCCACGGGTTGGAACAAGTGCCCGGGTATCAAAACATTACACATGGGAACGATTTACCCGAAATTGTAAACACAAACAACCAACAATATAGATAAACTAAAATTGGAAACTGACAACCAAACAGACCCTTGACAAAAAAAAATTAATGGTTTGCAACTTGATCCAACATCCTAAATGTAACGACAACAAAAGTGACTAAAACTCTGACTCAAACCTCTAACCAACAAGAGAGGTGTGACGACCACAAGCTACAAACACTGACCTGCATGAGAAGACCATCCACATCCCAAACCACCATCGCGGAGCACGATGCCTCAACCTGGAATACACAGAGAACAAGGTCTACATACACCTGAAGGTGTATGTAGGGTGTGAGCCAAGATCCCAGTAGGATGTCACCCAATAAAAAGGTTCCTCTCAAAATTATTAAATGACAAATACATTTGCAATTTTTAATTAAAGTAAAGAAGTAAATTCTGGAACAGTTTTAAGGAAAACAGGAAAAAGGAAAACAGTTTCAAATGGAATAATTTAAATTAAAACACACACACCCTTACTTTTTAAAATAACCAAAGTGTCACACCGACAAGAATAAAGTAACCAATGCACACTAACATGGGAGAGGCTGCATGGGTGTTAGCTAGCTTGGGTCCCTAGATCTTCATGTCTCGGTGAAACGTGGCTTAGAATGCCACGACCCTCAGAAAATGTGGCTTATATGGCCACGACCCTCAGAAAACCATATGTTTAGTTAGTGTTGCAATCGTCAGTCCTGCTAGTGAAACCTGGTCGAGTCACCTCTGGAACACTAGATCACTAGTCTAGTCTACCCTCCTAGCTACTCGGGCTTCCCAGTTTGTGCTCAAACAAGTTTCAAGTTCATGTCACCTGTCACAAAAATGCATAAAATCCAAACAGGATACTTAAACATGCAGAATCACAATTTGCACACCCAAACCCACTTTTAAAACCATACGCACACTAAAATCTTTTTAAAACTTAATCTGCACTGATTACACATTAAATTAAACTAGATGCATAGTTTAAAAAACACTTTGATAGTTAAGAAACCCCCTGAGAGAGTTTAGTAAATAGTTTTCAAACATGTTGCAAAACTCTTAAAGGGAAAAATTTCATTCAAAAACCTCTTTCCAAAATAAAACATATTCTGACACATGCCAAAATATAAATTGCGTCCTCCTCACTCCCTAACTCACACACTGCACAATTTACAAAACAATAATAAACAATCCAAAAGTAAAACATTATAAAACAATTTAAAATAAATCGCTTGAAGTTAACCACTAAACCCAAACAAACCCATATTTTACAACTAAACACACATAACATCAGGCCAAAAATACAATTCGCACCACTTTCACAACTTAGTAAGATAACTGCACAATTCAAAAGTCACTAACAGAGTTCTCATCAAAAAACACACTCCTAATATAAACAACCTACTAAACAATTTCCAATGTAAATCAAACCTCAAATAAAACAAACTTTTCACAACAAAAATTAATTGAATGACATGCCAAAGAAATTAAGCATTTCAAATTAATTCATCAAATAATAACTTGGACGTGGAACCACCTACCTCGAACCAAGAGGATTCTGGGAAAAAATGGCATGAAACCCTATTCGCACCTTGACTGCACAGCAATCCAGCAAGAGTGAGTATAATACATTAAATTTGGACCCTAAGAAACAAGAATAATTCTTATAATGGACATCCTGCCCGCTGAAAAAAAAACAAAACAAGACTCAAAGAAATAAGGGGAGGGACCTATCCGAAGGGGGGTGCGGCGTGCGTGGAAGGATAGAGAGACACCAGTGGGGGATCCGGAGCTGCACCAGCCAGAAAGAGGGGGGCACCGAGCCAAGCCACGGCCAGCAGGGGATGCACGCCGGGTAGCTGCTCCGGAATAGGGCCACACCGATAGACGGTTTTCACCGGCTCGATTTCCGCTGGAAGGGGGGGTCGATGCCGGTGAGGGGAGGTCACTGCATAGCAGCACGGTGTCTGTCGGAGGAGAAACCGGAGGGGGCAGCGGGTCACGGCTCCAGAGGAGGGAGGTGGCGACGAATTGGAGGGCACGACGGGTTGGTGGCCAGATGGGTGTGTAGGGGTCGGGCGCACTAGGTGGCCGGGTCGGGTTATAGGCGTTGCGAGGAAGCCCGGAGGGAAGGGAGGTGCGGCCCGAGCTGGCATCCGGGAGAGGGGTGCAGGGTGCGATGGGAAGGGGAAAAATAATGGGGGGAGGCGCCGGAAAGAGGGTGAAACCCTAACACAAAGGAGAGAAAAAAAAAGATAAATAAATACATAAGAATAAATCCTAATAATCTGTAATGATATTAGTTAATCATAATTATAATAAAAATAATAATAACTTAATAAAATACAAATTAATAATAATAATAATAATAATCTTATTGTTGTTATTATAATTAGAACTCTTAATTCATTTTATTCTTCTCATTTATTTTGCGCTAATTACCTTATTCATCTCATTAAATAATGAATTAACCACACACCGGACATGCCGCTTGGAGACTCGGGAAAAGTTGTGCGGCTTCAGCCATTCCTCGCCCATGTGTCGGATGCAGCCAAGCCCATAATATTCACTTATCATCAGAATATAAGATTTCAATTGGGCTTGACCCGCACACCGACCAAGATTTTAGTGTAGTATAAAATAATAAAGTGTTGGTAACTTAATATAATATTAACAATAATATTAATTATTATTATATTAATATCCACTTAATAAAATTTATATTATTAATGTTATTGATAATAATAATAATAATAACATTCTCAAATTATATTATTATTGTTATCATTAATATATTCTCTTGAATTTTTATCCCACTTGTTACTCTTATTTTATTTTATTTTTATTTTACCACCCACATAACGTTATTTATTAATTACCAATTCTTTTTATTTAGTTAGTTGAACATCGGGCAGGCGTGCGGGGAACTAGGTGAGGCTGCGCTGTGACCCAGGCAAGGCCGCGGGGCTTCGATGGTGGCAAATTGAACGTCTTGAGGGCTAAAATGTGCGTTTTAAAAAAAAAGAACTCAAAATTTTAAGTCGGTCTCCATCTCGGACTACCCGACGCAAATAAAATTAATAAAATAAATAATTCAAAGATGGCTTGTGTGAAAAACCCTATGGAACTTTGATACCATAAAGGAACTGGAAGAAACTAATTTTCACCCCTATATAATGTGTGAAAATCTAGAGGTAAGTATGTTTACCTTCCATTAGAAGTGATATAACTCCCAATGTATTCTCATTGATAGTAATTCCAACATTTCATCTAATCCATCCTTAGTATTGCATTTAATATAAAACAACATTCTAATAAAACTATCACAGATATTCTTCGCAAATGCATGACATCAATTTTATGTTTGGCCTCATGATATATCCAATATGGAAGCTCAAAAAAAGTTATTTTTATTCTATATATTTCTATAATTAACAATTTTTTGTGTCTTTTTGAATGTGACATCAATGTTTTCTCCCTCTCAAAATACTAATCGGTTCACAAAGTTTTTAGAGTAATATAAAATTTTTAGGATATGCTGAATGTATTTTTCTAATCTTTGATGAGATTGATCCATAGAAAAAAAACCTTTGATAAGCCATGCATAATATTTTCCTTCCATGTTCCTGCTGATAATATGAAGTCCCTTCTTCAAAAATTGGACAATATTCATACCCCTTAATAATGTATCCAAAAAAAATCCATATTCTAGGATTTCACTTATAGTGAACATAATCATTGCATGTAATTGAGAGCATTCCATTTTATAAGAATCATAATGACTGATACCTTCCTCCTATAAAAAAATAAAAGCATCAATTAATGGTGAAAATAAAACATAAATATTGTTTAAATGTTGTTTTGGTCTAGAAATTATTAAACTCAACGTGATATATTTCCTCTTCATACAAATTTTAGGTGATAAGTTATAAATTACTAACAAAATTGGTCATGAATTATGTTTACTACTAAGTCTCTATGATGGAACCTAGTTGTGGGGTGTGGAAAAAGCTAATTGTTTCTCCCTGAGGTTGTGGTAGTAGGTATGACCAAATTCATCTCCCAAGAGTGGTATTTTAAAATAAGTTTTCAGAAATGAAAAAATAAATTAAAGATAGATAATTTGAATGACTAAGAAACAAGGGAATTTGTTTTGTGAATATTAATTTAGAGAAAAGTGACTGGGTTTTAGGTTTGGATTCCTACTTGTAATTCTATCATGGTCCTTTTGAAATTGAGTCTTTTGTTTTGATTAATTATTTTAATGAATGGATTAACAATCATTTACCATTTTCCACCCTTGATTAAATTTTGATTGATAGTGAGAATAATCCTCCCAAATTTCCTTGGTTGGACTATTATCCTTCCAATTGTGAAAGGCATAGTGGATCTCCCCTAGATCACCTATGAAATTCCAAATTAGGAATTAAGTACCCTAAGTGAATAGATTATCTTACTATGTCTTCCCTAAGTGTTTATAAATCACTAAGAACTTCTATCTCTGACAATGGGTTACCCAATTGGTGTGATACAATACCATGAAGAGGGGGAATAAAATTATTTAATCTAGGAAATTTAATATCATTCACATTTGAAACAAAACACAATCTTATCCCATTAAAATTCTGAATTCATAAATTCAAAACCATTTAATAAACCAAAAGAGATAGAATAATTTTTATAAAACTAAGACACCATAATTACAATGGGTCACCTCTCCTTCACCAAATCACAATAAGGGTCTAACCCTCCATTAAAAAGGATACAATTGGGTTAGATGAGGTATAAGACATAATGAAAGCAAAAAAAGAAAATAAAGCATTAAAAACAGAGTCTCCAGTAGCAGCGGTTGTTTTCTACTTCAGGTTCTCCACCCTTTCTCTCAAGGAAAGGCCCCTCTATTTATATAAGGTGAAATTTTTTTCATATATATCATGGAAGGATCTACAAATATTAAACTTTGGATCTTCATCAATGCTATAATATATTCTTTTTAAGTTTTGAATCTTTAGAATTCATGAGACTCGGGTGCTAACTTGGAAACACCCGAATTGCTTAGATATTTTAAAATCCAATACTGTATGTGGGATTTAGTATTTACCCCTCCCTAGCATGTGTATGGAATGAAAAAAGGGAATGTATTTAATGGAGTTATAGTGTTGGTCTTGATGATGTGTCAGTGGCATGGTGGGAGTGCTTAAAGGATGTGTCAGTGGCCATTAGACCTCATATGTCCTTCACAATGGAAAGATAAGTTGAGCACTTCTTCATGATGAAATGGTAGTGGGATCTTGGTGGTGTAATGATAGAGAGTATTCATGGTTTTAATCAAACCTAATTCAGTATTCATAGTGGTTGGATGATTCGATCACTTCAAGTAGGGTTGAAGGTTGTTAGATAAGATGATCCCTTATTTCAGTAGTAGTGGTGGAAAATGTTACTCCAGTGGTGGAAGGTGAGCTCAAACTGAGCTCCTCTAGTGGCCTTCATGGTGTTTGTCTAGTGGTTTGTAGGCAGTGGAGTTAAAGGGTGTGACCGATGGTGGTAACCACTCAATGGGGGATCATGAGTCATTTTTGGCTCAACGGTGGCTCATGAGTCACCATTGGCTTTAGCGGTGTCTCATGAGTCATTATTGTCTCAATAGTGACTTTTGAGTCATTGTTGGATCCAACAATGGATCACGAGTTACCATCAGCTCAATGGTGGCTCATGAGTCACCATTGGATCCAAAAGTGGATCATGAGTTACCATCAGCTCAACAATGGTGCACAAGTCATTGTTGGTTCAACAGTGGATCATGAGTCACCGTTGGCTTCAATGGTGGCTAATTAGTCACTGTTGGCTTGGTTGGAGTTGATAACTCTGGTGGACTCAGTAGAGTCTAGTGGCAGTGTGCTACTTGCTAGTACGGTGGTTGAAGTGTGGTAGTAGGTAAGCAAAGGATTATCCTTCTAATATGGCCTTAATAGTGGCTGGATGATCCTTGAAATGGATCATGGGGGTCATCATGGGTGTAGGATATGATCTATGGAGTCCAAGTTCTTTAGTAGTGGCGAAAGGCTCAACTCTGATCTTTGCATACATCAGCCATGGAATTTTTTAGAAGTTGTAGTAGCGGATGGAAAGGACTATCAGTGGAATATGGTAGAGTACAGTGGATCTAAGGTGTTTGAGTAGGCATGGGAAAATTTTTAGGGGGCGCATACTTTTTTTTTGAAAGGTGAATAGTACCCAAGACATTTGTCTCACATAAAACTGGAGATCGAGTGCCATGAGTGTTTTTAATACAAGACATGGCACCTTATGTGCAATGAATTCGGTCAAGTGTTGAAGGACTCCCATCACCACCACGGACCACCCCATCCCTAAGAGGTCTTCCTCCTACTGCTCTATTGGTTTCACCACCATGGGTTGGCGCTCTTGGGCTTTAGCCCGGCTATGATTTCCAATGGATTTCATCACCATGGGCCTTATAGATGAATTATCCCATATGTATAATACTGTTTTGGCTGGCCATCCCATTTTATGCATGGTTAGGTGCACCTTGTGGGCCTGCCTATATGGATTTTGGGATTTAGTTGAGTGTTGGTCCCCAGTTGGCCATTTTTTTACACAAACTCCTGTAAAAATAAAAACACTTCACTAAATTTTGAGCATAATATAGAAAATAAATTCCCAATTTCAACTCATAATTAATTTATTCTTTTTATACCATTTTCATTCCACACTTTAAATTACCCATAATTTAATAAAACTTTGAAATTCATTGATATTTACATTAAAAGAAATTATAAAATCATTGAAAAACTTTTAAAAATATGCATGAAATTTTTATGTTTCAAATACCCCCACACTTAAACCATGATTTTCCTCAAACATAAAATCTCAATAAGTAATTGAAAGGTAACCAATGTTATCAATATTTAAATTTCAAAGTAATAAAATCAAATAATTATTAATGTTGAATCAAATTTTTAAAAATACACATAAAATATCAATTTAATTTATCAATTTTCAAATAAACAATCAAATCAAGAATTTTACTTTTTCCCTTTTGAAAATTGGTGGGACTTCTTCTTCCATCTATTCAAGATCCTTAATTCATTATTATCAAACATGCCAAATCATGATCTACCTATCTTTTTAATCTTTTCACTGATCACTTATGATATTAATTCAAGTAGATTTATGCTCATATCAAGATAACATACTCTTTATCCATAGGTTTGTAAAGGAAATATTTTCTCCACTTTGTAAGGAAAAAAGGCACATAAAATCATGATTACTTTCAATAAAGTTTCAAATTACTCTAAGGATTAAGGTTGGTAGGAATTGATGTTTAAAAAATTAAGGATCAAGGAGAAGGTTTCTCTCTTAAGTATAAATCATGATATCAAAAGTGAAAGTGTAATGACATTATCCCCTTAAAATTGTAACATCTCCCACCTCCCATGCTCAAAGTAAGTTCATGATCCAAATAAATCATAATGAATGATTTTTCCCCTTATTTAATTTTTCATTACTTTAATACCCTTTTTTATTTTTCAAATAACTTTTTCATTTTTTTTATTTTTCGAAAGTTATGCTTAGAATAAACCTCACATACACCACCTAACCAAATATGATAAAAATAATTGGTCCAGTAATGGTGATTTTTTATTCTTCAAGTCACAACCTATTCTTTTTATTTTATTTTTTGTTCTTTTTGTTATTTTATTTTCTTAAGAGGGTAAAAACAATAAATATTTTAACGAATATAAACCATTATTAATACTTATATGTATTACCCATACACTTATTCCTTATAATTTATTTAATACATTCCACCATGACTCCCTTTAACCCCGCACTTTAAATTTAAAATATCATGCAAATATTAAGAGGAGGGTAGGAATAAATAAATTTGGATTAGAACATGGATCATCCCTAACAAGTTCATTCATGGTATCTATGGGATAAAAAAGGATTCATGTGAATGTGGTATTCAGTGATAAAGGGATTTTAAAAATATTCCTCAATAATTTTAAATGTTTTTTTGCATAGTCATAGCTTTGATAAGTTCAAATGAAAGTTTTAGTAGTTGGTATATCCCAAGATCACTCAAGAAATATGGTCAAGATTAAATAATAATTACTTGGTCTATAAATCCTCTCAGTAATGGGACATATGATTTAGGAAAATCACCTAAGTAATTACTAATAATAATAAATTAATTCACATAAATCTCATAAATTCATAAAATGAAAAATGTTTATAGAAATTTCATTTACAAGAATCAAATAATTTCCTCAAATCATGAGTCCTTATTTTAATATTAATTCATCACTTTAATCATCCAATTCTCCATTTTAATCATTAAATTTCATTAAAATTGAAATATAAAACATGAAATCACAAGATTCCTAATAAACTTGTGTATCTTAAATAAGTCAATTAAATCATAATTCAAGTGTGGGTGTAAAATTTTAAATTTAGCATAACTGTTGGAGTTTTTAATTCATAACAGATTTTTAGAATTATGTAAGAAGTTATAACTATAAATAATGATTGAATAAACTCTTTATTCCCATGAATATTTTTCTCTAATTAATTTTTAGTTCATGGGGTTTCCTGTTTACTTCCTTCATGGTGGTCCTATAAAATAACTCATAGTGGTGTAAGAACTATTCCATTAAAGCTCAAGGGGAGAAGGAAAGATGTGCCCAAATCCTAAATCCTAGGAAAAATAGTTAAACTTAGGTTTCCTCCTAGAATAAACTTTTTCTAATGTCACTGGATCGACCTAAACTCATGGTAAGAAATAAATAGATGGGTTAGATAAGTCTAATCTCCTCCACTGATTCTTGAGGTATTTTCCTGTGGAACTTTTTCAGCCTATCCCATTGACAGTAAATAGTTTTCCTTCATATTATATCTTAATCTAAATTTCACCAAATGGATATACATTAGTAACTATAAAAGGTACTTCCCACCTATAATGAATATTACCTATCATTAAATTTTGTCTAGAATTGTAGAGTAGGACTTGGTCTCTAGGTTGAAAGGACTTTCTTTGGATTAGTTTTTCATGTTTCACTTTGGTTCTCTCCTTGTAAATTCTTGAGTTTTTGAAATCCTATCTTCTGATTTCCTCCAACTCTTACTCTTGTATATTTCTCTCTTTCCAAATACTAACCAAATACAAATTCATCAGTTTTACAACCCAATATTCTTGGTGCTCTAATTCCACCTGCAGATGACAACATTTCTTTTAAACTATATTATAATGGATCATACCTATATGTGTCTTGTAAGGTGTCTAGTATTCCCATAAGGTATCTTCTAGACTTTGGATCAAATCCTTCTGGTTAGCTTTAACCATTTAATCCAAAATAACTTTGATCACCCAATTGGAAACTTTATCTTGGTCATTTTTTTTTGAGTATGGTAAGTTATCGATGTATTGTGGTGTACCCCATATTTTTTTAGAATATCCTTCATTTTTTGTTCCAAAAATGAGTCCCTTGGTCAAAAATGATGATCTTTGGTACTCAAAACCAACAAAATATGTTATTTTTGAAAAAATCACATACAACATTGGAATAATTAGTATTGGTGGCCTTATATTCCACCCATTTAGAGGATTAATCCACATCAAGAAAAATTTAAGAATTTCCAAAATACATGGGAAACGGTCTCATAAAATAAATTCCCCATACTTCAAATATTTCACAAAAAATTATCTGTTTTTAGTAATCTCCTTTATTTTCAAAATATTAACACTCTTTCCAATTTTTTATAAAATTAATGAGAATATTTAAATAATTTTGGCCAATAAATTCCAGATTCCAACACTTTTATGTCTATCCTATGAGTTCCTAAGTGTCCATTACAAGAAAATTTATGAAAAAATTAGAACACATATCATATCTCGCTTGCTGGTTAGCACCTCTTTATGACTTGATCATTACAGACTTTCCACAGAAAAGGATCTTCCCAAATATAGAATCTAGCTTCAACCTTAATTTTGTTCTTTTGATGATAGTTAAGGTGATAAGGTACCAAAGAGGTGGCTAAATAATTCACTAAATCATAATACCATGGTACTTCACCATCCACTATATAGAGTTTCTCTCTAAGTATTTGATCATTAAGTGGGCTCAATTCTAGAATTTTTGTTTCAACAGTACTCAAGAGTCTACTGAGGTTATCTGCTACTTGGTTTTCATCTCCCTTCTTTTCCTTGATCTCTAGGTTTAATTATTATAATAGTAGTATCCATATCATCATCCTTATTTTGGAATAATCCTTCTTAATCAATTACCTAAGTTCTATATGATCAGAAAATACAATCACTTTAGTTCCCAACAAATATGATCTAAATTTTTTCAATGAAAATACAACAGCAAGGAATTATTTTTTAGTAGTTATATAATTGATCTGAGTCACATCCAATTTTCTTGAGGAATATGTTGTGAATTGTGGTATTCCTTCAATTATTTAGGATAGGAATACTTCTATAGCTTAGTTTAATGAAACACACAGAAACTCAAATGGGTTCTCCCAATATGGTGGTTTAATAATTTGTGCTGTAACCAGCTTTTCCTTTATCTCATCAAATTCCTTTTTGAAATCATCATTAAAAACAAAGTCAAAAAGTTTTTTATGAATAATCTATAAAACTCCACATGTCCCAAGTATGATCTAATATGTCTAACACAGGTGTGGTAAGAAAAATAATTGATCACTTAAACTTTATACTTATCCACCTCAATGCCTTTTTGCGAAATAATATGAACCAAAACTGTCCCTTTTTCTACCATAAAGTGAAACTTCTCAAAGTTCAATACAAGAATTTTCTCTATGATAGTTTTAAAAAAAATTCCAAGTTCCCTAAGAAATGATCAAAAGAGTTTACAAAAATAGTAAATTCATCCAAGAATGCCTCAGGTAGTCCTCCATGTGATCTGATAAGATACTTACCTTACATTATTGGAATGTACCTGGATCATTGCACAATCCAAAAGGCATAATTTTGTAATAAAAGTTTCTATAAGGGTAGGTTAATGTTATTTTATCTTAGTCTTATGAGGAAATGGGTACCTAAAAACAACTATAGAATCCATCAAAGAAACAATAATGTGTCCTACCTTCCAACCTTTCATGCATTTGGTCTATGAACGAGATTGGAAAGTGATCTTTTCATGTGACTTGATTCAATTTTATATAGTCCAACTGTTCTAGTATCTCATAGAGATTAATTAATTATTCTCATTCTTCACTATTTTCAAACCAATTTTCTTAGGAACCACATGAATGGGGTTGACCCATTGTGAGTTATAAATTGGGTGTATTATGTCGGATGCCAGCATTTTTTAAATATCTTTCTTAAAAATTTTCATAATGGTGGGGTTAAGTCTCCTATGGGGTTTCCTAATAGGTATAAAGTATCCCAATATAAAAATTCTATATGAAAATAAATTTGGTTTTATTCTAGGTATGTCTCCAAGGCTCAACCCTAAGTCTTGAATGTTTATTTTCAAAAGGTCTTTCAAAATTTTATCTTGGTCTTGTGATAGATTATTAGAAATGAAGACTGGAATTTTTCTCCTTAAACAAGATAAACATATTTTAAGTCACAAGGTAGAGGTTTTAGTTCTATGATTTTGGGTTATTCCATAGATGAGATTGAATTCAAATTTCCTACTTCAAAAGGTTGATTTTCCTTAATAAAGGGTATCATATCAAGTTCCTCTAGGAAATTATCAAAAAAATAGATGTTATTTCTTCTTGAGTAGAAATTTCATATTTTAGTGCATTCACTTATTACTTGATATTTTAAGAAGGAATTTTATCTCCTAAGGATAAAAATTCTCTAAGAATTCCTTAGTTTTATATGGTATCAATACCTTCTTTGTGGATAATTACAAAGAGTTAATGATTGTTTGAAGGGCTCCTCTTGGAGTCAAGAACATTGAAGTACACTTTAATATCTCCCAAATATATTGTGAGGGTTACTTCATGTACATTAATGAAATTCTTGGACAAATTTAGGAATGGTATTCCCAAAATTATGGGTGAATTCCTTGGTGCTTTATATTTCTCCATTGTTATCACATAGAAATATGATGGAAAACCCAATCCTTCCGCTCCCACTAGCACATCCTCTAAACATCTAGATGGAAAGAGAGTGGATCTATTTTCTAGTTGTACAACCACTCTAGTAGAATTTATTTTACCTATTTTCAAGGATGAAAAGATATAGTTAGACATTACATTGATGGAAGCACCAAGATCACATAAGGCATCAAAAAAATTTAAAGAACCAATGGTGTGGAAAATAGAGAATATACCTAGGTATTAACATTTTTGGGGTAATGGTGGTGTGATGATGGTTGAAAAACTTCTCCTAAGATTAATTATTTCATTTCCATCCAACCTATTCCTCTTGTTAAAAATTTATTTAAGGAATTTTTCATATTTGGGAATTTTTCTTACAGCTTCCAAGAAGGGTATATTAATTTTTAATTTTTGAAATGTTTCATGGATCTATTTTTTATGTTTCTATTCCTCAATCTTCTTTGATTCTATAAATCTAGTATAGAATATAAGAGTGATGTATTTCTTCTCCCTTTATTATTTTTTTAACGGATTTTATTTTATTTTCTTCCTAAATTCTGTCTTGGTTTCTACCTCTTCCTTATTTTCCTCTTGTGTGGGTGGAGTGGATTTCTCTTCTAGAATATGTCTAGAATCTGTAGAATTTCTAGATTCACCTTATTTTGGGTCATATTGGGTTTTATTAGGTTTTTATGCATGGATCTCCTTTCCACTCCTTGTGATGATCATGATCACACTTTCCTTTGGGTTTGGAATTGTCTAGTCTGTGAGTTTTCTGGGGTTTTTGGAAAAAAATGTCCATGAGATTCTCAAATTTGTTTGAAAATTCCTTTAATTACTTTTTTAGCTCCTCCATCTATGTTCCTTTCCATTATTCAATTTGTGGTGCACTAGATAAGGGTTTCTCATGGGATTTTTATTGAAAAGGTGGTAATTGGTAGGCTTTTTGTTGGTATTGATGCTTATATGGTTGTTGGAAAGGGATAAAATTTTGAAATTACTACTAGAAAGGGGGTCTAGTATGAATTTTTTTACCTCTATATACCTATTATGCTTTCCCTTACCTCTATGGTTGGTTCTACTTAAACTATCTTGGTTATATATAGTTGAACAGTTCTCCATACCCTATACCTTTGCATACTGATCAGTTAAGTGATGGGGTGATGAACATAGAACACATACCTAAGGTGGGGTAGGTTTTTCATTAAATTTATTTACTATCATTGACCTTACAAGGCCTATTAATTCTTCCAGTTTGGTTTCAAAAAACAATGATGATTCGGAAGCTTTTACCTCACTGATGCCTCTGGTGCTTATACCACTTGTTCCAAATTGTTTTGGAATTATAAGAAAACTCATAAATTAGTATCGTAGATTCTATAAGTGATTTATCAATCAAGGATCCTTCAGATGATGAATCCATGATGTTTCTATCATTTTCTAGAAACCCTTGGTATAAGAATACTAGTAAGTGATGATCTTCCACAGCTTGGTGAGGATATCTTGCACACATATTTTTGAATCTTTCCCAATATTCATAGAGGGACTCTCTAGTATCTTATTTGGTGGCATAGATCTCCTTCCTTATTTTAGTGCTTCAGGAGTCTGGGAATAATTTCTATATAAAACTTCTTTAGAGATCATCCCAATCACGGATCTCTCTAGGTTGTAGGTTGTACAACCATTCTTTAGCAGCTCCCTCCAGTGAAAAGGGGAATTCCCTCCACTTGAATTGTTCCTCTGCCATTCCTCTTTTCTTAAAGCTTGAACAGACATAGATTAACTCCTAGATGTTCTGGTTTGGGTCTTCTCCTACAAGGTCATGAAACTTGGGTAACACAGGAATCATATTGAATTGTAATTCAAAATCATTTTTTTTGTATAGGCATGGTCAATTGATTATTTTGATTAGAAAATTTTAGGGTATAAAAAACCCTTAGGGTCTACTGTGGATTAATTGTCATGGTTCTGGGCTTATAATGAGAACTTGATGTTTCAATTGAGTCTTTTAACTTAATTTTTTCAAATTGGTTGTCAAGGTTAAGAGTCCTAAGCCTACCCAGCAAATTCCTCTCTATCTCTGGGTCAAGATCTAATATTTTTTCATCATAGTTCCTAATCATGAAAGTTTTAGGGGTTTTATTTAACACCTACTCCCCAAAAGTGGTTCCAAGTTTTGTCAGAACCTAGTTGTGAGTTTGTAAAAGGAAAATTTTTCCCCTAAGGTTGTAGTATTAGGTATGACCTAAGTCATCTCCCAAGAGTGTTATTTTAAATAAAGTTGTCACAAATGAAAAACTAAATTAAATATCAAGAATTTGAATGAATAAGCAGTAAGGGAATTTGGTTTGTATATAAATTTAGAGAAAAGTGATTGGGTTTTAGGTTTTTCTTATCACTTATAATGATATCATGGATCTTTTGAAATTTATTCTTTTTTTGTGATTAATTAGTTTAATTAATTCATTAAAAATCATTTATACTTTTCCACACTTGATTAAATTTTGAATGATAGTAAGAATAATCCTCCCAAATTTCCTTGGTTGGACAATTCTTTTTCCAATTGTGAAAGTCACAGTGGATCTCCCCTATACCACTTAGGAAATTGAAAATTATGAATTGAGTACCCTAAGTGCTCAAATTATCCCACTATGTCTTCCCCAAGTGTTTAGAAATCACTAAGAACTTCTCTCTATAACACCGGATCACCCAATTTGTGTGATCTAATACCGATAAGAGGGGGAATAAAATTATTTAATCAAGGTAATTTTAGAGTTTTTATATTTAAAACAAAACATAATCACATCCCATTAAAACTATGAATTCATAAATTGAAAACCATTTCATAAACCAAAAGAGACATAATAATTTTATATAACTAAGACTCCATCATTACAATGGGTCACCTCCCCTTTACCTGATCATAGAAAGGGTATACCCCTCCATTAAAAATAATAAAGTTGGGGTAGATTAGGTAGAAGAAATAATTAGAGAAGAAATAAAATAAAGTAGTAAAAACAGATTCTCTAGTAGTAGAGGGTGTTTTCTCCTTCAGGTTCTCTACCCTTTATCTTGATGGAAGGCCCCTCTATTTATAGAGGGTTAAAATTTATTCATATCTCTTAGAGAATTATCTCCAAAACTTCAACTTTGGATCTTCATATCCACTAGAATATCTTCTTTTAATTTTTTAATCTTTAGGATCTGTGAGACTCGGGGTGTCAACTTGGAAACACCTAAATTACTTGGATGTTTCTAAATCCCCTAGTAGATGTGGGACTAGGTATGGAATCATCCCTAGAATTTTCGTGGCATGCATGTTGGGCATTGATGTTGTGGAATTAGAGTGTTGGTCTTGGTGATGTGGTAGAGGTAAGGTAATAATTCTTGAAGAATGTGGAAGCAGCCATCAAATCTCATCTAGCCTTCATAGTGGCCAGATGAGTCAAGCACTTCTTCATGGAGAAATGGAAGTGGGATCATGGTATCATGGAGATGGTGCGAAATCGTTTTCTTCATCAAACCTCATTCTCCCTTCATAGTGGATGGATGAGTTGAGAACTTCAATCAAGGTTGAAGTTCATCAGAGAAGATGATTCCATATTTCATTAGTAGTGGTGGAAGATGGAACTCCAGCGGAGGAAGGTGAGCTTGAATCAAGCTCCTCTGGTGGATTCCATGGTGGTTGTCCAGTTTTTTGCTAGAGACAGAGGAAAATGGTGTGTTCATTAGTGTAAACCTCTCACCAGTAGCTCATGAGTCACCATCAGCTCAATGGTGGCTCATGGATCACTATTGTCTCCATTAGTGGCTCACGAGTCACTTTTGGCTCCAATGGTGGCTCACAAGTCACATTCTTATCAATGTTGGCTCATGAGTCACTATTAACTCAATAGTGACTCATGAGTTTATATCAACTCAATGGTGTATCATGAGTCACTATTGAAACAATAGTGGCTTAGGAGTCACTATTGGCTTGTCCAGTGGTGGTGGTGGACTCAGTAGAGTCGAACGATGGTGTGATAATTACTGGTGAAGTGGTTAAAGTTCATAAGTAGGGCATTGGAGGATCATTCTTCTCATCCGGCCTTAACAGTGGCCAAAATATCCTTGAAATGGATCATGGGGGTTATCTAGGGTGTAGTAAATGATCTATGGGGTCTGGGTGCTTTGGTAGTGGAAGAAGGCTTGACCATGACCTTTGAAAACATCATCGATAGAATTCCCCATTAGTTCTAGTGGTGACTAGTGAGGATGATTAGTGAAAGATAGCAGAGTATGGTGGATTCGTAGTTTCTTATTGGGGCATGGGAAAAGTTTGAGCAGGGGAGTGTGCATTTTTTTAAAAGGTGAACAGTATGCGAGACATTTTTCTCACATCAAAATGGAGGTCGAACATCAAGAGTGTTTTTAATACAAGGCATGACACCTCAGCCAAAATTAAGTCAGTAGGGTTTTAGAGGACTCTCCTTGGTTCCACATACCACCATGTCCATACGAGGCTTTGCTCTTGCCGCTCTATGGGTTTCACCACTATGGTCTGTTGCTCCTAGGCTTCGGCCTAGCTATGATTTCCCACAGATTTCATCATTACAGGCCCTATATAGGCCTCATATCTTGTACAGTCTACCATTGAGGCTGGACCTCTAGTGGCCTATATTATCAAGTTCCCCTTGTGGTCCTTCCTATGTGGCATGTGGGATTTGGTTGAGGGATGGCCCCAAATTGCCCATTTTTTACACAAAATCCTAAAAAAATACAAACACTTCACTAACTTTTCAATAGAATATAGAAAATAAATTCCCAATTTCAACTCCTAATTAATTTATTCTCTTTATACCATTTTCATTTCACACTTAAAATTACATATAATTTAATAAAATGTTGAAATTCATGGGTATTTAAATTAAAACCCATTATAAAATCATTAAAACATTTAAAAATGTGCATGAAAATTGTATATTTCACTACGATATGGATTCATTCCATCTATTCATAGTCCAAGTCTAAGATTTCTAACATTATTTTTTAATATAGGAAACTATAGATCAATTTTCTTTTACTGTGGACAATCTTCTGGATGGAATGATTTTACAACAGATATTCACTCATCTGTATGTCATATTAACCCTTTTTCCTCATTTTAATTTACAAATAAATGTTTTAAAAGATGAATTATATAAAGATACCAAATTACCTTAGTAGGAGTCTTGGTAACTGCTAAATCAACCTATGAATTTTATTTCTCAACTTATATCACGATGTCCCACATTTAGGACACTCTACTAGAACTTTTCTTTCATTCTTATATAGAACACATTCATTTGGGAGAGGATGTATCTTCTTATACCCCAAATCCATCAGTCATAATATTCTCTTCAAATTATAATGTGAATCTAGAATATCATTTTCTTTAGGACGTATATCTTTCAACAGTTGTAGTAACTCTATTAAATTATTTTCACTCCATCCATTTTTTTCCTTTAAGTTAATCAATATTAACAATGTTTATAAAACGATAAACTTAATATAACCAAGATATAATGGTTTTTTATAATCATTATATAGGCACAATATCATTGATGCTTTACTAATTTTCTCTACTTCAATATAATGAATCATTTCTTCAATTTGATTGGACTTATCATCTTGAAAATATTCATTATCAATATATTTTTAATTATTCCTAATTTCACCATTCCAAATCCAAGGACTGTAACTCTGATTAAAACTATAATAAATTAAATAATCTTTAATTCTCTTACTTTTCAATTTTTTTATATTTAAACATTTCAAACATGGGTAGAAAAAAATGTCATTTTTTGGAACATTTTTTTGGAAAATTCCAAAAAAGCATCAACTTCTTCCTTATATTCATCATTGGTTTTCCTTCCATTAATCCAACTATGACTCATTATCACCTATTAAAAATTTTAAGTAATTAATATAAGTTACTATATAGTAAATTTTAATTTCAAATTTACTTTTATAAACAATAATAAAACAAAGAAATGTAAAATATATCACAAATAAAAGAAAAAAAATCATAAAGAAAACAATTCAAAATAAATAATGGTATAAAAGTAAAAATATTATCATGAAAATTAAATGGTTATCTACTGACAAAAAAAATTATTATTTTTATTATGTGATTTGGTAATTATATATAGAGAACCAAATTTTTTTAGGTTTTTCAATTTGATTAGAAATTTGAGTTTTTGATTTTTGGTGTTTATGAGGGGTAAAATGGTCAATTTTACCTAGCATATGATCTCTGCTAATTTTTTTGACCACTTTGTTGGTCCAGAAATAGAAAATTTACCCTAAGATAAGAGTTTTTTGGAATTCCAAGTTGTTCGGGTTATGGTGGAATATTTAATATTTAATTAATTAAATATTAAATTATTCATGCGAGCTTGAGTGATGATATCTTTTGAATGGATCATTGGATTAAGATTTTGACTCCATGGTTGATTCTGGAACATGGGGGTTTTTTCAGGTGTGGTATAAAACCATTTTTGGTTTTGGGACTCTGGATGGATATTAAAAGGGGTAATTAATTAATTAATTAAAATCCCCCCCTATTTGGTTCCCCATGCATGGTAGGTAAGGAGGATGGATTCTCCCTTCATGTGATGGCCGAACCAAGAGGTATGGGAGAGAGATAAGCCACCAGACTTCATCCATGGTAGAGATCGGGACCAGATCGAGGTACAACGACTTCTAAGAGAAGATTTGGACACAAAGCTTCAGTGTTTATGCCATGAGGTAGGCCAGTTTTGAGTTTTATTCCCTGATCCTCATGGTTTAGTTTTTTTAATGTTTTAAATACCTTTTATGATTTATAAGGGCCCCATGGGGGTTGAACTATACTTAATTTAGGAAATATGAGTTTTTATAGGTTTTCAGGGGTTTCTAATTCAAAAAAATCAATTGCATGGAATGTGGTTTTAAGAACACATGTCATGTGTTATTCCTATTTGGGGAAGAAGAGAAGAAAATGGATATACATCGTGTAGTCTGAAGGACACACTGTGTAGTGTAACTTGGTGTGTGTCCAAGTACATGGTTAGATGACCCATGTGGGGGGTCATGGCCATTTAGGATACATGTCCAGAACCTGTGTGGGTTACACTCCATGTAGGAAGACACTACCAAAAAAAGACACATGGACAGACCATGTGTGGTACACAGGTGGGGACCCCATGTAGGTTACACACTTTAGAATCATAGGATTAGATTGGATGTCTATACTTACAAGATGGGGTGAATTTTAGTTTTAAAACATTTAAAAAGATAAAACACAAAACCACTTAAAGTAAATTTATCAGGATCAGACTTAGTCTGATTATCAGAGTGAATATCAGAATTACAATGGATCCAATTATATAAAAAAAATATTGTATTAATAATTACACTAATAAAACCAATTGTATAGAAAGATTAGTAAAAATTATAACTTTATATAACATGCACAGCGAAATATAAATTTGTAAAAACAAGAAAAATAATATCTAATAATAGTAAGAATGAATTAAAATCTATATTAAAAGGATGTAAATATTTTAACCTTAATAGTAAGGTGGTAAATAAACTTGAGTAAAGGTATCCACGGTCTTATATTTACTGTAAAGTATGTATTTTCTTACCAGTAAATCCCTTAGTATGATGATCAGAATAATATATATCTTCATATCCACATAAGTCCTCAATATAATGATTGGAAATTGTCTTCCTATCCCTAGAATCCCTCGATCTGATGGATTGGATTCACCATATTCCTATCCCTGGAATCCCTCGATCATAATAATTATTGGACGTTATTATAAAATAAAATTAGTTTTAAATGATACAACCCCAAAAAGGATTTATTATAACTACGACTCTTTAAAGTATTACAAAGAATGTGGAATGAGATATTCACACAGATAAAACTTTAAGAGACCTGAGTTATGAATGTTATTAGCTCTAAACTCTTCAAATGACCTATTATTTATAAACGAAGCTCAAATGGTCTTATTTCTATGTTTTTTGCAACGACCTCATATAGTTGGAGCTTGACAACTCATAATGTTTTGGCATAACTGAATGTCCAATTTCATTTTTTTAACACCATTACAGTGATAAAGGTATTGCTTATGATATAAATAATTCTTATATATTTTGATTATAAACATAGGATATCCTGATGGAATTCCTTATATTTTTTCAATATGATAATCATTATGAGGATCAGTCTGATGTATCGTTACCAAAATTAGTCTGATGGACATGACTTTTGTCAGTATGATAGACAAGACAAAATTCTAACTCCTGGTCTAATTAAAGGTAAGTTTGATGTATTAGACACATACTCAATCTGATGATTGTAATGAACATCAGTAAGTATATTCACAATATATTAGAAATTTTTTCTATTTATAGTAAAAAATAATGTTTTCTATAAAAAACATACTAAAATACTTGGGATATAAAAATTTAGTAAACATGTTTTAATAAATTGTTTGTGATTTCCAAGACTAAAGTAATGGAAAAGTAAGAAGTAATAATTCTGACTCAACAATCTCCCCCTTCTTGGAAAGCACAAACCATAAGACTTAAATGGAAAAATAACTTGAAAAACTTATAATCCTTTTTTCTTTTAAGAACTATAAAGTTATTCTTTACATCTTAACTTTCCCTGAGTTTGTAACACTTTTGAATATGATTTAAAGTATTAAAATAAATTCTTCCTTAAAGAACCCCCCCCCTAGGAATACTTCTCCCTCTAAGGATAGTATCTATCCTTTTAAAATAATTTCCCCCTTTATAAAAAATTCTCCCCTTTTGATGAAACTTTATATCCTTATAAATATTTCTCCCCCTTTTTGATTTTAAAAAAGGAATGGGAAGGATTATAGAGTTTCCTAATATGTTAGATAAATAACATATGAAACAATATTGAAATAACTAATCATCCTTGTAAGTATGAAATAATATATGAGTAATCAGAATTGGAAAACATTCAAGAACAATGGAATTGGATGAAAATTAATTCATTACAAACAATAAATTTTTTTACAAAAATACATTGAGAGTTAAAAAATCATTTATTCTTCATCAAATTATTCACAAAGGCTTTCATTTTCTGGGACTTGTGCCAAAAAATTTCTAGCTTTGCAACCTTTTATTCCAGAGAGGCCTACTTATGAAGTTTAGATTTTAGACTTTTAAGTTCTTTAGAGAGTTATTTATTTTTATCCCTTATTACATCAACTCGTCTTTGAATGATTTGATTTTGATAATATCCAACTGAATTTCATGCATCGTTTCTTTCAAAACATTCACATCCTCGGTCTGTTTATCATTAGTGTCTCCGAATTCCTCAAAAAACATAACTATGATATCCATATTTGAGGATAATTTTTTGAAATATTTTTCTCATTCTAACATAAGATTCTTTATCTCTAGAAATTGTTCATCATTCTTCTGAATATCAGTATCAATTCTTTTTGACTATTTCACCATCTGATTATATGAGTACTTTTGAGTCTTGAAATTTTCCTGAAAAACTATCAAGTCTATCTCAATTCTTATCATAGTTTCAATCAAAACCTTGATTGAGTATGACTTTTCATTCATGGATTCATGAAGCTGGTTATGCCTTGATTCAATATTTTGAAAATATAGAATTTAATTTGTCAATATTTTTAAATCTAGGAAAATAAAATCAAAACCTTTCTGAGCAATTATTCCTTCAGAGTCTGATTGATCAGGCTCAAGCTAAGGAGGTTTTTTCCTACTGGATCTAACATATTTTTCTTTTCATTTCCTATCAAATTCCCTTGAAACTTTATTCTCATCATATATTTCAAGAATTTATACATATTTATTGTTTTCAGCTTTGCCAGATTCTTTTGTTTGAGATTTTTGATCTTCTTCTTATTTCTTGGAGGATTACTTTGCTTTATTTTCTAATAAAAAAATTTCAAATTGATAAATTTATGATTCTCCATTCTTATCATATTTTGAGGGTAAATCTGATTAAGATAATGATTCCAAGGATTCCTTATCTGATTGTGTTTCTTCACCATCATCCTCTTCCTTATATTCCTCTTCATATTCTTCTTCTAACTCTTATTCTATTTCTTCCTCTTTAAATTATTCTTATTATTATTATTATTTTCTTTATTATTCTCATTATTTTTGTTCTTCTTCTTTTCCTTATCCAAATTATTCTTCAAGTTATAAAGGAAATCTTCTCTCTTACTAGATACTATTTACTCTACACCTTGAATAACTCCATACATTTCAAAATCATATTGCTGATGAATTCTAGAAACATAATTATAATTGAATTGATAGAAGTGGTTTTTATATTATACACTATAATGAATATGAACTTGAACAAGTTAATATTCCTCATATTTACAAGATAATAAAGTACAAAAATATCAGATACTTTCAATGTTTCCCTATCACTGTTCCTAAGAATCAAATAGTCTTGACTCTATAATCCAGTGACTCTATTATCAGGTGTGATGTGAGAAACTTTTATAAATTTTTCATAATACTCAAACATATAGGCTTTATCCTTATTCTTGTTAAAATTTCAAAGATATTTTGGTAAATTTTTTGAAGGTGGGTGGGCTTCACCATCGGACGAGACTCAAACCTAGTCCATAACTATTTTATAAGAAAGCTTGTACCTCTTCCCAAACATGGTAAAGAAAAAATTATCCTTACCATCATATTTTATAAATTGAATGGACGCATAGAATTCAAAAACTACCTCATCAAGAATATTGTATTTTATAATAATCATTAATAAATTATCAACTCTAGAATTGATCACAAAAGTCTTCATTCTATCTCTCCAATATTCATAATCATTATCATCAAATATAGGTGGTCGAATAGGATTCAAATTTTCAAGAGATCCAACATTCATACCTGCTATCTTAAAATAATAGAAACTCTTTTCTATAAATATATGTTAGTGTAAAAAAGTTTTATAAACAAAAATTTTATATCAAAACTTAAATAGCTTATAGTATAAAGAAAGTAAAAACTCATTAAGTATATAAGTAGTAGAAACCTGCTCTGATGACAATTTTAAGATCGTAATAGTAGTTTAGATAGATATACTTACAATAGGGGGTGAATTATAGTTTAAAAAACCTTTAAACAAGACAAAACACAAAAACTATTAAAGTAAATTTATTAGAATCAGACTTAGTCTGGTTATCAAAGTGAATATTGAAATCAAAATGGATCTGATTATATAAAAGTATTATTTTTATCATATTAACAATTACACCGATAAAACAAATTATATAGAAAGAATATTAAAAATAATAACTTTTTATAACATGCATAGCAGAATAGAAACTTGTAAAAATAAGAAAAATAATAGTTAACAATAGTAATAATGGATTACAATCTATATTAAAAAGATGCAACTCTTTTAACCTTAAGATTAAGGTGGTAAATAACCTTGACTAAAGGTATACATAGTTTTATACTTACTATAAAGTTTGTATTTCCTTACCAGGAAATCCCTCAATATGATTATCAGAATAATTTCTATCTTCCTATCCCCGGAAGCCCTCAATATGATGATCAGCATCTATCTTCATGTCCCTGGAATCCCTCAATCCTATGGATCAGATTCACTATCTTCCCATCCTAAAAAATTTTCGATCATAATAATGATAGGATGCAATTACAAAATCAAGTACATTCTAAAGGAAACAACCCTTATAAGGATTACTTAGAACTACAACTCTCTAAAGTATTACAAAGACTATGGAACGAGATGTTCATGTAGAGAAAACTTTAGGATACTTGAGTTGAGAAAGTGATCAGCTTCAAACTCTTCAAATGACCTTCTATTTATAGGTGAATCTCCAAAGGTCATATTTATGAGTTTTTTTTAATGAAATCAGATAGTTGTCTCTTTATAGCTCAAAATATTATGGCATAACTGAATATTTGATGTCGTTTTTATTTAACATCGTTACAGTTCTAAAGGAATTCCTTATTATAGAAATAAGTATTATATATTCTGATTATAAACATAGGATATTATGATGGAATTAATTACTATTTTTCAATGTGATAATCCTTATGAGTATTAGTTAGATGTATCAATACTAGAATCAGTCTGATGGTCATGACTTTTTTCAATATGATAGACCAGAAAAAAACCAAACTTCTGGTCTGATTAAAGGTAAGTCTGATGTATTGGACGCATACTCAATCCAATGATCGTAATGAACAATAGTAAGTTTATATT
Source organism: Viscum album (assembly GCA_963277665.1). Taxonomy (NCBI): domain Eukaryota; kingdom Viridiplantae; phylum Streptophyta; class Magnoliopsida; order Santalales; family Viscaceae; genus Viscum; species Viscum album. The sequence goes on from OY728146.1 coordinate 1,659,850,632, forward strand.
CACAATATATTAGAAATTTTTTCTATCTATGGTAAAAGATAATATTTTATACAAAAAATCATACTAAAATACTTGGGACATAAAAAGTTAGTAAACATGTTTTAATATAGTGTTTGTGATTTCCAAAACTAGAGGAATGGAAAAGTAAGAAGTAATACTTATAACTCAACACGCACTGTGTACCTAACTTTCATATCGTGTAATTGGGTTTTACACACCAAGACCAAATGGAGTACATGATCATGTGTGGTTGTGTGAGTACACACCATTTACTTAGGCATAAACATCGTGTTCTTCTCTTTGATTACCCTTTTGGTGGATTTAGGTGTTTTATGCCATGGATTCAGAATTGGACTTGTGAGTAGTCCATTTTGAGCATTTTTTTTTGTAAATATCACAATGGTCGAATCCTTTCAGCATTTAGAAGGTCGTATGGATAGTTTTTTCAACCAAAATAGCTCAATGGAAGGATTTCCTTGAGGTTTGAATTTATAATCCTATGGTGGGTTGGGTTGTGAGCTACAAATCCCAGGTAAGAGTTGTGATATCAGTGATCGGTATGGCATGAGTGCACCATGGAGATATATTTTGAGATTCCTTGGATTAATCTGAGAATTTGGGATAGAATATCATATTTGGGGAGATCTTGGCTTTTCTCTGCACAATGGTACTAGTTTATCAAGGTTAGAGCATTTGAGGTTTAGATCCTATGTTGGGGATTAGAGTGGTTAGATCCTTTGGGATTGGTTGACAATGTAGGATGGTGGATATGGTCAGGTGTCATTATGGTGTTGAGTTGAGTCTTAAGGACTCTAAAGGATTCCTTAGTGGTTTAGTTTTTGGTTAAGTGATCATGGGGTTCTGCAATTGGTTGTTGAGAATGCTTGTGTAGCATAGTCTTATTTTTTTGATGCCTTTTTTGATGTTTTGTTTATCGAGTATTGGTTGGAGGCAGATGAGGGATACTTGAGGTTATTTCTTATACCAAGATTATCTCAAGTCCTTTTATGAGATAGAGGGACCCCTCATATATTTTCTTACACTTTCTATAGTCATTGGGATATTTGAGGATCTTTTGATGGGCATGGTTGTTCAGCCAACCCTTGTTATGTTTTCTCTTGGTTGTGGATGTTGAGATGTGGTTTAAACCTATGATGATATTTTGATATGGTTGGGTTTCCAAGTTATGGAACCCAGTTTACTAGTACATGATGTGATGGTTGAGGAAGATAGATAGATGATCCATAGGTATGTTTTCAGGTATTCATAATTGAGATTGTTGGACAATACCCTTTGTATCAATACTGATATTTTGTTCGTGGTTTAAGTACTAGACCAAGGTTCTAAGAATTTGGTTGATTTTGTAGAGTATAGTGGATGTTACGTCACATGTATGTGGTTAGATGTTGGACTGATGTTCCAAATAGTGATAGTATACTATATAGATTAGGTGTTTGACTAAGGCTCTAGACACAAATAGTATACTTTTTTGTTCATGTTCCATACTAATTTTCTACATAATGATGGTATACAATCTAAAATGGATGGTGGAAAAATACTCCACATCTATGGTTTTGATGTCAGACTGATGTTCTAGGAATGATTGATTTGATATATGGTTTAGATGTCAGGCTGATGCTCCAGGCATGATTAAATTTATATATGGTTTATGCACTAGACTAATTATCTAGACATGATTTATTTGATATATGGTGTAGACACTAGACTGATTCTCCAGGCACTATTAGTTATGATACATGAGATAGATGCCAGACTGATGGTCTAGGATTAGTAACACTTTTTTGTGCTAACTGGGATATATTTTTTGTGGTGAAAAGTTTGAGATAGTTGTTATATAATGAGGACATAGTGGGAGTGGCTTAGATTAGTATCCCGAATGATAGGACTATCATAGGATGTGTCCGCAAAATTGTCATGTTTTTTTTGGCTACCATGGATATGGATCCCTCAAGTTATTTAGGATTCGTGGTCATTTGGATGTTCTCAGGGACACTCATGCATTGGTTGAATCATGTATGGTTGATTAAGGTCTTTAACCTAAGGATCAATGGTTATTTTATTGTTATTTATTTTCAGTTATGTTTTATCTAGGTTGAGCATATTTCATGAGAATGCAATTATTGAAGCAGTTTATAGGTTCATCATTAGGGTTGGCCTACTAATATTTATTTATCACCCCATGTATGTGCACCTTGGCATGCATACAGACCTTATTTCAGCTTTTAGGATGATCATGGATGTATAGAGGATCAATCATAGGCTCGATAGTGCATGGTTGAGTGGGATGCTCGTGTGTAGTCGGCTGGTCTGTTTGGAGAAACGTGAAAGGTTACTGGAGACCAAGTATGTGTTATGGTCCAGATTTAGTAGCAGGGCCTGATGTATTTATTTTTCAACTATTTATTTTGTATATTTGATTGGACCATTGGGTGGTCAATGTTGTTTATATGTCATATTTGTTTGATCCTTTATTGTATTTCATTTTATTATAGCATGTTTCAGTTTTAGTTTATTTATTCTTCTACATTCTCTGATGTGTATTATGTTTGATTATTTACTTCTAGTTTTGCACTTTGGTATGGGGGTATAGTCTCCTAATATTTCCATTATAGACCCCTGTAACTAGTCATCATCCTCTGCCATATGAGGAGGTTCACTTGAGTCCATGTGGCACTCCACCTCAGGGAACCAGTTTAGTGGCACCCAGAATGAGACGTTACAAAGTGGTATTAGAGTAGTTACTTTCCTATTATTTAACTATTTGGGGCTTGGTAGATAGGATATATAGAAATGTGTTCAAGATTGTGATGGATACCAGGTCGGTGCATCATGAACACATGTTCCAATAGGAAGTCCAAGTTATCAGGGTTGGGATTGAATTTCTTGTTTTTTGATGTTATAGTTTTATGTGATTTTCACTTCGAGTGATTCACATATTGTTTGTATTTGATGGTTTATGGTGTATTTTATGCTCTTAGACCATTGGTAATAGGAATGAGACTTGTTTTTGACTCTTGGATTGTAAAGGAAAAAGATTTCACATGCCTCATTTTAGAAATGTAGGATCCACATGTTATAGGCCTAATAGTGTGTGATTTTATAGATTTCCTTCTAAGGGAAGTTTTTGTGGATCCATGGTGAGATGTTTGATAATGCGAAATCTAGTTTAGTCCTTGTGTATAGTTGGTACAGTGACCCTGGTGGATCAATATAGTATAAGTGTAGGACTATTGTACCCCTTTTGGATGGTTTTTATTCTGGATCGGTTTCATGTTTGGGTCCTCCAGAGAGTGGTTTGATGTGCATATGCTTAGAGAGTCCAGACACCTTATTTGTGTGAAGTTTGTTGGTATATGACACATTTATATTGAGGGACCCTAGAGGAGGGTGTTTTTTTTAATTTCATGTGACAATGAGATAAGTTCATATTTATGTCATGTGAGTTGTGGACTTCTATGAGTTGGTGTAGACCTAGGTGGTTAGACCTAGTGACTTGACGTGAGACTTGGTCAGTAGGGTTAAGTGGGAGAGCCTAGTGACTCATCTGATGTGGCTCTAGATTAGGGTTTTAGTTCTATTTTACTTTCAATAGTGACCCATGAGATGGGTTGACTGGGTTATGAGTGGTTTTGGGTGTGTGAGGCAAAGATGGATGCTTTGTAATTTTAACAATGGTGCACGAAGGGTTCTCTTCATTGGGTGAGAATGGAATGTGGGGTACATATGGACAGTATATTTGTCTTGTGTGATGATTTTTTGTGATATGTGACTCACTGGATTCAAAGTAGGTTTTGATATTAGGTTACAAAAAGGGTGTGTAATGGTTTTTGATAGTGTAATCCTAGAGACTCAGGCACTGGTGATGTGGTGTATCATTTGGATTATAGATCAGACATTACGGGAGTGTATGTCTGAGTTGATTGAGTTGGTTAGGTAGTAATGAGTGGTATGAGAATCATTGAAGGTGTGATGAGAGTCTAGTAGGAATGGGGAACTAAGGCCCTTGGGATAGAATTGTGATGTTCTGTAATAGATGAGGTTTTAATGGTATTCATTGATGACATATTAATATACTGATTATTTAAATATGATCATTTCTAATATATTGACATTTTCCTGAGTATTCTAAGAGATAATTTTCTATATATCATTCTATATAGATGTTTCCTTAGGCTAATGAGGGTCCTATTTAGAGGTTGTTCTCATGGAGCGGTGTATGTGAAGTCGTATAGTGGGGAGTTCACCATCGGTTGTCTATGATTGAGTTCCCAGTGATGGATCAGATATTGATGAATACCATTTATGTCATTCTCAGACTCCTAGAATTGGTGATAGTAGATGTTTCATTTTATGCTCTGGTGGGAGAAATATTTCCATGTCTAATTCTGAGGTTTGGTTGTGATTGGGGCATGGGCTATAGAAAAGGTGTTTTTTTGTGTGGTGATAGTAAGGAAACTCCTGGGGTGGGGAGTATCAGATCACATGTCATGATGTGACCCTTTTGAGATTAGGTTTGAGGATGTAGTGAGGACTACATCAAGTGAGTTGGTGGATCACTAAGGATGTGATTTTAAAGGCGACTCTGGTGATGGGAAGCATCATGGATCAGAATCGGTAGATGTGGATTGAATTTTATGGTGGGGAGAACCATGACTTTGATGATGAGTTTTAAGAGATGTTGTGAAATATCAATATTGAAAGATGTGGTTGGGCACTATCCTAGGGGTTTTTTGATGGTGGAAAGCGATGGATTGGCCTTTGATGTCTTGAACACCCTATCTTAGGAGTTATATAGAGAAACTTGGAGTGCCTATCTGAATGGAATGAAATGACTTGATATTGAGTTGACGACCAAGATGGGTTGAGATGTGTGGTTGGAAAACCACTGGGGCTTCTCGAGGATGATAAGTTTTATGGTGGGTAGGTTGTAGAGACCTAAATTTTTTGGGTATTGAAATTTGAACATAAATTTTAATTTTTTCTTTCGGGTGTTTATGAGGGGTAAAATGATTAATTTTCCCAATCAAATGGTCTTGGAAAATTTTTATGACCGCTCTATTGGTCCTGAAATAGGTCATTTAACTGAGGATTGGAGTTTGGTGGAATTATGAGTTGTTCTAGTTGTAGCAGAATATTTAATATTTAATTAATTAAATATTAAATTATTTGTGTAGGTTTGGGTGACGATATCTTTTGAATAGAGCACCAAATTGAGATTCTGACTCTACGATTTAGTTGGAAATGAGGGGTTTTTCTAGGCAATTCATAAAATCACTTCACATTCTAGGACTCGAGATGGATATTAAAAAGGGTAATTGTTTAATTAATTAAATTAATTAAAAGAGTCCCCCCCCCCATTTGGATTCACATGCATAGAAATGAATGGGGAGGGCTTCTTCCCATGTGTGACGTCAGAACCAAGAGGTAAGGGAGAGTGTGATGCCACCAAACTTCGTCCATGGCATAGATTGGGACTGGATCGAGGTGCAGCAGCTTCTGGGAGTGGATTTGGACCTGAAGATTCGGTGTTTATACCATAAGGTATGTTAGTTTTGATTATTATGACCTGATCCCCATAATTTAGTTGTTTTAATGTTTTAAATCCCTTTTATGAGTGTTAAGGATACCATGGGGGTTGATATATACTTAATCGAGGAAAAACAGGGGTTTCATGAGATTTTTAGGGGTTTTCGATTTAGAAAACCCAACAACACAATGTGTGGTTTTAAGAACACATGTCATGTGTTATTATTATTTGAGGAAGAAGAAAATAATACAATTATATGGCATGTAGTCCATGGGAAACTCCATTTAGTGGTACTTGGTGTGTGGATGAGTACATGGACAAATGACCCATTTTGGAGGGGAACATGATCATGTTGGGTACACATACAAACCCTGTGTGGTTTACATGTTATATAGGAAGACACATCAAAACATAGACACATGGCCAAGCCACGTGTGGTACATGGGTAGGGACCCCATGTAGGGCACATGCCATGTACCTAACTTGCATGTTGTGTACTTGGGTTTTACATGCCAAGATTGGATGGAGTATATTCCCATGTGGGATTGTGTGAGTACACACCATGTACTCAGGAATACATGTCATGTGTTTATCTTTGGTTACCCTTTTGGTGGTTTTGGGTTTTCTGTTCCACAGAGTCAAAATTGGAATTGTGAGTATTTTGTTATGAGCATTTTTTCCCATGTAGACCGCAATGGTGGAATCCTTTTAGCATTTAGAGGCCATATAGATGGTATATTTGACCAAAATAGATTAGTGAGAGGATTTCCTTGAGGTTTGGATTTATAATCCTCTAGTGGGTTGGGTTGTGCGCTATGAGGCCCAGGTAAGGGTTGTGAGCTTAATGATCGGCCTGACCTGAGCGTGCCATAGTGATCTATTTTGAGGTTCCTTGGATGGATCCTAGAATGTGGGATCGAGTAGTACCTTTGGGGAGATCTTAGTTTTCCCCTATGCATCAGGACCATTTTCTTGAGGTTAAAACAGTTGAGGTTTAGATCCTATATTGGGGATCAAATTGGTTAGAGACTTCGGGCTTGGTTGACATTGTAGGATGGAAGATATGGCCAGGTGTCGTTGTGGTGTTGAGTTGAGTATGAAGGAATCTTGAGAATTATCTAGTGGTTTGGTTTATAGTTAATTGATTAGGGGGTGATTCAGTTTTCTGTTGATAATTTTCGTGCGACATGGTCTTGTTTTTGGATGCCTTTGTTGGTGCGTTATTGATCTAGGATTGGTTAGAGGCCACTGAGGTCCGTTTGAGGATGTTTCTTATGTAGAGCTTGGCCTAAGTCCTTATATGAGATAGAGGGACCCCTCATGGGTGTCTTATGCTTTTTGTGGCCACTGGTATATTTGAAGATCTCTTGATGGTCATGGGCGTTCATCCAACCCTTGTTATGTTTTCTCTTGGATGTGGATGTTGAGATGTGGTTTATGCCTATGAGGATATTGTGATATGGTTGGGTCCCCCATTATAGAACTACATTTACTAGTAAGTGATGTGGTGGATGATAGAGCTATATAGATGATCCATAGGTATGGTTTCAGATATCTGTAATTGAGATTATTGGATAAGACACTTTATATCGGTGTGGATAGTTTGTTCATGGTTTAAGTGTTAGGATGAGGTTCTAAGAATGTGGTTGATGTTGTAGAGTATAATGGATGTGATGTTACATGTATGTGGTTAGATGTTACACTGATGTTTCGGGTAGTGATGGTATACTATATGGATTGGGTGTCAAACTAAGGCTTTATACACAGATAGTATACTTTGTTGTTTATGTGCCGGACTGATGCTCTTGGCAATGATAGTATACCAACAGGAATAGATGGTGGACTGATGTTATGCATCTATGGTTTTGATGCTAGAATGATGCTCCAGAAATTACTTAATTGATATATGGTTTATGTGTAACACCCTAAGATTCCACAATATGTTTTCTTTTAAATAAATTCAATATCTTGCATTGCACGCAACACCGAGTTTGAACGCACCATAATTTATCAAACTAGCCATTTTAAAAGCGATTATGAATAGTATTAATCAAATTTTGAAATTATAAATTTTATTTTTTAAAATAGTCTTCATTTTTGAATTTGGAATATGAAAATTAGCTTAGTGTAAATTTTTGTTATTTTTCTGAAAAGTTTCATTTTTTGATGAATAGTGAAAAATACTGCATTTTTGTTAAAAACTAACTTTTTCATTTAAATAATTATTTTAATTTAAATTGATTTTAAAGTAAAAATATATAAATAACACATATATTAATATAATTTATTTCATTGGAATCATTTTTATAATAGAATTAGACATAAAAAATTATTGAACTTTGAACGTCTCTTTTATCAGCCTTCTAGCCACAACTGCGGGACTAGCATTAAACGTAATTTTACCACTTCTGTGAATTGAATTTTGAAATAAGGACATACACAGTTGTAATAATTATGATATTTAGAGTCTAATAGTATCAACTTATTTTTTATTTTGGATTTGGTGAATAGTAACATTGGAAAAAATTTATTTACCACGGTTCATGGTAAATCGAGTAATTAAAGGTAAAAATAATATTATAATATTATTAAATTACCCTAACACTTATCATAATTTCATTGGATAAGTTTTTTTTAACCACAATAAAACTTAGTTATAAATTATGATATTTTTAAACCACTTGGGTAAGAATAATATTTTTATTATGTTTTATTTAAAGATAGGTTAAAATTTTCACACTCATAATTTTAATAATTAAATAATTTTTAATATAGGGGTTATACATTATATAAATTAGACTATAAATGGTAATTTGAAAGCTAAAATGTTTTTATACATCGTGATAATTTATTTATAATTTTTAAAAATTAAATAATTAAATTTAATTATGACACAATGATGATGTTGTAATTGATTTATTAAAGGAAGAATCAAATAAATGATAATAATATTATTAAAATAAATAAAATATGAAATATTTGATATCATACATTAATTTTATGTATTAATTTAACATGTTAGGGATTATTTAATTTAGTTTTTTTTAAGTAATCAAGTTGTTATTATTTTTTAAAAAAGTAAATTAATAAATAGTGTTAAAATTGACATAAATGAGATTTTAAATTAAATAATATTTTATTAAATGATATTAAATTCATAAAAAACTATAATTCATCAAAATTACTAGGATAATTTCAATTATTCCATAAATTATCCAATTGGGTTTTTTTGGCATTTCATAGTAACTATATTAACCCTATAGTGTAAAAAAGACAAGTTGTCACAATAAGAGTTAAATTGTTTACCTAAGGGTTAAAGACAAAATATAAGTTTACTTTTTTGACCTAAAAATATATAAAATTCATTAGTTGAGATAATTTAGACCCATACTCATCTTATACTTGAAATAACTCACTTTTTAGCTATTTGAAATTGAAAATAAATTTATAATAAATTAATAGTTTTTTAGTTTCCTAAAGTGTCCCTCCTCTCTCTTATAAAAGGGCACCTCTCCTTATCTTTTATTCACACCTCTAAATCCCTTTAGTTCAGCCAAAACCTGACCATTTCTCTTCAAAACTTCTATAACTTTATCCTAGAGTCCATACTTTGGGTAAAAATCCAACCTAAGGATTCCTTTTTTGCAAATCAAAAGGAGACACTCGAAGAATAGGTAATTGTTTTACCAACTCTTTCAAATTTATTTTCTTATTCTACTTCCGTTTCCTAATTTGTTCCAATACTAAAGTAATAAATCTAGAATATAATATATTCTGAGATTTTATTATTATTATTTTACAACTATATTACTCATTTTACCCATCCTACCAAAAAAATATCACCATGTGTGCATACGTACGACTTATCGTCTCCACGTTGTGGTGTAAATTGTTTTTCATCTATACTTTATTTTGATGGGTATAACGATGAATATAAAGGATTTAAATAATAAATATGACATTATATTTTTTATTTATATTTCATATTCCATCCAATACCTTACCATTTACCATTATGGAATGATATCATCGCTCGTGTGTACTTACGGCCTATCGTCTCCACGACGCGATGAAATTCATCCTCCACTACAACCATTGAAGAATGATTATGAAAATTTATATAATGAATAAGTATGAAATATATTACATAATAATAATTCTATAATATATATATATATATATATTCATATATTTCATTTACTTTCTTCCATTCAATACAATAAGAAAACAAAAACAACATTCATGCGTATGTACGGACTACCGTCTCCATGAACAGTGTATTACATTTCATATATCTGCCATTAATATATATTTATATAATGAATATATAAGATATATAAATAATTTTTTAAATTATGGAAGTAATTAAATCATGATCTAAGTAATACGATCAAGAATAACAAGTCGAAATTAACATGTACGATAAACAGAGCGGTTATAACCTGAAACATTGTTTTAACTTGGAATTGTTAATAAACAGATAATATAAAGTCATAAATGAATCATATATAATATTATAAATATAATTATATTTATTTTTTAAGTGAATAAAATTTTTAAACCCATTATACAGGAGGTTAAAATATGTTCACCTAAAAGGAAACGCAAGGTAATGGATTCTGTGTCAATCTCTTTTCATTGAGGCATAGTTTGATGTTATACACACAAATTCTTTTATGAGTTATATATACATACCATTTCAATTAACATATAATTAATTTATTTATTATCAAATTATTTAATATTTTGATAAATATTATTCTTTATTTATATTATTATTTAAATGTTCAAATTGGTATGAGACGCTTTGAATTTTTAAATAAGTAATCCTTTCTCTATTTCAATATTCTTGATATTATCATACATATTTATTTATAAATATATAAAGGATTATAGAGGAAATTTTATGTCTATTTTTAATTTCATTCAAATTTTTTCAAAATTAATATTTTTAAGGTTTTATTTAAGGGTTAATTTCACAATTTCATTATTATTTGAGTTTGTTTATACATAAGTATCTAATGGGGCATATTTATCATCCATGTCCATATTTCTTTAAAATGTTTTTAAAAATAATTTTACTATTTCTCTAAAATTGTTTAAATTCATTTATACCCATGTTTTACTTTTTATAAAAAAAATTGAAAGGAATCTTTCTGTCATTTTCCAAACAAGTTACTCTATGACCTTTTCAATAAATTAAGGGAATAATGTTTGTTAACTTATATAGAGTAAGTGGATTTTTTTATCATCATGACATATTAACATTTTAAATATTACCTTACAAGATTATAAGGTTATTTTTAAAAGAAATTTTTTATTTTATAATTGTGTGGATTTTAAATTATTTCAAAGTAAAAAAGGTATCTTTATCTCAAATATTTTTAATGATTTTATTATATTATTTTAATCTATGTCAACATCCTTTGTTGTATTTTATTATTAATTGAGGTTTATTTATTATGATACAATCTTCCATATTTTATTGAAGGGTTTATGATATGTTTGAATGCGGATGTGCTATTTTGATACCATTCATGGTTTAGGTTTAAATTATTAACATTTCATATGCTAGTTTTAATACAAATGTTTATGTTATGTTTTACCCTTTTAGTATGAGGAATGAATTGGACTTAGTAAGTGATGGGAAAATCCCTCTATAGCCGCCCGATGCATCGATAGGTCTTATGAGACAAACTTGTTTGGGTTTTTACCTGTATATGTATGGTCTTGGAACGAGAACTTTATGGTCTGGTTATGATGTCCGGAATTATGCATTCCCTCATTATGAGATTAGTTATTGATATTACATGTGGTTATTCAAGTATTATAATATCCATGTGTATGTTTATATAGAAATATTTGATTTATTCTTGCCACATTATGCTCAAGATTTTGTTTAAAAGGCTTTTGTTTTTATTATACACATTTCCTTAAAAGTTTATGCTTATTTATGATAGACTATTCTATATTTATTAACCTTATTGGTAATCTAAACTCACACCATTATTATGATTTATTTTCCCATGATTCCAAGAAGTTTTTTATGATTGATATGCAGGGTTAAGCTATGAGAATAATGGAATTCTCAAAGAATTATCTATTTTGTATTTTATGTTTTTAAATGAAATTTAAAGTTCATGCATGTAATATATTTTCCAAGACTGCTAAAATGATTGGCCCTTTGGGATTTGATTCCTTGTAATCATGCCAATGTATTAAAATAATGCATCATCTTTGGGATTTTGAGGTTAGGGCATTATAGTTGGTATCAAAGTAAGTTTAAAAACAACCTTGGAAACTATATTTAGAAAACATAGATTAGGTAACATAACCCTAAGATAGAATTTGAGGATAAGTACAAAAGAATGTCCTAGAATTTTTTTAATGTAGAGATTATGTGGGTATTCCTAGAAAAACATCCCTAACTAGATAATACAAGTGGATGTGGTTCTGGAATAGATGTACCTAGGAGTAATAACTCTGAAAAGGTGTTCTGGGACTGGCTTAGGGTAACCCAGAACACAACAACGGGTCTTACTGCACACCTGGTTTGATACACCTAGGGGATATGATTAGGATAATTTACATTTTATTTATAAATTATTATGAAGTATTTATGATTAAATATGTGTCCAAAGAAACCATGTTTATAATTATGAGATTAGATATGCATAAATTTTCCAATTTATGTTAATAATTTTTCTAGTTTTTGGATTATACATAATGATATGATCTAATATAGTGTATTATATTGTCTAGAAACAGATCCTAATAGAAGGAATGGAAACTGTATCAACACATGTAATCCATGTAGGGATTACCATCCTATGAAAGATAATGATGTTGGAACTAGAGTTGAAACTGGTACTAAACATCTTATAACTATATTGGGATAGTTGACTTAGGTTATGAACAATAACCTTACCTGTATGGAGCATCCTGATTCGCAATGCAGAGGAGTAATGTTAGACTACTTCATGAGAAAAAAAATCTCCAAAATTCAATGGGAATAAAAATCCATTTGTATCTGAACAATGGATAAGTTCATTAGAGAAGATATTTATTTATTTAGGAAGTAACGAAAGGGAGAAATTTTTCATAGAAGTTTATCGTCTTTCAGGAGGTGCAGATTAATGGTGGACATTGATCCAAAACACTAAGTAGGATGAGAAAATAGAACACATGTAATGGAATGATTTCAAGGAAATTTTCTTGGAAAAATATTTCCCTCACGAACAGTGAGCGGATATAGAGAGACAATTCTTTAATATAAGGCAAAAGGAGGGTGAGAATGTTTCTAAGTATGAAGAAAACTTTACAAGTTTAGAAAGGCATGCTATGGACTAAATGCATAACCCAAGGAGTAAGATTGATCATTTATTTTATAGGTTAAAGTCATTACTCTAAAAGTAATTGGTCTCCCAAATGTTCTCATCATACAAAGATATAGTATCATGTGCTATCAAGATAGAGAAAGAATTATACAAGTCTTATGAATTCAATGGAAAACAAGAGAAGAAGAGAATGGTGGATCAGGAGATGGATAAAGGTAAAAATGGAAAGAAGGATTTTACCATGTGTGATAATTATGGGAAGAAACACCCTAGTTATTTCCTGAAAGGAATGGTAGTTTGTTACAAGTGTGGAGAGAAAGGTCACCAGGATTGTGATTGTAAGAGAAAGAAAGAAGCTGTAAATGTGAAATGCTATAATTGTAAAGAGATGGGACATTATGAAAATGATTTTCCAAAGCATCAAGGAAATATAGATCAGAATAAGAAAAGGGATCAAGGTTAAGCTTATGTTTTTACTACAGTCAAATTATAATAATTAATGTATTTGTGATTTTGGATTCAAGAATTATGTTATTATACTTCTGTTATGAGAATCATGCGATATATAAGGATTTTACTACAGTACTTATTCTTTAAGGATTTTGAAGCATGAAAATTTTCATTAAGGTTTTAATGTGACCAAAGTATTCATGTATTTGGTATGTGATAATAAGAGAAGCATTATGTTTGAGTAAAATATAATGTTAAGATTGATATTGGAAATTTCGATACCTTTTTGGATTGTTAATTTAGATAGAAGTATTTTTGGATGATTCTTAAGGTTAGAATGGATTAAGTTAAACATTGGATATAATTTTTTGAGTTTAAAACATTTAATGTTATTTTTGGAATGTTATAATAATATAGTTTTAGAAAAATGACAAATCATAGGTCGGGCAACAACCAGTCGCATCCGATAAGGCCACGAAACATGAACCTACAGCTGAAGGGAGATAAGGGTGTATCACCTACCACTGGCCTACGTGATGTTCTGGTTAGTATAACATAGTTTTATTTATTTAAATGGTATGATAGATGAAGTATAAGTTCATTTTTTGAACCCTATACATTTAATATAAATAGAATGTTTTTTAATATTATTAACTTTTGGATAGAATGATGAGTTTGTGGTAAAATTTTGTTAAAGGGTGAAACTATACTTGATAAGTAAGTATGATTCCTTGTGTTCTTAGTATAATAAGTAAATTAATTCTTCAAATCCAAGGAAAGGATCTTGAAACTGAAAATTCTATCCTAGTACTTTTTTTGATGAATCAAATGGTCCCTTAGATCATTGTAGATTTATAGCTTTGTGGTTGTTAACTTTATCCTAACCATGTTCTCTATCACTCTCCATAAAAAAATTGATGGTTAAATTTTTCTTTCATATCCATGTTTTCATATATGGAACCCTTGTATGTGTTATCTCTAGTAAACTTCATACTTATCTTTCTTAATTTTAAAGTGTAAGTTTTATCAACCCTTATTCTGGTGTGGGATTTCAATAAATGAATTTTGAATAGTCAAACCCCAATTACTAAACCCGAATTCAAAAATTGAGAGGATGTAATTTATTGAATGAGGGGATAATGTAACACCACAATATTCTACAGTATGTTTCCTTTTAATTAAATTCAATATCTTGTGTTGCACACAACATCGAGTTTGAGCGCACCATAATCTATCAAGCTGGCCATTTAAAAAGTGATTATGAAGAGTATTAACCACATTTTAAAATTATAAATTTTATTTTGAAAAATAGACTTCATTTTTGAATTTGTAATATGAAAATTATCTTAGGTTGAATTTTTGGTATTTTTCTGAAAAGTTTCATTTTTTTATGAATAGTGAAAAATACTGCATTGTTGTTAAAAACCTACTTTTTAATTTAAAAAACTATTTTAATTTAAATTGGTTTTAAAGTAACAATAGATAAATAAAATATATATTAATCCAATTTAGTTCATTGGAATAATTTTTATTATATAATTAGATATAAAAATATATTAAACTTTTGAGCGTCTATTTTACCCGCCTTCTAGCCACATCTACGGGACTAGCATTAAACGTAATTTTATCACTTTTTTGAATTGAATTTTGGAAAACATACATAAATGGTTGTAATAAATATTATATTTATATTCTAATAGGATCAAATTATTTTTTTTTATTTGGTGAATAGTAACTTTGGTAAATTTTTATTTACCATAGTTCAAGGTAAATCAGGTAATTAAAGGTAAAAATAATATTATAATATTATTAAATTGCCCTAAATTTTTTCCTAATTTCATTATATAAGTGTTATTTGACCAAAATAAACCTTATTCAAAAATTATGATCTTTTTATGCCACTTGGGTAAGAATAAGACTTTTATTATATTTTATTTAAAGATAAGTTAAAAATGTCAAACTCATAATTTTAATAACTAAATAATTTTTAATATATGGATATACATAAGATAAATTAGACTATAAATATTAATTTCAAATATAAAATGTTTATCTACATAATTATAATTTATTTATAATTTTTATACATTAAATAATTAGATTTAATTGTGACACAATGATGATATAGTAATTGATTTATTAAAGGAAGAATCAAATAAATGATATTAATAATATTAAAATAAATATAATTTGAAATATTTTATGTCATTAGTGAATTTTATGGATGACTTTGACATGTTAGGGGTGATTTAATTTAGTTATTTAAAAGTAATCATGTTTCTGTTGTTTTTTTAATAATTCAATTAATAAATAGTGTCAAAATTGACATAAATGAGATTTTAAAATAAATAATATTTTATTAAATTATATAAAATTCATAAAAATATATAATTCATAAAAAATTCTATTATAATGTTAAATATTTCATAAATTATTCAATTGTGGTTTTTTTGGCATTTTATAGTAACTATATTAACCCTATAGTGTAAAAAATACAAGTTGTCATGGTAAGAGTTAAACTGTTCAACAAAGGGTTAAAGACAAAAGATAAAGTTAGGTTTTTGACCTAAACATGTATAAAATTAATTTTTTTAGAGGATTTAATTATATACTAATCTTATCCTCTAAATAAATTACTTTGGATTTATTTTAAATAAAAAATCAATTTATAATAAATTAATAGTTCTGGAGTTTCCTAAAGTGCTCGTCCCCTATCTTATAAAAGGGAACCTATCATTATCTTTTATTCACACATATAAAGTAATTTATTTTGTAAAAAACCTGACCATTTATCCTAAAAAATTACCTCAATTCATCCTAGAGTCTATACTTTGGTCATAAATCCAACCTAAGGAGTCCTTTTGTGCAAATCAAAAGAAGACACTCGAAGAAGAGATAATTGTTTTACCAACTCTTTCAAAGTTATTTTCTTATTCTAATTCCTTTTCTTAAGTTGTTTCCATACTTATTAAGTAATAAATACATAATCTAATACATTTTAATATTTTTTTATGATTATGTTACAACCATATTCCTCTTTTTACCAATCCTATGAAAAACAATATCATCATGTGTGCGTGCATATGGCTTTCCGTCTCCATGTCATGGTGTAAACTATTTTTCATATACACATTATTTATATGGGTATAAGGATTAATATAATGGATTTATATATTAAATATTAAATTATATTGTTTCATTATAATTCATATTCCATCCAATTCCTTACCTTTTACCATTACGGAATGATATCTTCAATCATGCGTACGTACGGCCTACCGTCTCCACGATGCGATGAGATTAATCCTCTACTAAAACCATTTCAGAATGATTATAAAAAATTATATAATAAATAATTATGAAATATATGAAATAATAATTCTATTGTAATAATATATATATACAGATATTTCATTTACTTTCTTTCATTCAATAAAATAAGAAAATGGAAACAAAGTTCATGTGTACGTACAGATTACCGTCTCCATGAACGGTGTATTTCATTTCATATATCTATCATTTATATATATTTATATACTGAATATATATGATATATAAATCATGTTTTAAATTTTTTAATTAAGTAAATCATGATCCAATTAATACAATTAAGAATAAAAAGTCAAAAAACATACGAAAAACAAAGCGGTTATAACTTGAAACATTGTTTTAACTTGCAATTATTAATAAACGGGTAATATAAAGTCACAAATAAATGATATATAATATTATAAATATAATAATAGTTCGGGTATAATTGAATAACATGTTTAAACCCATTATACAAGAGGTTAAAAGATGTTCACCCAAAAGGAAATTCATGGTCAGATATTTCTTCTCAATCTTCTTTCATTGAGGGATAGTTTAATGTTATACACACACCTTATTTTATAAGGTGTATATATAGAAACTTTGAATTAAAATATAATTTATTTATTTATTTATTATCAGATTATTTTATATTTTTATAAATAATATTTTTTATTGATATTGTTATTTAAATGTTCAAAGTGGTATGGGACGCTTTAAATGTTTAAAGAATTAATCCTTTCTCCATTTCAATATTCTTGATATTATCATACATATTTATTTATATTTATATAAAGGATTATAGATTAAATTTTATTTATATTTTGAATTTCATTAAAAAAATTTCAAAAGGGATATTTTTAATGTTTTATGTATGGTTTAATTTCATAATTTTAATATTATTCGAGGTTTTTTATATATAAGTATCTAATGGGGAATATTTATCATCCATTTCCATATTTCTTAAAAATGTTTTTCAAAATATTTTTTATATTTCTCTACAATTGTTTAAAGTTATTTATACCCATGTTTTACTTTTTATAAAAAAATAATCTTTCTTTCATTTTCCAAATAAGGTACTTTGTGACCATTTAGACAAATCAAGGAAAGAATGTTTTTTAACTTATATGGCATGAGTGTCTTTTTATGCCATCATGACGCCTTAACATTTTAAAGATTTAATTAAATGATTACAAGGTTATTTTTAAAATAAATGTTTTCTATTATAATTTTCTGGCTTTTAAGTGATTGTAAAGTAAAAAATAGATATTTCTCTCAAAGAGTTTTAATGATTTTATTATATTATTTTCATCTATGTCAACATCCTTTATTTTATTTTATACTTAATTGAGGTTGATTTATTATGATATAATATTTCATATTATATTGAAGGGTTTATGATATGTTTGACTATAGATGTGCTATTTTGATACCATTCATGGTTTATGGTTAAAGTATTAACATTTCTTATGATAGTTTTAATATGAATGTTTATGTTATGTTTAACCCTTTTATATGAGGAATGCATTGGACTCAGTAAGTGATAGAAAGGGCCCACTATAGCCTCTAGATGCATCGGCAGGTATCATGAGACAAACTAGTTTGGGTTTTTACCTGTATATGTATGGTCTTGGCACGAGGCCTTGAAAATATGGTTATAATGTTTAGAATTATGAATTCCCTCATTATGAGATTAGTTATTGATATTACATGTGATTATTAAACTATTAGAATATCCATGTGTATGTGTATATAGAAATATTTGATTTATTCTCTCCATTTTATGCTCAATATTTTGTTTAAAAGTCTTGTGTTTTTATTATACACCTTTCCTTAAAATTTTGTGCTTATTTATGATAGATTTTGTTATATTGATTACCATTAATAAGCATTATTTCTTATGATTTATTTTCCAAGGATGTAAAAAAGTGTTTTATGATTGATATGTAGGGTTAATCTATGAGAATAGTGGTGTTCTCAAATAATTATCTATGTTGTATTTTATGTTTTGAATTGAAATTTAAAGTTCATGTATGTAGTCTATTTTCCAAGACTATTAAACTAATTGATACTTTAGGATTTGATTCCTTGTAATCATGCCAATGTATTAAAATAATGCACCAGCTCCGGGATTCTAGGGTCATGGCATTACATTATGTGTTGGAATGATGCTCCAGTCATGATTGATTTGATATATGGTGTAGGTGCTTGACTAATTCTCTAGGCACTATTGTTTATGATACATGATATAGAATTTAGAATGATGGTATGAGGTTAGTGGAACTTTTGTGTGGTAACTAAGACAGATTTTTTGAGGTTCCAAGTTTGAGATAATGGTTGGGTCATGAGGACATAGTGGGGGATGTTTTAGATTAGTATCTCAGATGATAGGACTATCATAGGATGGGTCCCCAAAATTGTCATGTTTGGTTTTGGATGCCATGGATATGGAGCTTTCAAGTTATTTTGGATGCACAGTCATTGAGACATGCTGAGAGACACTCTATCATTAGTCAAAGAAGGTATGCTTGATCAAGGTCTTGGACCTAAGGATCGAATATTGTTTTATTTGTATTTATTTTCAGTTATATTTTGGCTAGGTTGAGCATATTTCAAGAGAATTCACTTATGGTAGTAGTTTATAGGTTCGCTGTTAGAGGTGACCTATTAAGAATTATTTCTCACCCTCTGTATGTTCACTTTAATGTGCATGCAGACCTTATGTATAATTTCAGGATGAGCATGGATGCACGATGGATCGAGAAGAGGCCCAAGATTTCATGGTTGAGTGGGATGCTTATGTGGAGTCGACTGGTCGGGTTGGAGAAACATGACAGGGTACTGGAGACCGGTTATCACAATAGGAATTTAAGGTAATTATGATGGGGTATTTGCAACGAATTCCCATCACAAATATCCCGTTGCTGATTATGGCATCACAAATGGGATTATTTACAATGGATTGTCGTAAGTAATTTTTATTATGACAGATGAAGGTTCTGTCGCAAAAGGTTCACGTAAGAGTTTTAAATAACCCTTTTGTGATGATATATTGCAAAAGATGGACCGTTACAAATGGTTATTTGTGATGGATAAAACCATCCATCGAAAATAATAAATTTTTCTAAAAAAATAAAAAATAATTAAATTTATTTTAAAAAATATAAAATAAAATTAAAAAAATTAAAAATATATATATTTTAAAAAATGTAAATATTAAATAAAATTAATTTAATTTAAAAAATAAATATACTAAAAATAATTAAAATAATTTAAAATATTGAAATTAATTAACATATTAAATATATATATATATAATATAATATATTTATTTATTTAAGAATAATTAAAAAAACCTAAAATTAATTAAAATATGTTAAAAACATTAAAAAAGTTAATAAATTTAGAAATATTTACAAAAAATTGTAGAAAATTAAACAAATTAAAATAGATATAAAAGTAATACATCAGTTAAAAACTAACATGTATGTCATACCAAATTACAAAAAAATCATAATAACTTCATAAATCATCAACTATCATCTGGTGGAGAAGGATCACTCAAAGGACCATGGGGAGGAAACTCTATACCAACTCCATGCGCAAGTCGCCACATATACTCCATCATCTCCTCATCTCTTAGACGCTGCTCCTCACACTCCTCCTCCATATGCTTCTACATCTATTGTATCATCTCATCTTGGGCTCTCAACCTCTCCCCATACTATGCAGCGGATGACGGCGTTGATGATGACTCTCCATGAGCTCCCTTTGCGCTCACTGATATCATTGCAGAAGTACCATAATAACTCATTGGTGTCAGTCGAGAACTAATACCGACCACTCATCCTTTCTCAACACCCTCTGAAGTCACTTGTATCCAATCCCCCTCATCAAAAACCTAATTAGAAATGACATCTTGTCTGGTATCATTTTGGCTCTCCTGTTAATGAGAAGTCACAGCCTCATATGTTTTCTTTAAATATAATGAAAAATTAGAATAACAATAAATTTAATATTCATGAAATTTTTCAAAAAAATCACTAACCACAATATGGAATTGTCATTCACCTACAACTTCTCTTGTATGGGAATTAGTATACATCTTATTATAAACTCCAAACTCTGTAATATATGGGTCGGTAGCGAATTTTATAATATAACAAACAAGTTATAGTTAAAATAAATATACATTAATAAATAACACCACTTACCATATCTCATCGATGTATGCCAAATGTATGACTCTCGGCCCTATGGGTGACTTATTGCCTCCCCTAGCTCTGATGTCTGGTTGATGATCTCCTCCTAAAAGTATCTCCTATTCAGAAGGAGCACAACTCATCCTAAACCTGATTTGATATATAGTCAGGATGGTGGGAGATGAAATACTGATAAAAAATGGTAGCACAAGCTTTATCCATAGCTCTCTTTCTGATGTTGTGTAGAAACTGAAAAAAGTTCTCATGTATACAATTATCCCATGCCTTTCGGATAGGACCTCTATGACTATCAAAAATCTGAGAAAATAAATTCTACAAGACAATTAAATAATATGTTAGTAATTAAATAAATTTTAAAAATATATATTATTTAATAATGTACAATATAGTGTTCAAACATCTGGTCATGCACGGCTATGGGTACCAGGTCCCATGACACCTATGGCTCAGAAAAATAATTTATCAGAATCGCACCAGCCTGTCCAATGGATAAATGCAAGAAAAAAACTATGCAAATTGAAACAAATATATAATCATAAAATTATTATCAAAATTAACACACTTAGTTAATATAAAATAAATTTCTTAAACAATTAAACATACCTCTATAAATTAGGATCAAAATCAATATATGGTTGTCTCTCTAGAATAGGATCTGGAATTAGTAATCGAGCAAGACCACACCCCATCCTAGTAGGTGCACCAGCCTAAGGAGGAAGAGATAAATCGGTTTCATCATCAGGAAGTACAGTATTAGTGAGATAATGTAATATATCATCAGGATCATCTTCATCCATCTTAAACAAATATTCTCACCAGTAAAAGATTATTAAAACAAATATGAAATATAAAAAACTAATAAATGTCAGAATAAAATAATGTTGCATGTAAGATAATGTTAATACAAATATGAGGTTTAAAAAACTAATAAATATTGGAATATAATAATTACCTATAACTAAATACCTTAATATAATCAATCATCATCTTTATCACTATTTTCATCGACATCAATGTATTCATCGTCATCTTCAGCATTTTCAACTTCCATATGAATTTTAGTTTCATCATCCCTTATTACTTGATCAACATTATATATATCATCAACCCTTAACTGGGGGGTTTCATCATCGATATTTATATCTCATCGGGTAAGATATATATTTTGGGATGTTTCTTGAAAAAAATCAATATGTTTCACTTCCACAAAACCATTTTCATTTTCAATAAATTTATTTTCACGTGATTTTATTTTTATCAAACTCCACTAGTCCTTCAAATCTCTCAAAACATCATATTAATTTACATAGTAAACTTAATGTTCTTGATGTTCCAATATAAATGGTTTATTTGATGAAAGAATATTTTTATATTTAATGTAAACAACTCTATGTCATGGATAAACTCGAAACCCCCGATCAGTATCAAACAAATGATATTTAAACATGGTAACATAATTTGGTCTCATATAACATAACTCAATTATTTCATCTATTATACAATAAAAGTAAACTTCACTTTCCTTGTAATGGTATCCTTTCAAATAGATACCACTATTCATTTTATTTCTTTGAGTCTCCATATATGTCTGTATGGAATCTAAATCCATTAACCACATACCCATTATAAGATTTTACCAATTTTGATGGAGGTTTTTTTAGCACACATAATCAAATGTCAATTTTATTTTCATGTTGTGTTACTTGTAAACAATAAAAATTATTAATAATAGATATCATTGAAAAATTGATTTAATATTCTATCAAAAGAAACTTATCTTACTAATATTTGAAAGCAATATGAAAAAAAAATTGATGATGTTCTTCAAGAGTAGCATATGTAATTTTCATAATTTTTTTTGATATGGTCATCATATAGTATATAAAAACTTTAATGTAAATAAATAGATCTTTTATAAATATTTAATGAAATAATAAAAAAGTATTACTTACTACACAAATCATGTCATTTCTTCACAATTCAGTAGAACATAAGTATAATCTCTATGTAGTTATTCATATGTAAGTCGTAACTCATGATAATCACTGAAACCAAGTTCAGTTTGATTAAAAACTGACAATTGATGGTATGTGATATCATAAACATTTGTCTCATTATGACCTATGTGATTATGTTTTGAAGGATATTCTGACTGAAAATAATAAGAGCAGAAATTTAAAATTTCCTCCTACAAGTATGCTACTGAAATCGACCCTTCAACTGATGTTTTGTTATATACTTTCTTCTTTAATTTTTGCATACATCTCTCAAATGGATACATCCACCAAAATTGTACTGCCCCTCCACATTTATCTTCATATGGAAAATCCAATATTAAATGTTCCATGGAATCAAAGAAGCTTAGTGGGAATATTTTTACAAATTTACATAAAATTAAAACAACATATTTTTTCAAAAAACTCAATGCATTATAATCTAACGTTGCCACACAAATATCTCAGAAAAAATATGATATTTCAGTCAACATGTTCTATATTGATGAATTCAACAACCCTATAAGCCCAATAGGCAGTAATCTTTCAATTATGATATGAAAATCATGAATTTTTAACCCGATAATATGCCCATTTTTTATGTAACGAGACAAATTAGAAGCATAACCATTTGGTAACCTCAAATATCTAATCCATTCACAAAATAATAAACAGTTTTCTTTACTAAGTGAGTAAGCTACTTTTGGATTCATTAATTTGTGTGGTCTTTCATCTAAAAATAATTGAAGTTCAGGGCATCTGAAAATATGTGAAAGATCTAACCATGTATTTACATTATCTTTGGTCTTACCAGGTGTGTCCAAAACAATATAAAACATGTTATTAATAACATTATTCTCAATATAAATTATATCTAACATGTGATGGACCAACAAATCAGACCAATATGGAAGGTCCCAAAAAATAATCCGCTTTGTACAGTTATGATATCTCCCAAAACCATTTATCTTTTGCTCGTTTATAGTTGGTCCAAAAGTCACATAAGGTAATGTAGAGATAATAGATTTTACCTAATTACCAAGAGCACTTCTGGAGGTGAATCTGTTTTAATTCAACCTTTTGTAAAATTAATTTTGTTCCTTCAAAAAGGGTGATCCACAGATATTTGATGACGATCAAAATAACTAACCTTTCTCCAATTACCAATCATAAATGCTTTGTTCTCATCCATGTAGTACATACATGATTTTAGACCATGTGTGATTTATCCAGATAACATATTGTATTCCAAAAATTCATTTATCATCTATATTAATGAAACCTTCGATATAAAATTCTGATCTACAGTTATATCAAATGTAGTCACACCATTGTTCCATAATGAAATTAAATCATCAATCAGTAGTTTCAAATAAATATCAATATTATTCTTTGGATGTCCTGGAATTAACAGCTTCAAATATATATATGGTTCCTTCATTAATATACAAGGACACAAGTTGTAAGGAGTAATAAAAATAGACCAAAAAGAATATTGATTGTCGTAAGCACCACACTAGTGGAAATACGGGTTTTACCATCGTCGTAATAACGTCGGTTTTTTAAAAACCGACACGAATAGTATGTGCGGGGAATTTATGGCGTCGGTTCTACAAAAAACGGATGCCAATAATATTAGTAAACATATTTTCCGTGTCTATTTTGAGAAAAACCGACGCAGAAAATAATTAAAAAGGAATTTCGGCGTCGATTTTCAAAAAAACCGACGCGGAAGAATTTTTTTTTAGTTTTGGCGTCGGTTTTGAGGAAAACCGACGCGGAAAACAGACGCCGAAACAAAAAAAACATATTCGGCGTCGGTTTTCCTGAAAACTGATGCCATAAGTTATATATTCGTCATCGGTTTTCTTAAAAACTGACGCCGAAACTAAAAAAACATATTCCGCGTCGGTTTTCAAAAAAAACGACGCAGAAAATAATTAAAAAGGAATTTCAGCGTCGATTTTCAAAAAAACCGATGCGGAAGAATTTTTTTTTAGTTTCAGCGTCGGTTTTGAGGAAAACCAATGTGGAAAACCGACATCGAAACAAAAAAAACATATTCGGCGTCGGTTTTGAGGACAACCGACACGGAAGATAGTTTTTAAAAAAACTTTCGGCATCAGTTTTCCTGAAAACTGATGCCATAAGTTATATATTCGGCATCGGTTTTCTTAAAAACCGACGCCGAAACTAAAAAAATATATTCCGCATCATTTTTCCTAAAAACCGATGCTGAAATGTTTTTTTAAATTTTCGGCGTCGGTTTTCCTTAAAACCGACGCGAAAATTCTTTTAAAATTATTCGGGGTCCGAAACCCTCATTTTGTTCGATCGTCGAAATCAAGCTCTACTGCGGCCGAAACCCTCATTTTGTTCGATCGTTGAAATCAAGCTCAGCTACGGCACTTCGGACTCCCGACGACCTTCGAACCTGATTTGCGATCTTGGACGGGCATTGTTGAAGGTTTTTTGTCGTTTGCATGATTTCTGGTATGTGTTCTTCCTCTTTATCTCCTATTTAATCTCCTATTGTTTGTTTCTTCTTCAAGAACCCTGTTTAAGTAGGAATTAATGTTCAGTCAGATGTGTTATGAGTTTTTGTAGTCCTAAGATCGACACTGCTTTCAAATTTGAGCTCTGTTATGTATGGTTGTAGTAAAAATAGGATTATAATAAAACTACAGGTATGTTCTAGTTTTATCTCTATCATCATCTTAGCTTATCTTTCTAAGGTATTTTATTATTATTTTTATTTGATCTACATAAATTGTGAATCAACAATTTTGAAGAATTGGTTTTTAACTTCTGCAGGTTTTTAGTAAACATATTTGTACCAAACTGAGTCTGTGTTTGTGGTTGAAAGAATTTTTGAAATTGGTATGAATTTTTGACCCTAGTGGTATCAAAAAGTTATCATTAAGAAATTTTATATTATCTAATATTTAATTCTTGGTATAGATCCTTTACAAATTGCACTTGATAGCTTTCTTTATGACTTCCTCTTCTGGTATAAGATCTCCTTCATCAGTGACTTTGAATTAAATGTGATTGAAGTTATAAAATTACATTACTCCCATTTTTATTGATATCTTACATTTTAAAACAACCAATTATATTTTTTACTTTCAATAAAGAATTGAGATTTATTAATAATTTGTACATATTTCCATGTACTCCCACATTTCACTTATTGCTTCCTTTAAATTAATGAACTAATAAATTTTAAAAGATTGATATTATAATTAAATTATAATATCAATATAACACACATGTATATAATATGAAAATAAACTGTTTACTCTATTTGTAAACGTGTTTCATATCTGATGTCTTTTATCTGATTATCAATAGTTTTTATGGAATATGTTTTTGTTTACAATTTATCTGATAGATATTTAAATGTTTATATGTTTTAATATATTCATCAATTATATTGTGATATCAGGTATTAATGGATCATAATTGGATTTATTTACGAAGAACTACTAGTGAATATGAAAAAGGAGTTGATAATTTTTTGGAATTTGATAAAAGACATAATCAAAATATTGATTTGATTTTCTTTCCATGTGTGAAGTGTGTAAATATGAGAAAGTTAAACTCCAGAGAAATCAAGGATCATCTCATTTATTATGGTTTTAGCCTTAATTATACACGTTGGATCTTGCATGGTGAAAGAACTGAAAATTCAACATCCAATGTTGATGATGATATTCATAATGAGGAAGAGGATCGTATTGAAGAATTAATTCATGATTTAGGTGTTGAAACCATCGAAAAAACACTAACTGTTGAACAATTGTATGGAGATTCTAAGAAACCATTATTCCCAGGTTGCAGTAAATATACAGTGTTATCAGCAGTTTTGAGATTAGTTAACTTAAAAGAAAAAAATGGGTGGAGTGATAAAATTTTCTCCAGTTTACTTGAGATTTTAAAAGAGCTTCTTCCAGAAGGCAATGGGCTTCCAGATTCCAATTATGAGGCGAAAAACATATTATGCCCAATGAGATTGGGGTATAAAAAGATACATGCTTGCCCCAATGATTGTGTACTGTATAGGAGAGAAAATGAACATTTATCAAGTTGTCCTACATGTGGAACATCGCGCTATAATATGGATGAGAAAGTCAACTCAGATTCATTTTCAGGTGATTTCATGTAACCTTATGAAAAATAAATTTTTTTAATTTCCAATGATATCATCCAATATTTTTTTCAAACAATTTTGATAAATCAATTATGATTTATTTTTAGGTACCAGAATCAAAACTCCAGCTAAATAAATTTGGTACCTTCCAATTATTCCTTGTTTGAAGCATCTATTTGCAAATTCAATTGATGCGAAAAGGTTAAGATGGCATTTAGATGAGCGCATCTCTGATGGTAACTTATGTAACCCTGCCGATTCACACAGTGGAAGAGTTTTGATAAAAAATTTCATGATTTTGGAAGTGTAGTTAGAAATCTCAGAATGGGATTGTGTACTGATGGAATGAATCCATATCGGAGCCTCAGTATCCAACATAGTTCATGGCCTGTTTTTCTAGTACTTTACAACTTGTCCCCACATCTATGTATGAAGAAAAAATCTGTTATGATGAGATTGATGATTTCTGGACCAAAACAACCGGGAAATTATATTGATGTGTATCTTACACCATTGATTGAGGATTTAAAACTACTATGGGAGAAAGGTGTTACAGTTTTCGATTCATACAAGAAAGAGTATTTTCTTTTGCGTGCTATGATAATGTTCACTATAAACGACTTTCCTGCATATGGAAACTTATCTATATATAGTGTTAAGGGACATAAAGCATGTCCAATTTGTGAATAACAAACTTCATATTATCAATTGCAGAATGGAGGAAAGACAGTGTACATGGGACATCGAAGATTTTTGCGAATTGATCATCCTTATCGTAGATTGAAAAAAGCATTTAACGGTTTACAAGAATACAACCTCCCCCCTCAACCATTGTCAGCTGAAGAATATTATGATAGAGTGAAATATATTGATTCGACATTTGGAAAGAGAAAAAGTTCTGGTTTACAAAAACATATCTAGAAGAAGCAGTCTATTTTTTTCGAACTACCTTATTGGAGATTTTTAGAGATAAAACATAACATTGATGTTATGCATGTTGAGAAAAACATATGTGATAGTTTGATTGGAACTTTGTTAGACATAAAAGGAAAGACAAAAGATGGATTACATGCTAGATTGGACTTGATATTAATGCGAATACGTTTGGAG
The DNA here is from genome assembly GCA_963277665.1 of Viscum album. Lineage (NCBI taxonomy): Eukaryota > Viridiplantae > Streptophyta > Magnoliopsida > Santalales > Viscaceae > Viscum > Viscum album. The sequence goes on from OY728146.1 coordinate 1,659,878,756, forward strand.
TTAGCTCCCACTATGAAAGGAAATAGAACATATTTACCTCCGGCTTGTCACACATTAAGAAAGATTGAAAAGATGAATTTTTGTCATTGTCTTCATGGTATTAAAGTACCCAGTGGTTTTTCTTCAAATGTGAATAATTTTGTGTCATTGAAGGATTGTAAATTAATAGGTATGAAATTACATGATTGCCATGTGTTGATGCAACAAATTCTACCAGTAGCAGTGCGTGGTATATTACCAAAAGCTGTCAGAAAGACAATCATCAGGTTATGTAATTTCTTTAAATCCATTTGTAGCAAAGTCGCTGATCCAAATTTGTTAGATGTGTTGGAGAATGAAGCAACTCTTATTCTTTGTCAAATAGAAATGTATTTCCCACCCACATTTTTTGATATAATGGTTCATCTATTGATTCATTTGGTGCATGAGATAAGAATATGTGGGCCTATTTATTTAAGATGGATGTATCCTTTTGAAAGATATATGAAAATTTTGAAAGGATATGTTAAAAATCCTTATCGATCAGAGGCCTCTATTGTTCAAAAATATGTATCAGAAGAGGTGATTGAGTTCTGTACTGATTATTTGAATGAGGTGGAGCATATTGGTCTCCATGTATCTCGACATATAACAGTTGATAGAGAAGGTAGAGGGGTTCGAGGCTTAAAGGTAAACTTCATTCCACGTGATGAAGTGATGCAAGCACATTTATACATTTTGAACAACACAGATGAGGTTCAACCATATATATCCTCACATATTACTGAATTAAAGTTATGATATCATAAAAGAAAGGAAAAGTGGTTGATGATTGAGCATAAGAAGACATTTGTTTCATGGTTTAAAGAGAAAGTAACCCCAGGTATATCTGTATCAGAAACATTGAAGTGGTTAGCAGGGGGACCATCTATTAATGTGATCACTTGGTCTGGTTTTGATATCAATGGCTACACATTTTACACAAAAAACATGGATGACAAGAGTACCGTTTAGAATAGTGGTGTGATGGTATTCGCTGAAGTAGTTCGTTTTTCGAGTGCCAAAGATAAAAACCCAATTTCTGCATCAACGTCATATTTTGGAGTTATTGAAGACATATGGGAAATTGATTATATTAAATTTTGAGTCACTGTTTTTAAGTGCAATTGGGTTGATAGTAATAGTGGCGTGAAACAGATGAATATGGGTTTAAACTGGTTGATTTGAAAAGATTTAATCACAATGAGGAACTATTTATCTTGGCGACACATGCAAAACAAGTATTTTATGTCATTGATCCGTCGAATGATCAGTGGTCAGTTTTTTTGCAAGGGAAAAGATACCATTTGGGTGATGAGGATGATTCTGATGATGCTAGTGATTTACATGAGCCTTATTCATCTATTACGCAATTTTCAGATGATTACAATGAATATAAGATAGATATAGTGCATGCAGTGCGTACCGATCATGATGAAGGGATGTGGCAAAACACTAAATTAGTCTCCTAATTTTTCTGGTAAATATTTATATTTTGTGTCTATTTTTTAAACTTACAAATGCATGCCTCTATTTTTACATATTTATTTTTGTCTTCCTTGTTTCTAATTATTCATTTTTCTAATGATATGCAGGTACACAAAATTTCATTACACTTTCTAGTAGCAATGTCAGATACAGATAGAGAGGAGCAGTTACCGAGGTATATCTATTTTGACATATTATTAAATATTCAGTAATATACTTATTTAATGAAATAAAACTGTTAATTTACAAAAACAAATTGCAGGACTACTGATGCGTCCTCGGCGGAGGAGACTTCTCCAATTACTACTCAAAAATCAAGTTCTCTAGTTGGTAAATGTGGTCTTACATGTTTACCAAAACTATCACTTGCTCATGATGATAACAAAGAACACATCCGTTTTGATGATAATAATAATGTTGTTGGCCCAAATGCAGTTCAGTTTGTCAGTTATATAGCGATGCAGAGTCATTGCAGGATTAGTATTTTATATCCTGATTGGAAGTCAGTGGACACGACGGCGAAGTAACAACTTTGGGAGGACGTGACGGTAAAATATCTTTATTTATTTATTTTATCCCATTTTTTTAATATTATACAGTTTAAATGACATATTTAATTTTTTCAATTACAGATGACATTCAATTTTGAGGAAACCGAAGAAATTAGGAAAAGACATCTCTCTTTAGCGGCGGTTTGATGGAGAGATTTTAAAAACAAACTGACAAAAAATTATGTTTTTGGAAAGAGAAGGTTTGAAAGCCCATGTCTTAAGTATCCATATATAGATGAAGAAACATGGAATCAATTTGTTGACAGTCGTCAGGAAGAGAAATTTCAGGTATTGTAATTGTTTTATATTTTAAAATTTATGCTATATTTTCCTTATTACTTAGTAGTTTATTTTTATGTAATAGGCCTCTAGGAGATCTCATCAGGAGATCCAGTTGAAAAACATATACCCTCATACTTTATCACGTGGAGGGTACTCGTATTTGGAGTAGAAAATGATTGAAGAAAAATTTAAAGCATTAAGAGCTCGATCAAGTAGTGGTTCAGAAGACGTCCAGTATGGTCCTCCATCTCCTCCCACTCGCCATGAGAAATGGAAACGAGCAAGAAGAAGAAAAAATGAACAATGTCTTACAGACAAAGCTCATCAAGTGGTTGATATAATTGTAAGTAAATATTATTTCTTTGTTAATAATTTTCCTTTTTTATAATTTATAAAAACTAATATAAATTTTTTATTTTTCATTTCAGGATGAACTTCAGGAGAAAGAGACACAGGGCTCTTTTATCCCCGAGGGTAGGATGGATATCCTAGCCACTACTTTGGGAAAGGCATAGCACCCCAGCTGTGTTAGAGGATATCGGGCGGGTGTTAGTATTTGGAAGGTTTTTGGTAAGAGTAAGCAATCAAGAGACCCAGAAATCGAATCCTTAAAAGAAGAGCTGCAGGATATGAAACGGTCTATGGGTGATCAAATTCAAGCAGCAGTACAGAAGGCTTTATTAGATCACTTGGCAAGACATTCACAGTCTGCTCATCCTTCCGAGGTATATAATTTACTTTTTATCAATTTTTCTTTTCTATAAATTATAAGCACTGATATAAATTTTTCATTTTTCAACATTCTCAGCCTACTCACTCGGACTACCCTGCCTCATATGCTTACCTAGCACCGTCTGGGTAGCCTTCCAAGGTATATTATTTACATGTCATCAATTTTTCTATTTTATAAATTATAAACACTGATATAACTTTTTCATTTTTCAACATTCTCATCCTACTCACCCGGACTACCCTGCCCCATCTGCTTACCCTGTCCCGTCTGGGCAGCCTTCCGAGGTATATTATTTTATTTAATTTTTAATCAATTTTTCTATGTTATAAATTTTAAACACTAATATACCCTTTTCATTTTTCTGACTTCTCAGCCAGCTCACCCTGACTACCCTGCCCCACCTGCTAACTTTGAGCCTCCACCTCCTCCCTCGGATCAAGCCTTATATTGTGAGTTGTTTGCGGGAGATCCTCATGTACATATTGTTGCGTTAGGACAGATGTATTTTTTGGGGGACTCGGTACATCATCAGCCTATGCAGATAGGTCAGGTTAGAGTATCAGTACTTGTTATTATAGATCCGACTGCTCTACTACCATTTCCTTCTTTGGAGATCACCAGTGTTGGGGAATGTATGGGCAATTTTTTACTTTGGTCAACTGCACTTCTTCGTTATATTTCACATGAGGTATGCATTTTTTTAAATATTAATTACAAATGATTCCAAATTACTTATAATGTTTTCTGACATTTAACTTATATAGGATTATCTAAAAGCAAAAGAAACTGTACAAATGCAACAAAATGTTCAGAAACAGTCGGTTTTAGATACTTCTGATATTTCTTATGGGTTGAAAAGATTATCTGAGTCCTCTTCTTCCTTGAATTTTATCTATGAGTTTCGGATGACGATCGATATATGTGTAAGAAATTATAAATAGAGAATATTGAAAGAAGATATCATGAATTTATTTAATTTTGAAGAGATCGGGCTGAATGTGGTGCAGTTGTTTTCCATGTAAGTAAATTGACGTTTGAATTGAAATTTCTTTAATAAAATATTGTTATGTCATTGACTAACTATATTTTCTTTTTAAATTAGGTATCTACATAGGCTTCTTTTACAAAATGAAACTACAAGAATTTACAGCTTTATAGATCCAGATTACATTTCCTTGGAAGTCAAACATGTGAAGAATGATGAAAGAGTTCAATATATATCCGAGAGATTATCACGAATAGAGATTCAGTGCTGGTTTTTTCCATTTCTTGATAAGTAAGAACATCAACATAATTTTGAACTCATGATCATTATAATGTCATTAATTGTGAACTTTTTTTATTATAGGGGGCATTGGATGTTAGGCGTATTTTTTCCAAATGAATGCACCTTATATTGGTTTTGCTCTTTATTAGGAAAAGTGCGTAAAGCATTTTCCAACTTATTAAACAGGTAAGTTGTTTTTTTATTTTTATAAGTTTGTTATGTTTAATTTTAATTATTTACACAAGTTTTATTAGTTCTTATATAAAAAAATGCAGTTCATGGAAACATTTTACAAAGGAAAAGAAACCAACGAAAATCAAATATGTGGAAGTACAGGTAATTAGTTTTTATATTTTTGTTATATATTGGTTTTTATTATTAGTTAAATGTTTTATAATTGTAGTGTCATCGTCAAAATGGACATGTTGAATGTGGTTATTATATTCTACGATTTATGTACGAGATAATCACAACTGGGGAAACTACTGATTTTCATAAGGTTAGTTGTATTAATTTTTTTATATATTTTCTTCCACTTTCTTTTATTTATTAATTTCATATCATTCAATATTATTGTAGGTATTCAATGATTCACAGTCTTATTCCCAATCTGATATGATCCATATTCAATCTACTTTTGCGGACTTTTTTTTAAGTCTGATTAATATTTGAGGTATGTATATACTAATATTTTTAAATAATAATACATATGGGTTTAAAAAACTAACTCTTATGATATATTATGTGTTTGAACCTACTAATAGTCAAATGAATGCTTCAATAATAACTAACAATGAGCATGTCGTATATTTCAGGTACGTGTATTTTAATTCTTCTTTACTTTGACAGAATTGGTGTTATATATGGGAGGAAACTCACAATGATTGATACTGAGTATGGTTAGATCAAGAAAATACACCATGCAGGTATGTTTAGTTGTGCTCGGTAAATACTACCATCATTCCAGCATCAAAAGTTACCCTCTTGGTTATTTGATTAGAATCTTTCAGAAAAATTACTATGTGCTGAGGGAGATGTGATATACTAAGAAACTGAACTTGAACTCTACAAATGTATGATGAATATTTCCAGGTTTTTTTTATTGTGAAATTGATGGATTCATTGGAGTAATAGATTCCTGGAAATGATTCATACTAGCAAATTATTGTTTAAAGATGAAATAGATTTAGTTTGTCGGTTCTGGCACAAACTATTATGGATTTTATACCCACTACTATCAATTATGAATCATATATTCCATTATTACAAATCTTTATTATTGATTTTCATTGAAACAGGACGTCTGGATTACTGTTATTTAGTAATAGTGCATGCCAATCAGTTCAAGTGATTTCATACCAAATAACCAACAATGAGCATGTCGTATATTTTAGGTACGTGTATTTTAATTCTGCTTTACTTTGATTTTTCTCAAGTGCCTCTGCAAAAACTGTTTTATTGTTTTTTTATACTCCATTTTTTTTTCAGGTTTCCGATTTTTTTGGAGGAGAAATTATAAATATTTTATAAAAACAAATTAATTTACTGCATCGGTTATTTCAAAAACCAACGCCGAATATTTTAAAAAAAAATTATTTAAGGCGTCGGTTTTTCCAATAACCGATGCCGAAAGTTTTCGGCGTCGGTTTTATAAATAACCGACGCCGAAAACCTAGTCGACTCAGTTTTCAGCTTCGGTTTTTTAAAATACCGACGCCGAAAATCATGTCTAAATGTAGTTTTGGCGTCATTTTTATATAAAACCGACGCTGAAACTCATAAGAGAATTATTTTTTGCGTCAGTTTCTAAAGAACCAACATGAAAACTATATTTTTAACGTCGCCTATAAAGATGTCGGTTTATAACTGACGTCAAAAATTAAAAAAAACGATGCTAAAAAGTGTTTTTGCACTAGTGCCAAATGGAAAAAATTATCAATATAAAGGCTCGGTCGAGGTTCTGAAGAAAAAGAAGGATGTGTCTAATCAAAATGTTTCCATGAATCACCATCACATGGATGATTTAAGCTTTTTTGATTGAAATATTTGATTTATATCATGTCATCAATCCAGTTGTGTTGCGAGACATAAATAAACACTGTAAATGAGGTGTAATTGGAAAATTTATCAACTATTTTACGGGAAATCTAGACTTTCCTTGTTGTGCCTCTTTATACCTCAATTCTCTACATGTTGGAAAATTAACCAATGATTTATAATCAACATAATATAAGATGTATTCATTTTAACATTCATGGATATTCTGATAACTTAGACCTAAATTATGAACCAACATTTTACTTTCATAGAAAATTACAGGTAATGTATTTATGTCAGGAAACAACAACTTAACCAAAGATAAAATATGATTGAAACAAATATTAGACATTCCAAAATATTATTTAATAGCCATAAATTTTGTAACAACTTTAAGTTTTATCATCTAGATTCTTGGATATAAGGCCCCCTGAGTGGATTTCAAAAAATTGTAAAACTGAGAAGGTTCTGATTCGGGATTTGGAATATCAATCGGAGTTTTTGTTTCGGGAATAGATAGACCAGCTGCCTCATGTATTAAATTATAAAATGATGGGTCTGGAATCAAAAAATTTGTATTTTATACTAAACTATTTTCACCATTTTGATAAGAAAAATATAATCTTTTCGAACACTGGAACGTAATAGATGAATTCCAACATTGTCAAATGTTTTGAATGTTCTAAGATCACATTTCTAACATGGATATTTAATTTTTCCTTCAGAAATAAAATCTGAATTTGATTATGAAAATGATATAAAGTTTTCAACACCTTCAATGTATATAGGATTTAAACCAGATCCGTTTTGGATTTTTGTGATTATTTATCTAATCACGATCACGTAATAGATACTGGTGTCTACTTACCGAATCAATAGTTATCTAAAAAACAAAAATAATTAGAATAATTATTGCTGATAACTTTGGATAGTTGAAAATTATTATTATATTTTATCATCTTGAAATATTCTATGAAATATGAGCAGAGTGAGGCATTGGGTTAGCACTAGTTTACAGGGCCCGTAGAGGCTCAGCACAGATAAAAATAAAAATATTATATATATTATATAAGACACATGCTATTTTTTTGAAAATAATTGAATATCAATTGAATTGTGTCTCATATGATAAATTGGCGATCATCATTGGATCCAGGATGTGGGTTTTATCCTAGACGTGACATTATGTTTGTTAGCATTAGGTTTTTAATTACATTGCACGTGAGAGTAATTCATTTGATATTTTTATTATAATTTCTTATAAAAATTTTAAATATCTTCCAAACTATGTATCATATGAAAACTTAGAGACCACCGTTGGTTCTGGGATGTGGGTTGTACCTTAGGCATGACATAACATTTGAATTTATAATAAATATTAGTAATATTTAACAATTACTCATATTTTTCTTTTACAAATTTTGAAAAAAATCATAATTTCCTCATATTTTCAAATTATTAAAAATATTTTGTAATTAACATTAATATTTAATATGTATTAATAATATTAAAAAATAATTATTAGTTATTATAAATTATATAATGATTATTATTAATGTAATTTTTTATTTATTTATAGATTTTTTTACTTTTTTATATTTTTTATATTTTTTTACAAATTATTATATTGATTTTATAATCATCAATAATATTAAAAATTTATTAATAATAATGAATCATTAAATGTTCAATATTATAAATTATTTAAATTAATACTATATTTTTTAAATATAGTATAAATTATTGTTAAATATTATAAATATTATAAATTGTTAATATTATACTATATAGTATAAATTATTTTAAATTGTTATTATATTATAGTATAAATTATTGTTAAATATTATTAAACTATATTTTTAAATTGAAAATAGTATACAAATTATTATTATTATAGTTTAAATTATTATAGTATAAGTTATTGTTATAGTTTAAATTATTATTATAGTTTACATTATCATTATTATTATTATAGTTTAAATTATTATTATAGTATAAATAATTATTATAGTTCAAATTATTATTATAGTATAAATTATTATTATAGTATAAATTATTATTATTATAGTATAAATTATTATTATTATAGTATAAATTTCTATATTTTAAATTATCATAGTTTAAATTATTATAGTTCAAATTATTATTATAGTTTAAATTATTATAGTTCAAATTATTATAGTTCAAATTATTATAGTTCAAATTATTATAGTTCAAATTATTATAGTGTAAATTATTATAGTTTGAATTATTGTAGTATAAATTATTATAATTTAAATTATTATAGAATAAATTATTATTATAGTTCAAATTATTATTATTATAGTATAAATTATTATAGTTTAAATTATTATAGTTTAAATTATTATACTCAAAATGGTATGAGTACAAGTTGGAAAGCCAACCCACACTCACCAAAATTATTAGAAAAAAAGTAGAGTATAGTAAAGTGAGGGGTGAAAAATGAAAAAACACATACAAGAAAAAACAAGAGATCAACTCTTGTCGCTTCCCCTAGATCTCGAGTTCCTAGGCTACCGACCTCTGTTCTTTGGGTGTCGCCCTCTCCACCGTGATTGTGCCCATTGGGGAATCCCAGTCTCATCACTTGATGATGAGTCTAAGGAGTCCTCTAAAATGATGTTGCTCTTGTATTTCCATGAAAGATCCTGAAAATCAAATCTCTGGTGAAGTCGGAAACCATATTTAATGTTCTTTGATAATAATTTTTAGACCAACAAATAATCCTTGTATCCAAAAACAACGGGTTCCATTATTTCAAAGGTAACTTCCAACTGTAAGTCAAACCATTTATCCATTTCATCTATAAGTCCCTGAGGGTACTGCTCACCCTTATAATTAGGCAGAGGGGCCTTGACATTTTTTTCCTTTTTAGATTCACAGTCCATGAGCAAGGACATTTTAAATGAGTCATAAGAAGATTTCATGAGATCAAAAACTAAGATGGATAAGACCAACCTCCTCCCGTTTCTCGATGTACTTCAGCAATTGTTGGAGGTTGAAGTCCTTCAATAGTAGAAATCATCAGAACATGAGACTCACCACTTCCTCTAGGTTTCACACCTCCCTGTATAGGGGTAGAAATCCTACCACCATCTGCCTTAGCACCAGCAGAAGGGACATCCACCACCGCATCTAGGTAACGAGATGCATTGAAGGGCCTATGATTTCTAGATAGAATCATTTAAAAGACCTCACTATCCAAAACTTTCTTGCCTTTATCCATACACCTATCCGCCTCCATAACAAGCAGTAGAGACTGAGCCACTGGATCCTTCCCTACAACACCATCAGCATTGACCAAGATACCAGAGCCTCCAGAAACAATAGAAGATTCATTATCGATACCTGATAGGAGTCGACCCCCACCCTTGTCTAGCATAGACATGCCTAAATTAGCAACATTATCAATAGGATGTTCAACCTGCTTCCTGGACCCTGATGCAACCACATCAGCAAAATATTTTTTACACATTGTGTCATGTTGTGCAGCAAGAGAATCAGTGCTACATTCAAGCTCACCACCACCCTTCTTAACAGCTTTCCCTATATTATTGGTAGTAGTGGGGAGCTTAGATTTACAATCCTCGACCTGATGTTAATGCTTCCTTCAAGTAGAGCATCTCAATCCCCTTCGACAATTGGCTTTAACATACCCAATTGACATGAATTTATGAAAAAAAACCAAAACTGATTCATATTCAATGCCCAGTTCAAATTTGAACTCCCCAACATTCAAATAAACTGTCACAACCAATGTTGAACTAAGGTCAAATTCAACAAGGATTCGAGAAAATTTTCTATATCTTTCCAATTTAGTCTCTTTTTCAAGCTTGATTGGAGATCCCATAGCCAAGGCAATATCCCATAAAATGTATGAATGCCAAAAGAACTAATTCATCCCTTTGATTTGAATCCAAGATTGATCCATGGTGTTCCTAGAATAATACAGGTCAAACTAGGGGTCCCAGTCCTGGAAGTGCAGAACCCCTGGTTTGAGATTCACAAAGCCACAGCTCCAAGCACGCAATTTCAACTCAAGCGAAGGAAAAGTAATTTGGAAAAAACCCATACCTAAAGAGATAATACGCCAACCATCAAAGCCCCAAATCTGAATCAGTCGATTGCGCGGGTTATCAACCTTCCACAAGTCATTCCTTGCAAAAGGGGCGAGCCACGCAATGATTGAATGCTTACATTCCTCTATCTGGCACTCAAAAAAAATTGGATTCTCTTCCAAAAAATCAAACGCACCATTCCTTGATATGCGATTGCACATAGACGACATTGAATCATGTCGAGGGGCAGTAAAAAATTTGGCAGTCTCATCCAACTATGAAATATGAGCAGATGGATTCGGGCGATCAAAAGGACCTGGCATCACCAGCCTTCGCCAAATCCCACACAGGATCAACCACCTCACTTCTAGCAAGAATCAAAGGGGCACATAAATCACACAGAGCCAAATCACGAATAGCAGAATAGTGAAGATCTTCCCTCCCCAAATCTCGCACAACATTGACTTGATGCACAACAAGTTGCACGTCATCCTCTGTGTAAGATTTGGGGGCTGCACAATGCAAGTCAACCCTCGTCATAGCAGTCTGGGAGCATCATCCACAGATCCATAAGCTGTCGGCAACGAGGTGAGTCCGAATGAGGTCTCCTATGGCACAGGCACACACCGAACCAGCAGCAACGAGACACTTCCAACGCGAACTAGATCTACTGGTTCTGAGATTCCATTTGCAACGACGGAAGGCAAGGAAGACAGCTTTCTATCCTCCGATCTAGAATCCTAAAACCTATGTGACTCAAATCATCGCAGATCCATGAAACATACAGGTGAAGTAGGATCAAATCATGTCATCGCCATATGCGAGAAACCCTAAATGAAGCCATGAGAGAGAACCTCTCTCCCTCTCCCCATCTCATAGTTCAAATTATTATAGTTCAATTTATTATAGTTCAAATTATTATTATATTATAAATTATTATAGTTCAAATTATTATAGTTCAAATTATTATAGTTCAAATTATTATTGTTCAAATTATTATTATAGTTCAAATTATTATAGTTCAAATTATTATTATTATAGTATAAATTATTATTATAGTTCAATAGTATAAATTATTATTATAGTTTAAATTATTATTATTATAGTATAAATTATTATTATGGTTCAAATTATTATTATAGTTCAAATTATTATTATATTTTAAATTGTTATTATTATAGAGTAAATTATTATTATAGTTCAAATTATTATTATAGTTTAAATTATTATTATTATTATTATTATTATTATTATAGTTTAAATTATTGTAGTATATATTATTGTGAATTATTATTATATAATATTATAATAATTTGAAAATTATTATTATTGCATATTATAATTATTGAAAATTATTATAATTGAAAATTATTATTATAATTTTCAAATTATTATTATTATTATTATTATTATTTGAATTTATTATTATTATTATTATTTAAAATTATTAAAATTACAAATTATTATTAAAAATTATTTAAAATTATTATTATTATTATTACAAATTATTATTATTATTATTACAAATTATTATTGCAAATTATTATTGCAAATTATTATAATTGAAAATTATTATTGAAATTATTATTATTATTTGAAATTATTATTATTATTATTACAATTTATTATTGCAAGTTATTATTGCAAATTATTATTGCAAATTATAGTATAATTAAAAATTATTATTTCAAATTATTATTATTATTATTATTATTATTATTAAAAAATATTATTATTATTGAAAATTATAGTTTCAAATTATTATTATTGTTTCAAATTAGTATTACTGCAAATTAATATTACAGATTATTATAATTGAAAATTATTATTATTATTTGCAAATTATAATTATTATTATAATTATTAACATTATTATTATAATTATTATTATTTTTATTTTTATTATTATTGTAAATTATTATTACTATTATTATTATTTTCGAATTATTATTATTATTATTAAATTATTATTATAATTTTCAAATTATTATTATTGAAAATTATTATATTATTTTAAATTATTATTTTATATTATTATTAAAAATTATTATTATTGTAAATTATTATTATAATAATAATTTTAAAATTATATAATATAATAATTTGAAAATTATACAGTATAATAATAATTTGAAAATTATTTTTTTATATAGTATATATTTTTGAAAATTATTGTTATTGTTAATATTATTATTATAGTATATATTATTGCAAATTATTATTATATTATATTATAAATTATTATTAAATATTATTATACTATATTTTTAAATTGTTATTATAAATTTTTAATATTATTGTTAATATAATAAACTAATACTATTATTGTTAAATATTATAAATTATTTATTAAAACTATTTTATAAATTATTGTTAAATATTATAAACTATTGTTAAATATTATGATTTTATAATCATCAGTATACTATATTTTTGAATTTATATATATATATATATATATATATATATAACACAATCAAATCTATTTACATCAAATTAATTTTTACATGTTTTTTCAAACAAATTAACAAATCGAATCTATATACCTACATACACCCACACACACACAAATTTTAATATATTTCATCAATTATTCACATATTTTTAAAATAATTTATATATATATATATATATTACATGAACCATATTAAAAAATAAACATGAAAATCATGTAAAGTTCTAAACCTAAAAAAATACACGAACCAAATTAAAAAAATTATACAAAATAGATTAAAAAATTACATGAACCATATTAGTGTAATACCTAAAAATTAATTAAAATAATTTACACAAACCAGATTAAAATCAAAATAGATATTAATACAATTGTGTGAATCCTAAATATCAAATAAAGCATGCAAATCAGGTAAATTTCTAAACCGGGGGTTTGACTAAATCAATAGAATACATAAAATAAATTAAAATAATTTACACAAACCATATTAAAATAAAAATAGAGATTAATAAAATTATGTCAATCCTAAATATCAAATAAAGCATGAAAATCGGGTAAATTTCTAAACCTAGGGTTTGACCAAACTAGTATACTTAACATTTAACCAAAATACGCAAAAAAATTGATGGAGAACATAATAGGAGTCTGTACCTTGCAAATTTAAGAGGAAATTAGCAAAAAATTGAGAATAATGGAGTTGTACGAAGCTGCTTTGAATTGGTTGGTGGGGTAGGGTTTGCAGCATCGTTCGAGAGAGGGAGGAGAAAGGAGAGTCGCGTAGTTGTTAAAACGATGGAGTTTTTTACGATAGACTATTTGCAATGGAATTAATGTCATCACAAATAGTTTTTCATCAAAATTATTTGAAACGGACACTAATTTTCATTGAAAATAATCCTGATCCGATGAACATTTTTGATGTATTTTGTTATCTGTCGCAAATGCTCGTCGCAATTACTTTTGGAGCTGGGCTGCGGGAATGCCTGACAAAACTATTTGCGATAGATTATTTATTTCATCGCAATAAATCATTATTTATGGAAGAATATTAATTATATTGCTAATAATAATAGAAAAGGAACTATTTGTGAAAGGTCATTCACCCATCGCAAATGACCAAATTTCTAGTAGTGTATATGTTATATCCCGTAGCTGGAAGTGGGGCCTGATATATTTATTTTTCAGTTGTTTATTTTTTATGTGTGATCAGCCTAGTGGAAGGTCGATATTGTATGTATGGCATAATTGTTCGGGCCTTTACTGTATTTCATTTTATTACCGCATGTTTCAGTTTTAGTTTATTTATTCTTTTACATTCTCTGATGTGTATGATGTTTGTTTATTTACTTCTGGTTGTGCACTCTGATATGGGGGTATAGTCTCCACACAGTTTTACCTTAAACATATGTTGCTAGTCGGCATCCTCTGTTTTATGAGGAGGTGTGCTTTAAGCCATGTAGCTCTCTGGATCGGGACACTGGTTTAGTGTCACCTGGGCTGGAATGTAACATTATATATCTAATGTTTTTTAATATATATATATATAATATATAATATAATTGTTCAAATATTTTCAAGAATTTTTTTATAGTTTTAAGATATTCAATGGACATCAATACACATGTTTTATAATTAAAATATAATAATTTATTAATAATTTTCTATGTATTCTAGGAAATATAAGAAAATATAAAATAGGATAGTGATAGAGACATACACTAAATGAAATAGTTTTATAATTTTTTATAGAGACGCATTCTACCATATAACAAAAAAAAGTCCAATGAAACTTCCATGAACATTATTTTTTCTCATATAACAAGCATAAGGCCAATGTTTTACAATGTTCCATATAACAATGTTCCATAGTGATAGTGTCATACATAATATTTTCTTTTCATTATAATGTTTCATAGAAAAACATCCAGCCATATAAAGTATGACATGTCCTGAAATAGACTTAAAACATGATAAAATTATAATTAAAAGATACCTTCAATGTCGTAAAATTATGAAATAAAGAGAGAATCAAATTCTGTAAAATAAAAAAATTAGAAACAGAAAAAAAACAGAAGATGATAGTAGTAGAGAAGTATGATGATGAAGGGGATAAGTGGGCAGTGATGACAGTGAAGAGTGAGGTCAGTGATGAGAATAGAGATGGTGAGGAAGAAGAGAGAGAGATTGGGGCTAAGGGTTTTAAAGAAGATGGATTGGGGTTCATATGAGGGGAGAAATCATGAGAGGATGACTAAAATTAAAAATCAATTCCAATTAATTATTTAATTAAAAGGTTTTCTATTATGGTTATAAAATAACTGACATAGAAAATAGATGTAGAAAACATTTTCATGTTAGTTATACGGTTGGGAAAAAATCCCTCAATGTAACATTGCATTATTTTTGGGTTGATTGTGTTTGTTGAAAAAGAAGGTTTCCATGGTCAGTTTTGGAGTTCCAGATATATTTTTGATAAGGTATGTTGACAAATATCCCAGATAAAGGGACGGATACTCTGGAGTCAGTATACAAATATATGTACACAAGGTGGCATTGTTTCCCAGTGTTTTCCAAATTTTTGGGGTCCAAAATTGGGGAATGGAGAGAGGTGTTTTTGGAAAAGGAATATGCGTGCAATATTGATGGTGAATCATAATGTTGCATTCAAGTTATTTTTTAGGATCATCCTATTAAAATATGTCTAAGTAAAGAAGTTCACGAAAAAATTGAATATATACAAAAGATGAGTTTTCATGAAAAAGGAAGAGTTGCGTGCATCTATGAAATTTTGATAGAGATTGTGTGCGAAAAATACTTATGCACCTAATTTGAAGTCAATTTTTTTTTGTTCCTGGTTGAAATATTTTGAACAATGTGATCAGTAGGCAATAAAATTGCGCACAGGGTCAGAAATGTATATAAATAAGCAGCTACCCCCCCCCTCATCCAGTAGTTCGTCCCTTAGAGAAATCCAGGGCTCTGAATCATGTAAGAGTTGTGTGAAAAAGTAGTTTCATGTAAAGAGAGTTGCACACAAGGAATAAAAATTTCATGCAAGAGGTTGTTCCTCAATAGTGCACGGAATTTGGGAGTTCTTTACCTAAACTCAAATGTTGTGTGCTGAGTGTTAATGTTGTGCACAAGACATCCAAAAGTCGCGTGAAAGATTGAAGTTTCCTAGTAAGTTTGTGGTAAATTGGTATTCATCAAGTGGATGAAAGTGTAAATTAATGATACACTAAATGAGGTGTAAAAAATACTGATTCAAGAGATCAAATTGGATTCTAACGAAAGATAAATGAGCATAATTCAGTTGAGAGAGCTTTTAAATTTTGATTGGTTGTGAACCAGGAGGCACAATTAGTCCTCTCCAAACTCTATAAACAGTAGTGTTCTTTTAGTAGATTTGGTACATCAGAACATTGTCATTGTATACTCCTTGGATGTATCCCATTGGTGGTGAACCAAGTAAAATTTTTATTTCTTGTGCATGATTTCATTTTTGTTTATACATGACATTGGGAAAGGGAGAGAAGAATGTTTTGTTTAACAATGAAAAAAGATATGAAGGGTAAGTTGTTTTAATTTTTCTAACCCAAATTAACCCCCCCCCCACCCTCTCAAAGTATTTAACCTAGTTGGGATAACATATATTATAACTAACATAACAAATGAACTTTTTATGTCAATTATTCCATAACCAACGTGGAAAATTTCGAACAACAATTTTCTACATCAGTTATAATATAACCGATGTAAAAAAAATTACATCAGTTAATAATAACCAATGTAAAAAATTACATTATATTATATACTTTTTACACTAGTGGTGATATTAAATTAATTAATAATTCAAGAAAGAATTTATCTCTTCTATTATTTAATGGAAGTTGATAGCTCAGGAAATTTGAAAGAAATGGAACTTCCTAATTAAGTCAATAGACATGACATTCTATCTACAAGTTAATTTCTAGAAAATAAAAGAAAGAAACATTGAGCACATAGGTTGGTGACACCAATATGCAACCTGATTAATTAGAGATATAAAGATAAAGGAATTATATTACATAGTGTACATTTTTATGTGTTTGTTATCATTGTGTCATTTAACTTATTTCTTTATTCGTGCCTTAGCGTATTACTAGATGCTAACTTGTACTTTAGGTGTAACACCCTAATTCCAATAATAAAGGGGCCTATATGATCATATGTTAAGTGCATTTGGAATCTTAGTTAAATTCTATATGAATTTAACATGTTTAATGAATATTATTCCCCTATGTGGTTTAATAATTATTCATGTGGAGTTGATTGCAGGTATTCAATCACTAGTTATTATAGATAATATTATGTGAGTTTAATATTATATAAATATCTATTTTTTGAGTAATTTTTTATTTAATTACATAAATATAATATTTATTTATTCTGGTTTATTCTCAAGGTAAAAAGTATTTATTTATTTTTTATGAAAATATTTAATAAATATTTATTTTTTATTTTAGTAAATATAATATTTATTTATTTGCCATAAAATAATGTAGTGGTATTTATTTAGTTAAATAAATATTCATTATCCAAGATCGGATAAATATTAAGGAGGGTTGTAAAACTAAATTTAATGGCTGGTCTCGCCCAAATTTACCCAAGTTTTTTGGGTTAAGCGGTCGCTTGTAGTTTAGATTAAGGTTGTCAAATCCTCAGAGACCTAAGAAGTAACCTACAGACATGTACATTCCATGGATTGTTTTTGGATATGAAGTGGACAACTTGGGTTGATTTTATATGTGTTTAAGTGAACTCTAAGAGACTTAAGTTAATTGAATTTAAAAGAATGAGTTGATCTTAGGTTATCACTTGGGGTGGATTAGATGCATTCCTTTTTCAACCATTTCAATTTATTATATTTGAGATGGGTTCATTTAAGAAGATCAAACAACATCATCACATACTATTTTAATACCTACACACTTTAATACTAATCACCTATACACTTGAAGGATCAAAGTTTTGAGCACTTTAAGGTAAAGGTCTGTATTAGCACTTGAAGTGTGTGGCCTTAAATTCAACAAGGACGATAGAGTTTGAAGATATTAAAACAAAATTCTCAATTAAAAAAAGTGATTAGAAATTAATGGAGTGAGAAATAACATCCAATCCAGCCCCTTTCTACTCCCTTGGATCAACCCATAAGTGGTTTATCCCTCTATTGATTTTATAGTTTCAATGGAAGCGGAAAATAGACTCATGAGGGAGGAATTGGAGAAGTAAAAAAACAATAAAATAACGATCACTCCTCCATTGTGTGATAATTTCACAAGGTTTGGTTTGAATAAATTCACACCTTGAACCAACGATATCAACTTGACATGAAGAAGAAAAAATAATATTATAAGAATAAATTGTATTAAGAAACTAAGGTGAATTGAACAAATTACAAGTGAAAGACAAACTTGAGATAACAAAATCGCAGCATAACATTACAATGAAAGAAAGATCAAAAGATATCTCAATCCTCAAAAACCACTAACTTAAATAGTCATTTTGAGATCCTTGGTTCTAACCCCCATCTGTTCAAGTCTCCTCAATTAATGGTGGTAGGCCTAGGGTAGTGGAAAGTAAGGGAGAAGAGACTTTTCCACCCTTGACCCGAAGTTGCAGACAGCTTGCATCCACTGAACAGAGGTTCCTAGATGACCTTATATATTGTATAATTAGAGTGTTAAATAGAATATAAAAATTAATCCTCATATGTCTTATAAATCTATGTAAAATTTCATCCCAAAATATTTTTTGGTGTCTGAGATATGATTAAATTGGTGGGATGTTTTTCTGGGCCACAGAATCTAGCCCAGAATTTCATCTTCCACTTGGCCTGCCTATAACTCTTTTAAAAATCCGAATTATCTCTTGCGACTATTTGAATTAATGTTCCACATGATTTCATATATCTTTAGATAAATTTTTATAATCATTGGGCTTGTATCTTGGCCACTACAATCTTTTTATTGGGCTGATGTCCAGTTTACTTTTCCCAGAATGTGTTGGCATGAAAGCCCATTTTGGTGGTATTTCAATGTGAATATTTAAGTTCTACAAAATAATTAATTGTTCCTTATATAATGGGATACCTGAAAATAAAATATGAAAATAAAATCAAGACTATTTTTTATTTTAGGAGGTGTTCAAAAATGTACCATGTAATAGTGTATTTTAAGAGGGAATTACAATCATAATGTGAATTAATGTTCAAAGTGTAAAATGCACTAAAATGGTGTTTATAAATAATAAATCACATGAATATTATATATATTAACAATTAATATTATCCTCATTCAATGGCTAATCACACCCCCCAACTTGAGTTTTTTTAGTCCCGAGCAAAATGTATCTCAACAATATGAAATTCGAATTCCCTTTTCCAAAAACTTTTTAATATACATTGATCACCAATAACCCTTATACCAAACAATCATAAAACCCATAAAAATATTTTAATACAATATAGTTTCATAATCATATCCTAATCTCAAGCCCGTTCCTTTGTTCAAATTCATCGCCACATTTCATCCAATTTTAATAAAGTATATTGATGTGTTGTGTGTCACAAATGACATGGGGGTTCATTTTTATTCAAGGGGAAAATGATAGAAGCGCTAGGTGGAATCATATTTCAGTATTGAGATGATTATTTAATTTTATATATATATATATATATATTGTTTTTTTTTTTGCAATTTTTTCATGCTAATTGAAATTCCACTCAGTAGAGTCAACCCATGTATCGAGACTTTGCTGATGACTCTCAGGATCAAAGATCTTAGAGAACCAAGTAAAACCCACATACTCAAAAATCATATTGAGTTAACTCATTCAAAAACCAAGTCAAATTACCACAAATAGAGATAAAATTACTAACTCTGGGCCAGAAAACTATAGAGTCACGATCCCCAAGTGCTGAAAGCCACACATTAGACCATTTCATTGCTCTACGTGCAAATTTATTGTTTTTTTAATACTCGTATTAAAACTAAAATGATCACCAAACATATTATATTTATTTTTGGGACCCCATGAACTCAAACTAATACCTCACTATCCAAAGGAAGTGTGTTGTGATATTTTTTTTCTATTTGGATGAAAATATAAATGATGAAATTTTACATTAAATAGCCACACTTTCCAAAATCTATGCTCATGAAATTATACATGGATTAAAATTGGAATTAGGACATGCTAAATTATTTGATATTCAGTTTCAAAGTTTTCATTGTGTATTATCATGTTCAAAGTTAAAATAATTTTTCCTTTCATTTACACACATTTTTTTCAAATCATTTTTTTCACACAAAAGCAATTTTTTTACATAAAATCAAATTTTTTATTTTATCTCCCCCCCAAATTAAAATAACATTGTCCCTAGTGTTTGAAGAAAATATAATTTAGAAGGGGGTATAGGCAGAGAAGGGGAGTTCAAAAAGGAAATTGAAAATGAGGATCATGGAATGAAGTCACCTGGTGGTTGAAGTTAAAGTTTGTGATACTCTAATTTAGTCTTTTGATGTCCATGTCACTCACAGAGTTCCCTAGTGGAAAAGGAAAAACAAACAAACAAACAAAACAAAATAATATATATATATATTTATATATATATATATAAAATAAAAAAATAAAAGTAAAATATGAGTATATATACAAAAATTATAGAAAAAGGATGCATTATAACCCGTAGTTCAGTAGTAGGTGCACTCCCCTGTCTCCCTTCGGTCCCGGGTTCGAGCCCCCGCGGCTTCACCAGTTGTGAAGGGGTTTTCCCCACGACCTACGACATGTCCTTTAATATATATATATATATATATTTTGTATTTTTATTTTAACCTACAAACCCATAAAAATAAACTGATGATACATTGTCTTCTTTTTAAATTTATGGGTAAGGTATTACTCAAGGATCACACCACGTGAAACGGATAAATATTGCGCTCTCCTTTCATATCCATCTATACTCATAATAGAAGAACAGGTCAACAGTCTATGGTACTATCATGTGTAGAGTTAAGTATTTTTTTAATATAAAATTGATTTATTAATCCTATTTAAAAAAAAAGATGATTCACAAAGATGAAAACCACGGGTTACCTCTCGTGCAGCGCTTTGGTTTAATGTCGCTAGCTTGACATAGACCCTTAATTATTTATGTATTTTCCTCACCTAAGGTTGGTTCACACAAGTTTTCATCAACTTCATTTTTTTTGAATGGTTCAATGAATGGTTTGAGTCTATCACCATTAACTTTAAAGGTTTGACCATTGGTGGGATATTGAATTTCTACAGCCCCATGGGGGTACACCTTATGCACTATGTATGGACCTGACCATCTAGACCTCAACTTTCCTGGGTATAAATGAAGTTTATAACTATACAAAAGAATAGGTTTACCCAGTACAATGTGTTTGGTTTTAAGATTTCTATATTGGTTTGCTTTTACTTTAGCTTTATTGATCCTTGAATTTTCATAAGCCTCCATACTAAGTTCCTCAAGTTCATTGAGATCTAATTTCCTTTCTATTTCGGCCAATGAGAGGTCATAATTTATTTTCTTAATTGACCAAAAGGTCTTATGTTCAATCTCCACTAGAAAATGGAATGCTTTTCCATAAAACAACCTATATGGGGACATTCCTAAAATGGTTTTATATGCAGTTTGATAGGCCCAAAGAGAATTTAAGAGTTTTCTCAACCAATATTTCCTAGATGGATTAATAGTTTTCTCAAGAATTTGTTTTATTTCTCGATTAGCTAACTCATCTTGACCATTGGTATGTGGGTGGTAAGAAGTTTACACTTTGTGAGAAATTCCATATTTTCCCATGAGTGCTGAGAATGGACGATTACAAAAATGAGTTCCATGATCACTAATAATAGACCTAGTAATTCCAAATCTAGGGAGGATGTTTTCTTTGAGAAATCTAATCATAGTTTGATGATCATTGGATTTTGTAGGAATGGCCTTAACCCATTTGGAGACATAACCGACAGCTAAAAGGATGTATAGATATCCCCTATAATTTGGGAAGGGACCCATGAAATTGATTCCCCATCAATCAAAGATTTCAACCACTAATATGGGAGTGAGTGGCATTTGATTCCTTTTTGTGATGGACCCTACTTGTTGAAACTTAAGATAACTTTGAAAAAATTTGTAGGAGTCCCTTGAGAGGGTGGTCCAGAAGATACCACACTGAATAATCTTAGCATATGTTTTCTTAGAGGAAAAGTGACCCCCACATGCCTCGCTATGACAGAATTTAAGGATGGACTCTTGTTCAAATTCTGAGATACACCTCTTAATGACTAGGTCAGGACAGAACTTATAGAGGTATGGATCATCAAACACATGGTGATTGACATCATAAAGAAATTTCATTTGATCTTGAGTCCCTAATAATTTTGTAATGACTCGTGTAACTAAGAAGTTGCCTATGTTGTCATACCATGGGCAATCACTCACTAAATAGAGGTGCTCATCAGGAAATTAATCTGACACAGAAATGTGATTTGAGTTGTCTTTGAATTCCATCCTAGAGAGATGATCAGATATAAAATTTTCAACACCCTTTTTATCCTTGATTGTGAGGTCAAATTATTGTAATAGAAGGACCCACTTAATTATTCTAGCCTTAGCATCTTGTTTTTGGAAGAGGTATTTTAGTGCAGAATGGTCAATGAACACAATGATGGGGGATCCTAAGAGGTAGGACCTAAACTTTTCTAAGGAAAACACAATAGAAATCAACTCCTTATCAATGGTGGTGTAGTTGATTTGGTAATCATTTAATGATTTTCTTTCATAAGCAATGACATAAGAAGTTTTATCACAACATTTTCCTAAAACAGCTCCTACAACAAATTCACTCTCATCACACATGATCTCAAAAGGAAGTTTCCAATTTGGATACTTCATGATAGGTGGAGAGATAAGAGATGACTTGAGTGTAGATAATGATTCCTCACAGATTTTTGTTCATAAAAATGGACCATCTTTCACTAATAGAGCACAAATTGGTCGAGAAATAGAGATGGAATTCCTAATGAACCTTTTATAGAAACCATCATGTCCTAATAAATACCTTTCTTCCTTGAAAATTTTGGGTGATGGAAGGTGACAAATGATTTCAACCTTGTATTTATCAACTTCAATCCCCCTACTCGAGACTAGATGTCCAAGAAATAGTCCCTCTTTAACCATGAAATGTCATTTTTTCCAGTTTAGGAATATATTATTTTATTCACATCTTGACAAGACTCTCTCCACATTCCTTATACATACCTCAAATGTATCCCTAAACAAAGAGAAGTCATCCATGAAGACCTCTATAAAATCCCCTACCATGTCTGCGAATATTCCCAACATGCATTACTAGAAGGTTCCAGGGGCATTGCATAACCTGAAGGGCATGCATTTGAAAGCAAAGGTGCCGAATGGACATGTGAATGTAGTTTTACCTCGATCCTCTAGGGATACCTCAATTTGATTATACCCTGAGTACCCATATAAGAAATATTAGAAGGTGTGACCTGTGACTCTCTCAAGGACTTGGTCAATGAATGGTAAGTGGAAATGGTCTTTCTTGGTAAATGAGTGTATCTTTTTATAGTCGATGCACACTCTCCAGCCACTACTCACCATTGTTAGAAGAATCTCTCCATCCTTATTGGTTATCACTGTGATTCCAGCTTTTAACAATTTCAGAAGTTCTTTTCTCACTACTTCCATGAGATTAGAATTGAGTCGTCGTTGAGGTTGATGACATGGATTTGAATCAAATTCTAAAACAATCCTATGAGTCCCGATAAGTGGGATAATCCTAGGAATATAAGACATGGTACATCCAATGGCTTTCTTGTGTTTCCTAAGGACTTATATAAGTATCCTCTCATGATCAACTTGAATAAAAGAAGAAATGACAATAGGATGTGTTCCATTTTCTCCTAGGAAGTAATACTTAAGTGCAGAAGGAAGTTCTTTCAATTCAAGATCAGGTTGGTTCAAAATTTCAATAGAATATTGGGAAATTGTCTCAAGATCAATTTATTTTTTTAGAATTTCAGATAGGATAGATTCCCCACATGTAGAAGTTTTAGCTACTAGATTTTCTTGATCAGATTTAGGAAAGGAAGTTGGAGTAGTCTCCATGAATGTGGTTTCCTGAAAGATTTCACTAATTTTTGGTCTTAAGATTTCATTATAAGAGCAATCTGAAAGTGATTCTATCCAAGGAGATAAACTTCCTTCATGTAAACAAAGGAAATTAATCTCATCCTAAATTAAACATTCCTCAAATATTCCTTAATGTTCTATGGATTCATTATCAACACTTCATATCATGTTTACTTCATGAATTTCCTCATCATCCCCTAGTTGTGAGCTTTCATTATAGATGTTCAAGTCTAGACTCATGTTTCCAAAGGTGATGGTCATGTTCCCATTTCAGACTCGGATAATATATTTGATTATTGCAAGGGACGAACAAGGATGATTGGGATTTGTTCCTTATTTCCTAAGTTAGGATTTTTGTCAAGGACAATGAAGTCAGCATGGTAGATGAATTTTTATACTTTTACCAGAACATCCTTTAAAATCCTCTTTGAAACCCTAATGCTATGATCAATAAGTTGAAGTGTGATAGATGTGGGTTGGATCTCTTCTAGGCCTAACTAGAAATACACAGTATAGGGAATGAGATTGACACTGGAACCTAGGTCACACAAGTCTTTGACAACTTTGTTCTCTCCTAGTTCAACATTGATGTAAGGACATCCTGGTTCTTTCATCTTTGGTGAAAGGGTTCCTTGGATTGTTGTACTAACATTTGTTGTTAGAAGGACTTTGTTCTTATGTGAGAATATCCTTTTAAATGTGTAGAGGTACTTAAGGTATTTTGAGTGTGCAGTAATGGTTTGAATAGAATCGAGGAGTGGAATGTTCAACTTGACTTGTGAGAATATTTCCCCCAATGTTTCATTAAATTCAGGCTTGGTTTTCCCCCTCATTCTTGAGGAAATGGGGAAAGTTGTGGGTTTTTTTGTTGAAGGGTTGTTTCTTTCACATTTTTATCAGTTTCCTCAATTTGATCATGTGGTTCATTTGAATTTTTATTAGAGTTTAAAGCTTCACATGGTTTATGACTTATTTTTTCAGGTTTCTCAATTGATTTCCCACTTCTTAAAACTTTTACATCCTTTAGTTGTTCATGAGTTTTTTGAGTGCAACTTGACTCTACCCTTAAATTTGAGGATGGTACCACCTGAGTAGGCATGGGTTCCTTTCCAGTTTTGATGGTTTGAAGTTCTTGTTTAAGGGAAGAGAATTCTTAGTTCATTTTGCCCATTTGTTTACACAACTCTTCAAGGATCGGAAGAGGGACAGGTTGAGTGGGGGCTTGTGTTGGTTGGTTTATCCCAGGAGGATACTTTGGTTGTTGGATGGGTTGTTGATATTGGATAGAAGGATGTTGGTATTGGACTGGTTGTGGTTGGAATTGGTTACGGTTTTGGAAATTTTGTGTAGGGTAGGGGTTTGGTCTTTGTGGTTGGCTAGGTTGTTGGTTATCTTTCTAGCGGAAGCCTGGTGGTTATTATACCTTGGATTGAATGTGTTTTGGTATTGGGGATTTTGAAATTTTAGAACATTGACCTCTGCTGGTGGTCCTCCTAGAAGAACATCTTTAATTAAAGGGATGGTTGTGCAGTTGTCAGTCTTGTGGTCATGTTTGACACAAATTGTGCAAATAGGGTCAACAGTTTGAATTTCATGTACTTTCCTAAGATCGATCTCCTCGACCTTCCTAGTGAGTGCAACAAGTTTCTCCCTAAGGATTTCCTCCTCCCTAAGTGTGTTAATTATACCAGATTTGGGTGTATTCTCATAGTAAGGTGATGTTCCCCATGTTTTATTTTGTTCATCAAGGCTTTCTAGATACTCTTAAGCATCATTTGGGGCTTTGTTTCTGAAAGTTCCATTACACATCATGTCAATGAATTGTTTGTTCCCCAGACCCAACCCTTCATAGAAAATTTTCACTTGTTTATGAATAGAAAAACCATGGTGTAGAACCATGTTTATAGTTACTTTGAACCTCTCCCATGTTTCATAGAATGAATCTCCCTCTTTTTCAAAAAAATTTTGGATGCTCTTTTTAAGTGCAATTGTTTTGTGGTGGGGAAAGTATTTTTTGTAGAATTATCTTTATAGTTGGTCCCAAGAGTTGATGGATGATGGTCTCAAATTTTTTATCCAATTTTTAGCTTGATCCTTTAAATAAAAAGGAAATATTCTCATCTTAGATGATTCTAGTTGATGTGGGGGACACATGGTTTCTACAATGTCATTGACCTCCTTAACATAAAGGTAGGGCATCTCAGACTCCATTCTATGGAATGTGGGAAGGTAGTTTAGGACATGGGGTTTAAATATATAATTGGAATCTCCTAGGTAATTGTGTCTAATGCATGAGTGGGCATTGGTCTAGGCAGGTTTGAGGTAGTCATTCATGGTTTGATCGACTGTATTCCCCAAGTTTGGGGCTGCCTCATTTGGATTTCCATTTTGGTTCCCACCCGGGTTTATGAGTTGGTTTATTTTAAGAAATTCCATTCAAATGGGATCAATTTTTGAATATGGAGTATTAGGAATATTAGGATCTAATGGAAAGAGTTCCCTTGGTGTACTTGACTCCTCAACCCCAGGACTATCCAACCTAACTAGACGGTTTGATTGGTCATGAGTGTAGGCAGACATGCGCCAAAAGAAAAAAAATGAGAAAGGGAAAAGATAAGAGAATTTGGATGGGAATAGAATAAATTGGGGAGAATATAATGGTTGTTTAATATGACTTACTAGGTTCCCCGTAAACGGTGCCAAAATTTGGTCTCCCCCAAATTTACCCAAGTTTTTAGGGTTAAGTGGTCGCTTGTAGTTTGGCTTGGGTTGTCGAATCCTCAGAGACCTAAGAAGTAACCTACAGACACATACATTTTATGGATTGTTTTTTGCTATTAAGTGTCCAAATTGGGTTGATTTTATATGTTTTTAAGTTAATTTTAAGATACTTAAGTGAATTCAATTTAAAATAATGAGTTTATCCTAGTTTATCACTTGGGTGAATTAGATGCATTCATTTTTCAACTATTTCAATTTCTTATATTTGAGATGGGTTCATTTAAGAAGATAAAACAACATCATCACATACTAGTTTAATAACTACACACTTTAATACTAATCACCTATACACTTGAAGGATCAAAGTTTTGAGCACTTCAGGGTAAAGGTTCGTATTAGCACTTGAAGTGTGTGGCCTTAAATTCAACAAGGACGAAGGAGTTTGAAGATCTTCAAAAAAAATTCTCAATTAAAATAAGTGATTAGAAATTAATAGAGTGATAAATAAAATCAAATCTAGAACCTTTATACTCCCTTGGATCAACCCATAAGTGGGTTATCCCTCCATTGATTCTATGGTTTCAATGGAAGCATAAAGTAGACTCATGAGGGAGGAATTGGAGAAGTAAAAAAATGAAATAACGATCACTCCTCCGTTGTGTGATAATTTCACAAGGTTTATAGTGAATAAATTCACACCTTGAACCAAAAGTATCAAAGTGATGTTAATAAGAACAAAATAAGAGTATAAGAATAATTTTTATTAAGAAACTAAGGTGAATTGCACAACTTACATGTGAAAGACAAACTTGAGACAACAAAATCGCAGCATAACATTACAATCAAAGGAAGATCAAAAGATATATTAATACTTAAAAACCACTACCTTAAATAGTAATTTTGAGAGCCTTGGTTAAATCCCCCATCTGTCCAAGTCTTCTCAATTAATGGTGGTAGGCCTAGGGTGGTGGAAAGTAAGGGAGAGGATACTTTTCCACCCTTGACCTGAAGTTGCAGTCAGCTTACATCCACCGAACAGAGGCGCATAGATGACATTCTATATGGAAGAATTGGAGTGGGACATAGAAGAGAAAAATGAATCCCCGGATGTCCCCTAACTCTATATAAAATTTCATCCCAAAATAAGTTTTTGTGTCCGGTATATGATTAAATTGGTGGGCTGTTTTTCTGGGCCACAGAATCTAGCCTAGAATTTCATCTTCTACTTGGGCTGCCTAAAACTCCATTAAAAAAACGAATTAGATCTTTTCAATGTTTGATGAAATATTCCCCATGATTTCCTCTATATTAAGATAAATTTTTAGAATCATTGGTCTTGTATATTGGCCTCTACAGTCTCTTTATTGGGCTGATGTCCAGTTTACTTTTCCCAGAATGTGTTGGCATGAAAGCCTATTTTGGTGGTCTTCCAATGTGAATATTAAAATGATCTAAAATAACTAATTGTTGATTATAGAATGGGATACCTGAAAATAAAATATGAAAATAGAATCAAGACCATTTTTTATTTTAGGAGGTGTTCAAAAATGTATCATGTAATAGTGCATTTTAAGAGGGAATTACAATCATAATGTGAATTAATGTTCAAAGTGTAAAATGTACTAAAATGGTGTTTATGAATAATAAATAATATGAATATTATATATATTAACAATTAATATTATCATAATTCAGTGTCTAATCAATGTCCTAATTAAAAATGATATATTAAATAGATATTATTTTATTTATTCAAGAAAATAATATTTATTTATCCATCAGTTTAGTGCATGTCAAGTAAATAATAATATTATTCTTATTATTTAAACATGGGGTTTTCTAGGGATTAAGAGAATAATAAGGGTATGTGTGAAATTATTTATTCTCTAACCTAGGTCTATAAATATATGATTATGTTATTCTCTAACCCTAGTTGTTCCATTTTAATCATTGTGCACAATGAATTCTATAGATAATTCTCCATATCCATAGATATCTATTTCTCTAGAACACTCTTAAGAACCAAGAATGATTCTACTCCTCTACCAGAGTGACTCCTTGCATCAAAGGATTATATTTTGATCAGAAATGATCATCACAAGTGTTATAACCATCTGTGATATCACTAAGAAGATTTTATGGTGATGATCAGAGGTTTGTGAAACACATGTGGGTCATTTTTTAGGAAATCTACCATTGATTCCTCTGACACAATGAATATATGATAAGAGTTTTCAATCAAATCATCGATGAGGAAAAAATTACAACCTAAGGTAATTATTAATTTACATAAAATCATTATAAATTATATGTGTTGATCTTGTCTCATAGATTATGAGATTTTTATTTCATTTAGTTATGAGGATAAATCTGAAGTGGTTAATGAAAAACCATTATTGGGAATGAGTTTGGCCACTTTTGTTGTGATTCAAAACCTTAAAAGGTTGAGGGACCATAAAAGATAGGGGTAAATCTCTGGAAGTAGATGTTCTAGAAGTAGTAATTCTAGAAAGAGAAGTTCTATTGGTTCAATTGTGGAGATCTACTAGGATCTAGTGTCAAGTGCATAGGTACAAAAGTGACTTACACTGCTTGCTTCTCACAAACAATAAATAACTTGAAAGTTCATAAGAGGCTGAAAGTATGAGTGACTCAAGGAAATGGTAGTTATCCATGAGGAATGAAATAAATTCCTTATATGTTTATGGTACATGGGAGCTAACAAAACAAACTGGTGAGAGGAGAGTACTTCAGAAAAAGTAAGTTTATTGACTAAAGAGAGAAGCATATAATAGAAAATGATATAAGGTGAGGCTTATTGTGAAAGGATTTCAAAAAATGAAATGTTTAGATTTTTACAAAATCATTTCTCTAATTGTAAATCATTTAATGGTTTAGAAAATACTCAAAATGATTTCCATATAAGGGTTACATCTTGAGAAATTAAATTTTAAAATTGTTTTCCTTTGTGTAGATTTTGAGGAGGAGATTACATGGAGTAAACAAATGGATTCATGGAGAAATAGAATGAGATTCTAGTGTGTTTAATTAAATAGAGATTATATAGGACTAAATAGGAACCCTTGAATTAGAACCAAAAGTTCAATGCCTTAATTTCAAAATAGAAGTTCATATGGAGAAATGCATATCATTATTGATACTAGAATTTTTTTGGTGACGGTAGTTTCATCATTCTAGTTCTCTATGTGGATGACATACTTTTTATTATAGTTTTTTTTTAGAACCAACTGTTTGTACTTTGGATTAAATGTATATTAAAATATTTGAATATTAATAAAACATATTATTATATATCATTCATTATTATGCATGAATTTAATGCAATAATGTCCTATAGTATCTGTCACATTGATAAGGTTATAGCAATTCCCTACTATGATGAGAACCTTGAAATGTCATGATGATATTATTAAATATAGTTATATGGTCATATGAAAAACTATTATGGGATATATATAATTTTGACTATCAGGTGTGAGTATTCATAAGTAGATGATACTTATTAACATAAATTTCACACTTGGTAATATTCAATATGGGAGATTATGAGAACAGACCCACCTATAGGAATTTTTCATGTTTTTATATCATCGGATATTCTTATTTTTTTGCATGTGTAATGTTACTTAGACTTTAATATTATTATTAATGTTTTTTATGACTTGTGTACTTTCATGTACTAACTAAAACTATGACGCCATATATTTTTGGGAATTATGGTGTGTTGGGTGCATCACAAATGACATGTTATTAATGAATAAGTCAAAAAAGGATTTTTCCATTCTATATTTATGAAAGTTGATATATTATAACTTTGATTCAAATGGAACCATCACATTAAATTTAATTATCATAGTGTAATGATGAGTTTATTTCAGATAGTTAAATAAAGATGTATCAAGCATATAAGTTGATGACATGTGTGTGCAACATGCTTGATGAGATATTGTGACAAATGGATTTTATTAAACAGCAAGTATTTGTGTGCAGTTGTTAATGTTGTGATATTAACTTCTTTCTCTTGGGTTCCTTAACCCGTTTTTTTTACAGTAATCTTGGTCTTTAGTCAATCACACCTAATGCCAATGTGAAAGAATCCTAGAGGGTCACATGCTGAGTATTTCTATTGATCTCAATTAAATTATATTTGAATTTAATTATCAAAATAAATAATTATTTTCAAGGCTGAGGAATAATTTTATTCAAAATTAATAATCACATAAATTAAAAAAAAATCACAAGGTAATTGTTAAATTACGTAGATATATAATATTTATTTCTTTATTAAATATTTAAATATTTATTTTTCGGACTATGAATAGAATATTTATTTATGTATAAATATATTTAATTAAATATTTATTTATGTTTTTGATAAATACCAAGGAGGATCGGACCAAGATCATGTTCGGTGAAAAATATTATTTTGAAAGCTGATAAAATAATATTATCATTGCGTAAGTTAAAACACACCATAAAATATTATTATTGTTGTTATTATTATATGGAATTAGATCAGATGAGGTTTATTGTATTATTTAAGGGTTAGTGTGTAATTAAATAATATTTTAACCTTAACCCTAACTCTATAAATATATGGATACATCTATTGTGTCAGGTTAATCGAGAATTGAGAATCGTTGTGCACAACACATTTCTCTCTAGATTCCTCCTTCTCTTATCCTCTCAAGAATGAGAAGAACAAGAGAAAATATTTTAAGCCTGAAGGAAATTAAATAAATCAAGACGAAAAACACAAGATGATCGATCCACCATGCTAGCACCTGGCGTTCTATCAGTTTTTTTCAGATATCAAAGGACCACATGTGGATCACCGCTAGAGGGGTTCTACTTAGGGTCCTCCCTACATAGTGAAGCTAATCCAAAAATGGGTTTCAAACAATAAAAAAATCATCTAAGAAATATATTAAGATGATGTATTCTTTATTATAGTCTATTTAAAATTGATTATAAATTTAACATGGAAAATATCCTCACTGTATTTTGAGCTTACTATGTCAATATTCGATGGAAAAGATTTGTTGGCTATGATGTTTATGTTTTGCACAATTGGTGAATAATCCATTGAATCTGAAAAAACCTTAATGGTTATTCACCCTTAGAAAAATTTATCTACTTATAAAACCTTCAAGTGGTATCAGTGTAATACCCCAAGCTTTCACGGTAATCTTCTTTTTAAATAATTCAATAGCTTTCGCTACACGCAACACCGAGTTCAAGCACACCACGACGCGATAAGATTTATTCTACACATTAACCATTAAAGAATGATTATAAAATTAATTTTATGAGTAAATATAATATTTATGAACTTGATATCATTATGTATATGAATAAAATATATCCTATACAAAAGAAACATGATTTACATGACGGAACATGCATAGGGAAATGAAGCAGTTAACACCCGAAACAATGGTAATACTAAAATATTATTAACAAAAAGATATAATAGGATAATATATGATATCATAAATATGTATATGGTTATTTTATAATTTAATAACATACTTTAATCATTATATGGGAGGTTAACTCACCCTCGACTAAAGGAAAGTACAAGGTAAGGGTTAATTTTGTAATCTCATTATTATCTGAGATTGTTTATGCGTAAGTATTTACTGTGACATATTTATCATCCATGTTCATGTTTTCAAAAGGAATATTTTTAAGTTTTTATGTAATAGAATATTTTACTAAAACATCATTTTAAATGTTTTAAATATTTATTCTTCTAGATCTTTCTCATTAATTTCCATGTTTTCAAAATGGTTTTAAGGATTTATTTATATGGACATGAATGTTTTAAAATGTTGATTCCTTTCAAAAGTTTCAAAGTGTTATGGGACACTTTGATTCAAAAATATCTTTTAAATGTCTTTATTTATAAACTACATGACTATTAATGTTTTCAAAGTAAAAAAGGGATATTTCTCTCAAAGAGTTTTAATGAATTTATTAGATTATTTTCATATATGTCAACAACCTTTGTTGAATTTGTTATGCTTAATTAAGATTATTTTATTATGATACAATCTTCCATATTATATTTAAATTTTTATGGTATGGTTGACTATGTATGTGCTATTTTAACTCCATTAATGGTTTATGGTTAAATTAATAACATTTCGTATGCTAGTTTTAATAAGAATGTTTATGATATGTTTCACCCTTTTCATATGAGGAATGTATTGAACTTATTAAGTGATGGGAGGGTCCTTCTATAGCCCCTTGATGCATCAGTAGGTCTCATGAGAAAAACTAGTGTCTTGGAACAAGGCCTTGATAGAATATTTTTGTATGGTCTCCGCACAAGGCCTTGACGTAGTGGTTATGATGTCCGACATTATGCATTCCCTCATTATGAGATTAGTAATTGATTTTACATGTGATTATTCAACTAGTAGAACATCCATGAAAATGTTTAAATTTCATTATTTGATTTATTCTTTCCATATTATGCTAAATAAAATTTTTTTTAAAGGCTTTTATTTTAGTTTTGTACCTTGCCTTAAAAGTTTATGCTTATTTGTGATAGCTTCTTCTATATTTTTTATCCTTCTTGAGCATCTGAGATCACCCCCTTATTATGTTTTATTTTCCCAGGATGCCAACAAGTGTTTTATGATTGATATAAAGGGTTAAGATAGTGGAATAATGTTGTCATCATTGGATTATTTATGATGTATTTTATGTTAGAAATTGTAATGTAAAGTTCATGTATGTAATCTATTTTCCAAGACTTTTAAACTGATCAGTCATTCAGGACTTGATTCCTTGTAATCATGTCAATGTATTAATATAATGCACCAGATCTGGGTGACTAGGGTCAAGGATTTATAATCAAATTTGGGTTATGTTTAAATTTATAATTATTTATTTTATTTTTGATCATATATATGAAATTGTTGTCAATTTTCATTTCCAAATTATTTGTTCTTTAATCTGAAGTTTAATAAACATGTCTTTGACATTTTAATATTATTATTTCAAGATTCATATTTTCTTAAGGCCTAAGAATAGATGAATAATGATCAGATATTCCATTGGGAGGTACCAAATATTTTTTCAGGTATATTGGGTTACACAGCTTGTAGCCTAAGTACACATCGTGTACCCAAGTTCACTGCACTTGGACATGTCACAGAATACACAAAACATTGATCAATTATTACATGTGGTGAATTTATTATACATTGGGTGTTTATCGATCTAACCTAGCACATGGTTTTTCAGACTACAAGACATGTATCTGGCATGCACATCATGTAGTCTACATAGTATAGTGGTGAAATTTGTGCTAACTATGTGGTCCAATACATGATTTTACACCAAGTGAGACTGAATTCCTAAAACATTAATGAAACACATGACATGTAGCTAGTATATATAAAATTTAAATAATTAATACCCACATCCAAATAACACGTTGATTCAATCGGTGCATTACACGGACACACATAAAGCGGACCACACAACATATAGCTCATTATTACACACTGAGTAATATGGATGAGGTACATGTTGAAGCCCCGAGAATTTATCTCGTATACACGACAATAATAGAACACAACATGTAGCTCATTAGTACACATTGTGTATGTTAGGTCATAATGGGTAATGACATATGGTTTAAAGGGGTTGAATAGACCATATTAAAAATATTAATCAAATAAATTTATTATTTAAATTAATTAATGAAGTTAATTATTAGAGTTAATTAACAGTGGAAATAAAAGAGAGAACATAATGATTTTTATATTAGTTTAGTCCAAAGTGGACCTAGTCTAATCTTACACCTATATATTCAATGAGAGATATGTGTGCACTAAACTAATTTTTGAGGGGGGTGATAACCCAATTACAAGATCATTTTATAGTGGAGGGATAACCATAACACATTGAATTTTTCATGGGGATTCATAACCCAAATACAACACTATCTTTAGAATATGGGAGTCCCAAACCAAATGGTCCTGAATTTAGAATCTAGGAATCATAACCTAAAGAAAGAGAAGAAGAATAATTCTTTTGTATGTGAAAACATAAACAGAAAATAGAGAGTGCATGTGAGAGATGAGAAATAGTGTTACAAACACAAGAAACCATATGAAAGAGAATATAAAATGAATAAATCATGTGTACCAGTTCTTGATAAATATGGATGTCTCATCAATTAAATAGTATTCATAGAAGTTTTTGATTCAGTACTTGAGAGATCATCCAGTAGTAGAAAGAATGATCACACAGGACGTCAAAGTTTAGCATCGATTTTTGGTTATCAAAAGGTTTTTGTACTCTTAGTTCATCTCAGTATCATTATATCCTTTGAATGAATCCTTAGGCATTTAAATAGAATTTTTAAAGAATAACAGGCCAATATTTATCTGAGTAAAACAATTTAAATTCAAAAGATATAATTATCTAAGAGAGAAAAAAAATATCATCTGAATAATGATAAGAATAATCATTTTAATTTAAAACTTAAAGACCAATTCAAATTAATTTTAATTACCCATTTAATGAGTCATATAAATTCCATAATAATAGGTCAAAAACAATTCCATAAAAATCTTAAAACAATTCGATTATTAAATCTAAATATTAAATTAATCTAATTTAATACAGTGTGTAATTTAAATAATAATTATACTAAAATAAATATCAAAAAATAAGTTTAAATAAATTCCATTTCATTAAATAATAATTTATAAAATAATCATTCAAATAAATTAAATCAAAATATTAAATATTAAATATTTCAAATACAGGTCGTATATGTTATGTAAAAATGATGAATAAATTTAAACCATATCTTAAAACTAATTAAAATATTATAATAAAACTTTTCATGGCTTCTATATAATATATATTAATTTAGAAATTAATAAAACACTTGAAATGATTAAAATAAACATGCAGTTAATGAGAATATAAAAATAATGAAAAACAGATCATGTTTAAAAATATATATTTTATCAAAAAAAAAAGGAAATAACTGACCATACGCACCAAGAAATAATGTGGTCATTATGCTTACCGTGTCATCATAACATATGATCAATTCAAGAGGTCATGGGGTCACTATGCTAACCATGTGAAATTTACAACATGTGTCGGTTAAAATAACACATGTGGTAAGAAGATATAATATATGGTCATTATACTACCCATGTGAACAACTTGAAATCACTTAAAATACCATGTGTTGGGTATACTTACTATTTTAGGTAACTATACTTATCATGATGCTTCACTTTAAACATTGAAACCAAGCCTCATAATAACTATTGTAAGTCTGTCATGATATATTTGAGTAGAGGTACTGCAAGCATGAGGGAAATATTAGTCAGAGTGTTGCACTACATGGTAGGTTCAAGCATGCTATTGAGGGATAGTTCTTTATGTCGTAAGTTAGATTCAAGGAAAATATGAAGTTGTGAAAAATATATAATAGATATATAGTGTACTACATGTATGTATAGTTAGCTTTCTTGTGGTAATTTGGTTCAGTGAAAAAACTTCATACAGTCAGTTGGAGGAATCTCATGGTAGGTAGAAACAATATGTGATAAGTTTAATCACAACTCATGGTAAGGTGAATAAAAACTCAGGGTAAGTTGGATAAAATATGAGATAGAAACCTGTATAGGTTGATGATAGAAACTTTGTGGATTTTTTAGTACCATTTAAACAATAAATTCATACTTCCATTTATTCTAAGAACATGTAAAAAAATGTTTTGGCTTTCCAATAGAACAATTTGAGAGATAATCTGATCTATATAGCTCAAGATATAATTAAATAATGAAAGAAAACTATGAAGTGGTTTAAACTGAAAATTGTTATTGAAACCAAAATCATGTCGTAAGTTTAGATCAAAATAAGAACATGATAGAGATAGAATTAGGATTATTCATAGTTGAATGAAAGTTAGATAAACTTCTTATATTTATTATGAAATTTTATTTACATAAATCCATTCATTATAAATCAATATATAATAAAAATAAAGATAGGTGATAAAAATTGAATTTCACATAAAATAATTAAAGGGTTTGTAATATTCAAAAAAACATGAAATAATAATAAATAACAACAAACTCCCCCTTTTTAAAAATTAAAAAACCGAAATAATATTTTATAAAATTCTTCCCCTTTTTGAAATTTTTCAAAAATACAATATTTAATAAATATGAAAACAAGAAATTTGAAAAACAAATAACCCCCCTAATAAATTAATAATAAGGTAAGTTAAAAACAAATTAATTTTAAATTTTTAAACTAAATTTCTAACATAACAAGTTAAAATTTTAGTTTTTCAAACATTTCATAATCCAACGGTTTATTGAAAATATCAACCAATTGATTTTCAGTTGGAATATATTCAAAAAATATATCACCTTTATTAACATAATCATGAACAAAATTAAAACACATGTCTATATTCTTAGTTCTAGAATGCATTAAAGGGTTATTTGAAATAGAAATAACATAAGAATTATTTTAATAAATATGAATTTTTTCAAAAATAAAACCATAGTTAGAAAAAAGTTTGTTTAATCCATAAATATTGAGAGCAACAAGATGCAGCAGTGATATACTCACTTTCAGTGGTTAAAAAAGAAATGGGGTTTTATTTTCCTAAAATCCAAGAAATTATGTTCTTACCAAGAAAATGACACATACCTAATGTTATTTTTCTATCAAGTAGGCATCCTCCAAAATCAGAGTCAGATTAACTAATTAAATCAAAATAATTTTTGTCTATAATAAAATAATCCATAATTAATAGTTCTTTTAACATATATAATAATACACTTAACAATTTTTAAGTGAGATTCCTTAGGATTATATTGAAATCTAGCATATAAACAAATACTAAACGTTATATTGATTCTAGAAGTAGTTAAATACAAAAAACTTCTAATCATTCCTCTAAATAATTTAGATTCAATAGATTTTCTAGAAACATAAGAATCTAATTTATAAGAAATATTCATAGGGGTTTTATGATATTTACAAGAATCAAGACCAAAAATTTTAACTAAATCTTTATCATATTTTGATTGATTTAAAAATATTCCATAATTTCTTTAAAAAATTTGAAGTCCTAGAAATAATTTTAATTATCCCATAAGACTCAATTCAAATTCTCTTTCCATCAAATTTGAAAACTCTTTACAAAGAAAATTATTTTAAGACCCAAAAAAATATCATCAACATAAATTTGTACAATTAAAATTTTATTTTAAATTATTTTAATAAATAAATTGGGATCTACTTTACCTTTAGAAAATTCATTTTTCAATAAAAATATTGTAAGTTTATTATACCAAGGATGATGTGATTTATTAATACCATATAAATCTTTTGATAACTTAAAAACATGATTAGGACATTTTTAATTTTCAAAACCAAGGGGTTGAAAAACATAAACTTCTTCAGAAATAAAACCATTTAAAATGAAATTTTTATATCCATTTGAAACAATTTAAATCCCTTAAAAGTGGAAAATATAATAAATTATAATTTTTTCAATTCTAGAAATAGAAGAAAAATATTCATCAAAATATATACCTTCTTCTTGGAAATAACCTTGTGAAATAAGTCTAGCTTTATTTCTAACAACTTGTATAGATTTATCCATTTTATTTTTATAAACCCATTTAGTACCAATAACATTCTTGTCTTTAGGGGGTTTAACTAAAGACCAAAAATTATTTCTATAAAATATATTTATATCATCATGAATATAAACAATCCAATTAGAATCATTTAAAGCATCATCAATATTATTATGAAAAACATCAGAAATAAAGGCAGAATTAGCATAGAAATTTTAAACAGAATTTCTAGTTTTAATACCAAAATAAATATTACCAATAACATTGTCAACAGGATGATCTCTATTAATCTTCCATGATATAGGATCAGGTTGAGAAGGAGTATACTCCACCTTAATCAATTCATCCTTATCTGGAGGTTTTTCTTCACCAAAATTAAAATATATAAACTCGTCAATAAAATCATTAGAATCAAAAATTATTTTTGTCACGACCCGTCCTCGGGGCCCGTGCCGTGACTACCCCAAGCCCGCCTTCCATAGGCCAGGGGCTGGCAACTAGCACCAAGGCGTAAATCCCGGTAAAAAGGGAAGGCATTGCCTTTGAAAAGTAAACAATCACCACAGAGTAAGCAAGCGGTATAGTAAACACTAAGTAAAAACAGAGTACAACTGAAAGTGCAGAAAAGTAAATGGGCCAGTATACAAACCCAAACTGAAAGTAAAGTACAACTCGAAAGGGAAAACAGCAACTGTAAAGTAAAAGCTGCTACGCCAAGCTGTCCACTGGAAATCCCACCTGAAGGGTGGGTACAGATAGCTCCACTGCTCCTCGGGTCCCACCGTCCGCTCCGAGCACGTTCTGCCCAGTGGTCCACCTCCAGGTATCGTCCTGCTCTGCGAGCCTCAACCACGATCAACATTGTCTGTCGTCTGCAACCAACACAACGTAGTGCGGGCATAGCCCGTGCAGGGGTGAGTATAAGCTACTCAGTAGGGACCCCGAGACCCCCAAAGGTCTCCCAAAATCCACAAAGGATAAACCAAAAAGGAAGATACAAACACGAAGTAACAACCGACACTGCTTAGGTATATGCCCATACATATACCTAAGTCATCAATCCCAATACGCTCCAACCTCCGTGCCCAAGTACAACTCAGTCCACACAGGAAAGTATACGTATTCCACACAGGAAAGAAAAATGAAATCCACACAGGATAGCACAACACAATCCACACAGGAAAGCAACAGGATTCAGCTCACACAGGTATACATTTTCGAAGATGATAAAGATGATCATTGATTCATCTAAGTCGTCGGACCCACAAAGGATCGATAGGTACTAACCCCCGCAAAGACCCACACAGGATCGGACCCACACAGGATCTATAGGCGCTGGTTCACACAGGACCGCTGAGCGTAGACCCACACAGGATCGGACCCACACAGGATCGGTAGCACTGATCCACACAGGATCGCTGAGTGCTGTAGTCGTCGTCGTCGAATCCACTGAGGATCTCTGCACAGTCGTTGTCGCAGTCACAGTAGCAGTCACAGCCAGCTCTAGGGTTCCTGCACACAGCAAGCTCGTTCGGGAGGGTCCGCTCCACGAGCTGAGAGGCTGATACATCAACTGTCACAAAGTCCAGAGTTGATGTATCCAAAAGTTCCGTATCGTCAACAGGAACTCAACGCAATAGACGGCGCGTCAATCGGACGCCCGGTCTGAGAGTTATTGGCTTTTTCGTCCCAGGGGCCCGGTTGGTTTTTAAGGAAAAACCAAACCAACCGTACTCCACCTGCGTCCAAACCTCGGGCGGAGTATGCCAAAAGATCCGTCTCACTAATAGAAACTCAACAAAGCTGACGGCACATCAATCGGACATCCGTAGCTCAAGATATGAGCGTTTCTGCTCCGAGGGCCCGGTTGGTTTCGTGTACGAACCAACCCGGCTGAACTCAAAGTATTCTGAAACCTTGAGTGCGATATACTGAAACGACCGTCTCGATCCAAGGATCGCATCTCCGCTGACGGCGCGTCGTTTGGAGGTCCGTAGCCCGAGTTATGGGAATTTGAAACCAAACCGCTCGGTAACGGGGGTTTCAGGCCCGGGCCGTCCCGGCCCGAGACCCCCCGGTTGGCCCGAACCGGGTCGACCCGCCCCGAAAAGGGTCGACCCGGCCCGGCGCGGCCCGGCCCGGCCCGGCCAGGCGCCGGTCCGGCGCAGCACGCCGCGTGCTGCCAGCTCGGCCGAAGGCCGAGCTGCTGGAAAATGGGGGGGGTTGCCTGCCCCCGTTTGTGAAACCGGCCCCCCTCATTATGGGGGCCGTTTCACTTGCTGCCCGGGGGAATTAATTTCCCCTGGTTTTCCTCCCTTTCGGCCGGCCGAAACTGGTCGGCCGGTTCTTCCTTAACGGGATCGGCAACGCCGATCCCCCTTCCGGCTTCCGATACCGGCGGCCCGACTGGCCGCCGGTCTTCTCGTTTCTGCCACGGCCCGGAACCGGTCGCGGCCTTCGTTGTCCGGCGTGGTGCTACGGCACCGCGCCCCTCCGCCATGGCCCCGCTCCGGCCGCGGCGCCTTCAACTTTCTTCGACGCGGCGCGACGGCATCGCGTCCTTGCATTATTTTACGACGCGGCGCGACGGTGCCGCGCGTTTCTTGCCGCATGATCCTGCGCAGTGCGACGGCACCGCGCCACACCCGTTTTCAATCCACAATAGAAATCAACGTGAAAAAGGAGGAGGTTCGGTCGTGTTCGTGTGGTCCGGCGCCCCTCGCGTTATTTGCTAACAAATGGACAAATTCCATGAAGAAATAAACACGGGTATAAATCATGAACAAAGAAATAAAATAAACCCCTACCTCAGATTCAAGTACGGAGCACGTCAACAAGCCGCGGAAGACAAGCGTCGCGGAGGTCGGGCGTCGTGGAAGTCGAACGTCGTTTCCGTTGACGTTGAGGTGCGTCCGAAGAGGTACGTCGCTGGAGAAGCTTTGTAAGCTGACGGAGATAATCCGAGGAGGAAACGGAGTCTCCTTTCATTGACACGGGAAGAAGATCGAAGAAACGGCGTCGTCGATCTTCGGAAACACACCGGCTACGAAGAAGAGAGAAGCGGCGTTCTTCGTCGGAGCTTAAGTGTTCCTCGTGTTCTTCGTCAAAGTTGTAGAAGGTGGAGAGAGCTTCTCAAAACCTCTCAAGATGGCTAAGGAGACCAACCAAAATAAAATAAGATAAGGCTTATTTTATTTACACAATTAAACAACTTGAATTTCAAAAGTTTGAAATTCAAACAACTCAACTCAATTAATTAACCAAGTTGTCAAGTTTAATAAAATAGGAGTTATAGGGAGTTTAAAAAGAGGAGATGAAGTGTTAGGGTTCGTGTGGGCCCCACCACACTTAATCCTCTCAAGGGAGGTTAAGTGGATGTGGGTCCCACCCCTAACTCCCTTTGGGAGGTTATAACCAACTTAGTTAAAAATAAAATGTGTTTCCACATTTTATTTAATTTCATTTTAAATTCCCAAAAACTAACTCCCAACCCGCATAAAACGCAACCTCGGAAAAGGTCTCCTTAAGTGAATATCGGCACTGCGAGTTCATCGGTGCCCTCGGAATTCGATTCCGGGCACCGGTTCAAAAGTTAGAAATTCCCGCTTGTTCGTTCACTGAATGTACCCGATCCAAACTTCGGAAATTGATTCTGGGCACTCCGGGCCTCGGAATCAGGTGCCGTCAGAAACCGTGCTCTTGTAAAATTCCAAAGAAAATTAAGAAAAAATTTCCCTTGAATTTTATGGGTCTTTACATTACTCCCACCTCAGGGCTTTACGTCCCCGTAAATATACATCAAAACTAGGGAAACAAATGAGGGTACTGAGCACGCATCTGAGCCTCTCGCTCCCATGTGCTCTCCTGGAGGTTCACGTGCTTCCATCTAATGCGCACAAGAGGAATCGATCGCCCACATAGGACCCGCTCCTGTAGATCCTCTATCTCCACCGGGACCTCCGTAAAAGTCGCCCCATCATCAACGTCAAGATCCCCATGGTCAATGATGTGCGTCGGGTCATGCACGTATCTCCTCAGCTGAGACACGTGGAAGACGTCGTGCACCCGGTGTAACTGAGGTGGTAGAGCCAGGCGATAATCCACCTCGCAAATCCTACTGAGGACCTGGAAGGGTCCTATGAAGCACGGAGATAACTTGCCGCCTCGGCCAAATCTCCATATACCATGTCAAGGTGAGACCCGCAAGAAGACGTGGTCGCCATCCTCGAACTCGAGTGGCCTCCGCCTCCTGTCAGCGTATGACTTCTGTCGGCTCTGAGCTGTCCTCATCCACTTCTGGATGACCTGGACCTTCTCTGTCGTGGCCTGGACCATCTCTGGTCCCACAAGTGCTGACTCCCCAGGGTCTGTCCAGCACAAAGGAGATCTACAAGGTCGGTCGTACAACGCCTCATACGGTGCCATCCCGATGGTGGAGTGGTAGCTGTTGTTGTATGAAAACTCCACCAAGGGTAGGTGGTCCTCCCAGCTATGACCAAAGTCGAGGACACATGCGCGGAGCATGTCCTCGAGAGTCTTAATGGTCCTCTCCGTCTGACCATCTGTCTGAGGGTGAAAGGCTGTGCTCAAACGTAGCTGCGTCCCGAACACCTCCTGCAAACCCTTCCATAGCCGGGAAGTAAAGCGAGCATCTCGATCGGAGACGATAGATGATGGAACACCGTGAAGCCACACAATCTCCTGAACGTAGAGATGTCCCAAGCTCTCCACTGAGCCCTGCTCTCTGATGGGTAAGAAGTGAGCCGACTTGTTGAGTCGGTCGACAATCACCCAGATGGAGTCG
Organism: Viscum album; assembly: GCA_963277665.1. Lineage (NCBI taxonomy): Eukaryota > Viridiplantae > Streptophyta > Magnoliopsida > Santalales > Viscaceae > Viscum > Viscum album. Next base: position 1,659,922,081 of record OY728146.1, read on the forward strand.
TGACCTCTGGAAGTGCGTGTAAGTCCAGTCACAAAGTCCATAGATATCCCGTCCCACTTCCACTCTGGGACCTCCAAGGGTTGTACCAAGCCTGCTGGTACCTGGTGCTCAGTCGTCACCTGCTGGCAGGTGAGGCATCGAGAAACAAACTCTGCTACAGCCTTCTTCATGCCTGGCCACCAGTGCTGTCGTCTAAGATCCTGGTACATCTTCGCCACTCCAGGATGTACCGCCAAAGGAGAAGTGTGAAACTCCCTCAGCACCTCCTCTCGCAAAGAGAATGGTACCATGGTACATCCTCTGAAAAGGATGTCGTGTTCTGCTCCAAGGGAGAAACCATCAGGTGCCTGTCCCGAGGATATCTGTGCACGCCGTGTCTCACAGTCAGCGTCCTCATGTTGTGCCTCTCTGACCTGCTGTAGAAGTGGAGGAGTGACTGTGAGAGACTGAAGGAAGGCTGCTCCATCTCTTCCCATGAAGGATATCTGCAAAGAGGCTAGCTGCTCCGTCGCCTCCTCAAGAAGCTGAATGCCCGTCCTCCTGCTGAGGGCATCGTCCACTACGTTCCCCTTCCCAGGAGTATAGACTATCTCAAAGTCATAGTCCTGGAGGAACTCGAGCCATCGCCACTGTCTCAGATTCAGATCCTTCTGAGAGAAGATTTACCTGAGACTCTAGTGGTCAGAAAAGACTGTAAAGCGCTCGCCCATCAGATAGTGTCTCCACGTATTCAGGACGAAGACCACTGCTGCTAACTCCAGGTCATGGGTAGCGTAGTTCTGCTCATGCGGCCTCAACTGACGTGATCCATAGGCGATCACTTCCCGCTCCTGTATCAGGACACATCCGAGTCCGGTCCCTGATGCATCGCAGTAAACTACGTATCCAACTCCCTCCTCAGGAAACCTCAAGATAGGTGCGCTGGTCAATCTCTGTCTCAGCTCCTGGAAGCTCTGCTGACATCTTTCTAACCATACGAAGGTTTTCCCCTTCTTCGTCAAAGCTGAGAGTGGTGCCGCAACTCTGGATAAGTCTGGAACAAATCTCTGATAGTATCAGGCTAGTCCCAAGAAACTCCGAACCTCCGTCACGCTCCTGGGTGGCTCCCAAGCTAACACTGCCTCGATCTTCGCAGGATCCATTGCAACTCCCGCCTCAGAGATGACGTGTCCCAAGAAGTGGACCTCACGTATCCAGAACTGGCACTTCGAGAGCTTACCATAAAGCTGGTGCTCTCGGAGTGTGTCTAGTACAACTCGTAAGTGGTAGGCATGCTCCTCCTCAGTCGTTGAGTATATCAGAATGTCGTCGATGAAGACCACGACAAATCGATCGAGGTATGGCTGAAAGATCCTATTCATGAGGTCCATGAACACTGGTGGAGCATTGGTCACGCCGAAGGGCATAACCAAGAACTCATAGTGGCCATACCGACATCTGAAGGATGTCTTCTACACGTCCTAGTCTCTAACTTTGAGCTGATGATAGCCTGACCTGAGGTCTATCTTCGAGAACCACCGTGCTCCCTTGAGCTGATCAAAGAGGTCATCAATCCTCGGTAGCGGATACTTGTTCCTCACTATCACCTGGTTTAGGCGACGATAGTCAACACAAAGTCGCAAGCTCCCGTCTGCCTTCTTGGCGAACAAAATCGGGGAAGCCCAGGGTGAAACACTGGGTCGGATGAACCCATTGCCCTACAAGTCCTCCAACTGTACCCGTAGCTCTCGAAGCTCGGCGGGGGCCATCCGATATACTGGAGTCGATATCGGGGTTGTCTCAGGGTATAAGTCAATATAAAAGTCTACCTCTCTGCGAGGAGGTATCCCTGGAACGTCGTCGGGGAAAACGTCCGCAAACTGATCCACCACTGCAGGAAAACCAGGACTCCGCACGTCAACTGCTCCTAGGATGAGGCTAGCCAACTGATGAGTGATGGGCTGTCCTCTCCTCGGCGGAAGTCCATCCTGTGCTGCAAAGGATCCCCTCTCTCCGGTGAAGGTGAACCTGCTCCCGTCGGTGCGTACACATCGCACCTTGCGCCTAAAACAGTCAATCTGTGCATGGACCGTATATAACCAATCAATGCCCAAGATGACGTCCTAAGGCCTCGAAGCTGCTACAAGAAGATCCCAGCCGAAGATCTCGCCTCCTAGAGTAAGCTCACACTGCCGGCACTAGTGCATAATTGTTGAGTCTGCTCCCGTAGGAGTCTCTATCTGTAAGGATCGAGCCAACAGCTCTGTCGGAATCTCCGAGCTCCGAACAAGGGCAGCGGCTATGAAAGAGTGACTTGCTCTTGTGTCTATAAGTACTGCAGCAAGGGTGGAATAGACACAGATAGTACCTCGAATCATCTCAGGCACACCGTGGTCGTAGGCCTCTGCTGCCTAGAGTTGTGCCTGTCTCTGCCCGCCAGCTCCCTGTGGTCGAGGTGGACCTCCTGGTGGTAGTGGTGGTAGAGCCTCAAAGCGTCGCCCACCACCTGTTGCTTGGCCAGATCCTCTGCCTCGTCCGCCTCCTCCCTGCGGACCGCCACGGTCGACCCTCTGCCTCTGCCTCGGTGGTCCCTCAACTGTCTGCTGCTCCTCGGCACGGCGGGTCGGGCAGTCATGAGCCATGTGGCCCTGCCCGCCACACGAGTAGCACTGTCTGCCCCTCAAAAGACTAGCTCTGTGCTGTGTGCCCCGCATTGTTGAGCCAGTGTCCTGAGGTCGTCTGCATGAGGGTCTGGTCTGCCTGGACCCCTGAGTCATCCGTCGACTGCCTGCTGCAGATGACTCTGCCACATGCCGCCCTGCGGTGGGTCTCAGCGCTGGTTTAGACTCAGCATGAAAGCTCTCGATCAAAAGGGCCCGCTCCAGTACTCCTGTCTGAGTCGGAATGCTGAGGGAGATCAGCGATGCCCTAATCTCGTGTCTCAAACCCTGCTCAAAGGTCTGGGCCCGGAAAAATGGGTCTCGTACCATGTCGATCGAGTAGCGCGAGAGATCAGTAAATCTCACCAAGTACTGAGCGACCGTCATGCTGCCATGCCGCAGCTGAAGTAGCTCCTGGATATGCACCGCACGAAGGGTGGCTGGGACGAACTCCGAGCGGAAGAGGCTCTCAAAGTCCGTCCATAGTAGAGATGCCTCATCGTGCACCTGGAGCATCAAGCTCCACCATCGGCCCACTACTGCGTGCAGTAGGCTCACAACGAGGATCACCATGAGGTCTGCTGGTGTCCTCACTAGCCTAAAAACTCCTACGACTACCTCTAGCCAGTCCTCGGCTGCCTGGGGGTCCGTCTCCCCACGAAACATGGGCGGTCACTGGCGCTGAAACTCATGCAGTGCGCTGAGGCGACGTGCATCGTCAGCGGCTGGTGCTGGAAGTATCGAGGGCTCGGCGGGTAGTGCTACCGCTGGTGCCACTGCTAACAAAGGGCCCTGCACCGAGGCCTCGTCGCTCGGTGGGTTTTCATCACGCTCGACTCTCGGAACCCTAGCTGGCTGCCGTCGTGGGGCCATCCTGAAAAGGAAACAGGTGTGCCACGGTCAGAACAGTATACCTGGTGAGCTGATATAAGTAATCACAAAGAAAACTTGAAACACACATGCAATCAATGTTTTCATTCATTAAGTCGGAAATCAGAAGTCAGGGTCCCGGTGTACGGATACGTCGGCCGCCGCACCAACACTGGACTCCCTGGACTGATAACCACACTCAATATGCTAAACATTATTGCTTCACATAGAAAAGATCAGAGTTCGCGGTAGAACCGAACACCTCTGATACCAATTTGTCACGACCCGTCCTCGGGGCCCATGTCGTGACTACCCCAAGCCCGCCTTCCATAGGCCAGGGGCTGGCGACAAGCATCAAGGCGTAAATCCCGGTAAAAAGGGAAGGCATTGCCTTTGAAAAGTAAACAAGCACCACAGAGTAAGCAAGCGGTATAGTAAACACTAAGTAAAAACAGAGTACAACTGAAAGTGCGGAAAAGTAAATGGGTCAGTATACAAACCCAAACTGAAAGTAAAGTACAACTCGAAAGGGAAAACAGCAACTGTAAAGTAAAAGCTGCTACGCCGAGCTGTCCACTGGAAATCCCACCTGAAGGGTGGGTACAGATAGCTCCACTGCTCCTCGGGTCCCATCGTCCGCTCCGAGCACGTTCTGCCTAGTGGTCCACCTCTAGGTACCGTCCTGCTCTGCGAGCCTCAACCACGATCAACGTTGTTCGTCGTCTGCAACCAACACAACGTAGTGCGGGCATAGCCCGTGCAGGGGTGAGTATAAGCTACTCAGTAGGGACCCTGAGACCCCCGAAGGTCTCCCAAAATCCACAAAGGATAAACCAAAAAGGAAGATACGAACATGAAGTAACAACAGACACTACTTAGGTATATGCCCATACATATACCTATGTCATCAATCCCAATACGCTCCAACCTCCGAGCCCAAGTACAACTCAGTCCACACAGGAAAGTATACGTATTCCACACAGGAAATCAAAACGAAATCCACACAGGATAGCACAACACAATCCACACAGGAAAGCAACAGGATTCAGCTCACACAGGTATACATCTTCGAAGACGATAAAGATGATCACTGATCCATCTAAGTCTTCGGACCCACAAAGGATCGATAGGTACTAACCCCCGCAAAGACCCACATAGGATCGGACCCACACAGGATCTGTAGGTGCTGGTTCACATTGGACCGCTGAGCACAGACCCACACAGGATCAGACCCACACAGGATCGGTAGCACTGATCCACACAGGATCGCTGAGTGCTGTAGTCGTCGTCGTCGAATCCACTGAGGATCTCTGCACAGTCATCGTCACAGTCACAGTAGCAGTCGCAGCCAGCTCTAGGGTTCCCGCACACAGCAAGCTCGTTCGGGAGGGTCCGCTCCACGAGCCGAGAGGCTGATACATCAACTGTCACAAAGTCCAGATTTGATATATCCAAAAGTTCCGTATCGTCAACAGGAACTCAACGCAACAGACGGCAAGTCAATCGGACGCCCGGTCTGAGAGTTATTGGCTTTTTCGTCCCAGGGGCCCGGTTGGTTTTTAAGGCAAAACCAACCCGACCGTACTCCACCTGCATCTAAACCTCGATCGGAGTATGCCAAAAGATCTGTCTCACTAAGAGGAACTCAACAAAGCTGACGGCACGTCAATCGGACGTCCGTAGCTCAAGATATGAGTGTTTCTGCTCCGAGGACCCGGTTGGTTTCGTGTACGAACCAACCCGACCGAACTCAAAGTATTCCAAAACCTTGAGTGAGATATACTGAAACAACCGTCTCGATCCAAGGATCACATCTCCGCTGACGTCGCGTCGTTTGGAGGTCCGTAACCCGAGTTATGGGCATTTGAAACCAAACCGCTCGGTAACGGGGGTTTCGGGCCCGGGCCGTCCAGGCCCGAGACCCCCCGGTTGGCCCGAACCGGGTCGACCCGCACCGGACAGGGTCGACCTGGCCCGACGCGGCCCGGCCCGGCGCGGCCTAGCCTGGCGGACCGGCCAGGCGTCGGTCCGGCGCAGCGTGCCGCGCCCTGCCAGCTCGGCCGAAGGCCGAGCTGCTGGAAAACGGGGGGGGCCGCCTGCCCCCCTTTGTGAAACCGCCCCCCCTCATTATGGGGGCCGTTTCACTTGCTACCCGGGGGAATTAATTTCCCCCGGTTTTCCTCCCTTCCGGACGGCCCGAACTGGCCGGCCGGTTCTTCCTTAATTGGACCGGCAAGGCCGGTCCCCCTTCCAGCTTCCGATACCGGTGGCCCGACTGGCCGCCGGTCTTCTCGTTTCCGCCGCGGCCCGAAACCGGCCACGGCCTTCGTTGTCCGGCGCGGTGCAACGGCACCGCGCCCCTCCGCCGTGGCCCCGCTCCAGCCGTGGCACCTTCAACTTTCTTCAACGCGGCGCGACGGCGTCGCGTCCTTGCATTATTTTACGATGCGGCGCGACGGCGCCGCGCATTTCTTGCCGCATGATCCTGCGCGGTGCGACGGCACCGCGCCACACCCGTTTTCAATCCAAAATAGAAATCAACGTGAAAAAGGAGGAGGTTCGGCCGTGTTCGTGCGGTCCGGCCCCCCTCGCGTTATTTGCTAACAAATGGACAAATTCCACGAAGAAATAAACACGGGTATAAATCATGAACAAAGAAATAAAATAAACCCCTACCTCAGATTCAAGTGCGGAGCACGTCAACAAGCCGCAGAAGACAAGCGTCGCGGAGGTCGGGCGTCACGGAAGTCGAACATTGTTTCCATTGACGTCAAGGTGCGTCCGAAGAGGTACATCACTAGAGAAGATTTGTAAGCTGACGGAGATAATCCGAGGAGGAAACGGCGTATCCTTTCATTGACACGGGAAGAAGATCGAAGAAATGGCGTCGTTGATCTTCGGAAACACACCGGCTACGAAGAAGAGAGAAGCGGCGTTCTTCGTCGGAGCTTAAGTGTTCCTCGTGTTCTTCGTCAAAGTTGAAGAAGGTGGAGAGAGCTTCTCAAAACCTCTCAAGATGGCTAAGGAGACCAACCAAAATAAAATAAGCTAAGGCTTATTTTATTTACACAATTAAACAACTTGAATTTCAAAAGTTTGAAATTCAAACAACTCAACTCAATTAATTAACCAAGTTGTCAAGTTTAATAAAAGAGGAGTTATAGGGAGTTTAAAAAGAGGAGATGAAGTGTTAGGGTTTGTGTGGGCCCCACCACACTTAATCCTCTCAAGGGAGGTTAAGTGGATGTGGGTCCCACCCCTAACTCCCTTTGGGAGGTTATAACCAACTTAGTTAAAAATAAAATATGTTTCCACATTTTATTTAATTTCATTTTAAATTCCCAAAAACTAACTCCCAACCCGCATAAAACGCAACCTCGGAAAAGGTCTCCTTAAGCGAATATCGTCGCTGCGAGTTCATCGGTGCCCTCAGAATTCGATTCCGGGCACCGGTTCAAAAGTTAGAAATTCCCGCTCGTTCGTTCACTGAACGTACCTGAGCCAAACTTCGGAAATTGATTTCGTGCACTCCGGGCCTCGGAATCAGGTGTCGTCAGAAACCGCGCTCTTGTAAAATTCCAAAGAAAATTAAGAAAAAATTTCCCTCAAATTTTACAGGTCTTTACAATTTTCATCAAACATAACATGAATATATTGATTAATAACCATAGTTAATTTATTATAAACTCTATAGTATTTATTATTATTCAAATAACTAAGATAAACACTTTCATCACTTTTAGTATTAAATTTATCTAAATTATCTTTGGAATTTAAAATAAAAACTTTACATCCAAAAAAATATAAAATAAATAAATTTAGGTTTTTTATTTTTTAAAAATTCATAATGAGTTTTCTTAAACAATGGTCTAAAAATAATTCTATTTGAAAAATAAGAAGAATATAAAATGGCTTCAATGTAAAAATATCTAGGAAAATTATATTCACTTAACAAAGTTTTTTCCATTTCAATAAGAGTTTTTTTTTCTATTCTACAACACCATTTTTCTATGGTGTTCTGGGAGTAGAGAAATTATGAAAATACCCATTATTTTCATGAATTTTTTCAAAATATAAATTATGAGATTCACCTCCTTAAACACTATGAATAAAAAAAATCATACAACCTTTTCATTTTGAACTAAATTACAAAAAAGAAATAAGTCTAGATAAGGTATAATTTTTAGGTGTCATAAAGTAAACTCATGTAAATCTACTATAATCATCAATAATAACTAAAGTTTATTTATTTCCTCAAGGGAAATAAATTTTAGTATGACTAAATAAATCAAGGTCTATTAACTATAACGAGTCTGGATACGTTTTTTATCATACCCATCAGATATGATTCATATCATACTCACCAAATATGATTTTTATTGTACACACTGGAAATGTTTTACATCTTACATGCTATCCAGTATCATACCGACATTTAAATCATAATCACCATCACTACGAGAATCATCAGACTTATTCAAACTCACTTTATCATATCCAGAAAATTGTATCATAATAAATTGAAAACCTTTAAATCAAAATGATGTAGTGTATTCTTTTTTGATTTGATTTATAAAACAATTTTGTTATTCCAGTTATAATATGATCGTTGGAGGTCCAGGTGTCCAAGTCCCTCCATATTTTCAGGAGAAAATCCTACCATTGGAATCCAAGATGACTGTTGGGACGTTACATAATAAATACCAAGTCATTTAAATGATCTCAAAACTTTGATGAATTTGATATTGTTTGAGAGATTTATCAAATTACTACTTCGTGAAAAAGACTTTGAGGAGTTGAAGTTTTGAACTGCTCATTCTAAATACTTGTTACATCCAAGATTTTTATTTAGTGTGACACTGATCATTGGTGATTACGATTGAGGGATTCTATGGATAGAAAGGTAGTGGTACTGATCACCTTATTGATCAAGGGCTTGTGGGGATAGAAAAATAGAAGTTGGTTATCATATCAAGGGCTTACCCTGGTGTGGGTAAGTCAAAATTTCTTGAAAGTATAAATCAAGTTACCTCTATCTACGGTTATTGGATACCCTTCTCTTTATGTTAAAATAATTGTATTCTTTTAATTATTTACATTTTCATTGATTTATAATAGAAGGTGAATCAATTTATATATTCATCTTTATATTCTCTATTTAGTTATTACAATCTTTTTAATTATGATTTTAGTGGTTACAATCAATTCATTTACCCAATAAGATTCCATACGCTTTATGAAAGAATCATTAATTATTTTACTTTGTTTATCATAACCATTATGATTACGATCTATTTCGTTTACTCTAATTAAATTGTTTCCTTGTTGTGAATACGATTAATTTCAAATACGGCATGTGGAATACTTATCTTAACTGACTGATTGTGTTACTTTTTACATTGGACCTAGGGCCCTATCTGAATATAGTTTTAATAAAAAATAGGTTTTTGAATATGATTAGTTTAATTCTATTAAACTAAGTTTCCTGTAAGTATAAAAATGAAAGTTTTTACACTTACAATTCACCCCCCCTCTTGTATTATTCCATATATATATACATTATGATCAAAAAAACATGACCTAGTTATTTATTCCAAATAATTTTATCACTCTACACAACATTCAAAAACTTAAAATGTTGAAAAATTAGTTCAGTAAAATCAATAATATAAATATTTTCCTTTCGATTAGCATAGAATAATAAAGAATTGTCTTTAAAAAATAAACACTTATCATTTTTAAATTTAACTTCCATTCCATCATCACATAATTGAGATATACTTATTAAATTATTTTTTAAACCTTCAAAAAATAAGACTTTAAAAATAAAGGTAGAATTAGAAATACCAACTTTACTAAAACCTTTTACTTTTCCTTTGGAATTATCTCTAAATGTAATAGTACCTCTATCACATGTATTGTAAGTGGTAAAATTTTATGGGTATTTGGTTATATTCCTAGATCATCCACTATCCATGTATCATATGTAAATATTGATACATCTAAGGCATTTTTCCTATAAAAATCAATTACTTGATAATTTTGGTACCCAAGCAACTTTGGGTCCAATCGAATTATTAATAAAATTTTTAGGTACACATAAGAGTTTAAAAAGTATTGTATGGTGCTCTAAATAAAAAATATTTAAAAATATGTGTTTTTTGTAATCCTAAATACTGTTTGAATCTAATAGAACAATCATTTTCATAGTGACTTTTTATTCCACATTTAAAATAAGTAACAATATAAGTACAAACATTTTTATTTTATGTAAAATGATTTCTATACATTTGAGGTAATCTCCAATCATATCTAACACCATATTTATTTTTATTTTTATTATTCAAAGAAATCATTTTATGATATTTTTCATGACCTTGAATAAAAGCATATAAACTTTTCTTAAGACTCTTAACTTCTTTTTCATTTTTTCATTTAAATCTTGAGAAGATTTAAAATTATCTTAAACTGTAGAATGGGAAGAAGAATCAGTATTTCTTAAATTTTCATTCTCTTATAAAAGAAATTTATTTTCATAAAAACAAATCTCATTATTTTCTTTAACCTTATTATATAAATCAGTAACTTCATAAACATATTTTCTTAATCTTTCAATTTCTTCATTTAATTCAAAAACATTTAGATTTTCAAAATCATATTATGAATCAGAACATATAGAATAAAATAATGAATCGTTAACCTTATCCAGAGAATCCATGATGTTTAAGTTATTAGATTATTTATCATTTCTAGATTGTTTAATGAAATTATATTCTTCTGTATAGCTTCAACTAGTTTTCAATTCCTTTTTTTATTTATTTTTGTATTTCTCTTTATTATTTAGTTTTGGGCAGTGAGGCTTGATATTCTATTTATTTCTGCACTCAAAACATGTAACATATTAACTCTTGTAATTATTACTCCATTTCTTATCTCCCTTACATTTATCCTTTTGAGGGTTTCTTCTAAATCAATTCTTGAAACCTTTCTTTTTCATTCATTTGTAAACTCCATTCATAATATGAGTCGTGTCTTCTTTTTTACTATCTTGTAGATCAGAATTAGAAGAGTCGGTGGAAACAACATTCACATATTTAAATGTTATACCGTTTCTTTCTTTTTGTACCCTCTTAGGCTATATTATTTGGTTCTAGTTCATATTTAAGTAGTGATCCAATCAATTCATCAAGAGTGTACTCATTAAAGTTATTTCTTTCATCAATAGAAACCTTATTTTCATGCCATTTCTTTAGTAATTATCATTGGAATCATTTAACAAGTACTGGGCTTTCCAAATCTTCTCCAAGGGAATTAATTACATTCACAATACTTGGTAATCGAGAGAACATTTTATTTATTGTTTCTTATTCACCCATCTTGAAGTCCCGGAACTCACATGAAGCATTACAAGCTCAGTTTGAATCAATTTGTTTGATCTAAGGTGAGTGAATTATATAATCTTAAAAATCTCTTGAGATTTCTTACAAGAAGATACATGACTAAAAACACTTCTGTAAATAGCATGGTATAAGGTATTCACAACTTTATAATTTAAAACATATTTAATAGCATCATTTTTTGTAAATGTATTTGGATCAACTTCTAGTTGTGTGTATAATTTTTCCATGATGGAATAGTGTTATATGTTCTTAATCGTTTAAGGTAATCCTCTATTCTAGATCACTAGTATCCATAATAATTATCATCAAATTGAGGTGTACTCTGAGGGATCCAAGCATCATTTACATTCACTCCTTCTATCTTAAAGATCTTGTTTTTATATTGTGGGGTCTAGGAATAGGTTATAAGAATAAAATATAAATAGAATCTATAAAAGGATCGTATATATTCCAAAAGGAACAAGATTTGATAGTAATTGTTTGGTATCGAGAAAAATAATAACAAAGATGAAGTATTGTTAAGAAGGTTAACCTTTGATACCAATTGTTAGGTCAGAATGGGTAATGACAGGTGGTCTAGAGGGGGATGAATAGACCAGATTAAAAAAATTAATCAAATAAATTGATTTTATAAAGTATTTAATAAAGTTAATAATTAGAGTTGATTATCAGTAGAAATAAAAGAGTGAACACAAGGATTTTTATACTTGTTTGGTCCAAAGTAGACATAGTCTTATCTTATACCTCACTACTCTATAAGATATATGTGTGCACTAAACTGATTTTTGAGGGGGAATCATAACCCTATTACAAGATATTTTTCTAGTGGAGGGATAACCATGACACACTAACTTTATTATGGGGATTTACAACCCAAATATAACACTAAATTTAGAATACAAGAGTCACAACCTGAATGGTCTTGACTATAGAATCCAAGAGTTGTAACCTGGGGAAATAGAATAAGAATAATGATTTTGTATATAAAATCATAAAGATAAAATAGAGAGTGTTTATGAGAAATGGGAATTATTATTACGGACACAAGAAACCAAAATAAATCTAAGATATAATGAATGAAGCACAGGTAATGGTTCTTGAGCAATATGGATGTCTCCTCAAGGTGATAGTAGTCATAAAAGTTTTTTGTTCAACACTTGAGAGATCATCCAGCAATAGAAATAATGATTGCACAGGATGTCAAAGATCAGTGATGAACTTTGGTTCTCAAAAGTTTTGTGTACTCATAGTTCATCTCGGTATCATTATATCCTTTGAATGAATCCTGAGCCCTTTAAATAAAATCTGTAAAGACTAACAAGCTAATCCCCATTTGGGTAAAGTAATTAAAATTAAAAATATATAATTATCTAGGAAATAAAAAAGTGACAGTTGCCAAAAGTCTAGATCCAAGCACGCTTGGACCACAAAATTTATTAATAAAAAGAAAAGTGCAGAGACAGTAGAGAGGAAAAGAGAGAGAGGTTACAATTCATAATAGTCATAGTCATCACACCCATACCTGGTCATGTCATTAGCATCAGCCAATTCCCATTCTGATTGAGTCTCATATTGTTTGAGCAGCTTCTTATAAACCTTCCTTTTTTTCCAGTTTCTCTATAAATAACTTCTCGGTATCCTTCTTAGCAGATGACCTAGTGGTCACAGTCCTCGGAACTGCAGTGTAGTCTTTCCATGGTTTCTTTATAACTGGGGCAGTCCTAAGTGACATTTGAATAATCGTAATAATAATCATTTGAATTTAAAACTCAAATACTAATTCAAATTAATTTGAATTACCCATTAAATTAGTCATATAAATTCCATAATAATATGTCAAAAACAATTCCATAAAAATCATAAGATAGCTTAACTATTAAATCCAAATATTAAATTTAATATAATTTAATGCAACATGTAATTTAAATATTAATTATACTACATTAAATATCACAAAATAAGTTTGACTAAATTCTATTTCATTAAATAATAATTTAGAAAAGAAACAGTCAGAGAAATAAAATCAAAATATTAAATATCAAATATTCCAAATACATGTTTTATATGTTATGTAAAAATAATGAATAAACTTAAACCATATTTTAAAACTAATTAAAATATAATAATAAAACATCTAATGGATTATATATAATATATATTAATTTTAGAAATTAATAAAATACTTAAAACAATTAAAATAAACATACAGTTAATGATAATATCAAAAATAAAGAAAAGTAGAGCATTTTTTAAAATATAGATTTTATTGAAAAATAAAGGAAAGAACTGGTTGTGCATTCCAATTGGTTGTATGGTTGGTATGCTTACCGTACTATCATAACATACAGTCAATTCAAGTGGTCATGTGGTCACTATACTGACCATGTGAAATTTACAACATGCAGTCAGTTAAAATAACACATGAGGTAAGTAGATATAACATGCGATTATTATATTGATCATGTGAACAACTTTTAGTCACTTAAAATATCATATTGTAGGTATACTGAACATGTACGGTAACTATACTTACCGTGTTGTTGCACTTTAAATGTTGAAACCAAGCCTCATAATAACTATTATAAGTCTATCGTGATATGTTTGAGTGGAGGTACTACAATCATGAGGGAAAGATCAGTCAAAGTGTTGTACTAAATGGTAGTTCCAAGCATGTTATTGAGGGTTGGTTCTTCATGCTATAAGTTTGATGTAAGTAAAATATGAAGTGCTAAAAACTATAGAATAATTCTACAGTGTACTACATATATGCATGGGTAGCTTTCTTGTGGTAAGTTGGTTCAACATAAAATATTCATACGGTTAGTTGGAGGAAGCTTATGGTAGGTAGAAACAAAAATCAGTAAGTTGAATCACAACTCATGATAATGTGAATAACTACTCAGGGTAAGTTGGATAAAATATGAGAGAGAAACCTATACAGGTTCATAATAGAAACTTTAGTGATTTTTTAGTACCATTTAAACTACAAATTCAAACATCCATTTATTCTAATAAAATGTAAAAAAATGTGTTGTATTTACAATATAACAAGTTTCATGAGAATCTAATCTATATAGCTTAAATTATAATTAAATGATAAAAGAAAACTATGAAGCAGTTTAAACTAAAAATTATTCTTGAAAATACATAGAGGTGATAAAAACTGAATTTCACATAAAATAATGAAAGAGTTTTTAATATTCAAAAACATAAAATAAAAAAAATAACAACAAAATACCAATAGTGTAGTCTCCCAATAAAGGAAAGAATTAAAATTTCATTAAAATAATTAATTTCAGCTTCAAAACCCCAATTACACTATGGGCATGAGATGTATAGAATATGTAATAAAGGTTTGAGCAATTAATAAATGCTCAATTAATTCCATATAATTATCTCTAATTATTGGTCATGTCATTTATTTTACCTATATGAATTTTTTATGGGTATCTTCATGATACTTCAAATGTTCATTAAGATAAAGCGAACTAATTGATTGATTGATAGATTGATTGATTTATTGATTGATTGATACAAGCATGTTTATCTTAATAATAAAGAATGGATTAAAGTGAATGTTAGCCAGTGTAATTTTGTGCATATGTTTCATGTGTATAACTGATAATGATCTTTCACTAGTCTTTTGTATGAGTTGGTTTTATTTAATTTAATTTTCATTTCATGAGTTTGAAATTATTTATTATTAAATTAAATGTGATGGCATACGAGTCATCCCCCCCTCTTTTATTATGTAGGACCTACATGTCCAGGGTTGTTTATGTAATTCCTCTTAACCAATCCTTTAATTCTCCTCACCTTCATTTGAGTTATAAATATATATAATAAAAATATTATCCCAATGCGCATGTAAGTGGTTCAAGAAAAAATCAAGACAAAATAAACTATGGTGATACACAAGTGGACAAGGTGGAATGTTGTAAGTCATGCCAAAACTGGAACAAGGAGTTTTCTCCTAGGGTAGTAGGTTGGTTTATTATCTATAAAGTAAATAAACCATTATATAAGATCATGATTGGATCATTTATTTATTTATTTATTTATTTATTTATTTCTTATGCATGATTTGTTTTATGGATGTAAGATCGTGATCACATAAATAAATGGACAAATATGAAAATATGGAATTTAAATAAATTGATTATGCATAAATGTTTTATCAAAACATGGTTAATCAAATAAGTAAAATTCACTTAATATTAAAAAGACATGGAAAAGATAAAATAATAAAATTTTACACATAATAAAAAAACTCTCAACTTAATATTAAGTAAAACAAAGTCTTTCATTACTTTATTAGGAAGGAAACAATGGAACTAAGTGTTTTAACAACCATCATTGGGCCACTTACTTTTATTGGGGAGTTTTTATGAAAGTTTTTGGTTGAGTTAACTAATTTACATCAAGAGAAGTATCCCTCGCTAGACTTGATGTAACTTGAAGGAAAGATTTGAGGAAATCCGAGTAAGGGTTTCTGGATTGGGGAGCCCACTCAATAGATCAAGGAACTACAAGCCCATGATTGGTAAAGACCTTCTTACCTAAATACCTTTGATTAATTTACTGATAACTCCCTTGTGTTATTAGAAAGTAAATATATATCCTTGCCACTAGAATTTCTTGATTGATGGGACATTCTGAGTTTAGTGGTGAGGGTCACTGAGACTTGATAAAATAGTGGTAAACTTAATAAAATTTAATTTATTATTTTGTCTCACGTAAATTTTAATTAAGTAAAGTACTAATAATATGCTCTTTTAATATTATAGAATAATGTCAAGTTCATCAACCACATTATCCCTATGATCAATTTTGGATAAATATTGTCTTTTTATTGGAAATAATTTCTAGGAATGGTTTAGATGCCCACGGGTCGTGTTGTTCCATGAATAGAAATCTTACTTGCTAGAATCCTCACTGCTTGATATGCCTACAAAGGAGGAAAGTGATGAATAGTTCACTATCTATGACAAAAATTTGATTGATGCAGTTAACATTCAGAATTTAATGCTTTCATCCATGGAAAATCAACTCATGAAGTCATGTGAATGCATGGATTCTTATAGAATGCTCCAACACCTTTGTGTTATATATTATGAGAGATCTATACTAGAGCAATTTGGGATATCCAAGGAACTCTTTCAAAGTAAAATTGGAGAGGGTGTGCTAGTTGAGCCTCACGTAGTCAAAATCATTAGCTACATTGAGTGCCTAGAGGTTTTAGGGTTTAAATTTACTGAATAAATATGCATTGATCTCATTATTGCATCACTTCCTCAAATATTCTTTAACTTTATTGTTAATTTCAATATAAAAAAACATAGATAAGTCTCTTATATATCTTATCACACTACTTCACCAAGTTGATAAGGAGATGAAGTGTAAAAATCCTTATATTCATATGGTGAACAAAAGGAAAGATCAGGTGAAGAAATCTAAATCTAAATATTCTTTGCAATACCCTTCCAATAATAGAAGGATAAAGGTACAATTAATGGAATAGAATGTTGTATGTTTCTCATGTAGCATGAAGGGACACTAGAAGAAAAACTACACCTAAGAAAAGAAATAAGGGGAAGCTTCAGGTGTATTTTTTATCAAGTGTAATTTATCTGTTTCTATAAATTGGTATTAGAAATAACATGTGGTTCTCACGTATGTATTCAAATATAGGAACCAAGTATATTTTAAAAGATTTTCGGGGGTGAGGTAGACACTAGTTCAAAAACACATTTTAATGTCGGTTTTTTTTATTTTTGATGTTGGTTTTTAACCGACGTAAAAAATAGTATTTTCAGTGTCGGTTTTCTAAAAACTGATGCCGAAAATAATTTTCTTTGAGTGTTTCGGTATCTATTTATTAAATAAACCGACGCCGATAACCAATTTTTGACGTCAGTTTTACCTAAAATGGACATCTAAAATCAAACTGACTCAGGTTTTTTATGTTAGTTTTATAAAAAACCAACACTGAAAACCATTTTTTTATCCAGTGTTGGTTTTTAAAATAACTAACATTGTAAGTTAAAAAAAATTAGAAAAATTAGAAAAAAAATACAATTCCAATTAAATCGAAACCCCTGTAAAAAACACAATATACACAACAATCAAACATTATTTATCATTCAATAAAAATATAGAACTTATATACTTTTATCTGGTTAATCAAAAAATTATGTACGCATTTGTATTATAAAGTAGAAAATACATTTGAGTCACTGATAATATTTACATAGATTCCAGTTAAATATCAATGAATAAATAAATCTTATAAAAAATTAGATAAATATATTGCATAGGCACTTGAGAGAACTTAATGAATTCTAATGTCGAATGTTGGAAGAATATGACACTGTAGGAAATGTGGCGTCTGTGGTTAAGTCTGAATGGGGTGGTTTGATGGTAAATTGTTCTATAATGGTTGATTAGATAAAGTAGTCTGAGAATGAGATGGCTAAGGAATATAATCAATGGAAGATCTTCATTTTTCATTTCAAATTAGTGATTTTTTTCCTTTTATGTGTGTGTTGATATCCCATGATGTTTGAGTGTATGTAAATTTCTTATAATATATGTATACTAGGATGTATTCACAGTGGTGTGTGTGTGTGTGTGGCCTTGAGAGACATTTTCTGATATGGTAACTAATGTGCATGTGTAGACCATGAAACCATATTGGATGTTTGATTCCCTAAAAATTCTTATGTAAATTGTTACCATGTTCATCATTGTGGCCTGACTCAATACTCAATGCCTTAAGGATACCATATAATATGTTTAATGCACTTTTGGATTGTTTTTTGTTAGTTTTAATGTCTTTTTTATCCTTTTGGCATGGAGTTGTAGCAGGTACGACATGAGTTCATGTTATCTTGGATAGTACATAGCCTCTCAGCACATGGTTGATTGATTATTTATTCATTAAAATACCAAGCATAAACAAAAAAAACTATGCTGAAAGTAACAAAATTTTTTTAGAAAATTCATAATATTACACTTTCAAAATAAAGTAGAATTAAAATACACATACCTGAAATTTATGGCATGCTCATTGTTGGTTATTGTTGAAGCATTCATTTGATTATTAGTAGGTTCAAACACCTAATATATCAAAAGAGTTAGTTTTTTGAAATCATATGTAATATTATTTATAAATATTATAATATACATACCTCAAATACTAATCAGACACAACAAATAGTTCCCAAAAGTAGATTGAATATGGGTCATATCAGATTTGGAATAAGACTGTGAATCATTGAATGCCTATAATAAAATTGAATGATATGAGATAAAAAATATAATAATATGGAAGAAAATATAAAAAAAATACAACTAACCTTATCAAAGTCAGTAGTTTTCCCAGTTGTGATTATCTTATACATGAATCGTAGAATATAATAACCACATTCAACATTTCCTTGTTGATGATGACACTACGGTTATAAAACATTAATTTATTAATAAAAATTAATATATAACAAAAAATTAGAACAAATTATAATATAAAAACTAATTACATATACTTTCATATATTTGATTTTATTTGGTGTCTTTATCGACTTGTATTCCTTGTTAAATTTTTTCCATGAACTATATTTTCATATATATGAACTAATAATACATATTTAAGCAATGAGAATTAATCACAATGAGCTTATAAAAAACAAAAAAAAACTTACCTTTCTAATAAGGTGGAAAATATTTTACGAACATTCCCTAATAAATAGAAAAAACAATATATGGTGCATTCACTTGGGCACAATACGTCTAATATCCAATCCCCCCTACAATACAAAAAGTTCACAATTAATGACATTATAATGATCATTAGTTCATAATTATGTTTTTTTTCTTACTTATCAAGAAATGGTAGAAACCATCACTGAATCTTCATATGTGATAATCTATCACACATATATGCAACTCTATTATGATTCTTTGCATATTGCACTTCTATGGAAATGAATTTTGGATCTATAAAACCGTAAATGTGTATACTTTCATTTTGTAAAATAAGTGTGTGTAGATACCTACTTGAAAAGGAAAATATAGTTAGTCAATTTAAAACCATCTTTTATTAAGGAAATACAAATTCAAATGTCAATTTACTTACATGGTAAACAATTGCACCACATTAAGGCTGAGCTCTTCAAAATTTACTAGATGCATGATATCTTCTTTGAGTAATCTCAATGGATATTCTCTTCCGCATATATTGGTCATCATTTGAAACTCATAGATAAAATTAAATGAAGAATATGCCTGAGATAATCTTTATATCCCATAAGAAATATCTGAAGTATCTACAGTCGATTACTCCTGAACATTTTGTTTCATTTGTGCAGCTTATTTTGCTTTCAGATAATCCTATATAAGTTAAATGTCAGAAAACATTATAATTAAATTTTAATCATTCATAATTAATATTTTAAAAAACACATACCTCATATGAAATATAACGAAGCAAACCAGTTGTCCAAAGTAAAAAATGACCAACACAATCCCCAACTCTGGTGATCTCCGTAGTAGGAAATGGTAGTAGAGCATAAGGATCTATAATATCGAGTACTGATACTCTAACCTGGCCCATATTCATAGGCTGTTAGTGTAAATAATCCCCCAAAAAATGCACGAGTCCTAACGCAACAATATGTATGTGAGGATCTCCAGAAAACAACTCACAATAAACGTTTTGGTCCGAGTGAGGTGGTGGAGAATTAAAGTAAGCAGATGGGGTAGAGTAGTCCGGGTGAGCAGGCTGGGAAGGCTGCAAAATGAAAAATTTATATTAGTGTTTATAATTTATAAAATAGAAATATTGATGAAAAATAAATAATATACCTGGGAAGGCTACTCATATGGGTCAGGGTAGGCAGATGGGGCAGGGTAGTCCGGATGAGAAGGATGGGAAGGCTGAAAAATGAAAAAGTTATATTAGTTCTTATAATTTATAAAATAGATAAATTGATAAAAATAAATAAATAATATACCTGGAAAGGCTGCTCATACAGGGCGGGGTAGGCAGATGGGGAAGGGTAGTCCGGGTGAGCAGGCTGAGAAGGCTGAAAAATGAAAAAGTTATATTAGTGTTAATAATTTATAAAATAAAAAAAAATGATGTCAAATAAATAATATACCTGGTAAGGCTGCTCATACGGTACGGGGTAGGCAGATGGGGCAGGGTGGTCCGGGTGAGCAAATTGTGAAGGCTGAAAAATGAAAAGGTTATATTAGTGTTTATAATTTATAAAATAAAAAAATTGGTGACAAATAAATAATATACCCGGGAAGGTTGCGCAGACAGTGACTGTCTTTCCATGTGTTCTAACAAAGCCTTCTACACTACTGCTTGAATTTGATCACCCATAGACCGTTTCATATCTTTCATCTCTACTTTTAAGGATTCTATTTCTGGGTCTCTTGATTGCTTACTCTTACCAAAAATCTTCTAAATACTAACACCCGCCTGATATCCTCTAACATGGTCGGGGTGTTCTGCCTTTCCCAAAGCAGTGGCTAGGATGTCCATCCTACCCTCGGAGATAAAAGATCCTTGTGTCTTCTTCTCCTGAAGTTCATCCTGAAATGAAAAATAAAAAAGTTATATTATTGTTTATAATTTATAAAATAGAAAAATTGATAACAAATAAATAATATTTACTTACAATTTTATCAGCTGCTTGATTAGCTTCCTCTGTGAGATACTATTCATTTTTTCTTCTTCTTTCTCGTTTCCATTTTTCATGTTGAGTGGGAGGAGATGGAGGACCAAACTGGACCTCTTCTGAACCACTACTATGTTAGGCTCTTAATGCTTCAAATTTTTCTTCAATCATTTTCTGCTCCAAATACGAGTACCCTCCACGTGATAAAGTATGAGGGTATACATTTTTCAACTAGATCTTCTAATGAGATCTCTTGGAGGCCTATTATATAAAAATAAACTACTAAGTAATAAGAAAAAATATATAATAAATTTTACAATATAAAATAATTATCATACCTGAAATTTTTCTTCATTACGAATGTCAACAAATCGCTTCCATGTATCTTCATCTATAAACTAATACTTGGGGCATGGATTTTCAAACCATCTCTTTCCAAAAACATAACTTTTTGTGAGTTTTATTTTAAATCTCTCCATCAAACCTCCTCTAAAGATAGATGTCTTTTATTAATTTCTTTGGTTTCCTCAAAATTGAATGTCATCTGTAATTGAAAAAATTAAATATTTCATTTAAAATATATAATATTAAAAAAATGAGATAAAATAAATCAATTAAGATATTTTATAGTCACGGACTCCCAAAGATATTTCTTTTCCATGTTGGCCACTGACTTCCAATTAGGATATAAAATACTAATCCTGCAACGGCTCTGCATCACTATATAACTGACAAACTGAACTGCATTTGGGCCAATTGCATTATTATCATCATCAAAATGAATGTGTACTCTGTCATCATCACGAGCAAGTGTTAGTTTTGGTAAATGTGTAATACCATGTTAACCAACTTAAGAACTTGATTTTTTAGTAGTAATAGGAGAAGTCTCCTCTACCGAGGACACATTAGTAGTCCTGCAAAAAAATTTGTAAATTAACTATTTTATTTCATTAAATAAGTATATTTCTAAATAATTAATAATATGTAAAAAAAGATATACCTCGGTAACTGATCCTATTTATCTGTATCTGATATTGCTACTAGAAAGTGTAATGAAATTTTGTGTACCTGCATATCATTAGAAAACTGAATATTTAGAAATAAGGAAGACAAAAAATAAGTAAGTAAAAAAAAGAGGCACGCATTTGTAAGTTTCAAAAAAAGTAACAAAATATAAATATTTACCAGAAAAATTATAAGATGAATTTAGTGTTTTCCCACATGCCTTCATCATGATCATTATGTACTGCATGCACTATTTATGTCCTATACTCATTATAATCATCTGGAAATTGCATAATAGATGAATAAGGCTTATGTAAATCACTAACATCATCAGCATCATCCTCATCACCCAAATGGTATCTTTTTCCTTGCAAAAAAACTAACCACTAAACATTTTATGGATCAATGACATAAAATACTTGCTTTTCATGTGTTTCCATGATAAATAGTTCTTCATGGTAATTAAATCTTTTCAAATCAACCAGTTTAAACCCATATTCATCATGTTTCACACCACTATCACTATTAACCCAATTACACTTAAAAACGGTGACTTGAAATTTAATATAATCAATTTCCCATATGTATTCTAGAACTCCAAAATATGGCGTTGATGCGGAAATTGGGTTTTTATCTTTGGCACTCGAAAAATGCACTTCTTTAGCAAAAACCATCACACCATAATTTAAACGGTACTCTTTTCATCCAGCTTTTTTGTGTAAAATGTGTAGCCATTGATATCAAAACTAGACCATGTGATCACATTAAGATATGGTCCCCCTTCTAACCACTTCAATGTTTCTGATGCAGATATATTTGAGGTGACTTTCTCTTTCAACCATGAAACAAATGTATTTTTATGCTCAATCATCAACCACTTTTTGTTTCTTTTCTGATATCGTAACTTTAATTCAGTAATATGTGAGGATATATATGATTGTACCTCATCTTTGTTGTTTAGAATGTATAAATGTGCTTTCATCACTTCATCGCATGGAATAAACTTTACCTTTAAGCCTCGAACCCCTCTACCTTCACTATCAATTGTCATATGTCAAGATACAGGGAGAACAATATGCTCCACCTCATATAAATAATCAGTATAGAACTCAATAATCTCTTCTGATACATATTTTTGAACAATAGAGGCCTCTGGTTGATAAGGATTTTTAATATATCCCTTCAAAATTTTCATATATTTTTCAAAAGGATACATCCATCTTACATAAACAGGCCCACATATTCTTATCTCATGCACCAAATGAATCAGCAGATGAACCATTATATCAAAAAACATGGGTGGGAAATACATTTCTAGTTGACAAAGAATAATAGTTTCTTCATTCTCCAACACATATAACAAATTTGGATCAATGAATTTTCTACAAATGGATTTTAAAAAATTACATAACCTAATGATAGTATTTCTGATAGTTGTCATCAATATACCACGCACTGCTACTAGTAGAAGTTGTTTCATCAACACATGGAAATCATGAGATTTCATACCTATTAATTTACAATCCTTCAATGACACCAAATTATTCACATTCGAAGAAAAACCACTGGGTACTTTAATACCATGAAGACACTGACATAAATTCATCTTTTCAATCTTGCTTAATGTGTGACAAGCCGGAGGTAAATATGTTCTATTTCCTTTCATAGTGGGAGCTAACTCCAAATGTATTTTCATTAATATCAAGTACAATCTAGCATAAAATACATCTTTTTTCTTTCATTTTATGTCTAAAAAAGTTCCAATAAAATTGTCACATATGTTTTTTTCAACATGTATAACATCGATGTTATGATTTATCTCTAAAAATTTCCAATAAGATAGTTCAAAAAAAATAGAATGCTTCTTCCAAATATTTCTTTGAAGACCAGAACATATTTTCTTTCCAAATGTTGAATCAATATCTTTCACCCTGTCATAATATTCTTCAAAAGACAATGGTCAAGGGGGAAGGTTGTATTCTTGTAATCCGTTAAATTCTTTTTTCAATATATGATAAGGATGATCGATTTGCAAAAATCTTTGATGTCCCATGTACACTGTCTTTCTTCCATTCTGCAATTGATAATATGAAGTCTGTTCTTAAAAAATTAGACAAGCTTTATATTCCTTAGCACTATATCCAGATAAGTTTCCATATGCAGGAAAGTCATTTATAGTGAGCATTATGATAGCACGCAAAATAAAATACTCTTTCTTGTATGCATTGAAAACTTTAACACCTACCTCCCATAGCAGTTTCAAATCATCAATAAATGGTGAAAGATACAAATCAATATCATTTCTTAGTTGTTTTGGTCCAGAAATCATCAAGTTCATCATAACATATTTCTTCATCATACATAGATGTGGGGACAAGTTGTAAACTACCAGTAAAATAGGCCATGAACTATGTTGGCTACTGAGGCTCTGATATGGATTCATTCCATCAGTACACAATCCCATTCTGAGATTTCTAGCTTCACTTTCAAAATCATGAATTTTTTTATCAAAACTCTTCCACTATGGTGAATCGGCAGGGTGACATAAGTTACCATCAGATATGCGCTCATTTGAATGTCATCATAACCTTTTTGCATCGATTGAATTTTCAAATAGATGCTTCAAATGAGGAATTATTGGACGGTACCAAATTTCATTAGCATGAGTTTTGATTATAGTACCTAAAAATGAATCACAATTGAAATATCAGAATTTTATGCAAAAAAATATTGGATAATATCATTAGAAAGTAAAAAATTTATTTTTCATGACATTAAATGACATCACCTGAGAATGAATATGAGTTTAATTTCCCATCTATCTTATAGCATGATGTCCCACATGTATGACAACTTGATAAATATTCATTTTCTTTCCTGTACAGTACACAATCATTGGGGAAAGCATGTATCTTTTTATACCCCAATCCCATTGCGCATAATATTTTATTCGCCTCATAATTAGAATTTGGAAGCTCATTTCCTTCTGTAAGTAACTCTTTTAAAAGATCAAGTAAGCTGGAGAAACTTTTATCACTCTACCCATTTTTTTCTTTTAAGTTAACTAATCTCAAAACTGCTGATAACACTGTATATTTACTGCAACCTTGGAATAATGGTTTCTAAGAATATTCATACAATCATTCAACATTTTTTGTTTTTTTATGGTTTCAAAACCTAAATCATGAATTAATTATTCAATATAATCCTCTGCCTCGTTATGAATATTGTCATCAACATTGGATGTTGAATTTTCAGTTCTTTCACCAAGCCAGATCCAACGTGTATAATTAAGGCTAAAACCATAAAAAATGAGATGGTCCTTGATTTCTATGGAGTTTAAATTTCTCATATTTAAACACTTCACACATGGACAGAAAATCAAATCAATTTTTTGAAGATTTCGTTTAGAAAATTCTAATAATTCAACAACTCCTTTTTCATATTCACTAGTGGTTCTTTGTAAATGTATCCAATTACGATCCATTCAATATCTGATATCACAAAAATAATTGGTGAATATATTAAAACATATAAACATTTATATATATATATATATAGATAAATTGTAAACAGAAAAAAAATTAATAAAAACTATTGATAATCAGATAGAAAAAATAAAATATGAAACACATTTACAAATAGTAAACATTTTATTTTCATATTATACAAATTTATTATATTGATATTATAATTAAATTATAATATCAATCTTCTAAAATTTATTAGTTCATTTTACATAGTTGTTGCATTATTTTGATGTTGCATGTATCAAAATTATTGAATAATGCATTAATTTAAAGGCAGAAAAATTAGTTATTATTAGTAATATGAAATAATAATTAGAGTAAATGTACATATTATAAGTAAAATCAATCCTAATACTCCCAAAATTATGACAGATGAAATTAAATTCATAACTAAATTGATATATCTTACAATACATTTGGTGAGAGAACAATAGAATTATTTGAGGAATAATAAGTGGTTGTGGATCCATTGCATGTTCTAATTAGTATTTACATAGATTATTTGGTTTTTAGTATAATTTAGGTAGACCTTATTCAATCCCCCAACCCCCTCCCCTCTCAGGTGTATTTTCTCAATCCTATGGGGACTAATATGTCAGATAAAAATATTCTCAGAACATTATTTAGTCAATTGGTCAAGATAAAAATAATCTCAGATAAAACAAATTAAACACACTGACTAATATAATTGGTCAAGAACATTGACCAATACATTTATACATAATTTTAGATAAAAATAATTTCAGATAAAAATAATTCAATTGGTTTTTGGTATAATTTATTCAAGAACATTGACTAATACATTTATACATAATGTCAGATAAAAATTCAAAACCTAAAATCATACAACTCCAATCCATATCAAGAACATTGACTAATCACTATTAGGGATGACTATTAACTATGTTCCAACACATTTTAAATAAACTATAAAATAATATTTTAAGCAAATCAAAATTAATATTAAATGATCAATAATTAATCTTCAAAATTATAAAAGAAACTTACAAAATTCATAGTTTAACTCAAAAATAGATCCCTAATCTGAACTTTGATCCATATAAAACTTTGGAAAATTTAGCACTGCAAGATCTAGAACAGAATTGATTGTAACAAAGAAAAATGAAGATAAACAATAAAGAAAAATAAAACCATCATTGAAATTCACTCAAAATAGCATTAAGAAGAACAAGTAATCTGTAGATGATAAAAGAAGACCATATAATGAATAACTTAGACTGAATATCTTGAAAATGGAAGAAAATCATCAACGATGGTGGTTGGAAATCACAAATAAGGCTTCTAAGTCCTCGTAAGTCGAGAGGAGCCACCGTGGGTTTTGATTTCGAAGAACAATGAAGATGAGGGTTTCCTGATCCCATAAAATTTTAAATGACTTTCGGCATTGGTTTTTTCCAAAACCAACATGGAAAAGATAAAAAAAAATTCGGCATCATTTTTTGCAAAAACCAACACTAAAAGTCTCCAGGGTTGTTATTTTTGGCATCAGTTTTGTGAAAAAACTGATGCAGAAAATAAAACCTATGGCGTCAGTTTTCCTTAAAACCGACACAGAAAAAAAATTTATTTATTTTTTGCATTTGTTCATGTTAAAACCGACACCAAAAATTAGTTCATTCTGGTTTTTTGCATCGGTTTATAGTAAAAACAACGCAAAAAACCACTCATTAAAATTTTTGGCATCGGTTTTTAGTAAAACTGATGCCAAAAATTTCTCACACAAACCATCGACATCGGTTTATAAAAAACCAATGTTAATAATTCGATGTTAAAACTCGTATTTTTACTAGTGATATCTACAAGAAGTTAATGGATCCAGACTTGTTATTATGGTTATTGAGGACTACCACCTCACATTACCGATGATAATGATCTTGGTTTTAAAAGGTTTTTATTATATATCATTTATTACCAAAAACATTTTTTTTATATCTACACTTAATACAAATGGATTTATTTTCAAGTTTTGGTTTCTTATTTTATAAAGATAGCATTTTTTATGGTAAGGCGCATTTTAATAATGGTCTTTATGTGATAGACTACATGAACCAAGTAATGATAATAAATAATGAAAATAGTTCACATGACTCATACCATACCCAAATATGCCATTACTGGATAAGTCATATAAATGAAAGGTGTTTGAGTAAATTACACCAAGATGGGTATTTGGATTCTTTTGAACTAAAACCACTTGGTGTATGTCATGCATGTTTATAAGGAAAAATAATCAATTCCCCATTTAGTAGAAAAGGTGAAAGGGCCAAAGAGCTTCTTGAATTAGTTCATACCAATATATGTGGACCATTTCCAATTAAAGTAAGGGGTGGGTACTCATACTTCATAAATTTTACTGGTGATTTTATTAGATATGGATATGTTGATTCGATGAGGTATAAGTCAGATTATTTTTGATAAATTCAAAGAATATAAAATAGAAGTTGAGAACCATATTGGTAATAATATTAAGAAACTCCACTCAGATTATGGTGAAAAATATCTTAATCAAATTTTCATTGATTTCGTATAGTATTTTGGGATTATATTCCAATCACTCCTCCTTCTACACCTCAGTGTAATGGTGTAAGAAAAAGAGTAATTACACCTTGTTAGACATGGTGAGATCAATTATGTGTTGTGAAAGTCTTATATTATCCTTTTAGAGATACACATTATAGAAAATATAAAAAATACTAAACTAGGTTCCAACTAAAGCATCATATGGTATTCTGTACTATTTTTGGATTGGAAAGAAACTTGTATTATCATACTTATATGTGTGTGGGTATGAAGCGTTTGCTAAGAAAAATTAGAAAATGACCCTACAACCACACTTCTATTTATACGGTTTGTAAAACCATGGTCATGCATAGCCTATATCAATGGTTTCTATAAACTATGGCTATAGGAGAACATATAACTACATTTATATGAAATAGTAGTGGTAGGTTTCATGAGAATACCCAAAAAACATGAGAAAGGGATACTGCCACAATTTAGTAAACTATGGCCATATCCACCTATGGCCACAGTTTAAATTGTGGCCATATCTACCTAAGGAAAAAATTTAAAACATGTTCATAGACACCTAAGGCCATAGTTTAAACCATGGTGATATTCACCTAAGACCATGGTTTAAACTGTGGCTATAGCCACCTAAATCCACAATTTAAACTATGGCTATAGGCACTTAAGTCCATGGTTTAAACCGGCTATAGGCACCTAAGGCCACAGTTTAAATCGTGGCTATATCTTCCTAAGGCCATGGTTTAAACCATGGATATAGTAACCTAAGACCATAGTATAAACCATGGATATATCCACCTAAGGCCACAGTTTGAAACTATGGCTATAGCCACCTATTGCCACAGTTTTAAACTGTGGCTATAGGTTTTTTATTTTTTAAATGATTAATAATTATAATTATATATAAATTTATATTTATATATGTGTATATATATATATATGCATATAGTAGATTTTGACGTAGTGGTAAAGTGTTGGAAAGATTATATAAGAGATTGGGGGATCAAACCTTGACCGCTATAATATTTTTAAGGTTACTACCATAGTTTCAAACAATGGCCATATCCACCTAAGGCTATAGTTTTAAACTGTGACCATAGCCACATAAGTCCACTATTTGAAACTATTTCCATAGATACCTAAGGCCACAGTTTAAACCATCACCATAGCCACTTAATGTCATATTTTACACTGTGGGTATAGGTTGGACCCTATTGTAATGACTATAGTAGCCATAGTTCAAGTAAACTATGGACTCATGCTATGGATATGGTTTTTTATCCCATTACTATAGTTTTAAATCATATAAATAGGCTAATTTTGTAGTTGTGGGGGCCTCTTCAGGCAATAAACTTGCACCTCAGAGCATAAAGTGTACCTTTATAGGATACCCTAAGGAAATAATGGGATATTTCCTATGTGACCCATCAAAAAAAGGTAATAGTGGAAAGAAACACGATATTCCTTGAGAGAGAACATATCTCTAAAAGTGATAGTGGGAGTGAGATAGACTATGATGAAGTTCATGCTCAATGTATACAAGAGTTAGCACAGGAAAAAATTCCAAAAATCCCCATAAAAAAGAAGTTTTATAGACATAAGTACTGTGTAAGAGTGCAAGAGAGGTTAAAGAACCTAAAATATATGGTTTTCTAGACATCGAGAATGGTGACCCATTATTAGTTGATAATAATGATCCTATAACCTATAAGTAAGCAATAAGTGGCACAAATGTTTCCAAATGGAAAGAAGCTATGAATTCTGAAATGGATTCTATGTATGAAAATAAAGTCTGGATTTTAGTATATCCTCCAGTGGATGTAAATCCTATTGGTTTTAATGGTAATTCAAGAAGAAAATGGACATGGATGGATAATTTGGTAATTATAAGGCATGACTAGTTATAAAAGGGTTAAAACTTCATCAAGGCATAAATTATGACAAAACCTTTTCACTAATTTATATGTTGAAATCCATCATAATTCTTCTTTCTGTTGTAGATTACCATGAATATGATATTTGTAAAATGGATATCAAAGCAACCTTCCTTAATATAAACCTTTAGAAAGATGTCTATATGACCCAACCTGAAGGGTTTTTGACACCAAAGGATGCCAACAAGTTATGAAAATTACAAAGATCCATTTATGGATTAGAGAAAGCATTTTATCTATAGAACATTTATTTTGATGAATCCATAACATAATTTGGTTTCATAAAGAATGAATGCAATATTTGTGTCTATAAATGGTTTAGTGGGAGTGTAGTCACTTTTTTAATAGTTTATGTCGATGATATACTACTTATTAGAAATGAAATACTAGTCATATAGTTTATTAAAGACTAGTTAAACACATGATTCTCCATGAAGGATTTAGGTGAAGTGCCATATATTCTTGGTATCATGATCTGTTGTGATAGATCTAATAGGATTCTTAGACTAAGTCAAATTATATATATTGACAAAATACTAAAGATGTTTAGTATGGAAAAATCCAAGAAGAGATTATTTCCAGTGTCACATGACATTCTTTTTTCCAAGAAAATTTTTCCTCATACACATGAGGAAAGAAAAAGGATGGTAAGGACTCCATACGCATTGGTGATTGTGCCAATCATGTATGTTATGCTATGCACAATGCTAGGTGTCTCCTATGCCTTAAGTGTGGTAGGGAGATATCAAGATAACCTAGGTGACTGTCATTGGATTACAGTCAAGACTATCCTAAAGTATCTTAGGCATACTAAGGATATGTTCTTGGACTATAAAGGACATGAGGAACTAATCATCAGAGGATATGCAGATTCTTGTTTCCAAACATATAAAGATGATCTAAAATTGTAGTCGGGATACATCTTCACTCTTAATGGAGGTGTTATGAGCTGGAAGAGCTCAAAAATCCATGGTTGCAGATTATATAGTAGATTCTAAGTATATTGAATCTTATTAAGTAGTTAAATAAGCATTATAGATATGAAAATTTATCCAAGAGAATGAAGTGGTGCCTAAAAATAATGACTTTATCGCACTTTATTGTGATAATATTACAGCATCGGCTCTTTTCAAAAGAGACAAGATCACATCAGCAAACAAAGAACATACTTATAAAGTATCATATCTTGAGGGATTTTTCTCAAAGAGTTTATGTCATAGTGAGAAGAATATCCAAAAAAGACAACATGGTGAACCCCTTAATTAAATCCTTAACTTAGTATAAACATGATCATCATTTTAGGTTTAGCGCACTAAAAGTCACAGGTAGTTATCTCTAGTCCAAGTGAGAGTATTTTGGAGTTGTTATTCTAAAACCAACAGTTTATAATTTGGATTACATGTATATTAAATGGTTTGAATATTAATAAAACATCTTATTACATATCATTCATTTCTCTGCATGACTTTAATGTAATAATGTCATAGAGTATTTTTAGCATTGATAAAACAATATCAATTCTATGTTATAATAAGAACCTTTAAATTCTATGATGATATTCTTAAATATAGTTCTATAGTCAGATAACATACTATGATGGGATACGTATAATTTTTATTGTTAGGTGAGAGTACTCATAAGAAGATGATAATTATTCTCATGAGGTTCTCACTTGATAATATCCAAGATAGGATATTATGAGAATATAACTATATGTAGAAACTCTATATGTTTTTGTGCCATTGGATATTCCTATTTTTGAGCATATGTAATGTTCTGTAGACATTAATATTATTATTAATGTTTATCATGACTCATATATTTTTATGTACTAACCAAAATTGTGACATCATATGTTCATAGGAAGTAGGGTACATTTGGTGCATCATTAATGACATGTTATTAATAAATAATTCGAGTAAGTATTCATCCCTTCTATATTTATGGAAGTTTATATCTCTACCCTTTGATTGAAATTTAACTATCACATTAAATTCCATGGTCATGGTGTCAAGGCAAGTTTATTTTAGATAGTTAAAGAAGGATGTATCAAGCACATAAGTTTATGTCACATGTATGTAACCTTCTTGATGAGATATTTTGATAAAGGTATTTTATTACACAGTAAGTGTTCGTGTTGTTTTTATGTTACGACATTAACTTATTTCACTTGGGTTCATTGAACCGTTTCTAGATAGTAATCTTGGACTTTAGGAAAGCTCGCCTAATTCCAATGAGAAAGATGCCTAGATGGATACACACTAAGTGTTTTAGTTAATCTTAATTAAATTATATTTAAATTTAATTATTATAATAAATAATTATTCTCAATACCAAGGAATAATTTTATTCATGATTAATGGTCACATAAATTAAATAAATATTTATTCACAAGGTAATTGTTAAAAACACAGAAAATATAATATTTATTTATTTATTGAATGTTTAATAAATATTTATTCATGAGACTATGAATAGAATATTTATTTATGAATAAATATATTTCATTAAATATTTATTCAAGTATTCGATAAATAATGAAGAAGAGGAGTAGATCAAAATCATGTTTAGTAATAAATATTATTTTTTAAGCCGATAAAATAATATTTATTGTTGCATCAGTTAGTACACACCATAAAATAATAATATAATTATTATTATAAGGCATGAGGTCAGATAAGGTTTATTATATTATTTAAGGTTCATTGTTAAATTAAATAATATTTTAACCTTAACCCTAACTCTATAAATTGATGATTATATCTATTATGTAGGGTTAATCAATAATTGAGAATCATTGTGCACAACACAGTTTTCTCTAAATTCCTCCTTATCTCATCCTCTCAATAATGATAAGAATGAGAAAAAATCTTTCAAGTCTGAAGTAACTTGAGGTGATCAAGATGAAAAACATAATATTATTGATTCACCACACTAATACCTGACATTTCATCAATGTTGTTTGGAGATCAAAGGAATATGTGTGGATCACCACTTGATAGGATCTACTTTGGATCCTCCCTATGCAACGATGGTAATATAAAAAAGGGTTTTAGACGATCAACAACATCATCAAAAAAAATATCCTAAGATGATGTATTCTTTCTTCCAATCTATTTAAAATTGATTATAAATTTAATGTGAAAAATATTATCTCTGGGTTTTGGGATTTATATGTCAATATTAAATGGAAAAAATTGTTGGTAATGATGTTTATGTTTTGTAAAATTATTAAATGGTCCATCGAATTTGAAAAAAAAAACTTAATGGTTATTCTCCCTAAAGGCACTTCTCTAATGTCTGTAACCTTCACTTTTAGCTGATACGATAAAGGAAAGGCTTGAGGAGCTGAAGGTTGAATTGTCTAGATGTTTCGCGATGAAGGATCTCAATCCATCAAAATAGATTTATGGGATGTGAATTATAAGGGACCTAAAGTTTGAAACATTATTTTTGACTCAGTTTGACTATATTCTAAAGGTGTTGGAATGTTTTGGAATGAGTGAAGTGAATCCTGTTACCACTCCTTTTTTCAGACACTTCAAGTCAAGTAAAGATATTTCACCTGGAATGAAAGAAGAGGCTGAGTACATGGCGAAGGTTTTGTTTGTATCAGTTTTCAAAAGATTGGTGTACATCATGGTTTGTATGAGGATGAACATTATTCATGTAGTGGGAGAAATCAGTAAGTTAATGGTTAATCTGGAAAGAGAATATTGGTAAACAATTAAGTGTATGCTCTGACATCTAAAAGGTTTCGGAGGTTGGTCACTTTGTTTCAAAATAGATGAATTCTTATGGGGGTTTGTGAATTCAGGATCTAGAGAAGATGTAGACCCTCAAAGGAGAACCAATCTCTATGTGTTTATGTATAGAGGAACAATTGTAAGTTGGATGTTGAAACTTCAACCTACGGTTTCACCTTCAACAAAAAAAAATTAGATTAAACTGCACTTATGGAAGATGGGAAGAAGTTTATTTGACTGGAAGGGATATTGGGGGATCTAAAAATAAGAAAGGAGGTCAGTATGTTGTTTTGTGATTCAAAAAGTGTGATACACTTATCCAACAATCTAATGTTTCACTCCATGATGAAGCATATTCATTATAAGTATAACTTAATTCATAAGTTGTTGGAGGACAAATTGTTGATGTTGTGAAAGTTGTATGGGGTTTGTAATCTAGAGGAAATATTGAAAAAGGCTATAGTGCGGAAAATTTTAGGGTGTTGGTGTACCTTATTGGTGATGTGATAACCAAAATCATGGTGGGGGAACCATATAGCTACAAAGGAATATTGAGAGTGGAAATTATTTATGGATGCTTACGAAGGTCTTAGTGGTGAATCCTAGAAAATAACTCTCAAGTGGGAGATTGTTGAGCTTTCCTAGTGTGAAAAACATTTTTCTGGATAAGTCTTGGAACTATTGAAAGGAGTGATTATAAAAGCCTAAGATGGAACTGGAGGGAAATGGTGATGTGATGGTACCAAATTCAAAAAGTTCATAAGCATAATAGGATGAGAAAAACTAATCAATATATTATTCTGGAAGAAGGTGGGGGCTATGTAAGATACTACCACTATTGTATAAGAAGTTCAAAGGATTCATACGGTTAATATGAATAACCACATAAGATCAATCTAGAATAGATAATTCAGAGCTCATGTTATTCACTAGGAGGATTTAAACTGGTGGTTTCCTTTGATCAAGTGAAGGAGTGCCCTTGAAGATCGGATACAGAGGGTACACTCCCCACAAAGATTAGAAGGTGGTGGAAACCAGTTGACTAGATGACTATTTTGAACCTTTCCTGTGAATTTATAAGAACTAGTCATTTTGGTTTGACCCTACTCATTGTTGTGATCATCTTCCATTTTTTTCAATAAAAGTTTGCATTGTTCCCCTCATATAGTAAGAGTAAGTTCTAACCACATAAATCCTTTGTGTTTTTCTTTGATTTTTTCTTTTATCGTTTTCTTATAAAATTCATTATTTGTAGTACGTGGAATTGAAAAGCGTTCCTAGGGTGTTTTTCCTTCTTAGTTCCAGATACATCGTTTTGTGGGTTCATTCTGATTCGATAGTTCTAGACTTAATTTCCACCTATGAAAGTTTTAAAGGGTGCTTACATTTAGGGAGGTTTTGGACCCAAAATATGATAAACCTATTTTCAAAATATTAAATCAAGTATCCTCTTCATTACATTAAATTTCATTAGTGAATATAAATCAAACCATGAAAATGTTCATTTTTGTAATCTAGACATCCTAAAATCAAAAGAAAATATATAGCATTGTTTTTTGGAATATTAAATATACTAGGTAGAGTAAATTTTATAAGGTTAAACTCGATGATTTTTTTATATGTACAAAAATTTAATTAAAATCAAATATACCATTTCACTAGATATTTTATGTGACTAAATTTTCAAAATATGAAATAAAAATCATCTTTTAAACAAAATTTAATTTATTAATTCTAGGAAAAATATTTTCTAAGCATAGTGTTCACTATAAAAAAATCAGTTCTTAGCGGTAGTTTAATATCAGTGGTTCTAATAATCACCACAAAATAAATACTATAGAAAATTATAATATAGTGGCAGTTTAATAAAATCGTAACTATATTTTTTTTATTTTAACAATTAGTGGTGGTTTCAATTAAACCATCACTAAAAGTTTAAAAAAAACCTAGATTCCTCCCCCTCCTTCCTTCTCTCCACTCCCTCTGCAACTTCGACCCTGATCCCCCCCCACCCTATAACCTCCTACTCTCCCCTCCTCTGTGGTGACCCCAACACCCCCACCTCAGTGGCGACCCTCGACCCCCCCCCCCCCTCTAAACTCCCTCCCCCCTCCTTGACGGCGGCCCCAACCCCCCCCCCCACACACACACACACCTTAGAGGCGACCCCCGATCCCCCCCCCCCCTCCGACCTCCCTATCCCCTCCTTAGCAGAGACCCATGATCCCATACTAACTCCCTCTCTCTCCCCCCTAATCAGTGGTGACCCCCATTTTAGCGACTGCCTTGACCCTGACTCCCCTGTTGGGGACCACCATCACCCGACACCCCTACCGGCTACTTCCATGACCCTGATCCCCCTTTCCGGTGACAAATGATACCCTGAACCCCTCCCCACCCCACCCCCCACCCCTTCAATAATCGATGTGACCCTGACCCTTTCTACCATCAACTATTGTGACCCCGACCCTATTGTCGGTGACCGTTGTGACCCCAACCCCCCTGTCGGCTACTATCATGACCCCGATCTCCCCTACCGGCAATTGTCGTGACCCTGAACCACCCTAAGGTTGTGTGATTCTAAAACACACTTTCATTACTATTTTTTGAATTCATGATATACTGTAATCCTCAATTTTGATATGAAATTGATTGTTTGTTTCATTTACTCTATTTAATAAAATTAAATTTATGTGATTTCATAGCTCTTTAATGAAGTATTTATTCGCTTATTTGAAGCTAATGATTTATTTTTTTTTTATTATTATTTTATTATGATTTAAATTAATTTTTTGTTATATATATATATATATATATTTATTTATTATATTTTCATGATAGATTAAGATATTTTTTAAATTATTTTTATGATGGTCATCAGTGAGGTCTAAATATTCCATGAAATGAGATTGTTTATGTCATTATCCCTCTATGGAACTTTTCACTTGGAGGTTAATGAACTTATTTATTTATCCATCGTGGATGAAATGAAATGGTAGGTTATATATATCATGGTATTTTCCTATTTTCTAGTGAGTCTGATTATTATAGTTATCCCTATTGGACGATAAGAATGAGACGGATATCTGTTTCATGAAAAAAAATCACTATGTTTATGAGGAGGTGAAAATTATCTAATTTATAGTTAATTAATACCTCTTAGATGATAAATATGTGTTGGTAATCTAATTTATGTCATTATTAATCTATGTTTTTGAGAAATAATAATTTATTTAATTCATGTTTTTATATTAGAACTTTAGTAAGAAAAAGTTCATTATTTGATTCATCCTATTTTCCTTTATAGTTGTTATGAAAGAGTCAATGAAGAAGCTGGGTGATATTTAATTTTTACTATAAATGTTTGATTAAAAATTTATATCTTTATATTTAAATGTATATGTAGAATACAATCCAATACCTATGGATAAAAGTTGGATTAATTTACCACGAAACGCACATCAGTATGCCAAGGGTTTGGAAGAATTTTTAGATTATGCAATTGCAAACCGATCAGTGGGTGGCAGAATAAAATGATCATATCCTAATTGTAAATTCAATCGATGGTTGAATAGAAACGAAGTATATGATTATTTTATATTTAAATAGTTTCATGTTTGATATGTATGTTGTATTTGGCATGGTGAATCAAGTGTTATAGAAAGTAAAAAAACAATGATAATACTGTCTCAGAAACACAAAGTGACCCAGCATAGAAGAATTCAGTTTGAAATTTGTTAAATAATGCATTTGTTTTTGCAGAATACAATGTCTAAGATTTTAATAGATCAACAGAACCTTCAGTTGATCCCGAGTAGGTTAATCTTGCTCAGAACTTCATTGAAAAAAAAATGAGTTTTATGAATTAGTTGAAAACGGACAATAAGAACTGTATAAAGGGTGTGCCATGTATTTGAAGTTGTATTTTATACTTAAGTTCTATCATATCAAGTGTCTCTGTGGAATTAATTACAAATAAATGTCCATGATTTTAGAGTTACTTCACAATGAATTTAGTAAAGATTAGATCCCTACATCATTATATAAGATAAAGAAAGTCATCAACAAACTTAGACTTAATTATATAAATATACATGCATGACCTAATGATTTCATGATTTATTGGGAAGAAGATTTTGATAAATAATAATGCATAAGATTTCATAAAAGTGGATAGAAGTTAATGAACAAAAATGATAGTATAAATCAATGCAACCCCAATAAGAAACAGAAGAAGAAAACTCATGTAAAGATATTACGTTACTTTCCTATGATACCACGCTTGTAAAGATTATTCATTTCATCTAAGAATACATACAACATGAAATGGAATTCCCAAGATAGTAATGATGGCTTGATGATACATCCAAAATATTTAACATCATGGAAGATTTTTGATTCTTTATATCCAAATTTTTCTTTAGATCCTAGGAATGTACATTTGGGATTGGATTTTGATAGTTTTAACCCTTTTGGTACTTTAATAACTACTTATAGCATTTGGAAATTTGTTTTTATCCCCTATAATATACATCCATAGATGTGTATAAAGAATACTTATTTCATTATTTTTATGATTATTCTTGGAAAGAAAATGTCTAGAAATGGAATTGATGTATACCTTTAACCTCCAATCAAAGAATTGCGAGAACTATGGGATGATGGAGTGGAAACATATAATAATTCAACAAGACAGCTATTCAAAATGAATGATGCTTGAATTTGGAAAATTAGTGAATTTCCTAGACTGGTAAATTTATCTGGTAAGAACACTCAAACTGGTTTGGCTTTTCCAATTTTTAATTTTGATTTTTAACCTCAAAGATTACCTCATAACAGAAAATGTTTTTTATGTGTCATCATCGATTTCTTGATACTTCTTATAAATTTAGGTTTAACAAGACATAATTAATAGGAGATATTGAAATGATAAATTCACCAAATGTGTTATCTGGTTCTGAAATCTTGGGATAATTAATGAATGTCAATAAAGAATTTGGAAAATGTCATCAGATTAAAGAAAGGGGTAAAAGGTATGAGGTATAGTATCTGGAGCAGTTGGAACACAAAAATGGAAGAAAAGAAGTATATTTTTCAAACTTCCTTATTAGGATTTTAATTTGATATTTCATAATATTTATGTAATACATATTGAGAAGAAAATTTTTGATAGTGTAATGTTTTCATTGTTTAATGAGTAGGGTAAATTGAAGGATCTCTTTAATGATCGTAAGGATTTAGAGACATTGAATATAAAGCATAGTTTGTGGAAAAATTAGAATGTGAAGTATCCTTCAGCTATTTTTACAATGAAAAATCATGATAAATACATATTCCTTCGAAATTTAAAGAATTTAAAAGTTCCATATGGATTTTCAAGTAACATATCGAGGTGAGTTGACTTAAAACATCGAATGTTACATGGATTGAAAAGTCATGAATCACATATTTTTATGGAATAGTTGTTGTCATTGGCATTGTGTAATACTTTACCTAAAAAAGTAATGGTGTTTCTAATTGAGTTTTGTACCTTTTTCATATATTTTTATGGAAAAATGCTAAATCCAAATGATCTTGATAAACTAAAAGAAAGAATTGTTTTGAAACTTTTTCATTTGGAGATGTTATTTCCCCCTTCATTATTCACAGGCATGATTCATTTGATTGTTCATTTGGTTGAAGAATCTAAACTTGGTGAATTGGTACACTATCGATGGATGTATCCAATTGAGAGGTACATTGATATTATTTTTATTTTCATTAGTGAATTTGATTTTATCAAATCACTGTGTAATTTTTTTTAATATGTATCTTTTTTTTCATTGAGTACTTAGGTCATTTGAAATTATATGTGAGGAATAAAGATCAACTATAAGGATCTATTGCTGAATGTTATAGAGCTGAAGAGTGATTGACCTTATATTCTAGGTATTTGTATGGGATTGAGACTATATTCAATCATGTTGGACGTGTTGATGACATCTCCACTAATTCTCATTCTGAAAATTAGTCATCGATATTTCCAACTATTGGACAACCAATTAAAAAGGGTTAAAATTTTACACTGACTGGATTGGAGTTTCTATAAGCACATAGATATATGTTACTCAATAGTATTATTTCAGATCCATTTATTAAAGAATTTTGACTGCAAAAAAAGAGGGGACTAAAGGGTCGACCTCGAAATGAGCTGGAATTAACAAAAGTTTTTAATAAGGATATTGTCGAATGTTTTACCCATTTTGTAAGTATATAATCATATTCATATTATTGACATGTATTTATTTTGTCTATGTTAAAAGTAACACCTTATATATTTTTATCTAGATAATGGATTAATGTTGATAATTGAGCTAAAATATCAAATGATTTGAAGTTTTTGGCTTGAGGTCCTCTAAGGAAGGATAAGATATTTGATGCCTACAATATTCATGACTTCAGGTTTTATACAATATATCATGAATAAGACTTGAAAACACAAAATAGTGGTGTATTTGCACTTATAGAGGTGGGATATTATGGGAAGATGAATGATATAATTGAATTAAACTGTCATGACCAGTTTTCAGTTGTATTATTCAAATTCAAGTGGGTCAACATTGATAGGGGTGTAATGAAAGATTTGTTACATTTTACTTATATAAAATTCTCTCACTTGATTTATACCGGTGATCATGCATAGCATGATATATTTATCTTGGATTTATAAGAGAAGATGGTTTATTATGTGGATGATCAAATACATGAAGTTTGGAGTGTTTTTGTACACTTAAAGCAAAGATACTTATATGATATGAGTGATGAAGATCAATTGGTGCTTTTTGATAGTGAACCTCATCAACCACAAAACATTGAACAGTTTTTCCTAACAATATCGAAATAGTATAACTTTCAAGAGAGGGTGAAAATGAAGGAATCTTTGCAATGGAGGTTGATAACAATAAAGATAATGAATATTAAGATAATTTAATGTATAAATTAGTAATGAAAATATATTAAAATTTCTCATTAATAAGTATTTTGTACATATATACATTGTTCTATTTTTTCTTTTTCTTTTTGTAAAAATATTATAGTTTTTAATTTTTTATACATTTAATATACCCTAACCATTTGAATTACAGGAATTTCGAGAACAAAAAAAATCAGGATCCTATCCAATCAGCATCTCAGAGCACGCTATCACTATCATCATCTTCTATGGATCCTAGTGATTCTATTGTACCCAAGACTACTAGTAATCCAGTCATTTCCTTGGATGTTGTTAGTAGCTCACCGCCTGATTTGCCTCTGGTGATGGAGCATGTTGGTCGAAGTGGGAAACTCAAGAGGGGAGATGAATTGAGTTCCTATAAAAAATTCTGTCTAAAAGATTTATTTAAAAGACCCTAATTTGAAATACAAATGGACCAGTTAACTAAAGGAGTAGTTTATAAAAGATTTGGTTATTTTAAGGATT
The DNA here is from genome assembly GCA_963277665.1 of Viscum album. NCBI lineage: Eukaryota > Viridiplantae > Streptophyta > Magnoliopsida > Santalales > Viscaceae > Viscum > Viscum album. The sequence goes on from OY728146.1 coordinate 1,659,962,897, forward strand.
TCTCAAAGAGTGATTAGTTCTCAGTTAAAACAATATGAATTATTACTTTAACTTTTGAAATCAATATATTAAATAAAATTATAATATGAACATTGTATAAGATTAAATATCAAAGTAAAGTGAAGTTTTATGATTTAAATAAACAAAAACATAGAAAACTAAACTTGAAAGAACACTATAGAATTTAAACAAGAGGTTCAGTCTCAATCTAAGACTTAATCCTCGCCACTTGTAAATCACATGCTGCTAAGAATTTTATATAAATAAACTTTGATCCACACCCAGTATTGGGGTAAACAACAGCATACATGGTTTTCTAGGTCAAAAAGACCTATTCCATAGTTTTTTGTGGGAGTACAAAAACAAACATGCCATGTACGGACCTCTTCCACTGTTATTCATGGGAGTGTAAGGTGTAAAAGATAAATTATGAAGATATCTATTTATTCTTAAGTTTTTCACAGGAGTCAGTGTGTGTTCATAGAATAGATATAGACACACACACTTCTCATAAGGTAAAAACAGTACACAAGAAGAGAAAAATATAGAGAAGAGAGTTAGAAATCTCTATGTGATAGGTAATGCATCTTGAAAATACTAGAAGTTATCTTGAAATTCATCTTTATTTGACTTTAAGAAACATAAAGAAAAATAGAGAATCGTGAGAGATTTTTTCTTCTATTTCCAGTGAGGTATTGATTTTATCAATGAGTTCTTCTCCTCTTTTAATTTTTTGCTGCAAAAATGTTCTTGGATTTGAGTTCTCATCAGTATCTTCTTGTATCCACAGCTAGTATTTCTTGTGTATTTTTCAGGCGCATGACTTCATGAAATTTTCTTCATCCTTTTTTATCAGGTATTTTATTTATACATTTCATCCGATATATAGCACTATATCGATCATGGTCGGGTACCCCATTTCTCATACTATGGTCATACATCGATTTAAATGTTTTCTACAAAAGACCGATAAAAGGTCATTAAAATAATTAAAAGCACTAAGTATTACAAATATAACTATTAAAAATAAATTTTAATTTAAATGAAAAAGGAATAATTGACGATGTCTCTGAACGGTGATTTGGTCTGATGGTGTCTTGGAACAGTGTCTTGAAATGGTGTCTCTGAATAGTGACTTGGAATGGTGTCTCTGAACAATGAGTCAATTAGCAGTAAGTCACTCTAGTGGTAGGTCATCTTGACAGTGACTTGTATTTGATAGTAGGTCGACTTAGCAGTGACTTGTGGAAATGATAAATCATACTTTGTGAATATTTTAAATTGAGTCTGACGGTAGCTTGATGCGATGGTGACTCATACTTTGAGAAAATTTTGAATTGATTTTGATGGTAGCTTGATACAACGGTGACTTGTACTTTTCAAAAAAAATTGAGAGGCTATTGACTGTGGTTTGAGTGATGGTGTCTCATCCTTTTTCAGATTTCAGCATCTATGTTGACAGTGAGACACTTGACAGTGAGACATATTAACTGTGAGTCTACATTACCGGTAACTCATACTTAGCTGATTTTCTATCATTAGTGAGATGTCCAATAGTGATTCCACCTTAATGGTGACTCAACCTTAATGGCGTCTCAAACTTCTTCATGTTTTTACAACCTTCCTTATGATGTAAAATACTAACATAATAGATTAAGATTATATGTAAACATGATTAAACATAATTAAACATGATTTAACTTGATGAAGCATTATTTTTTAGCATTAAAACTAGAGGAGGCCAATAATCTTTCCTTTTTCTATGATCACAAATCATGGAATTATACAAAACACAACAATACATTCATAAGATAAAAATAATCAAAAGAAAATTAAATACTATACGTATTCTCATTCTTAGGTTAAATTCCATAATCATTCTCCCCCTTTTGGGATTATCAAAAAGATAAAAAATAACAAGAAATAAACAAGATAGAATAGATGAAATGAGATAATATATTAGATGATAAAAAGATAATACATTGGATGATAAAAAGGTCAAAATACATCCCTATCAAAGAATAGTCCAAATAAAATCAAGATTTACCCAAAGAAGGATCCATGGATTATTTTCCCTTATCATAAAAAGTAGGTGGAGAAACATAAGGTACATAAGGGGCCAAGGTATAGAATTGATGAATGGTGTTTGAGGTGCTGGTTGAAGGGATAGAAACTCAAGAAGGCACTATAGATGTAAGACTTTGATTATAAGTAAGAGGTCATGTAAGTTTTCGATAGATAACAGACCTCAAATGAAAAAGTACCTGAGTTGGAGATATAGGAAAAGGTTGAAGGATTGGAGGAAGAGGATAAAAAGGATCTCTGATGAAATAAACCCTGAACTGAGGATCAACATATCGATAGATGGAAATTGAGGGAATATTCTTAGTGACAGGTTGAATTGTCAAGACCTCTGGAGCTATAATGGTAGTACTCTGAACATGCATATAGGGCTTCAAGAGGTTGATAAAATCCATGATGATATACCCACCTTTCTCCATTACCTTAGTAAAGTCATCTTTGTTTTCCATGAATGTTTTAAGGGTAGGAGTAATCTCTTTGTGCTGTCTAACCTATTCCTTAAAATCTTGGGTGACAGGGGGCATATTTAAATTCTTAGTCAAGTATTTAAAATGATAATTGAGCTGATGCTTCATGTAAATACTTCAGAAGTAATAATCCACTATTTTCGTGATGGCCTCTTGATCTTATTTGGCCTCTTTAATGTAGTGCCTTGCCATGTCATGCACATGATTGTTGCTCTGTTTGATTTTACTAAATCTCGATTGATCAACACCACCTATCAAGGACTGAAGTTCTTCCCATACCATTGATCTGATCATATCAAGGTCAAGAGTCTGAGAAGGAGGAGTAGATGAGGTTGATACATCTTTTAATTCATCTCTTATAACTAATCTTAAAATATCCAAGTCAAGTACTACAGGATGAGGTGTAGCATCCTGAGAAGACTCAGAAGAGGCATCTCCAATACTTTTTAAAAAAAATTCCAAAGATTATCTATATTCAAATGCCATGCCTTTAACTACATAAATGATAGTAACTAGTTATTCACTCAACCTTTTATTATCCATTATTATTTCCTAAAGTTTAGAAACCATTTTAGGTTAGATCTGTTAGATATCTTTCTCTGAAAGCATAGCATCATTGCTTTCACTAAGACTTGACATTGGTGTTGGTTTACTTGGAAGGATAGATTTGATAGATGAGCAGAATTATTCTTTAAAAGATTTGAAATCATTCTGACTTACATAATTAGTAGGAAAATGTGAAACTGAAGGAGTGGGATCCACTGCTGGATATGTTCCAACTTTATCTCTCTGATAAAGATCCAATTATTCAACTATGAATCCCTTAGGATCAGATTCTTCAACATCAAAGTCTAGATATTCTAAGCCTAGCGTGACATATCTAGGATATATTTCCCATTCAGCCACTATATAAAAATAAAGAGTAAGAGTATAAACTTTAACTCTACAAGATTGTTGCTCCCCCTCAACAGGTGCTTTCTTGTGAACATTAACTTGATCTTGCACTTGAACATCTGAAACTCCATCATAAACTAAAACTAAGTCTGGATACTTTTGAGATTCCAAGATTGATTCCTTTTCCACTAAACCAGTTTTAGCAATATTTTCAGGTTCTGTATCATGACCTTTATTATTAACAAGATGATCTGAGTTACCATCAGTTTCACCATTTTCTTCTTCTTCCCCTTATTCATCATTATTTTCTTCTTATTCTTTGTCATTATCTTCTTATTCATCGTCATTGTCTTCTTCTTATTCATCATTATCTTTTTCTTATTGGATTCCACTTCCACTAGAATATTCAACATCTTCATATTATTCTATCTCATCATCATCATCATCATCATTTAGGATAGTTTCTATTATAGTAAGATCTTTTGGAGGACTCGTAGGTCCATTTGTAATTCCTATAGGACTTCCTCAAATGTCAGGATCACTTATATCATCAATAGAGGATTATTTTTCTACGTATTCCTCAAATTATTTTTCCTCCTCATCCGAATATTTTACAACCTCATCTAGTCCTAAACCAGGATCAACCATATCCTTTGGTCTAGTGGGGTCTTGAACTCCTCCAAACCCTTTTTTTTATTTTAAAAAAATACACTTTAGGGTTAGTGAGAACCTCACAATACCATTTATGAATACCAAAATTAAAATATCACAAAAACACAACTTCAACTGGAATGTGAAATTACATCAAATACCCCATCCAAACACCACTGAATTCAAATTTCAAACAAAAACATGGCACCGTCTCAGGACTCGAACCATGAGGCGACCGGTGCTTCGATCCTTGCACCCTGACACGCCTGATCACTATCATCATCAAAAACTTCACTGGTGAGAATTTAAACTAGACTTCATCACCTCTGGAACTTCTTCATCCATGTCCACTCAAAAATCACCCAATAAAAAAATGAAATCCAAACAAAAACGTTCACCAATTTAAACCTCATATTCACCTAGAAGTGATCGAGTGAAGAAGTTCTAGAACAGATCCATTAATGCCACTAGAGAATTAGGGAAATATCATTTTCGATCACGAACATGAATCCCAGTGAAATCTACAGGAAAAACACTCCTAAATCCAAGATGAAGCAGAACCGACACCTCTAGAGAAATTGAAACCAAGTGAAGAAAGAAAACAACATAAAACCCCTTGGAACACCATTGATGGGTCATCCTCACATTCCAAAACTCCCTCTAACACCATCTCAATAGACCAATATGGGGTCTAGAACGACAGATCTAGAAGAAAGATCAGAAGATAGACCAAACTTGGGCTTCAATAGGGGGCACGACCATATAAACAAACACGATGAATCAAAATACAAATCCTCCAACCTACACCGATCACAATCCCAAAATCGCCCTCAGATCCATCGTGCCAGACCAATATGGGGTTAGCCGTGATGGGAGAGGACAACAAGAGCAAAAGGGAGTTGATAGGGGACCTCACTGCCAAGGAACCAAGCACTGAGAGCGAGAGCAAGAAATAGTGGATGCCTGGAAGACCGATGAGAAAATAGAAAGAAGAGAAATCCAAGCTGAGACCAACGCCTGGGGGGGGGGAAATTTTCAATGAACGAAGGATAGGAGATAATGAAACCAAAATAAAGAATAGAGGAGGGAGTGTTGCCAGAATAGAAAGGGGGAAACCCTACAACCCAAGAGGGGGGTGTCGGGAGAGAGCTGTAAACCCTGGAAATAAGGGGGCCATAGTGGGGTATTGAACTGGATTAAAATCTTCATATATTTTATCATTTTATTCTACCCACTATTTCTTCCAAGGATTCCATATTTTCTTAATTATTTTGAATATAGCCTTGGTAATGAAAAATCCATCATAATCTGTGACAATTTTCTCACCTTTATTCACCAGTCCTTTAGCTTTCAACATGGTAGAAATAAGATTTGAATAGAAAAGGGAGTTTGAATTTGAATATGGCTTTATCATATCACACATATAAACCATAAGGTATCTGCATAAGTTGATTTTGTATCCTTGTTTCATAATATACAATAAATAAACATCCTGATATTTTAAAGAGAAAAAGTCACCTTTCCTTGGAAAAAGTTGATGCTAAATAAATTTAAACAACAATATTTATTCTTCATCAAGTTCAGTGGCTATGGGTCTTCTGATAATTCCATATCTGGTTAGCTAAGCTAAGGCTTATTCGTAATGAAATATATCACTTTTAGGTGGATCACTACCTTGGTGATCTTCATAAATACCTTTATCAGGCACGTTCAAACACTCATCCCATTTTCTAGAAGAAAAGTCAATCCTTTGTCCACTTATTCTGGACTTTATCCAATATTCATTTGTTCCCTCAAGAATGAACTCTACATACTGATAAAAATCATGAACTATCTTTTGATAAAGAGGTAATTTTTTGTTGGATAACCATTTCAACCAACCTTGTTCTTTCAATAATTTCAACACAAGAGACTTACTTGATAAGATCCAGTCAGCATGCACTTCCTTTTCTCAAATGACTATTCAGTTTTTGAGTTCGAGATTAACTGGTTCAGCTTTAGGTTTACACGATTTTCCTTTTTTATTATTCAAATTAAGAGGCTCTTCTGGAGAAATCTCAAAAAAATTATTTACTTGATACATTTTGAAAGATTCATAGTGTTTGGTTCTAAGGAATAAGGTATTAGAGGTTCGAGAGAGAAGGGTTTGGTTTTGGGAGAAGAGTGTAAGAATAAGTGATAAGTGATTTAGATTGATTCGATTTTTATCATTTAGGGATTTTAAAATAATAAATTGAAAATGCAGAATAAAATAAAGTGAAATAAATAAAATAGTGATTGTTTAAGTCTTAGTGAGAAAAAAAATGACAAAGTAAAGCACTGTAAGACACAATAGTGAGTCATCAACTGCGCGTCCCAATAGTGAGTCATTAATGGTGAGTCTTAATGGAGATTCATAAATGGTGAGTCCCAATGGTGATTCATCAATGGTGAGTCCCAACAGTGAGTCATCAATAGTGAGTCCCAACAGTGATTCATCAATAGTGAGTCTCAATGGCAAGTCATCAATGGTGAGTCCCAATGGTGATTCATCAATAGTGAGTCCCAACGGTGAGTCATTAGTATTTGATAATCCACAACTCATGTCTAATGTAACTCATTCTCTCAAAATTTAATGGATTAGTAAAAATATCACCAATTTGATGTTCAGTGCCAATGAATTCAAGAGTTATATCACCTTTTTTATAATGAACTCTCAAAAAGTGATGTCTTACATCAATAAGATTTGTTCTTGAATGAGAAACAAGGTTCTTAGAAATTTTAATAGCACTTGTGTTTTCACAGTTTATAGGGACATGCCTAAATTGATATTCATAGTCTAGTAATATAGCATCCCGCCTTTTTATCACATAAACTTTCATTACATTTTACAAAACCGAGGATCTTTAAGGTTTAGTGTCTTGGAAACCTGGAACATAATACATGAAACAAAAAAAACATTATTCTTAAAAACTTGAAAGGCTTCTCCTTATGTTCATCCTAGGTTCATTACTGCATCTCATAACCTGGGGACATACATCAAAGGAAAGGGTGAGCAGAAGGCCCATTAAGGAAAACAATGGGAAGCATTTAACATGTGAACTTGAGATATATCAACAATGTCATGAAAAGAACTTTAAGGCATGAGAAAGAAATCATGTGGCATATCATAATAAAAATAACATTTTTCATAACTTGAAGATGTGGCTACAACATTTAATATTGACAATCGTTTCGTTTCACCAAGGTCCATCCCCAAGGTGTCGTTAAAAAATTACCAAGGTTATTCACCAAGGCATCGTTAAAAATGGTCATCTCTAGAGATTAAGTCTTTACCCAATGCATTGGAGCGCTATCAGGGTGCACCCTTAAATTTGCCTTTATTATCATGTGAGCCACATATATCATCATCAAAAATTTCATAAATAACCCATATAGCATAAAATAAATGGGTTTCATTTTATAATCATAACGTTTTAAAAACTGCTTTAAAGACATGATCTTTACGTTACTTTAAACCCACAGAAAGGGAAAGTGGGTATCATGTATGTAAATCCAAGAATTTAAAATAGAAAATTTTTGTATATATGTGAATAACCCTGTAGAAATAATATCTTTGAGTATTCACTTAATAACATGAAGTAATTTTGAGAAAAAGAGAGAGGCATTTTGAGACGAAAATTCTGCAGCACAACGGCTACGTTACAAGGTTTTAGAAAACGTTTAAAAGAGAGGGGACATGGGTCAAACAATGATAAATGACCCATAAAACAGTAGAGGGACAGAATATAAGGGATTTAAGAACATGTTAATGAAATTTGAAAATATACCATATGAAATGAAGAACATGAAAGGAAGACAAAATTAAGATTTCTCTTATGAAAATTCGGCAGTCTAACAGTGTTACATAAACTTCAACCAAAAATGAATTGATGATGTCAAATAGGGTCTCTCATCATATGAACATAAAAGATCAGTATGATAGATATATAGATCATACCCCAAAATAATAAAAAGGAACTTGCAAGACTTGACATGGAATTAGAACTTTGAAAAGGAGAAGGGTGAAAGAATCCCTTAAAAATTCAGCAGCCTAACGGCGTCACTTAAACTTCAACAAAAATTAATTGATGAGATCAAATAGGGTCTCTCATCATATGAACATAAGAGTCCAGTATGATAGATATAGAGATCATACACCAACATAACAAAAAGGAACTTGAAAGAATTGACATGAAAGTAGAACTTCAAAACGAGAGGGGTGAAGAACCACTTAAAAATTCGGCAGCCTAACGGCGTCACTTAAACTTCAACAAAAATGAATTGATGATATCAAATAGGGTCTCTCATAATATGAACATAAGAGTCAAGTATGATAGATATAGAGATCATACCCCAACATAACAAAAAGGAACTTGAAATAATTGACATGAAAGTAGAACTTCAAAACGAGAAGGGTGAAGAACCACTTAAAAATTCGGCATCCTAACGACGCCACTTAAACTTCAACAAAAATGAATTGATGAGATAAAATAGGGTCTCTCATCATATGAACATAAGAGTACAGTATGATAGATATAGATATCATACCCCAACATAACAAAAAGGAACTTTAAAGAATTGACATGAAAGTAGAACTTCAAAACGAGAAGGGTGAAGAACCACTTAAAAATTCGGCAGCCTAACGGCGCCACTTAAAACTTCAAAAAAACTGAATTGAAGAGATAAAATGGGGTATCTCATCATATGAACATAAGAGTCCAGTATTATAGATATAGAGATAATACCTCAATATAACAAAAAGGAACTTGAAAGAATTGACATGAAAGTAGAACTTCAAAAAGAGGGGTGAAAAACCACTTAAAAATTCGGCAGCCTAACAGTGTCACTTAAACTTCAACAAAAATGAATTGATGAGATCAAATAGGGTCTCTCATCATATGAACATAAGAGTCCATTATGATAGATATAGATATCATACCCCAACATAAAAAAAAGGAACTTGAAATAATTGACATGAAAGTAGAACTTCAAAACGAGAAGGGTGAAGAACCACTTAAAAATTCGGCAGCCTCACTTAAAACTTCAAAAAAACTGAATTGAAGAGATCAAATGGGGTCTCTCATCATATGATCATAAAATATCAGTATGATAAATTTAGACATCATACCCCAACATAATAAAAAAGAACTTGAAATACTTTACATGATAACAGATTTTGAAAAATGAGAAGGGAGAAAGAATTCGTTACAAAAATTTCGGCAGCCTAACGGCGCCACTTAAAACTTCATAAAACGAAATAATGAGAGTAAGAGGGGATCTCTCATTATGTGAACATGAAAAGGGAATTAATATGAGTATAAAAGAACATTATTTAACATAAGAACATGGAGCATAAAAGAAATTACATAAAAGAGATTTCTTGAAAAGAAAGAGAAAGATCGGATCCCTTACCTTAAAACGTAACTCTTAAAATTCAAAGGTTGGGACCTTGAGGGCTTGAGGGCACCTTGAAAGGAATCCTTGGGAGGTAATGAGACCAGAACTTCATTGGGGGAGAGTGGGGAGTCGAAATAGATGAGAGGATGGCTTGGTATTTATAGGGAAAGTGAGGGGACAAAGCATTACTGGCCAAGGGACACCTCAAAAGTGGTTTTCTCAAAACCATGTGCTCTCCCAAGATATTTCCCATGAAGTTAGGCCACATGGGGCCCCCCATACAATAATTCATCATCTTTGGTCTAACATCCCTTAAAATATCTCATGATATCATCATGAAACAGTTATGATGTCATTAAACATACCGAAACCCTAAAACTGTATTTTTACTATTCACTGAAAATTCAACTTTCTCAGAAAGATCCCAAAATTTCACCTTAATAAAATATCAATGCTCTGATTTCAAAAATGAACTCCATTTTATAAAAATAATTTTCTAAATATTTTTAATTTATTTTTTAAATAAATACACTATTCACCGAAAATTCATTTTTTCAGAAAAATCCCCAAAAATTACCATAACATAATATCGGTGCTCTGAGTTCAAAAATGAAATCCATTTTATAAAAATAATTTTTTTAAATATTTTTAATTTAATTTTTAATTAAAAAACACTATTCACTCGAAAAAACTAATACTTGAATAATAATTTATGAAATCGTTATTTAACCATTTTATTGAATCACATTACTTAATCAAGGTGCCTAGATTATATTAATACTTTCTTTAAGTGAGATTATTAATCCATTTGGACACATTACTAATTTTAATCATAAAATCACTATTCATAATTTACTATTCATCAAAAATCAAGTTGATCTTATTAGACTCTAAATTTCGTACTGAACATAATTGTAGAAGACCATTTTTTGAAAATCATTACACATTTTTAATTATTTAAGGTTAACATAAACATTTTTAAAATATCCTTTTTCTAAAATTCGTCAAAAATATGCATACTATATTTATCCGGTCATTTAAAAATTCATAAACATCATAATAAGAAGAAATCCCAATTTTTATTTAAAACAAAGGATTACACAAGGCAGTTACGGTCTCCTTACATAGCCCCTTATCACACTAGCATCAGACCTAAGTGTAAGGTGTGCTAAGGTGAGAGAATCTGAGGGAGGCTCGGCCAACATCGCACGAGTAGTAATTTCTATTAGTTTGAACTTCTCGCAAAGGCGATCCCGTTCTAGCTTCACACGATAGAGTTCGGCTTGGGTTTGGTCCAGAGCAAAGCCCAATGGTGCTACCTCCTTCCCAAGTTCTGTTAGATGGGCTTCGATCGGTCCAAGTCTACTGGGTGAGGCCATCGAATCTTCTTTCTATAATAATTAACCAAGATTACTTGTATTTAGAGACAATAATCAAAACGTTTAGTTTCCAGCGGTCATATTGACCAATGGTCATATAATCGTCTAAACCCAACGGTCTCATTTTAATTATACTCATGTTATCAAATGAAACATTTTTGTTGAGTATAAAAATAAAATAAAATAACACATAAAATTTAGGAAACAAGATTTATTCAAAATTTTGGGTCGTTACAAGTAATATGTGTTTCATCCAAAAAAATTGAGCACAACAACTACCGACAGCTATGTTTTGAGCTTCAGTAGTAGATAATGCAATATAATTTTGTTTATTACTTCACCATGAAACTAGAGACTTTCCTAAAAAGTGGCATGTTCTAGAGGTTATTTTTTTATCTAACTTGAAAGAACCAAAATTAGTATCAGAATAACTAAGTCAAATGATTTTCCTCTAGGATAGAATAGTCCTAATTTGGTAGTATATTTGAGGTATTTGAAAATTATTTTAACTGAAAGAAGGTGTGAATCTTTAATATTTGCTTGAAAATGATCACACACACATACACTAAACATAATATTAGTTTCGTTAGCAGTTAAGTAGAGAATAATTCCAATCATACCTCTGTAATTGGTTTGATCCACTGATTTTCCATCTTTATCAAGATCCAATTTACAAGTGGTACTCATAGGATTATCACAACATTTAGTGCTACCCAAGACAAAAAAATTTAAAAGATCTTTAGTATATTTACTCTAATTTAAAATAATACCTTCCTTATTTTGAAAATTTTGAAATCCAAGAAAGAATTTGATTTCTCCCATTAAACTCATTTCAAACTCATTTTGCATCATTTTTTAAAAGTCAATACATAAATAATTTTTGGATATCCAAAAATAATATCATCAATATATATTTGAACAAATAAAACATCTTTGTATATTATTTTTATAAAAAGAGTAGGATCATCTATACCTTTAGAAAAACCATTAGAAATAAGAAAAGTGTTGAGCCTATCATACCAAGATCTTGGAGCTTATTTTAAACCATACAAAGATTTTTTTTAACTTAAAAACATGATTTGGAAAATGAGGATTTTTAAAACTGGGGGGTTGTTCAAAAAAAATATCCTCAACTATATACCCATTTAGTAATTCACTTTTTACATCCATTTGATAAAGTTTTAAATTCAAATGTGCTACATAAGCTATAAGTATTATGATGGATTAAAGTCGGGACATAGGTGTAAAGGTTTCTTCATATTCTATGTCTTCTTCTTGGCTATAATATTGTGCAACTAGTTTGGCCTTATTTCTTACTATAGCATCCACTTTGTTTTTAAACACCCATTTAGTGCCTATGGTCAAGGTGTCTTTGGGTATATCAACAAGTTTTCATACATTGTTTCTTTCAAACTAGTTTAATTCTTCTTGCATAAACATCACCCATAATTCATCATTGATTGCATCATTGATGTTATTAGGTTCAATCTGTGACAAAAAGGATTGATGTTCAACTTGGTTTCTTAGAAAATCTCTAGTCTATGTTCCTTTGTTTAAGTATCTAACTATAGCATCTAAAGGATGGTTTTTAAGAGTTTTTAAATATCTAGAAAAAGAAGGGTTGTTCACTTCAGGTTCTTCTATAGGTTAGGATTCTATTTGTTCATAATCTATAAATTTTACAAAACTAGAATTTTTTGTTTCTTGTTTAACAACAGAATCAGAAGATTTAGGATTTCAGTCTAGATTCTATAGATTATCCTCAATATTTTTTAAGGAGGCTTTGGATTAATGTGGATCTATTTCATCAAATTTGATATGCATAGATTCTTACACACATTTGGTTCTCTTATCAAAGACTCTATAGGTTTTACTAGTGATTGAATAATCTAGGAAAAATCCTTCATCACACTTGGAGGAAAATTTGTCAAGATTATCTTTTTTATTAAGAATAAAGAGTTTGAAAACAAAAAAATGAAGTAATTAACCTTAGATTTTCTATTATTACACAGCTCATAGGGGTTTTTCTTTAGGATAGGTATAATTAAGACTCTATTGATTATATAGAAAGTTGTATTCACAACTTCTGCCCAAAAATATACAAGTAGATCATATTAATTAAGTATAGTCTGAGTTATCTATTTTAAGGTTCTATTTCTCCTTTATATAACTCCATTCAGTTGGGGTGTCCTAGGAGCATAGAAGTTATTAATATATCCATTTTGTGAGTAAAAAGAGTCAAATTCTTGATTTTAAAACTCACAGCCATGGTCACTTCTTAAAGTTTTGATTCTAAGTCCACTTAAGTTTTCTGCTAATCAAGCATGGTTTTTGAAATAAGAACAAGCCTCACTTTTGTGAGCTAAAAATAAGGTCCAAGTATACCTCGAAAATTCATCTAATAAAACATAGACATAGTTCTTCCCATTTAAACTTGAAACTCTAGATGGTCTAAACAAATCCATGTGAACCAACTCAAGAGGTTGAGAAGTTTAAACTTCTTTATTTGGTTTGAAAGATATTTTATGTTGTTTTCCTTTTTGACAAGGATTACATACTTTATCATTTGAAAACTCTAGTTTAGGTATATCCTTTACGAATCCTTTTATAGTAATATTTATAAGAGATTGAATATTGCAATGTCCTAGTCTCATATGTCAGAGCCAAGATTCTTTATGAAAGGCAGTTAAGCAAGAAACATTTTGTGAGTCTAAGGAATCCGGATTAACAGCATAAACATTTTCATTTCTAAAAGCAGTAAAGACTAAATCATTATTAGAATTTAAAACATTTAAAAAATTATATTCAAATTTAATATGAAATCCATCATCACATAACTATGAAATTCTAAGTTGATTTTACTTTAGACCATCAACAAAAAGAAATTTAGAAATTAAAACTGAATTTTTATTACCGATTTGTTTGAGGCTAATAATTTTCCCTTTTGCATTGTCACCAAATGTGATGTGTCCACCATCAATTTTTATGAGGTTATTGAATCTAGAGTAGTCCCCTATCATGTGTCTTGAATACCTACTATCTAAGTACCATAAAATTTTATAGGAACTCTTCAAACAGTTTTCCTACAAAAATAGTTTAAACAAGAAAAGACTTTGGTACCTAGATTTGATTAGGTCTAATAATATTAGTAATTAAGGATTTAGGAACCCACATTTTCTTCATGGGTTTCCTGTAATTATTTTGTGATTTTTTAGAAAAATAAACTTTATTAGGTCCAGAATAATTAGATGCAGTAAAAGTTTTTCCAGCACTGGAACTTGCAGAAAATTTTTCAGATCTGGGAATAAAACCAAATTTTCCAAATTTGGATATAAAATTATTTTTAACAAAATTTTGTTGTTGGGTTGATAACCAGTTCCATTAGTATATTTAAATGCAACTTGTTTTTCAAGTATTTGAATTAATTTATTTTTACCATTTGTAAATTTTTCTAGATCCCTCTTTAATTGATCATTAGAAAGTTTAATTTTAGTATTCTCATTAAGCAGGTGAGAATTATTATCTTTTTCTATAGTGAGTTCAAATTTAATAGTAATAGAAAGAGAATATTTTTTCTTTAGATATTTATATTTATCTTTTATCTCATTGAAATTATCCTCAAGAATTTTCCAATATTGAAACATTTCCTCATTGGTCATACTTTCAGAAGTGTTAGATTCAGATTCATCTTCAAAATAATAATAATTTTGTATAAGATATACTAAGGTTACCTCAAATGTGTTTGTAATAAAACACATGTTGTATTTTTCAACCTTTTCATCATGAGATTATTCAAATTAATCAGAGCTTTCCTCAGAAGCACTCCAGATAGTTTTCATAGCCTTCTTGTATTTTCCATCTTTGTCCCCATATTTTTTCTTGTACTTTAGTTTTGGCAGTCAACATTCACATGTCCTTTTATTTTACATTCATAGAAGATTATATAATTCATATTATCACTTATTTTATAATCCTTTTTCTAGTTACCTTTATTGTCATATTTTCCTATGTATCTAGGATTTCTAAAGATATTTTACTTTTTGTAAAATTTCTTTAATGTCCTATCTAGATGAGACATTTACTCATCATTTTCTGTTGATGAATCTTCATTTCTAGAACTTTCAGTATGAACTTGAATGTTCTCTTTTTGTTTGGATTTAGTGTTTTTGAAAGCCGCTGACTTTCTTCTAGGATCATCACATTTTTCTTGATTAACCTTTAATTTTCCCTCATACATCATCAACTTTCCTATCATCTCATTTATAAGTAGTGCATCAATGTCACAAGATTCTATAATTGATACTGATGTCCCTCTCCATCTTTCTAGAAGACATATCAAGATTCGCATGATATGTTCTTTTGTAGTGACTATCTTCCCCAAGGATCTCATTGTATTCACGATCTCATTGAACCTGAGATACATGTCAGAGATAGGCTCATCATGATTAATTTTGAAGTTATCATATTTAATATTATATGTTTTAATCCTCATTTCCTTAACATTAGTGGTTCCTTCATGTGAAACATCTAAAGTATCCCAAATATCAAAGGATGTTTTACATATAAAAATACTATTGAATTATTCATCTCCTAGAGAAAAATATAAAGAATTCATATATTTTCAATTATTATTATATGATGCCTTATTTGGTTCATCCCAAGTACTTATAGTTGTAGTTGGGATCTTATATTTATCTACAATTAAAGACTAGATTTCAAAACTCATGCTTTCTAAATGCATTTTAATTTTGATTTTACACTGAACATAATTTGTGCCATTAAAATAGGGAGGTATGTTGGTAGTATAACCTTATAGTATATTATCCATGTTAAAGAATAAAAATAATTTTTAAAGAACTAGAAATTTTGAACTGACAAAAATTTTGAGATCTTTAAAACACAACTAAAATCACAGTTGAAAAGATTTTAAAACTTTAAAAACTTTGAAACCTAAAAAGTAAGAACCTCTAATACTAAATGTTGGTCGAAATAGAACACTCAAGAGTGGGGGTGAATTGAGTTACTATAAAAAAAATTCTAAAAGATTTATTTAAAAGTCCCCAATTTTAAATACAAACTCCCCAGTTAACCAAAGGAGAAATTTATAAAAGATTTAGTTATTCGAAGGATTTATCAAAGAGCGATTAGTTATTAGTTAAAAAATATGAATTATTAATTTAAATTTTGAAATTGATCTACTAAATCAAATTATAATATTAACATTATCTAATATTAACTATCAAATTAAAATTAATTTTTTTGATTTAAATAAACACAAATAGAGAAAACTAAACTTGAAAGAACATAGTGGAATTTAAACAAGAGGTTCAGTATCAAGCTGAGAATTAATCCTCTCTACTTGTAAATCACCTAATACTAAGTATTTTATATAAATAAACTTTAATCCATACCCTAGATTGGGGTAAACAATAACATACATAGCTATCCAGGTCAAAAAGACCTCTTCCATAGTTTTTCATGGGAGTACAAAAACAAACAGGCCACATAAGGACCTATTCCACTATTATTTATGGGAGTATAAGGTGTAAAAGATAGATTTTGAAGATATCTATGCATATTTGATTTTTTCATAGGAGTCGTTGTGTGTTCATAGAACATAGATAGACACACACACTACTCATAATTTAAAAACAGTACATAAGTAGAGTAAAATAGAGAGAAGAGAGTTAGAAAGATCTGTGTGATAGGAAATGAAGCTTGAAACTACTAGAAGTTATCTTGAAATGCATCTTGAGCCGACTTTCAAAAACAGATAGAAAAACAGAGCATCATGAGAGCTTTTTTCTTCTGTTTTCAGTGAGGTATTGATTTTATCAATGAGTTCTTATCCTATTTTAATTTTTTTCTGCAAAAATGTTCTTGGATTTGAGTTCTCAGAAGTATATTATTGTATCCACATCTAATAGTTCTCGTGTATTTTTCAGGTGCATGACTGCATGACATTTTCTACATCCTTTTTTATCAAGTATTTGCTTTATACACTACAGTCAATATAGAGCATGATCTCAATCGTGGTCGGGTACCTCATACCTCATATTATGGTCTAACATAGATTTAAATTTTGTCTAAAAAATACTGAAAAAGGGTTATTAGAATAATTATAAGTGATAAGTTTTACAAATATAACCATTAGAAAGAAATTTGAATTTAAATGACAAAGAATTAATGATGTCTCTGAATGGTGACTTGGTCTGATGGTGTCTCAGAATGGTGTCTATGAATAGTGACTTGGAACAATGTCTTTGAACAATGAGTTAGGTTGCGGTAAGTCGCTCTGGCGGTAGGTCATCTTGGGGGTGACTTGTTTCTGACAGTAGGTCGACTTAGCAGTGACTCATGCCAATGTTAACTCATACTTTATGAAAATTTTGAATTTTTTCTGATGGTAGCTTGATGTGACGGTGACTCAAACTTTGTGAAAATTCTAAATTGAATATATAGTAGCTTGATGTGATAGTGACTTATACTTTGTGAAAATTCTGAGAGGCTGTTGACTGTGGGTTGAGTGATGGTGTCTAGTCCTTTTTCAGATTCCAACATCTATGCTAATGGTGATACACTTCACAGTGATACATCTTAACAGTGATTCTACATTACCGATAACTCATACTTAGCTGATTTTATACCATCAATGAGATGTCCAACAGTGAGTCCACCTTAACGGTGACTCAACCTTAACGGTGTCTCAGCCTTTGTCATATTTTTCCAACCTGTCTTATGTTGTAAAATACTAACATAACAGATTAAGATTATATGTAAACATGAGTAAACATAATTAAACATGATTTAACTTGATGAAGCATGATTTGTGAGCATTAAAACTAGAGGAGGCCAACAGAGCAGTTGGTCACCCCTCCATATATGAGATATTGGTGAGTTATCATTACTGGTATGTATGTCATTTTTCAAGAAAACTATATATTTTATTATTTATTTAATTTATTTGTCAAATAGATAAAGACAACTGTAAAATGGATGAAAATATGAACACGACAGATGTATGGGACCTAAATGTCTTCAGGATTATAATTCCATTTAATGAGTTCGGGGTGCCTACCGGTGACATTGTCGAAATCTATGGGCAAATTCTTCGTAATATTTCTTGCGAGATGGTGAGATTTCCCATTAATTATAAATATTGGAGGCATATTCCTACAAATTGGAAAAATGAGGTCTTTGATACTCAAGTAAAGGTAATATTAATTTGATATTCATTAATAAATAATTTAAAATGCATCAATAAAATTTTGTAATATACTAATAAAGTGTTATATTTTTTATTTCTAGATGCTTTTTCATTTTGATGTCCTTGACTCTGTTTCATGCCCATGGACTTTGAAAATTTTGGGCAAGAAATTGAGATATTTAAAATAGATATTATGGCATGGATTTAATGATACTTCTCTGAGCTCGCGATATATGTATGAGAAAGTTCATGAAGACATTTCTCTTGAGTAATGGAAGCTCTTTGTTGATATCAACAGAGATGAATCTCATAAGGTAATTGCATATTTTATAGTATCTTAATAACATAAACACAATAAAATTAAAATTTTATTAATGTTTCTATTTTGTGTATGAATTATCTAAAAAAATACTACGAATCGTGAGAATAAAGTCATTCCTCATATCACTGGGTCTCAGAGTTTTTTAAGAAAAATAACAATTTTGGTTTATATTTTATTCATTATTATTTATATCATTTTATTATAACTAATGGTTTTTTCTAACTTGTTTATATTTTTTTATAAAGACTAATGAATTAGGTCACTATGTTGGATGAACAGTGATGTGGTTTAAATTACATAGGAAACCCGATGGTAGTTTTGTGAATGACCCTACCAAAGACGTTGAAGTATTTTTCATTATCATTTCATATTATTTCATTACTATAAAAACATAATAATGAAAAATATATTATAACAACTAAAAATCCTTAAACTAAATTTAATTAGGTCAAATAAATAGATCAAATAATTCCAATTTGGAATCATATTTTCCTGAAATCAAAGGACAGTGACCATAGATTGAATTGTGAAATGTAGAAACCGGTGGCACGTCATTCCAAATTACGGTTTTCCTGAGATGGTTTTGAATGATTTTATAGTGTTTTATAACACTAAAATGTGCATGGAACTGTCAAAACCATAGAAAAAAAATCATATTAATGTGTAATCATGGTATAACCATCTTTGAGTTATTTTTGACATGTACTCATAGACAACACATCAATCTAACGTGCAGTGTGGTCGAAATGACTCGGTAAATGATTCTTAAAGGTATAAAATCTTTTAAAAACATGTGTTAGGGGTCAAAGAAAATGATGTTAAATTAACCTTAAATTAAAGTATATCGACCATATAATGAATTTTAAAATATAGGAACTTACGGTATATCATTCAAAATTACAGTTTTCCCAGGATGACCGTAAACACATTTTTAGTGTTTTAAAACACTGAAACGTGTTTGGAATGGTAAAACCCATAGAAAATGACCTAAGATTAATATAAAATCATAGGAAAACCACTATTGAGTTATTTTTGACATGTACTTACAAACAACAAGTCAATCTAACATGCGTTGTGGTTGTAATGACTCGGTAAACACTTCTTAAAGGTACAAAAGCCTTTAAAAACATGTGTCAGGGGGTCAAAACTAGTAAAAAGGTATCAGATTGCCCTAAAATTATATGATAATGAAAATAGATTTAATTGTGAAATATAGTAACCAACAACACGTCATTCTGAAATATGGTTTTCTCGAGATGATTGTAAACACATTTTTAGTGTTTTAAAACATTAAAACGTGTATGGAATGGTCAAAACCATAGAAAATGACCTAAGATTGACATAGAATCATGGAAAAACCACCAATGATTTATTTTTGACATCTAAACATATAAAACACATCAATAAGACATATAATGTGGATGAAATGACTCGGTAAACACTTCTTAAAGGTACAAAAGCCTTTAAAAACATGTGTCGGGGGGTTAAAACTAGGAAAACGATATTGAATTACCCTCAAATCATAGGAAAATTGCCACATATTAAATTTTGAAATTTAGGAACTGACGACACATCATTCTAAATTACGGTTTTCCTGGGATGTTTATAAATGCATTTTTAGTGTTTTAAAACACTAAAATGTACATGGAACAATCAAAATCATATCAAACGGCCTCAGATTGACATGAAATCATAAAAAATCTAATAATGAGTTATTTTTTATGTGTACGCATAGAAAAAACATCAATATGATGTGTAGTGTGGTTGGAATGACTCAATAAACACTTCTTAATGGTACAAAACCTTTAAAAACATTTTTGGGAGGTCAGAACAAGGAAAACGATATCATATTACCCTAAAATCAGAGGAAAATGACCATAGATTGAATTGTGAAATGTAGGAACTGTAAGGGTTGGTGTCCTGAGAACCAACTGTTTTGTACTTTGATTAAATGAATATTCACTTATTATATATTGTTCATTGTTCTGCATGACTACAATATAATAATGTCCTGGAATATTTGTTGCATTGATAAGGTCATGGAATATCCCCACTATGATGAGAACCTTGAAATTCTATTCTTAAATAAAGTTATATGGTTGGATGACAAACTATTATAGGACACATAGTATACAGACTGTCATGTGCGAGTACTCGTAAGAAGACGAGACTCTCTCTCATGGAGTTCGCACTTGGTAATCTCCAAGATGGGAGATTATGAGAACAGACCCACCAGTAGAAATTCCGCATGTCTTGGTGTCATCGGAAGTTGTTATCTACGAGCGTGTGTAATGGTCCTTAGACTGGAAGATTATCATTAACTCATGTCATGACTCGCGCACTCAGATTTACTGACGAAAACTATCACGCAGATAGTTGGCAGGAAGTAGGGTACGTTGGGTGCGTCATGAGTGACATGTTGTTAATGGATAAGTCGAGGAAGGATTTTTCCCTTCCATTTATGGAAGTTGATATCTCGCCCCTTTGATTGAAATAGAACTGTCGCATGAAATTCCATGGCCATGGTGTAAACGACGAGTTTATTTCAGGTATTCAAAGAACAACAGATCAAGCATATAGGTTTATGACACTGCCATGAAACCTACTTGATGAGATATCAAGACAAAGGGATTAAATTACACAGTAAGCGTTCGTATGAGGTGATACGTCAATGCGGCGTCAACTTCTTTCTCTTGGGTGCCTTGACCCGTTGCTAGACAGTAATCTTGGACTTTAGGCAAGCTCGCCTAATGCCAACGAGAAAGAGGCCTAGAGGGTCACACACTAAGTGTATTCAAGTATCTTAAGTAGAATAAATATTATTCCCATACGTGGTTTAATAATTATTCAATGAAGCCTAAATCATTTTAATGATGGAGGAAGAAGGAAGTGAAAAACAAGATATACATGCTGGGTATTAAATATTACACGTCATGTAGTTTTTCATGGAAAACAAGTACACGTCGTGTATTAATAATTACATGTCGTGTAGTTTTCTTTATGGAAAGAAAATGAATAAATGAAAACAAGATATACACGCCGTGTACATTGAATGTACACGCCGTGTAGTTTTCAATGAAAAAAAGTACACGCCGTGTAGTTTTTCCAATCGGGATATTGAGGATATAATATTGTTTTAAATGATATTTATTATAATCAGTGTGGGCGCATGTCAAGGAATTAATTATTCGACATGTGGGTTTAAAATAAGAGTCAATAAAATAAATAAAATACGTAACGCGTTTATATATTGTCATAAATCTACAACCTCAAACCTGATTATAAATATCCTCACAACCCCAACTCTTTTCCTACCCCACACACAACAATTTTGGAGAATTATTTCAAGGCTGAAAGAACTTCTTCCTCCAATAACGCTCTCAAGACTGAGAGAGATCCTGTTCTATCGGATCAAGATGATCTAAGGGGGATAATGCAAGAAAAGGTTTCTCCACGCTAGCACCCAGAGACTCCTTTGGCGACGTCCCGAGATACGAGGTACGCATGTGGATCACCGCTAGAGGAAGTCTACACTTGGCTTCTGCGACGCAACGACAAATCACATCAAAACATGATCAAGAACATCAAAGAAGAAAGAACACCCAAAAGATATTTCTTTTCAATTGATTAAATTAATTATAATCAACTTGTAACAATCCTACATTATGGTTCTGGGACTTTTCCTTTCTTTTTCTATTTCTTTGATTTGATCTGTGGAGACTGGCATTTATCGTCGTATTGATCCCGGATTGATCATTGTTAATGAAAAAAAGCCAAGTGGGAACATCCACCCATGCGCTTCCACTGCGCCCGGAACCTTCAAATGGTATCAAAGGGAGGTTACAATTTTGATTATAGTTATTTAATTTTCATTGATAATTTATGCATTTATATTTGATTCAATTTGAAATACATCGTTCTATTAATCTGAATAAACGAGATCTATTCTTCCTCCTTCATTTCTCGATTCATATCACATAAACGACCTTTTAATTTTAATTTTTTGATTAAAATAAAAACTATGAACTCATCCGGAGGAGCCGCTCTTTCTATCTATACAACATGGGATTACACGGTGTGTAATTAAAACTACACGTCGTGTACTTAGGTTCAATGAACCGGCACTGGTCCGCCAAACCACACCGTGTGAATTGAATATGCCTAAGTATTAATCACGTCGTGTTGACCATAATTGAGCGGCGTGTGGAACCGGAATACACGGTGTGTATGTTGGAGCAACATGTCGTGTAGTCCGTTCCGGCCTAGGTGAAACCGTGTACAAGGATAAGCCGCATACCGTGTACACGGGATTTCCAGGCTGGTTACTACGTAATGAGGAAGTACACGTCATGTATGATTCATCTACATGTCGTGTACTCCAAAATTTCCAAAGTAGAGAAAACACGCCAAATCCACTAGAGTGTACTTTGGATAAAGGGTGAAAAGAAATACACGCCGTGTAAATATAAACTACACTCCGTGTACTTTCCAGAAATTTCACCAAGTTTCCTCCAAAAGTACAAAGACCTGTACAAGGAATATGGATGAGAAGAATCTCAAGGAAATTCAGAAAGGAATTTAAGATAAATAATTGGTTAATTATAAGATCATAATTAATTGAATTCGAGCGCAAATTATCTTAAATGATTGAACGATTAAAAGAATTTGAATTCTAAATATGCATAAATGTCGTTGCATGCTATGGGTGATCATGAGCTAGACCAAAGACCCTTTGTATGTGTGTATTGTTTCATTTAAATTTGTTTAATTTAAATTCATTAGCCTGCGAGCCTTCTTCCAATAAAATGTATAGCTTGCGCGCCCATGGTTTCTTTAATGTAAACCCTGTTTAATGGAGGATCTCTCAAGTTAGAGGAGACAGTTTGAAGTCTGAATCTGAGGCGAAACCAACCCAAGAAGATACAAAGGTGGACAGGTGGGAGCTGAAAAACACGAACCATCGGGTTCAAGGTGTTTTCTCTAGGTCAGGGTTAGCTTATCAAAACTGTTAGATAAGCTAACCAATAGAAGCTCATGATCATTCCATCTTATTTTATTTCTGTCTGATTTCATGGTTTATTTATTATATATGTGTTGTCACGGTCACATAATTAATGAAATAAATAAGCATGCGAAGATGAAATAAAATAAAAACCAGACTATGCGTAAACATTATCGAAACATGGTTAATCACTTAAGAAATAATCACTTAATATTAACAAGAATGTGATAATGCGAAACTATGCATAAAGATTAAAATCCCTCAAAACCATATTAAGTCATACCAAGACTTCTGTTACTTGATTAAGGGAAAGACTCAATAAAACTATGTGTTTGACCAACCCTTGTTGGGACACTTACTTTTATAAAGGAAGCCCTTATGAAAAGTTTTGGGTTGACTTAACCATATTGCATCAAAAGAAGTAGCCCTTTCTAGACTTGATGTAATGTTGGAGGCAAGAGTTGAGGAAATACAAGTAAATATTTTTGGATTGGGTAGTCCACTCAACAGATCAAGGAACTGTAAGCTCACAGTTGGCAAAGACCTTCCTACCTAAATACCTTCAAATAGCTTGACCAACCCTTGTTGGGGTTATGCGAAGGGGAATATGGATCCTTGACACTAGAATGTCAAAGCAACTGGACATTCCGAGTTCAATGGTGAGGGCCATTGGGACTTGATAAAATAGTGGGAGAATTAATAAATTTATTAATTAATTTTTATAAAATGTAATCAAGAAAGTACTGATAAAACTGCTCTTTTAATTTGTAGAATCGAAATGACAAACTTGTCAACCACATTTTCTCTGTGATCAATTCTGGATAAAGACAATATCCTCACCGGTAGTAACTTTCAGGAATGGTTTAGCTACCTTCGGGTTATCCTACTCCATGAACGAAAGTTTTACGAGCTGGAGTCCTCACTTCCTGATTCTCCTACCCCAGGGGCGAGTGATGAAGATTTCCTGGTCTATGATCAACATTTGAACGACGCTCTCGACGTTCAATGTTTGATGCTATCATCGATGTCTAGTGAGCTCATGAAGTCTCATGAAGACATGGATGCATATAGCATGCTCGAGCACCTCCGTGGTCTATACCAGGAGAGAGAAAGACAGAAAAGGTTTGAGATCTCTAAGTCTTTATTTCAGAGAAATCTTGGAGAGGGTGCCCCAGCTGGGCCTCATGTAGTCAAGCTCATTGGCTACATTGAGCACTTGGAGTTTCTAGGGTTTAAACTCCCCGAAGAACTGGGCACCGATCTCATTCTTACATTACTTCCCCAGAGCTTCTCGAACTTTGTTGTTAATTTCAACATGAACAACATTGAGAAGTCTCTATCTGATCTTCTTATCCTTATTCGCCAAGTAGATAATGACATGAAGCATGAAAAGCCTTCTGTCCTTATGGTGATAAAAGGAAAGGTAAGGTAAAGAGATTTAAGCCCAAAGCTTCTTCAAGACCTTCCAAGAAAAGGAAGATCAAAGGGGAGGCAAGGGAACAGGATGTTGTTTGTTTCTCATGTGGAAAGAAGGGCCACTGGAAGAAAAACTGCACCCATCCAAGGAAGCAAGGGGAAGCTTCAGGTGCGTTTTTTATCGAATGCAATCTATCTGTTTCTACTAATTGGGTATTAGATACTACTTGTGGTGCTCACATCTGTATCCAAATATAGGAACCAAGTAGATTCAGGAAGATTGATCGAGGTGAGGTAGATCTACGAGCAGCCAACGGAGCTAGACTTGCTACTGTAGCTGTCGGGGACTACCACCTCACATTGCCAACTGGAATGATCTTGGTGTTAAAGGGTTGTTATTATGTGTCTTATGTTACTAAAAACATTATTTCAGTATCCATATTAGATACTGATGGATTCATGTTCAAGTTTGGAAATGAATGTTTCTACTTTTATAAAGATAGCATTTGTTTTGGTAGGGCACATTTATATAACGGCCTTTATGTGTTAGACTACACAAACCAAGTAATGGCAATCAATGACAAAGTAAATTCACATGACTCATACGACACCCAACTTTGGCATCACCGGCTAGGTCATGTTAATGAGAAACGTTTGACAAAATTACATCAAGATGGGTATTTAGATTCCTTAGAACTAAAACCACTTGGTGTGTGTCATGCATGTCTACAAGGAAAAATGACCAAAGCCCCATTTAGTGGGAAAGGTGAAAGAGCTAAAGAGATTCTAGAATTAGTTCACACAAATTTGTGTGGACCATTTCCAATTGAAGCAAGGGGTGGGTTCTTGTACTTCATAACTTTTACTGATGATTTTAGTAGATATGGATATATATACTTAATGAGGTATAAGTCAGATTCTTTTGATCGGTTCAAAGAATACAAGAATGAAGTTGAGAACCATCTTGGTAAGAAGATTAAGAAACTCCACTCAGACAGAGGAGGAGAATGTCTTAATCAGGACTTCATTGATTTCTTATAGGATTTTGGGATTCTATCTCAACTCACTCCTCCTTACATGCCATAGTGGAATGGTGTAAGCGAAAGGAGGAACCGCACCCTGTTGGACATGGTGAGATCAATGATGAGTCATTCGAGTCTTCTATTATCCTTTTGGGGATATGCATTACAAACAGCTGCACACATACTAAACCAAGTACCAACTAAATCGATAAATGGTATTCCATACGAATTATGGAGTGGACGCAAAGCCATGTTATTGAATTTACATGTGTTGGGTAGTGAAGCATTTGTTAAGGCCTCTTCAGGTAACAAACTTGCACCCCAAGGCACAAAGTGTATCTTTATAGGATATCCCAAGGAAACAAGGGGATATTACCTATACAACCCCTTAGACAAAAAGGTTACAGTGGCAAGACACGCCATATTCCTTGAGAGGGACCACATCTCCAAAAGTGATAGTGGGAGTGAGATAGACTTCGATGAAGTTGAGGCTCAAGATACATAGGAGTTGGTACAAGAACAGATTCCACAAAGCCCCATGGAAGAAAAATCTGTTCCAGAGACACAAGAACTGCGTAGGAGCATGAGAGAGGTGAGAGAACCAGAATGATATGGTTTTCTTGTCACCGAGGATGGTGACTCATTATTGGTTGACAATGATGATCCTCTTACCTAAAAGGAAGAATTTGAAGGCACAGACGTTTCTAAGTGGAAAGAAGCCATGAATTCTAAAATGGATTCCATGTACCAAAACCAAGTTTGGATTTTGGTAGATCCTCCAGTTGATGTAAATCCTATTGGTAATAAATGGGTATTCAAGAAGAAACTGGACATGGAGGGGCAAGTCAACACCTACAAGGCGCGACTGGTTGCAAAAGGTTTTAGACATCATCAAGCAATTGACTATGATGAAACCTTTTCACCGGTTGCGATGTTGAAATCCATCAGAATCCTATTGGTCATTATCGCTTACCATGACTTTGAAATTTGTAAAATGGATGTAAAAATATCTTTCCTTAACGGGAACCTCGAGGAAGATGTATACATGACACAACCTGAAGGGTTTGTGACTCCAAAGGATGCCAACAAGGTATGCAAGTTTCAGAAATCCATTTATGGATTAAAGAAAGCATCAAGGTCATGGAACATTTGTTTTGATGAAGCTGTAACGGAATTTGGATTTGTTAAGAATGAATGTGAGCCTTGTGTCTACAAAAGGTTTAGTGGAAGTGCAGTCGTTTTCTTAATTGTATATGTTGATGACATATTACTAATTGGAAACGAAGTACCGGTCTTACAATCAGTTAAGGCATGGTTGCATAAATGCTTCTCCATGAAAGACTTGGGCGAGGCCGCATATGTTCTTGGTATCAAGATCCATCATGATAGATCCAAGAGAATGCTAGGCCTGAGTCAAAGTATATACATTGAAAAGATACTAAAGAGATTCAGTATGGAACAGTCCAAGAGGGGATTGTTTCCAGTGTCATGTGGCATTCATCTTTCCAATAAAATGTGTCCTCAGACACATGAGGAAAGAAAGATAATGGAAAGGATCCCTTACGCATCCGCGATTGGGTTAGTCATGTATGATATTCTATGTACAAGGCTAGATGTTTCTTACGCATTAAGTGCGGTAGGAAGATATCAAGCTGATCCAGGAGACCGCCATTGGATGGAAGTCAATACTATCCTCAAGTATCTGAGGAATACTAAGGATATGTTCCTGGTTTATGGAGGAGATGAGGAACTAGTCATCAGAGGATATGTAGATGCTAGTTTCCAGACTGATCAAGATGACATGAAGTTGCAGACTGGATACATCTTCAGTTTGAATGGAGGTGCAGTGAGCTGAAAGAGCTCAAGACAAAGTGTGGTGGCAGATTCTACAGCAAATTCCAAGTATATCGCAGCTTATGAGGTAGGTAAAGAAGCAGTATGGATGTGAAGCTTCGTCCAAGAGCTGGATGTAGTACCGAGCAGTAAAGATCCTATCACACTCTATTGTAATAATACTGCAGTGGGGGAACTTGCAAAAGATCCAAGGTCACATCAGGGGACAAAGCACATACTTCGGAAGTATCATATCTTGAGGGATTTTTCTCAGAGAGGTGAAGTTGCAGTGAGCAGTATTTCCATGGAAGACAACGTGGAGGTCCCCTTGAATAAAGCCTTGACTTAGCAGAAACATGATCATCATGTGAGGTCTAGCAGACTAAAAGTCATAGGCAGATGGCTCTAGTCCAAGTGGGATTTTGTAAGGGTTGGTATCCTGAGAACCAACTGTTTTGTACTTTGATTACATGAATTTTCACTTATTATATATTGTTCATTGTTCTACATGACTATAATATAATAATGTCCTGGAATATTTGTTGCATTGATAAGGTCATGGAAGATCCCCGCTATGATGAGAACCTTGAAATGCTATTCTTAAATAAAGTTCTACGGTTGGATGACATACTATTATAGGACACATAGTATACAGACCTTCATGTGTGAGTACTCGTAAGAAGACAATACTCTCTCTCATGGAGTTCACACTTGGTAATATCTAAGATGGGAGATTATGAGAACAGACCCACCAGTAGAAATTCCGCATGTCTTGGTTTCATCGAAAGTTGCTATCTGCGAGCGTGTGTAATGGTCCTTAGACTGAAAGATTATCATTAAATCATGTCATGACTCGCGCACTTAGATTTACTGACGAAAACCGTCATGCAGACAGTTGGCGGGAAGTAGGGTATGTTGGGTGCGTAACGAGTGACATGTTGTTAATGGATAAGTCGAGGAAGGATTTGTCCCTTCCATTTATGGAAGTTGATATCTCGGTCCTTTGATTGAAATAGAACTGTCGCATGAAATTCCATGGCCATGGTGTAAACAACGAGTTTATTTCAGGTAGTCAAAGAACGACGGATCAAGCATATAGGTTTATGACACTGCCATAAAACCTTCTTGATTAGATATCAAGACAAAGGGATTAAATTACACAGTAAGTGTTCGTATGAGGTGATACATCAATGCAGCGTCAACTTCTTTCTATTGGGTGCCTTGACCCGTTGCTAGACAGTAATCTTGGACTTTAGGCAAGCTCACCTAATGCCAACGAGAAAGAGGCCTAGAGGGTCACACACTAAGTGTATTCAAGTATCTCAAGTAGAATAAAGATTATTCCCATATGTGGTTTAATAATTATTCAATGAATCCTAAATAGTTTTAATGATGGAGGAAGAAGGAAGTGAAAAACAAGATATACACACAGTGTATTAAAGATTACATGTCATGTAGTTTTTCATGGAAAACAAGTACACGCCGTGTATTAATAATTACACGCCATGTAGTTTTCTTTATGGAAAGGAAATGAATAAATTAAAACAAGATATACACACTGTATACATTGAATGTACACACCGCGTAGTTTTCAATGAAAAACAAGTACACACCGTGTATTTATTAATACATGCCGTGTAGTTTTTTCTGTCCGGATTTTGAGGATATAATATTATTTTAAATGATATTTATTATAATCAGTGTGGGCTCATTTCAAGGAATTAATTATTCGAAAAGGGGTTTTTAAATAAGAGTCAATGAAATAAATAAAACGTGTAACGCGTTTATTTATTGTCATAACTCTACAACCACAAACCTGATTATAAATATCCTCACAACCCCAACTCTTTTCCTACCCCACACACAACAATTCTGGAGAATTATTTCAAGGCTGAAAGAACCTATTCCTCCAAGAATGCTCTCAAGACCGAGAGAGATCCTCTTCCATTGGATCAAGATGATATAAGGCAGACAATGCAAGCAAAGGTTTCTCCACGCTAACACCTAGAGACTCCTTTGGTGACGTCCTGAGATACGAGGTACACATGTGGATCACCGCTAGAGGAAGTCTACACTTGGCTTCTATGATGCAATGACAAATCACATCGTAACATGATCAAGAACATCAACAAAGAAAGAACACCCAAAATTTATTTCTTTTCAATTGATTAAATTAATTATAATCAACTTGTAACGATCCTACATTATGGTTCCGAGACTTTTCCTTTCTTTGTCTATTTCTGTGATTTGATCCATGGAGACTGGCATTTATCATCATATTGATCCCGGATTGATCATTGTTAATGACAAAAATCCAAGTGGGAACATCCACCCACGCGCTTCCGCTGTGCCTGGAACCTTCAGGAACTAATGACACATCATTCTGAATTATGGTTTTCTCGAGATGGCTATAAATGAGTGTTTAGTGTTTTAAAACACTAAAACGTGTGTGGAATGATCAAACCCATAGGAAACGATCTCATATTGACATGTAATCATGGGATAACCACCGTTGAGTTATTTTTTAAATATATTTTATGTTGTGATATCAAAATCTTTAAAAAAATAATTAAATTTCAAGCACACCGCACATCGATTTAGAAATTAATTTGAATATTTATTTATCCCTTTTCAGTTTCAAGTGTTGAATCACATATTAAATAGGTAGGTTTATATTTTCAAAGTGTTTTAATTATATATTATTTGTTTTATGTTAAAATTTATTCTGTTTTATTAACAAAATAACAAATTTTATATGCAACATTTTTTAATATATTATGTGTCTTCTCTTTCACATTTATTTTCTTAAATGTTTTGGTTTTCATTGTAGGTGATAGGTATCGGTAGTAAGCGGTAGGTTGACAATTCTAATCCACGACATTCTTCATAATATAGTCATGATGGTTCTTAGTTTTCATGATATTTTAAAATTTTATCAATTGTTCTACTATAATTCTAATTTATTGTGTTTAATTTTAATTTTTGTTTTCTTTTTTGTTACAGTTGATGAGATGACGTCGTTGGTTTCAGTAGATGAGATTATGTATAGGTAGACAGATGTAGTGGAGGTCAATATGTGGATGTATATTGGGCATGGGTTATTGTTAAACATATTTTATATGTATATATTAATGAATGAGGTATTGGTTGGGTGATTTATGGGTTGACTAAGACAAAGGTTGTGATGACTGTGGATGTTTATATATATGACTGTGAATGTATGATGTATATATGATGAGTTTATCTACACTTATGTTTTAGTTTATTACATTTCGGTTTTTTATATTTATAGTTTTTTATTAAATATTTTACAAAAAAATCAGATTTAGTGGTGGTTTTTAGTAATCGTCGTTAATATGTTCAGCGATGGTTAGTTTCATTTTATTTTTTTTCCCTGTGTATTTTTTAAAAAAACGCCTCCAAATAAAAAAACTGTCACTAAATTCTTAAAAAATGACACCTACAAAAATCGCCATGAAATTAAAGAAATCCCCGCTAAATGACTAGTGTTTGTGCAATACACTATGGTTTTTGTAACAGCCGCTATATTATTATGCGGCGGTTTAAACTTCCATCGGTTCAAAAAATAACCATTGTTAATTCCCTTTTTTGTAGTGGTTTGTTGGATAAATCATTTTCAATTTCAACCCCATTTTTTAGATGGTATTAATTCTAGGAAAAATGAAAACCAATGAATGTTTAATCAATTTAATTTCACCTAAAAAGTTTAATTTTTGGAATATCAAAAATATATTATTTAGTTGAATTAATTTATGTTGATGATTTTAAATTTGAAAAATGTAAGTCCCACTTTTAAATTAATTATAGTTAGAAACCTCAAATCCATTAATAAATAAAAATAAATCATATATATAGTTTCATTTCTAAATCATCAAAGTTAGTTGTAAGTATAATGAAACATAGTTTCTCCACCATTGGTAATGGGGTGGTAAGGGTTTGGGGGTGAGGAGCAGGTCATGGGTTCAAGTCTTCAAGCCTACAAATTTACTACAACTTGTTTCCTTTCATTTTGTTCTGCGGTGGCAGATATAATTGGCCTTATAATATAATGAAACATAGTTCTAAATTACTCAACACATTCAGAACCCACCCACAAACCACTTGGTCATCAATTCTAAATTTTAGGTTCTTTAATAATGATTAATTTAAAATTGAAGATTTTTTTATATATCTTACAAGTTTAAAGTGTTTCTTAGAATTAATTTGATTGATCTATCCCCTCAATTCCATATGCATGAAATATTGTTTGACTCGATAAATATTGGTTATGGTTGTTTTATCCTATAATAGGTATCATTTAATCATGTATTGACCATACTTAGGTATGAATATTGATTAATGAAGTTTTAATCGCATTAAATTATTCAATTAATATTCCAAAAAAGGAAAAGTAAATTAATATTTATTCATGTCACGTGACTTGTTCTCTTAGAAAGTAAAGTTTTAATAAAAAAGGGATTTAGTTGGATTTTTTTAATGGGTTTTGATTTTTTTTAAGGGGATCGGGTCCCCAATTTTTTTTAAAAAGGGGACCCAAGATGCGTGAACCCCATTCACGTGTCTTCAATCCAAGGAAGAAGTGTGTACAGGGTTCATGCTTCTCTCTCTACCGCCAGAGAAGCGTGAACCGCGTTCACACTTCCTTTGAAAACTAGATGAAGGATGTGTGAACAGGGTTCACGCATATATCCGACCCAATTCTATAAAAGGAGGTCCCCCATAAAATCTCATTGATCTCCTCTAATTTTTTTTGTGAATCCCTATAGAAAATATTTCTTAACATATATTTTCTTCATTTAAGAAGGTAAAATTTATATTTAAAATTTTAATTGTTAAATTGTGTTTATTTATTTTGTTTGTATGGTTTATTTATTTAATATGTGATGTGTAGAAATTAGTGTCGGTGTGTATGGTTTGTTTATTTAATATGTATTGATGCATGTATGAATATATAAATTAGTTTCTTTTATATGATTTAATTTTTGAAAGAGTTATTGTTTGTTGTGTGGTATAATTCATATTGAATGTTTAGGAAATTTAAATATAGTGTGTTTAAAATTTAATTTATATTTAGGGAAATGAAATTGTTTTTAAAAATGTATATATTTTTAATTTAAATAGCGAGTTGAATATATTTATATGTTTATAAAATATGTCATTTTTAAAGTAATATTAATTTAAATTATAATATTCTATACATTATAAAAATAAAACTGTTTTTAAAGATGTATATATTTTTAATTTAAATGTAGAGTTCAATATATTTATATAAATATAAAATATGTTATATTTAAAGTAAAATAAATTTAAATTATAATATTTTATACACTAGCTATATAATTTATTAAAATTATATTAAGTATATTAAGTATATATTTAAATTTATTTAGAATTATATAGATTTTTTTTGTTAATGGTATAAAAAAAGTTTTCTATAAATAATAATTTTGAATTATATTAAGTGTAAATAATTATTATTTTAAGTAATTAAGTATGAAATATAATTAATTAAATATTGGAAAGTAGGAAAATGACAAAAAAATTATATATGTGTAATTTTATTAAATTGAAAATAACATAAGTTTATATTATTTTAATAGTTTTTATATAAGTGTAAATTATATTACTTTTATTTACTAATAATAATAATTTAATCAATAAATTTAAATTTTATTAAGTATAAATAAATATTATTTCAAGTAATGAAGTATAAAATATATTTACTTATATTTTGGAAAGTAGTATAATGACAAAAAAAATATTATATGTGTGTGTGTGTTCAATTTTATAAAATTGAAAATAATGTAAGTGTTTAATATTATAATGGTTATTATGTAAGTTTAAATTATACTACTTTTAATTAAATTTATTAAATGTTATTATTAAATATATATATATACATAAAAATTGAAAAGTAAAATTTTTGGGAAACAGGTGTAGATATTTAATATATATTTCATCCAATAATAGGCAAAGTTATATGATATGTAGAACATAATAATTATACCAAAAAACATGTTAAGAGTATTGTGTGATGATTGATCTTGAGATGACCAACCAATGCATAATTGAAATTGTGTGTCTTTTTTTATGTATGTGGTTATATAATTTGTAATAATTGCATTTGATTTTTCACATTAATGACCTACGAGTCATATCTCACTAAGTATGTAAGGACCTATGTGTCCACTTAAAAAACTTATGTATTTCATACCCCTAAACCCTCTCACATTCATATGAGTAAATTTGTAATTAAAAGGCGGTCGACAAGAGTTGTTCCTGAAGAGGCGTTCGAGAATAGGCGTTCCACAAAAGGCGTTCGATGAGAGGTGTTGTTGTTTGAAAGGAGACTGGTGGTTTTTGAAATATTTGATAATAGAGACTCTAGGAGTCCACTCATAAGTTTTGGTTAGTTTATCAAATAATGATAAAATAATCCATAGTAAGTCTCAAGATCAAGTCATGGTTATTTATTCATAAGTAATTAAAATTTATGAAACATTTGATAAGTTGTATAAAAATATATAACATTATATTAAATTTACTTTGGTAATAATATCACCATCACTATACCTCAATAGTGATAAACCAATTCATAGAAAAAGTCTCAAGATCAAGTCAATTGTTCAATCATAACCAATTAAAATAATTTAAAATTTTCATGTAGTATATAATATTTTATTATTTTTTTCTAGGTAATCATGTTTGGGAAAATATATTGAAATAGTGAGATAATTTATATCGACCAAGGTTTTAGCTATATTTTTTCACCTACAAGAGTGGAAAATCTTCATAGTTGTCAAACATTGGATGAAGTTCATAATAATATCCATAGTTGGTTAAAACTGAGGGTTTGTTAATCAATTACTTCAATAACTTATCAACATCTTCAATATCCTGAATGTTTATGGCGCACCGAGTACCCTATGGTCGATGATAAAGATTGGATAGATGCATCTTTTTTATTCAGGAAACAGTGTAGTAATGGTCTGATGGAATTGTATATAGTGATTTGTGATATTGATGTGGTGCAACCAATTACTACAGAACCATGTTTTGTGAGCTCTGTAAAAGTCGGTCCTTCACATCACTCTTATTCATTACCTCCTCCTCATATGACTTCTGTGATATAACCAAATTATAAAGAAGATGATCAGAATTTTGAAGGAAATATAGATGAAATCCCTTTGTGTACTACTGATATAGTGAATGAAAGTTTATCTGAGGAATAAGAATATATTAAGGCATCAGTAGATGATGTGGGTGAGGGTGATGTAGGGAATGAACCTTATGAGGTTCCTATGAGAGACAAGTATCCATGACAAGGTGATGTGGGAAATGAACCTTCTAAGGTTCCTATGAGAGACATGCATCCACGACATCCACCAGTTAGTGGTAATCATCCTTCGGTATTGAGTTTCTTAGTTAAAGGAATGTCGCATGAACAAAATTTTGATTGGGATTTCATTACACCGACTTCTGAATTCCTTAGAATTATAGGGAATAGATCTGCTTCAAATGATAATGTCATCTATGTTGGGAAGGATTTTGAAAGTAAAAAAAATGTGATAAAACAATACCATATAGAGAGGCATTTCACATTTGTGGTTGATGAGTCGAAGAAAAAATATCTCATTTAATGTGAAAAATATGGGCTAGAATGTAAGTTATAATTAAGGGAAATATATGATAAATTTTTTTCATGTTGGAAGATAACCAAATTAGAAGGCCCACACACTTGTGTGCATCAAAGCTTATCATAGGATCACTCTTCACTTAATGCAGAGTTTATATCAACTATTATTGTTGAGATGATACGAAAATGTTAGGACATTCTCGTTGTCCTTGTTTAGGATGTATTTCAATAGTTGTTTAACTATAAGATATCCTACAACAAATCTTGAAATGAAAAATAGAAGGCAATTATAAAAGTGTATGGTGATTGGGATGAATCTTATGAAATGTTTCAACAAATTATAGAATTATTATCTCTCAACAATTAGATTATTTATCATTTGGACATTGTTGAGTATGTGTCCCCCAATCACTGAGTCAATCGATCAAAGGTGAAGTTAAATAGGATTTTTTGGGCATTCAAGCCATGCATTTCTGCTTTTTTTATTGCAAAAAAATCATTCAAGTCATTGGAACTTTCCTTTATGGCAGGTATACAAGTGTTCTACTCATTTTTTCCACACAGGATGGTAATCATGCTCCTCTACCACTTGCATTTACTATTGTTGAAAAGGAGAATTTCGAATCTTGGAGCTGGTTTTTGGCATGTGTATGCATTCATGTCACACAAAACCAGGTAGTGTGTCTGGTGATTATCATCAAGCAATTATATAGGTCATAAATAGTGATGGGGTTTCATGGAATGACCTGAATTATTATCATCGTTATTGCATTATACATATTGCAAGTAATGTGCATAAGCATAAGAATTTCAGAGATGAGGGAATAAAGAATGTGATCCTCAAGTTGGGTATGTCTTTCTAAACTTACTTTTTTAAAAGAAAAATTAATATATTTTTTAATACATCTCTTGTGGTTTAATCTTGTGATCCCCAATAAGAAAGTTTTGATCGACGTCTTGAAGATATTTGAAGGTATAATAAAGTTGTTTATAAATATATGATTCATATTTAAAAGGAAAAATAGTCATTAACATATGATAGTGGCAGGAGATATGGACATATGACCACTAATATATTGGAGTGTGTAAATGGGGTCCTCAAGGGTGTTAAAAAACTCTCGATCACAGGGTTAGTGCAAGAGAAATTTTATAGATGTGTGTACTACTTTGTTGACTGGTCCCAAATGGCCTATCAGAGGACGGAAAATGGAATGTATTTTACTCAGTATTTCCAAAGTGACATTGATCGGATATTGAATGAGGCTTCAAGATGGAGTGTTCTAACCTTTTATCAGGAAAAGAGGAGCTTTCAGATAAGAGAGTGTTATGACCGGGCTACATGTACCAGTGGTCAAGTGCTTGTGGTCATGTTGGATAACAGGTACTGTGATTGCGGCAACTTTCAGGCATTGAGATATCCATGTGCACATGTTGTTGCAGCTTGTGCTTCGGTAAATATGTCATGGGATCCCTATGTTGACCTGGTGTATCACATTATAACTTTGCTTAACTATTATAGTGCATCTTGGATGCCTGTTGGTGACTTTCATTTTATCTCATTGCATGTCGATCAGCCGACTATCGTCCTTGATATTTCCAGGTTTTGTAAGTTTGTTTTGTTTTTATTTATGTTTTTTTTTCAATTTCTATTGTTTTTTAAATTATTGGATTCATACTACTAGGTTGCGCCCTCGAGAAAGATCAAAGTCTACTTGAATCAGAAATAATATGGATTGGCCTCAACAATGAGGAGGGGGGCTATGATGCAGTATTTTTCATGTAGAAGGACATACTCATAAGATATGTCCCCAAGTGGAAGCACATAGCTCCACATCCCTTCATCCACAATCGAGTCTGTGTATTTTTTCATGAATGTATATATTTTTTTTAGTATATGTATTTTTTAGTAATTAATCCTTTTATTTCTGACTTGCTCCATTTCTGACATGTTTCAATTTTGGTTTATTTCATTTATGAATTCTATCAGAAAGAATTTTTTGATACTATAACTATTAAAAAATAAAGATACAATGAAAATGAATATATCATGAATCTGCATGTTCAATGTGGGTTTCTCATCATTGATGATTTATATAAAAAGAATTATAATAAATTAGAATTCATTGGAGATCAATAAAACAAGAAATTCATAAACTAAACCAACAACATTGCCTGCATATATTTGTCTACCTTATTTTTCTTTTTTGTAGTTTTAAAAAAAATACATTTTTTATTTAATTAAATATCAAAAAAGTAATTATGATATAATTTTTGTATATGGAAGTTCCTCCACTTCTCACATCCCATGATACTCATGTTCCACGATTGGTTTTAGAGGGATGTTTTGTACCTCCTTTGAGTGTACGTAGATCTCATCATTTCCATCATGTTGCACCACCTCCCACTATTATCCTCCATCTTCACCATTCTAGATTATATGGTGTAGTGATTAGTGACTTCACCTTGGATGACCATCATCTAATTACTGCGCTCATAGAGAGATGGAGGTCAAAGTCACATACATTCCATTTTACATAGGGGGAGATGACAATTACACTATAGGATATATCCATTATGTTGGGTCTCCCCATTGATGGTATGGGTGTGATATGTTAAGTTAAAGTAGATTGGTTTGAGATTGTTCATAGATTACTAGGCATAGAGGTCCATGACGATGGCGGGTCAGTTTTCGATGGTAGATTATGCATGCCTTGGTTAGACCATCACTTTGCACATCTATCATCGGATGCTGATGAGATTTCCCTGCTACAATTTATACATGGTTATATTTTGAGTATGATCAGTGGAATGCTTTTCATTGATCACTCCACTACATTTTTACATCTGATGTTTTTATCTTTTCTGGAGGATTTGGACCAGGCAGACTGGTATATCTGGGGGTATGCTTGTCTTTTATATACATACAGGGTGTTATGTAGCACATGTCACATCAATAAGATGCATATCATAGGATGTGTTGTTCTTCTACAGATGTGGGTATGAGAGCACATATCTCGCTTAGCTCCACATACTCATGCACCATTGCCTACAGATATTGTAGCAGAGGCTCCGTGTGGATGATGGTATGTTATTCCTTCCTTCTAATGTCTAAATTAATTTTATAACTTTATATTATGAAATATAACTATAGCAGTGTTATCTACAGGTGGAGTCAGGAACATCGGCATTCATATACTTCCAAACATGACGTCCATGCCTACAAACTTATGTTGGATAGCCTTCGACCATACAATGTAAGTGATTATTATTTATATTGTTAAATATTTATTATTTACTGTACATCTCTTCATTTATTAATTGATTATTCATTTTTTTCTTTTAGATTACATGGATGTCATATACTGATGATATCATCCAGAGTCTTCCGAAGTATTGTACAGTAATGTTTTCTACCAGCTCCTGTATGGTTACATTGGTTCATTTTCATATTTCCGAGTGGAATCAGATTGATAGAGTTATGAGGCGGTTCGGATTCCTTCAGCCCATTCCTGACCCACCCAGTCAATTACCTTTACTTAATTCCCTGAATATGTGAGGGAAGAAAGGATTTGATTTGAAGAGATACCATGTCACATATATTAATCTATGGGACTGATGATAGGAGTCCTGATTATGAGGTTCAGGGACAATATGTTTGCATTTATTGGATCAGCTGGATTATGCATCCCTGTATTGCACATCCCCAGTCAGATTTCTAACACGACATGGACAGGGCTTTCTTCAGTTGGTATTCATTCTTCCTTCCACTATTGAACATGTTTTTTATTAACATTACTTAATAGCATAATTTTTTTTTCACAGGATAATTGTATCACTCATCTACTTCACATGTTTGATCCAGTAGAGGGAAGTGCATTTGACTAGACATATTTTCACAGCATTGTGGCAGAGTTGCTTCCTTCGATGGGCGAGATTTATCATGACATTTTCTTTGATCCACCACACGATGTTAAGGTTGTTGAGCCTAATAAGCCTGATATATATGTACCAGGGGGTGATGACCCTATCATGGATGTTAATGTTCTATAGGATTGGGGTGCTCATCATGATCAATCAGATGCTCCTCCAGCTTCTCAGTCATAGCCAAAGGCAGATATTGTAACACCCGAGACTTTTATGAGAAATATTTTGTTTTTATGTTATATAAATCATCAAATGAATCTTTCAATACACACAACACTAGATTGGTTTGCTTTACACGCAACCGCGGCCTTCCTCGATAGCTTGCGTCGTACGCAATACCGAGTTTCACTAAACAACGATATGCTATTAAAATATTATTAAAACTAGCCGTTATGAATAGTAATAACCACTTTTAAATTTTGTAAATTTTATTTTTTAAAATGGACTTCATTTTTGGATTCGGAATATCGAAATTAGATTAGGATGAAATTTTGGTACTTTTCGGATAACTTTCATATTCTGATGAATAGTGAAAATTACTAAATTTTAATTAAAAACAACTTTTTTAATCGAAATAATTAATAGTGATAAATTATTAATTTGAGTGGTTTTAAAGTATATTTAGAATATATTTTTACAATTTAATACAATTTTGTTCATTGGATGTAATTTCACATTTAAACCAGATATAAACAAGTGTCAATCTTTTGATAGTTATTATCTCTTAAAAACATGCTATATTTTAATTAAAAACAACTTTTTTCATCGCAAAACTTTATATGGTTAAATTATAATATTGATTGTTTTTAAAGTATAAATAGAATATATTTTTACCATTTACTATAATGTATGTCATTAGCATTAATTTTACATTGAATTCATAGGTAAAAACATTTCAATCTTTGGCAATGTTTTAACTTTTAAAACCCGTTTGCTTAACAATGGGATTAATTTTAAATTAATTACTGAAACTTCTGTGTTTTGAATTTTGAAAAATGGATTCTATATTTGGAATCAGTGGGTCCAAATTATGTTAATAGGTTACTTTTATTTTTTTTGATATTATGAATAATAACTACGGTAATTTTTTTTATTTACTACGGTTAAAGGTAAATAGGGTAATTCAAGGTTAAAAGAATATTATAATAATTCAAAATTACCTTGACACTTTTCCTAACCTTATTGGATGAGTATTGTCCGACCATGGGCATCCTTGGGTCGATTTTGGGACCCCATTGAGCCACTTGGTAGTGACAATGACAATTTGGATTAATTAATTTAATGTAAAGACAAAATTGACATTAACAAAAATATTTTAGTAATTAATTTTTATAAGGGGTTATATAAATTATATTTTCGACTATAAATATTCATTAGAAAGATAAAATTATTTCCTAAATAATGATATTTTTTTATAATTTTTTAGACACCAAATAAATTAAATTATTTATGACACAATAATGATGAAATATTTACCTCATTAATAAATGATTTAAATAAATAAGATTATAATGATTAAAATATTTTCCAAAACATGTCCAATTCTGATTGGATTATTTTATTTCTACCATGAGTAATTTTATCTTCATCTTTATTGATTTTTGGACCTTTTGAAACCGAAGATAAGTTTATAATAAAATAATATTTCCACACTTTCCAAAGGTGCCCCTCTCCTCCCTTATAAAAGGGCACCTCCTCCCTATCTTCCTCACACCAATTTGATCCTTAAATCTCAGCCAAACACTGCCCATTTCACTTCCCCACTTCATTAGAAACCTACTATAGGTACTGGTCTTATCAAAAGACTAACTCTAGTGCCTTAAGAGAAAGTTTAAAGGAGGCACTTCGAGAAAGAGGTAATACCTTCTACCGTTTTCTTCAAGTTCCATTCTTCTTCTACTCCCTCTTCTTTAGTTGTTTCATTATGAGGTAATAACATCAGTATCACTCATATACTGATATGTTATTATAAATATGAAACAACCCTAGTTCACCTCTTATCCATCCTACGGAAAATGAAATCACCGCACGTGCGTACGTACAGAATACCGTCTCCACGCCATGGTGTAATCTATTTTCCACCACCACCTTACTTGGATGGGTATAAGGGTGAAAGTAATGAATATATATGATTATTTTAAAGTGATATTGATTCTGAAATAGTATACATACACTCCAATACATTTCCATGATCATGGGAATGATATCATCGCTCGTGCGTACGTACGGAATATCGTCTCCACGATGTGATGCGATTCATTCTACATGATCTTCATTGCATAATGATTATATAAATGAATTGAATGAATGAATATGATATATATTACACTAATACCATTCTGTAAAAGAGGTATATATAACCTAAATAGAATAATAAGAATTTATTCGACAAAACACGCATAAGAACAAAAAGTAATAAACACCCGAATAACAAGTAGTAATGAAATATTACTAATAAGAAGCTAAGAATATGAACACATATGATATCATAACAATAAGTATGATTCTGTAATAAGTCAATAAAATTATTTAAATCATTATACAGGAGGTTCGTATACTTACGAAGCAAATCAGACCTAAGGTAAGGGAAAATATCACAATCTCATTTTTATCCGAGATTGTTTAATACTTTGGTATTTACTGGGGTGTATTTTATCATCCACATCCATGTTCCCTCAATATTTAATATTTTTTCCATCCACCTACAATTTTTTAAATCCAATTTTACCATTCGGTGAATTTATAGTAAAAGATATGAAAGGAATCTTTTTTCGTTTTTCGTATGAGGTACTTTTTGACTTTTCCGACAAAAGTATGAAAAGAATGTTTTTTTTAACTTATACGGCATGAATGGATTTTTATAATATTATTTCCAAGAAGCTTCCTTTATAAGTTTTCAAGTTTATTTTTAATCAACTTCTTTTAGTTTAGAATTGTATGACATGTTAAGAAAGGAAAAGTGTTTTTGAAGTAGAAAGGATATTTTCCTCAAGAATGGAGTTCAAGTGCTTTATCAAAATTATTTTCCATATAAGATAATATAGGGTTATGTTTCTATCCCTATTATTACATGGATTTTATTATGTTGTGATGGAAATATTTTTATGAATTCCTTTATCTTATATGAATTGTTTTATGATGTCATGATGTTTAAGATTCCCATTTTTATTACATGGGTTATGCTATGATGTATGGTTTATGATTTTGTGGAACACATAAGAATGGTATCATTATGATATGGGTGGGACATATATCTCCCTCCAATTCATTGGGTAAAGATTTTATATCTCATGAGATAGACATGGCTGGAACGGCAGGTTAAACCGGTTCAGTGAAACAGGACTGAAACGAGGAGTGAACTCGGTTTAGAAATGGACTTTGTCCACTAAGATAGTCTTGTAAATGAGTCTTGACTAATAAGAAATTATTCTCTATGATTATGTGTGTATGACACAAAGTTTCATGTTTTAAGTTATGATTATTGGGATTTCATTTAACTACTATGATTTATCCCATGTTATGAAATTATGCTCACTTTTGCAGGTTAAGATTTACAAAATGTTATGTTCTTATGAATATGATGTGATTGAT
The DNA here is from genome assembly GCA_963277665.1 of Viscum album. Lineage (NCBI taxonomy): Eukaryota > Viridiplantae > Streptophyta > Magnoliopsida > Santalales > Viscaceae > Viscum > Viscum album. Next base: position 1,660,005,762 of record OY728146.1, read on the forward strand.
ATTTATTTTGTTTACCCTTACTGAGAATTTGAGCTCACCCTTTTGTATGTTTTTTCCCCAGGTCAGGAAGAAGGTTATTAAGTAAGATATTCCAAAAGGGACTATATATATGATGAAATAAATGGGAGACAGTGTAGACGCTTTATGAACCAGTTGTTTATGTTTCCCAGTTTCTAAAGAAACTATAACTATATGGTAATTTCATGGTTTTGTTATATGTTTTAATAAGTATGCTTCAATTTTGAAGTAATAACAATGTATGTAAAGTATGGGTCGTTATAGTTGGTATCAGAGGAAAGGTATAGTCAACCTTTGGAAACTAGGATTTGAAAGCCTTAGTAAGAATCCTAAGGATATGTCTAAGTATAGAACACAATCTTAGTGTTTTAGAAATGACCATGAATAACCTAGGATAAGACCTTAAGTGTGAAATTTTATTCTTGATTATGTGGTTTTCCTATTATAATTAGTGTTCCTCACACTATTCTTCTTGGTTTTAGTCAATGGCTGGAACCCGAAGGAACTGTGTTAATGCGGAATGCGACGATCAATGCAATGATTGTCCCCCTGAGCAACCAAATGTTATGGGAGCTGGAATGAAAAATCTTGTAGCCATGATCACACAACTTTCTCAAGCTATGAATCATGCAGGACTTCCAAACGAGCAAAGGAAGGAGCAACATTCTATTGAATCCTTCATGAGGCAGCGTCCACCTTCATTCAGCGGGTCTACTGATCCATTAGTTGCTGAAAAATGGATTAGTACTACTGAAAAGATATTTTCAGTTCTTCAATGTTCTGAACATGATAAAGTCATCCTAGTAGTGTATCATTTGGAAGGATATGCTGATCAATGGTGGAATCTTATTAAGAATATGAGGCAAAGGGATGAAATTGAGTCCATGGAATGGGATGAGTTCAAGAACTTATTTTTTAATAAGTAATTCCATCGTATTCTCCGAAAAAAGATGGAGAAAGAGTTTCTTGAACTGAAGCAAAAGGATGATGAATCTGTTGGTACCTATGAAGAAAATTTTACAAGACTTGCAAGGTACGCTTCTGGTATTATTATCCAACCTGAGAGTAAGATCGATCGATTCTTTAGTGGCTTAAAACCAAGTCTTTGAAGGGCCTTATCCATAAGGGACTTCAATAGCTATGAGGAAATCGTTCGATGTGCTCTAAAAGTTGATATGGAGATTGGAGTAACCCATCATTCATATGGGTTTGATAAGAAGAGGAAAATGGAATTCAAAGAAAAATCTAAAGAGAACACTGAAAAGAATATGAGCTTTCCCTTATGCTCAAAGTTTGGAAAGAAACATGGAGGGAGTTGTCTTAAAGGGACAAATAAATGTTTCAAATGTGGAAAGGAAGGTCATCGGGCATTTGAATGCCGCAATGATGGGAAGAAGATGTCTAATGATGCAACAAAGGAAGGGATGCACAGAATGAACCTACTACACTTCAATGTTTCAAGTGCAAGCAGATGGGGCATTATGCCAATAAATTCCCAAATCCAAGGGTTGATGATGATGGTCGACGTTAACAAACTCTTAAGGCTAAAGACAAAGGAAAGTCACATGCAATTTCTATCAGCGATGTGGAGTATGATAACGATGTGGTGAAAGGTACACTTACCATCCACTCTAAAGTATCAAATGTTTTATTTGATTCTGGATCCACCCACTCTTTTATTTCTGAAGAATTTTCTAAGGGTATCACCGTATTACCTCAACAATTAGATGTTGAGTTGGCTGTGACAACTCCTAATGGCACAACAGTCGCATCAAAAGTTTATAATTCTTCCCTGATTGAAGTTTGTGGGAAATTGCTTCCTGCAAATCTTGTGATCCTTCCTATAGTGGAATTTGATGTGATTCTTGGCATGGATTGGCTTTCTTTATATGGAGCTCATATCAATTTCCAAAGAAAGAAAGTCACATTTCATATTCCAGACCAATCTATGATCGTCTATCGATGCAAGTATGAACATAACCTTCCAGTGGAAATTTCTTCCATCTTATGGGTCTTGATTCCACTAAATGAAGGTTATTTATCTCAAATGGTTGGTGACAAACTCACGATTAAGAATATTCCCATTGTACGTGAGTTTGATGATGTCTTTCTGGAGGAATTTTCAGGTCTTCCACCAAATCGTGAAGTTGAGTTTTCAATAGAACTCATACCATGTGCTTTACCTATTTCAAATACACCTTATAGAATGGCCCCAATTGAGTTGTAGGAATTGAAGAAGCAACTCCAAGAGAATCTTGATAAGGGATTCATACGCCCTAGTGTGTCACCTTGGGGAGCACCTGTTCTATTTGTTAAGAAGAAAGATGGATCAATGAGACTCTGAATTGATTATCGAGAACTTAACAAGATCACTATCAAGAACAAATATCCTCTCCCACGCATTGATGACTTATTTGACCAACTACGCAGAGCTCAATACTTTTCCAAGATTGATCTTCGTTCAGGGTATCATCAATTAAGGGTCAAAAGGGAGGATATACCAAAGATGGCTTTCCGTACAAGGTATGGACACTATGAATTTATAGTGATGCCATTTGGTCTTACTAATGCCCCTGCTATCTTCATGGATCTGATGAATAGAGTCTTTAGAGACTATCTTGATCAATTTGTGGTAGTCTTTATATACGATATTCTTGTCTATTCAAAGAGCAAGGAAGAACATGAAGATCATTTGATAATTATATTGAAGACCCTGAGAAAGGAGAATCTTTATGCCAAATTTACCAAGTGTGAATTTTGGCTTCAAAAGGTTTCATTTTTGGGTCACATAATGTCAAAAGAGGGGATATCTGTGGATCCAACAAAAACGGAGGTTATCGAAAGATGGTCGAGACCAACAACAGTAACTGAGATCCGAAGTTTTCTTGGTTTGGCTGGATATTATCGACGTTTCATGAAAGATTTTTCATGATTATCTAATCCACTCACCAGGTTGACTCGGAAAGGAGTTAAGTTTGTTTGGACAGAGGAATGTGAAGAGAATTTCAAGGAGTTGAAAATAAGGTTATCCAGTGCACCTGTGCTCACACTGCCTTGTAGTGGAGAAAGGTTTGTGATCTATAGTGATGCATCCAAGAAGGGGCTGGGGTGTGTTCTTATGCAAAATGATATGATGATAGTTTATGCCTCATGACAGTTGAAAATCCATGAGCAAAATTACCCAACACATGATTTGGAGTTAGCTTCGGTAATCTTTTCAATAAAGATTTGGAGCCATTATCTTTATGGAGAAAGGTGTGACATTTATATTAATCATAAAATTTTAAAGTATATTTTCACACAAAAGGAGCTGAATATGTGCCAAAGCAGATAGTTAGAGCTGATTAAGTATTACGACTGCTCAATTCATTACCACCCTGGGAAAGCAAACAAGGTGGAAGATGCATTAAGTCGACAAGACCATGCCAGTTTATCCATGATGAGGATCATAAAAGATCCAATATTTATAGATTTACAAAGGATAGATCTTGGAATTATAATGAAAGGGGGAAATCGTATCTTTCTCAAATTAATGTTAAACCATCTATACATGTGAAGATTAAAGAGGCACAGAAAGAAGATGTAGAGTTACAAAAGAAGGTGAGAAATATTCCTGAATTCAACCTTGATTGTGATGGGATAATAAAGTTTAGGAATCGGGTTTGTGTTCCTCCCATCCCCGAATTAAAGAAGGAGCTGCTGGATGAGGCTCATAGTTCTTCATTCTCTATTCATCCTGGAATCACGAAGATGTATAGGGACCTGAAAGAGTACTTCTGGTGGGATGGCATGAAAAGAGATGTTGCTGAATATGTCTCTCGATGCTTGGTTTGTCAGCAAGTTAAAGCTGAGAGACAGAAGTCTAAGGGGATGTTACAACCATTACCCATACCCGAATGGAAATGGGAAAACATCACTATGGACTTTGTCACAGGACTTCCTAAAACATCCAAAGGCAATAATGCTATCTGGCTCATAGTTGATCGTCTTACAAAGTCTGCACACTTCATTGCTATTAAAGAGGATTTCTCTCTGGATTAGTTTTCCAGGATATATGTAAAGGAAGTGGTAAGATTGCATGGAGTACCACTTTCTATTATATCTGATCGGGATCTGAGATTTACCTCAAAATTCTGGCGAAGTCTTCAGTATACTCTGGATACAGAGTTGAGTTTCAGCACTACTTATCATCCTCAGATAGACGGTCAGTCTGAGAGAACAATTCAAACTCTAGAAGATATGTTGAGAGCTTGCTATATGAATTTCAAAGGTGGTTGGGATCAACACCTACCTTTGGTGGAATTTTCTTATAATAATAGCTTTCACTCTAGTATTCAGATGGCTCCTTATGAAGCTCTCTATGGAAAGAAATATAGGACTCCAACTTGCTGGGATGAAGTTGGGGAAAGAAAGCTATTAGGACCTGATCTTGTTGATGAGATGGCAGAAAAGGTCCGATCTATTCAACAACACATAAGAGCAGCTCAGAGTCGATAGAAACGTTATGCCGACAACTGAAGAAAAGACCTAGAGTTTGAAGTGGGTGATAAAGTGTTCTTACGAATATCCCCCTGGAAGAGGGTCATGAGATTTGGAAAGAAGGGAAAGTTGAGCCCTAGGTATATCGGTCCTTTAGAAATACTAGATCGTGTTGGGAAGGTAGCTTACCGATTGGCGCTTACACCGAATCTCTCTCAAGTTCACGATGTGTTCCATGTATCTCTCCTGAGAAAGTACATACCTGATCCTTTACATGTACTCAGCTCAGAAGTTATACCGCTAGGGCAAGATCTTTCTTATGAAGAACAACCGATAGAGATTATGGATCGTAGCAAAAAAGTCCTACGGAACAAGACCACTCGCTTGGTGAAAGTTTTATGGAGGAACCACCAATTAGAAGAAGCTACGTGGGAGCTTGAGGATATTATGAGGGAGAGGTATCCTCATCTTTTTGTTACAAAGTGATGAATTTCGAGGGCAAAATTCATTTTAAGGGGGGTAGAATGTAACACCCGAGAATTTTATGAGAAATATTTTGTTTTTATGTTATATAAATTATCAAAGGAATCTTTCAATACACACAACACTATCTTGGTTTGCTTTACACGCAACTGCGGCCTTCCTCGATAGCTTGCGTCGTACGCAATACCGAGTTTCACTAAACAACGATCTGCTATTAAAATATTATTAAAACTAGCCGTTATGAATAGTAATAACCACTTTTTGAAATTTTGTAAATTTTATTTTTCAAAATGGACTTCATTTTTGGATTCAGAATATCGAAATTAGCTTAGGATGAAATTTTGGTACTTTTCGGATAACTTTCATATTCTGATGAATAGTGAAAATTACTAAATTTTAATTAAAAACAACTTTTTTAATCGAAATAATTAATAGTGATAAATTATTAATTTGAGTGGTTTTAAAGTATATTTAGAATATATTTTTACAATTTAATACAATGTTGTTCATTGTATGTAATTTCACATTTAAACCAGACATAAACAAGTGTCAATCTTTTGATAGTTATTATCTCTTAAAAATACACTATATTTTAATTAAAAATAACTTTTTTCATCGCAAAACTTTATATGGTTAAATTATAATATTGATTGTTTTTAAAGTATAAATAGAATATATTTTTACCAGTTAATATAATGTATGTCATTAGCATTAATTTTACATTGAATTCATAGGTAAAAACATTTCAATCTTTGGCAATGTTTTAACTTTTAAAACCCGTTTGCTTAACAACGGGATTAATTTTAAATTAATTACTGCAACTTCTGTGTTTTGAATTTTGAAAAATGGATTTCATATTTGGAATCAATGGGTCCAAATTATGTTAATAGGTTACTTTTATTTTTTTGATATTATGAATAGTAACTACGGTAATTTTTTTTATTTACTACGGTTAAAGGTAAATAGGGTAATTCAAGGTTAAAAGAATATTATAATAATTCAAAATTACCTTGACACTTTTCCTAACTTTATTGGATGAGTCTTGGCCGACCATTGCATCCTTGGGTCGATTTTGGGACCCCATTGAGCCACTTGGTAGTGACAATGACAATTTGGATTAATAAATTTAATGTAAAGACAAAATTGGCATTAACAAAAATATTTTAGTAATTAATTTTTATAAGGGGTTATATAAATTATATTTTCGACTATAAATATTCATTAGAAATCTAAAAATATTTCCTACATAATGATATTTTTTTATAATTTTTTAGACACCAAATAAATTAAATTATTTATGACACAATAATGATGAAATATTTACCTCATTAATAAATGATTTAAATAAATAAGATTATAATGATTAAAATATTTTCCAAAACATGTCCAATTCTGATTGGATTATTTTATTTCTACCATGAGTCATCTTATCTTCATCTTTAATGATTTTTGGACCTTTTGAAACCGAAGATAAGTTTATAATAAAATAATATTTCCACACTTTCCAAAGGTGCCCCTCTCCTCCCTTATAAAAGGGCACCTCCTCCCTCTCTTCCTAACACCAATTTGAGCCTTCAAGCTCGGCCAACCCCTGCCCATTTCACTTCCCCACTTCCTTATAAACCTACTAGAGGTACTGGTCTTATCAAAAGACCAACTCTAGTGACTTAAGAGAAAGTTTAAAGGAGGCACTTCGAGAAAGAGGTAATACCTTCTACCGTTTTCTTCAAGTTCCATTCTTCTTCTACTACCTATTCTTTAGTTGTTTAATTATGAGGTAATAACATCAGTATCACTCATATACTGATATGTTATTATAAATATGAAACAACCCTAGTTCACCTCTTATCCATCCTACGGAAAACGAAATCACCGCGCGTGCGTACGTACGGAATACCGTCTCCACGCTGTGGTGTAATCTATTTTCCACCACCACCTTACTTGGATGGGTATAAGGGTGAAAGTAATGAATATATATTATTATTGTAAAGTGGTATTTATTCTGAAATAGTATACATACACTTCAATACAATTCCACGATCATGGGAACGATATCATCGCTCGTGCGTACATACGGAATATCGTCTCCACGATGTGATGCGATTCGTTCTACATGATCTTCATTGCATAATGATTATATAAATGAATTGAATGAATTAATATGATATATATTACACTAATACCATTCTGAAAAAGATTTATCTATAACCTAGAGAGAAGAATAAGAATTTATTCGACAAAACACACATAAGAACAAAAAGTAATAAACACCTGAATAACAAGTAGTAATGAAATATTACTAATAAGAAGCTAAGAATATGACCATATATGATATCATAACAATAATTATGATCCTGGAATAAGTCAATAACATTATTTAAATAATTATACATGAGGTTTGGACACTTACGAAGCAAATCGAACCTAAGGTAAGGGAAAATATCACAATCTCATTTTTATCCGAGATTGTTTAATACTTTGGTATTTACTGGGGTGTATTTTATCATCCACATCCATGTTCCCTCAATATTTAATATTGTTTCCATCCACATACAATTTTTTAAATCCAATTTTACCGTTCGGTGAGTTTATAGTAAAAGATATGAAAGGAATCTTTTGTCATTTTTCATATGAGGTACTTTTTGACTTTTTCGACAAAAGTACGAGAAGAATGTTTTTTTTAACTTATACGGCATGAATGTATTTTTATAATATTATTTCCAAGAAGCTTCCTTTACAAGTTTTCAAGTTTATTTTTAATAAACTTCTTTTAGTTTATAATTGTATGACATGTTAAGAAAGGAAAAGTGTTTTTGAAGTAGAAAGGATATTTTCCTCAAGAATGGAGTTCAAGTGCTTTATCAAAATTATTTTCCATCTAAGATAATATAGGGTTATGTTTCTATCCCTATTATTACATGGATTTGATTATGTTGTGATGGAAATATTTTTATGAATTCCTTTATCTTATATGAATTGTTTTAGGATGTCATGATGTTTAAGATTCCCATTTTTATTACATGGGTTATGCTATGATGTATGGTTTATGATTTTGTGGCACACATAAGAATGGTATCATTATGAGATGGGTGGGACCTATATATCCCTCCAATTCATTGGGTAAGGATTTTATATCTCATGAGATAGACATGGCTGGAACGGCAGGTTAAATCGGTTCAGTGAAACAGGACTGAAACGAGGAGTGAACTCGGTTCAGAAATGGACTTTGTCCACTAAGATAGTCTTGGCAATGAGTCTTGACTAATAAGAAATGATTCTATATGATTATGTGTGTATGCCACAAAGTTTCATGTTTTAAGTTATGATTATTCGGATTTCATTTCACTACTATGATTTATCCCATGTTATGAAATTATACTCACTTTTGCAGGTTAAGATTTCCAAAATGTTATGTTCTTATGAATATGATGTGATTGATATTTATTTTGTTTACCATTACTGAGCATTTGAGCTCACCCTTTTGAATGTTTTTTTCCCAGGTCAGGAAGAAAGTTATTAAGTAAGATATGCCAAAAGGGACTATAGATATGATGAAATAAATGGGAGACAGTGTAGACGCTTTATGAACCAGTTGTTTATGTTTCCCATTTTCTAAAGACACTATACCTATACGGTCCTTTCATGGTTTTGTTATATGTTGTAATAAGTATCCTTAAATTTTGAATTAATAACAATGTATGTAAAGTATGGGTCGTTATAGATATAGATGTTGACTGGACTGTGCTGGATGCTTTATTACTCCCTGTTATGCAGAAATCCATAGCACAACAACCATATTATTCATATTTTGGTGAGAGTTCCAACCAACATCCACTATCCTTAGAGGCAGGATAGGGTACAAGCGGTGAGATTGTACATCTACCACCTGTCACACAGGAGGATGTGGAGGTGGTTGTCGATGATGATATACAGGAGCAGCGTACGCCAAAATGGAGACGTTGACAGACACAGTGTGGATGCATCCAGTATACGCTTAGTTGTGGGACATAGGAGCATCCATGCCAAAGGCATATATGAAGTTGATATTAGATTTATGATACATGTTGTATGTGCCTTACTGCTCTATTCTTTTTTTAATAATTTTCTTATTGTTATCAAATTATCTACCAAAATCAATAATTACAATTTTCTATTCATACATGTACTTGGTATTATTATCTATATATACAATATATAATATTCTTAAATTCATTAATAAATATTAATAATATTAAATATTTTGAATTCAAAAATACTTTGGATGAATGATATGTGAACTTGAAGAAATATTGAAAAATATTATTGATCTCAATGATTTGAAATTGGATGTAAAATCCTAAAAGACCATGGAACATGAATATTTGTTAAAAAAATAAGTTGCATAAAGAATAATTTGAATTAATAATGGATATTTTTTATGAGTATGTGATTATGATTGAAGATCAGAAGAACCACAATATGAGATGTATGGAATTAGAAGTTCATTTGCCCAATTTCAAAAAGATACATATTTAGACTTTATAAAAGAAGTATATAGTTTCTAATGGTACACAATCTTCATTGGAGGTATTTTAAGGTTAAAATACCTCCATCATGTGATAAAATTATAGAGATTATGAAAAAAATTGGTTTGATATTCTTCCATAATAAGAAATAATCCTTAAGAAGGTTAAGATTTCATCATCCATGAAGGCTAATAAGGAAAAAAATATCTACAAAAATTAAAATGTAATGTGAAGAGATCTCTATTACACCAATATAAATCAGAATAGTTGTTCAGATGTGCAATCATGAATACTAGAGGAATCGAACCAACTTCATTGAGAAAAAAACTCAACCTTCTTATTCACATTAATAATTAAGGAAGATCCACCATATTTCCTTAATCATTGTTTATTTTATCTATTATTATAATGTAAGGAATTGATGGTGAACTAGGTTCTCAGGGGGGATAACATGAGAAACAATGAGTTCTATCAATTCTTGATCACAAATATGAAAATTTTATCATCCTTGAATGATTCATGAATTGGTTTTCAAATACAAATAAGAAAGAGGGTCATCATTGATGAATTTTAAGAACATGTTAGCATATCCAAGACAATAAGTATAAATAATATATCTTCATGGTTTGATCATATTTTTTGTATCCTGAAGAATAATTATTGGAGAAGATCATCCTCGGTGAAGTTATATAAGTTTTTAAATTTGGACAATCATAAGGCGAAGATGAATTATAGTGTATTCTCAATATTGGAACATATTGAAAACCATTATTGAATAGATCCACCGTTATAAAGTTTTTTATGAGTGTTTACCTTGAGGGATAGGTAAATGAAGAAATATGAAATTACATAAATAATTAGTATATCAATTCGAATCAAATCTAATTACTGTAGAATGTTCAGGAAGTTCATGTTATTGAAAGAGCACTATGGGAAAAGTCCATATTTGTGACGGGTTTTTTGTGACAGGACCCAATACCTGCCACAAATAAGTAGTTATTTGTGATGGGGATTGAGTTCCCAACACAAAAGGTTTGGCGCGAGTTGCGCGCCAACATGCGGGGAGGGTATTTGCGATGGGTTTTTGTACCCGTCGCAAATACTCAGTGGGCATTTTTTAGTATTTGCGATGGGACCTTTGGAAAATAACTTTTTAACCATCACCCATAATTAATAGTGGGGTTGGTATTTTTGACGGTTTCCATTACAATTACTATAAAACACCTACTGGGTATTTGCAACAGGTACAAAAATCCGTTGCAAATACCCTTCTCGTGCCAAACCTTTTGCAACGAGAACCCAATCCCCATCGCAAATAACTACTTATATTTTCCCTCTAAAAAATTTTCAAAGTTTAAGATTATACATTGGATCAATATTCAAGTCTTACATCCTAATAAATATTCAGTTTTAAGTTATTTATCTTTTTATTTTATTTTTTAGTTAATTCATTTTATTTTATATTAGTTATAATTATTGTTAATTAGTTGCAATTAAATTATATTAGAATTAGATCATTTTAATTTGCATTATTTATTATTATAAATAATTATGTGTGATTAGTATTAATTATTATTAATTAATTGTTATTATATTAATTATTATTAATTAGAAAAATTAATAATAATTATTAATAATTAGTCATAATTAGTAATAACTAGTACTCACACGTGCGTACACATGACATATTGGATTAATAGAATTTATTTAATAATATAATGTTATTTTTAAAAGTTTAGAAAAAATATTAATTTTGAATAATTTTTAATCACAATGTATTGGTGCATGGAAATGGAATAAGAGTGGATAAAAAATGGAGACACCATTAAAATACTTGAAAGTTGAAAAAAAATTGTAAAAGAGATTTTCTAATTTTGTAGGGAGATTTCAATTAAATTTCAACTGCATTCAAGTAACTACTGTACAATATTCCAAAGTGATAGAAATTTAATATAGGAGATTCATAAGAATAAAATGACCCACTGCTCTAAAAAAATGACCCACTGCTCTAAAATAAAATGACCCACTTCTCTAAAATAAAATGACCCACTGGTCCAAAGTGGTTATTGAATATTCTTGTTAATAATGTTGGTTTGATTCATCGTGTCATATTATTTAAAATGAAATAGTTCACTATTAGTAATAAATGATACTTCTTATGTTACTCATGTAGTAAACATTTCATCTTCATGATTGGATCTTTTGACACATTTAACAAACATGTTGTGTTTATTTCAAATATATTTGTGTACATGTCATAAAATGACATGACTCAAACATTACCCACCAACATGAACTTCCACCCCTATCTTGAACTCAATTAAGCTGAACTAGACAAATCCCCCAGATATATATTTTGCATGTCTAAGATACTTATAGTATTAATATCAAAAAATAATTATGTTAGTGAATGTCTAGGATACTTACAATATTAATATCAACATGAACTTCCGCCAATATGAACTTCCACCAACATGAACTTCCACCAACATTTACCACCATGCACTATGTTCCATTTAATTACCAAGGTAATCAATTCTATTAATGCAAGTACCTCTAAAAAAACCAGCACAGAAACTCCACATCCAGGGTACAACCCGTGATTGCCTATTTAAAAGTGCACAGTCATTTTATTTGAAATTGAGGATCAATTTACACATTGTTATTGAAACTGATGACACATGAGAGCATGTCTACAGAGAAGGAATTTTTTTCAAAAATATGGGTGAAATTTTTAACGACATAAAGGATAAAATTATGGTAGAAGACTGGAAAAGTTAAAATAATAGAAGTGCCTTGCTAGTAATAGTGTAACAGAATGTGTTGTTGTTGTAATTATCCAATAGTTCTATAAGTTGATTGACTGCAGAGTTGTTTCCTGCAGCAGTTCAATATACCTCATGAAAAAGTAATTTTAAAATGTGTAAACTGTAAATTGATTTATCAGAAAAAAGAATAAAATTCTAGTAGTGTTCAGTATTCTAGACATATCATTCCATGACATTGTGACCTATTTCATCATTGGACAGTATAATAGACAATTACCATTCAAACATGGCATTGCAATAAAATGGGATTTTATGGGATTGTACATTATACAAAATTAGGGAATGTAAAAATAGAGATATAATATTGGAAAAGTTAAAATAACAATTATTTCATCCAAAAAATCTTGTATGTTCCAGATACATGTATGTACAGCACCTAAATATTGTAGTTTAAAAAACTATATGATAAACAAAAGACATAGGATTGTATATATGACTAGTTACATGGTCTTCACAATGAAATAAGTATATAAATAATATTAGATCACTAAAAAATAAATGTGAGTTATGGTCATGATCATGAAGAAATTATATGAAAACAAATCAATGAAAAAATTTAGTTAATGAAAATTTTCACACAATGAATGAAAATACTTATAGAATAATAAAATTAGATATAATTGTGATGGAATAATGTTTAATAAATAATGAATCAGTTGTTTTGAAGTGCATATATCTAAAATGAAATTTACCTAATGTTGACAGATGATAAAAAACGTATATGGTAATATTTAAGTTTCAAGGAATATAAAAAATTAAATATGTTGGATTAAGTAATTATTCATGTTAAATAAAAACAAATATGAAATGAAAGGAATTATGGAAAATAGATATGAAATTCAAACATAATAGTGGATGAAAGCAATTATGAAATATATATAAAACACAATCAATTATAGAGTAAAAAAAATATGAAATGAACATGGAAGTGTCCACATGTTTTTAGTAGCATCAAATAGTCATGTCTTCATCAGTGCTAAGAATGTAACCTAAAAAGGAAATAAAAACATAAGAATATTCAATATAAATGGCTATATAGTATAAAATTTAATGGAATAAATTTTTGTCAAATTTTTTAGTGACGATTTGAAGATAACTATATTCATCTACACTACTCTGCATGTGTACTGGAAAAGTTAATTGCAAATTATATTACAAAATAAAATTATCTTAATAGTATTGTGTATATGCATATGAAATTGTAGTTTCATTGTCCATGGAATATAAATATAAATACCTTTTTATTATTAATTTTGGAAAAATAATTGTACAAATTTATAAATCTAAAATATAAAACTTTTAAATGAAATCATTTTTATATAAGATGGATGTAAAATTAATAGTATAGTATCAAGCAGTACATTTAAAAAAATATTTTGATGACAATGCATTTAGGTGTATAAAAAAGGTATATTAAAGCTGAAAAACTACTAATCAAGTATTCTTCTAAAATAGTATTTTGAGTAATAGATTGAAAAAGGAATAACACACGAGATGCATCACCATAATGTAAGAAGAGTTCAAAACTGATATATTTAATATAAGAATAAGTGAGAACTGATATGGAAATGATTATCATTGTAACACATGAGATACAATAGGAAAATATGAGTTGATGAAGTGATGAAATAATAGAGGTGAAGCAATAATATATGGTAAAGAAATTAATAGAAGGGGGAAATTGAAGATAAACTAACCTTCTTATTCTTGTCACTTGACATAAATGTCATAGATGAAAATAAATGAATGAATTTAAAATAATAATTAACAAAAGAAATCATTTTTCAGGGAAAACATATGGATAAAGGTTTGAATCTATATTAACAATAGAAGGATTTTGAAGTGGAAAACATACCATAGGAATGTGATGATTCATTGACCAATTTCAAGGTTAAATGAACTGATAATAGGGGCACATGAGATATTTCACTATAATTCAAGAAGTTTTAATTGACACATGTCATATATAAAGAAGAAAAAAATTATACAAAAATGGGTGTCATCGGAACACATGTGTTGCAATGGAAATAAGATGGTGGTGGAGCGATTAAATTATGGAGGTAAAGAAATCAGATAATATTAACATATTAGGAAAAGATGAAGAAAAAAAACAAACCTGATTGTTCCTGCACCTAAAAACTGGTGTCATGGATGAAAATAGAGTAAAGAATCTAGTAGAATAATTAAAAAAAATTGAAAAAGGAATAACACATGAGACGTGTCACCATAATGCAAGAAGAGGTCAAAACTGGTATATTTAATATAAGAATAAGTGAGAACTGATATGGAAATGATTATCATCGTAACACATGAGATGAAATGGGAAATTGGGAGCCAACGAAGCGATGAAATAATAGAGGTAAAGAAATTAGATATGGTAAAGAAATTAATGGAAGGGGAAAATTGAAGATAAACTAACCTTTTTATTCTTGTCACTTGACATCAATGTCATAGATGAAAATAAATGAATGAAGTTAAAATAATATTTAACAACATAAATCATTCAACAAAAAAACATATGGATATAATTTTGAATCTATATTAACAATAGAGGGATTTTGAAGTGGAAAACATACCGTAGGAATGTGATGATTAATCAACCAGTTGCAAGGTTAAATGAACTGAGAAGAGGAGCACATGAGATATGTCATTGCAATGTAAGAAGTGTGAATTGACACATGTCGTGTACAAAGAAGAAAAAAATTATACAAAAATGGGTTTCAACAGAACACATGTGTTGCAATGGAAAGTGATGGTGGTGATAGAGCAATGAAATTATGGAGGTAAAGAAATTAGATAATATTAACATATTAAGAAAAGATAAAAAATATAAACAAACATGATTGTTCCTGAACCTGAAAATCGATGTCATTGATGAAAATAGAGTAAAGAAGACAGTATAATAATTAAATATAGAAATCATATGATGGGGAAAACATATTAATATATATTTGAATTTCTATGGGATTGTGAAGTGGAAAACATATCGTAGGAATGCGATGAGTCATCGACCAGTTGCAAGGTTAAATAGATCAAGAGAAGGATGGGTAGATGAGATATGTCACTGTAATGCAAGAAGAAGTTTGAATCGACACATGTCATGTATGAAGAAGAAAATAAGAAAATAATATGTTTGCATGAATGAACTTGAAAATTTGTTACCGCTGATTAACAACAGAAATCATTCGATAGAAAAAACATATGGATATATGTTTGAATATATATTAACAATAGAGGGATTTTGAAGTGGAAAACAATTTATAGGAATGTAATGAGTCATTGACCAGTTGTAAGGTTAAATGAACTGAGAAGAGGGGCACATGAGATATGTCACTATAATGTAAGAAGAAGTGTAAATTGACACGTGTCATGTATAAATGAGAAAAAAATTATACAAAAATGGGTTTCACCGGAACACATGTGTTGCAATGGAAAGTGGGGGTGGTGGTGGAGTGATGAAATTATGGAGGTAAAAAAATCAGATAATATTAACATATTAGGAAAAGATGAAAAAATATATAAACAAACCTGATTGTTCTTGTGCCTGAAAATCGATTTCATGGATGAAAATATAGTAAAGAATCCAGTAGAATAATTAAAGATAGAAATCATATGACGGGGGAAACATATTAATATAGATTTGAATTTCTATAGGATTGTGAAGTGGAAAACATAATGTAGGAATGTGATGAGTCATCGACCAGTTGCGAGGTTAAATAGATCAAGAGAAGGATGGGAAGATGAGATATGTCACTGTAATGTAAGAAGAAGTGTGAATCGACACATGTCATGTGTGAAGAAGAAAAAATGAAAATAATATGTTTGCATGAATGAACTTGAAAATTCATTACCACTGATTAACAATAGAAATCATTCAATAGGGAAAACATATGGATACAGGTTTGAATCTATATTAACAATAGAGGGATTTTGAAGTGGAAAACATATTGTAGGAATGTGATGAGTCATCTACCAGTTGTAAGGTTAAATGAACCGAGAAGAGGAGCGCATGAGATATGTCACTGTAATGCAAGAAGAAGTGTGAATTGACACATGTCATGTATAAAGGAGAAAAAAATTATACAAAAATGGGTTTCACTAGAACACATGTGTTGCAATGTGTAAGAACCCGGTTCTTATTTTTGAGTTACGGATTTCTTCCTTTCTCTTTTCCTTAAGTGTTTTTGAGAAAATAAGGAAAATAGGGAAAAATTACAAGTTTTGGAAAGTACACGCCGTGTACTTTTTCCACACACCGTGTACTTCTGGCCGTGTGGGATGGGTACACGGGGCGTGTGGCCATGTCGGCGATGAAGGGTATAGGAACCGACTGCACACCGTGTAGTGGTCCTTTACATTCCGTGTAGTCAGTCGGTAGGTTAATAGTAGGGTGGTGGCTAGTTGCGGGGCAGCACACGCCGTGTACCCATGAAGGCACGCCATGTAGTCATGTCAGTAGGTGAACAGTGCTGCGCTGGCGGGAAGCCGCCATAGGAATAGTTTAAAAAATGGGAAGTACACACAGTGTACTTGTAAGTACACGTCGTGTACTTGGAAGTACACGCCGTGTACTTGGAAGTACACGCCGTGTACTTTGTTCTTTTCGCTTAAAATGGGCAGTAGCCTCCCCTGTTCACAGGGAAGGCTTAGAACGGGAAGAGGGCTCGAGAGAGGACAGTCGAACCTTCAGATATCCACCGAGCGCGCGTCCAGAATCCGTTTCCGCCTTGGACGATCTCGTTGGAACCGCACGGGTAAGTCCTCCGCTCTCCTTAAGCCATTCTTACCAATTATTTCCCGAGGGAAAGTTATTTACGTTTGAATGGGTTTTCTTCTTTGTCAGATCTATGTCATTCTTGGGTGTTTCTGGAATTGATGTTCATGTATATTGATCATTGGCGTTTAAGGTTGGTGTCTTGGTGTTTATTTTTCCAATTGTTGTGTGTTTAGTGTATTTTAGTACTACGAATCCATGTTGGGGTGTCGTGTGGCTAAGGTCGTGACTATTTTAACTACCTATAATTGTATAGGTAATTAATTGTGATATTAAAATGATGTTTGGGATCACTTCTTGGATCGAGGACCACCCCGGGGGTGCGTTCCTCTGTTTAGCCGTTTGGCCAGGATACCCGAGGGTATGCCTCTAAAGTAATGATTGTAAAATTGCCTTGAGAGGAATTGCTTGTGACTGTTTATTTACATGTTGGGCATGGCCCGGTTACCTGTTTAGCCTGAGGGCAGTGTTGTGATTAGCCTGTGGACATTGTACTACCTAGCCTGTGGGAAACTTCTTCTGTGCTGGTGGGCAGTTGATTCTATGCCTGTGGGCAACACTACTTACGCTTTTGGGCAATATCCGTATGCCTGTGGGTAGTTTCTCGTGTTGGTTTCTCTTTACCTGAGGGTGGGAGTTTATGTGTCTGAGGACAGTGGATGATTACTTAGAATATTCATTGTGGTGATATTTTGAATTAAATGATTAAATGGACATTAAAATGGAAATATAACTTGTTAAGTTAGTTACTTTCAGTACTGCTTACTTTATTGCATTTTATTACTGCACACTATTGTTGCATGTTTACACACAGTTGGGCACGGGCCTTTGGTGGGTGCCTATTGGGAATTTATTTCTCACACCCTGTTTGGGTCATGCTTTTTGGCCCAAATAGATTACGTTTCTGCAGGTTTAGATAAGGTCAAGGGCCCTTATACAGGTACTTGATTGCTGCTAAGGAGTAGGGGAGAATGGGACCAGGCTTAGGCTCGTGATGCTACCAGCTGTTTATTCTATTTTTCTTTTCTATACTTGTACTTCAGTTGTATTGTACTGCTATGTAACATGTTCTGGCTGTTTTCTTAGAATTTGAGACATGTTGCATCATATCTATATATATGGCTCGTTATATCTACTGCAGTTTTTTATTTCAGTTGTGTATGATTTACTGCTTCCGCTGTTGCTGTATGTTTATTTTGTATTCCGTTGCACTACACTTTGAAAAATGAAGGCATAGCTTCCCCACTATCAGACCTGGGCTCTCGCTGCTAGTCGGCAGCCTCTGACGTTTGGGGAAATGCGCTTGTGGTCACGTGGCGAACCGGGTCCGGGGCACCCGTTGAGTGGCACCCGGATCCGAGACGTTACAAAGTGGTATCAGAGGAGGTTCTTTTCTTTGACTTAATATTTGGAGTCGTAGTCAGGGATAGGATGAATGGTAGTTGGTAATAAGTTGTGTCCAGGCATAGCTAACCCGTGTACAGGGAAAAGCCAATTTACCTCGTGTTGCAATTTTACTGATTTTTCAATTTACAGTTTATTTGTTTTCACCGCCAGGTGACGCACTTGAGATTGTGTTGTTATATTTTATCTATGGGTTATATTTTGTTGCAACCTGATGAGATGAGGGTATTCCATCTCATGCATCACATAGGCACATGCTATAAATCACATTCCATGCATATTTTCCATGCCATGTATATAAGGCCTCGGCCTTAAAACTTACTTAATATTGAATTAAATGAATAATTCACATTGAGGATCTTTTCAGGTTTAGAGTTTTAGAGAATTAGTACATAACTATTACATCTCAAAAGATTACAAAGTAGACACTTCTAATAAGTTTCCATAAAATAAAAACTCTTAAAAAGAAACATGTCTAGTTCCATGTTTTAGACAGCCTGACATTTCCTTGATCCCATCCTTGACCCTATTCAACTTTATGTCATGTGAAAAACATTTCAAAAAAACTTGAGGTGAGCATAAAAAGCTCAGTAAGGGATACACAAAGAAGGAAAACTGTTAGTTTTTCAAAACAACCAGTAAACCAAGAATAATTTATCAAAGTAATACTTTTCACCTTTATGAAGAAGAAAATACTCTTCATTGAATAAAAGATCATTACTTACCCTTTTTTAACCAAAATATTACCATAAAACCTATATAAATAACACATAACATATAAAGGTAACTTGGGACATAAACATACTTAAGTGGAATAACCATCCGATAAACTTCTACACATATCACTTAATGGAATAGTCATACGACCAACTTCCATACCCAATGCATTGGAGGTTATAACGTAACCACCCATCCTGGTATTCACGGCACCACCCGTCATATGGTTTATCACGTAACCACCCATCAAATGCCCAAGTACCATTATAAAATCATAAGACATAAAACAAATATAATGTAAAGAAAACATTTCCACACTTTGATCACAATATATCACTTAAATATATTGACATAAAAAATCCATTAAAAACCCATTTTCAATACCAAAATACATAAAATATTATATGGTATTTATTTTATTTTAAAAATATTACGGCTTGTTGAGGAAGCCAAAGACCAAATAATACTCACGGCGGCGGAAAAGGTCGTTGTCACCGCGTACGTTAAAAGAAACATTCCTTTTTGTCGTTTAGTAAAACGCTTCGTAGAAAAAGATTCCTTTTGTATAAATTTAAAATTCAAATGGGTTTATACACCGTATAAAAGAAAGCCTTGTATTAGAACAAAATATGCCTCAATGAAAGGAGATTGAGACGAAGTCCCTTACAAAGCGGTATCCTTGGATTAAGGATAAATCAATTACATAATTATGTGTGACAAAAGAATACACCAAATATAAGTGGATATTAAGTGTAAAAAAATCAGAGGTTATTCACACATATTCATAGAACGACATATTCAAGGAGTACCAGTTTATCCCAATGAATCAAAATTGGGTTAAGAAGTTCCCTTGCAAAAATTCGACAGCCTAACGGCGTCACTTCAAAATTTAGAAAATGAGTTGATGAGAGATAAAAAGGGTATCTCATCACTTGTACATTAAATTTACAGAAATAAGGATATATAAAAACATATCCCAACATAATAAGATGTAATTTAAAAGACATAACAAAATAAGTCTTTTTAAAGAAGAGGAGGGTGAAAGGTCCCCTTACCGATTTGGGTAACTTTCGAAACGTACATCCCATTGAAGAACGGTCATACAATGAATATGTAAATACCCATAAATGAAATTATATTACACAAAGAGTATAATAATGGTCAGTACATACACCACTCAAAGTAAATCGTGGAAAATGTAGTATAAATCTCATGGGAATAAAAGTGAGATGAAAAATCCCTTATGAAAACTCGGCAGCCTAACGGTGCCACTTAAAACTTCCAAAAATGGATTGATAAGATCAAATAGGGTCTCTTATCATATTAAAATAAAATTTACATCAATATAAATATAAAATAACATCCCCCAAAATAACAAATAGGAGCTTAAAATAAGGGACATAAAGGAGAGTACTTAAAAAGAAAGAGAGAGGTTGGATCTCTTATGAAAATACGGCAGCCCAACAGCGCCACCCAAAACTTCCAAAATGGATTGATGAGAGAAAATAGGGTATCTCATAATATGAACATAAAAAGTACAGTAAGAGTAATATAAAAGAACAAACCAATCATAAGAAATATGAGCTTAAAAGGAATGACATAAAAGAGTGTACTTAAAAAGAAAAAGAGGGGTAGGATCCCTTACGAAAATTCGGCAGCCTAACGGCGCCACTTAAAAATTCTAAAAAAATGAATTGATGAGAGTAAGAGGGGGTATCTCATCATATAAAAATAAAAATTTCGGTATGTTTAATATAAAATAACATTATCCAACATAAGAACATGGAGCATAAATGAAATGACATAAAAGAGGGTACTTGAAAAGAAAGCGAGAGGTTGGATATCTTACCTCAAGTCTGACTTGTCTTGTTAGTTTCTTTATATTCCTGAATAATAAACTTTGGTCAATTTATAATTTCCTAAGTAACTCCTTTAAAGATTATTATTCAGTTCATATCACATATTATAATGTTATAATAATTGTTTAATAATGTTAGTTCATATCAGACGTTTTTGTCGATGTTTGGTACAAGAGTCAAAAAATGAACTTGTTTGAAAATGATTGCCCATGTAGTTATAAGTAAATCATTTCCAGAAAATTATTAATGATTAAAATATCATATATATCTAGTAAATATTCATTTTATACTATTCCATAACATTTGGAGATAAAAAATGAAAAGCACCATTCATGGAGACGGTAGGCCGTACGTACGCATGAACGCTACTTTCATTTTTTTGTCATATTAAAAGAATTAAAAATAAATGAGATATATATATATATTATAATTCAAGTATAATATATATGTTATATAGATCACATATGTTCATTAATTTCATTCTTTATAAATTCCATGTATTGCATGAATGAGTCACATCACTTGAGGGGGCGGTAGTCCACACTTCCTCATATGAAATTATCGCATTTGCACAACATGCAAAGAATAAAGGCATATTTTAAATATAAAATACAGAAGAATATATAAAACATAAATACCATATATATCATATATAAAATATAGTGACATCATAATGGCCACCTTTAAAGGTGTTAAAAGAATATTGAACAATCATCGTTTCGTGAAGCAGTAATTCGCCATCCACAGAAACAGTATGTTCTTTAACCATTAGACGGATGTGTGTGTAAGTGTAGATCGAATCCTTATTATAACAACATCCAAGTATATTTAATATACTGGTTTTGTTACAAAAGAAAGGAATAAAAAAAGTTTATGGAGTTGGAGAAGCAAAATAAAACAAAAGAACACTAGGGAAGACTTTACCTTTAAATCGGGTAACTCTTTTTGATTTGAGCCCAAAGGCTTCCTTGGAAAGACTTATGCCCAAATTGAGGCTTCTAGGAGTAATATAGGGATGTGGAGAGAAAAAATGGGCAGGGTTTGGCCGAGCCAAAGGCTTGAGATGTGTGGGTAAGGTGGTAGAGGTGGGGGCCTTTTATAAGAGGAGAGGAGGGGCACTCTTGGAAAGTCTTGAAAAGTAACATTATTATAAAATGATTTTCGGATTTTAAAGGCCCCAAAATTATATATTTCGAGTATAAGGTAATAATAGTTCTAAATCCACACATCCAATAGGTTTTTGACAAGTGTAGGTCTTATATTTTACATTATCTTTTTATTTTATTTAAATCGTTAATTATGAGGTAATCGCTGCATCATCATGGTGTCATAAATAATTAAATTTATTTAATGTATAAAAATTATAAAAAAACTATCATGATATAGGAAATATTTTTATTTTTATAATTAATATTTATGGTCAAAAATATGACTTGTATAACCCCATGTAAAAATTGTTTTAGTAAAACAACACATGTTTGTGACATTTTAATTTTAACTTTAAATAAAAAGGTATTAATGTCATTTTCCTACCAAAGTGGATCCATGGGGTCCCAAAGTTGACCTATGGATTTTATTGGTCGGCCATGACTCATACAATAAGTTTAGGACATGTTTCAAAATCATTTCATATTATTAAAACATTATTTTTACCTTAAATTACACTAATTACCTCTAATCGCGATTAAAAACTTAAAAGTTACTATTCACCAAAAAAATATTTTAATCCCATTGAACCACATTTTACATCCTAATTACAACCATGTATGTCAGATTTTTGAAATTCAAATCACAGAAGTGGTAAAGTTTCATTTAAACGAAAAATCAGTTTTTAAACTACCACTTAGTGGTTTCACTATTCATCAAAAATTGAAGTTTTCCAGAAAAATACCAAAAAATTCACCCTAATATATATTTGATATTTTGAATTCAAAAATGATGTCTATTTTTCAAAATTCAAAACATATAAGTTTCATTAATTAATTTAATAATTAATTCCCACTGTCAAAACAAATAGCGTGTTTTTAAGAAACAATATCTATTAAAAGATTGACACTAGTTTAAGTCCAATTTCAAAGTGAAATTAATTCCAATGACCACTATTGGTTTAAATGATAAAAATATATTCTAATTAAATTCAAAAGATAATCTAATCATATAAATAAATTAGATTAAAAAGAGTTTTTGAATTAAAATACAACATTTTTCACTATTCATTAAAAAATGAACTTTATCGGAAAAATACCAAAAATTTACACAAAGTAAATTTTGATGTCCCGATTCTAAAGAAGAATTTTATTTTTTCAAATATAACACATAAAATTGTCAAAAAGTGGATTTAAAAGAGGTCCGTCATCAAAAGGTGGTTAATCAACCTTTTAAAGATTTTAGAAGATTTATGCTTAAAATTGGATTCATTTGAATTTTAAGCCTCTAACATTTAATGGATAAAAGTAAAAAATATTTGAAAAACATATATAATAATTTTTTAGTTAGTTCTGTTCATTCCCGTCATTACAACGGCTAAGTGTTAACTACCATTTAAAATAAAATTATCTTATTATTAGAGTGTAATGTAAGATTTCAAAGGAACTCGTTGTTGCGTATTGGGTAAGACATCAAGCATAGCGTTCTCTTTAAATTAATATTAAAATTTTATTCACAAATAGGGATAAATATAAAAATTTCATATTCTTTATTTACCTGTGGTGTTACATCCTTCCCCCCTTTTGGGAATTGCGTCCTCGCAATTTTAAAATTGGGCTCGGAAACATCATTGAAAGTCCCACATCGGAACAAGAGTCGATAAAACAATCACTTTAAAATAAAGAAAGAGAAGTACATAGGTCACCCGAGTTAACCCATACTAGGATTCCATGTATAAAAACATGGATATGGAAAAAAATGCAAAGGGTCATGTTCTGAGGGAGAGTGATAGAAAACATGTTTAGGAGAAATTTAACCACAAGAAAATCACAAACTTGTGGTGGGTTAAACGGTATTCGATTCCCCGGTAGGAAAAGTTAATAGACAAAAAAAAAATTTAAGTTAATTTTCATTGAGGAATTTATTTTTGATCTTAAGGAAACATACTTACTTGTCATGTTGACTTTCAACTTTTACTAGATTTCTTACAAGAACTCATACTTTCCCCAAATGATGAGTACTTAGGAAGACTTGTTCACATTAAGAGTACTATAATCAACTTCTAGAGAATCACCCAATCCACAAAAGAGAACTATATATTTCTCATGTCTTTATACCCTTACCAAAACCAAAATTTTTAGAACAAGATCAGATAATCTAGAAAAGGATAACCCTTTATAAAAAGAAAATCTATTCTTAATCTCCAAAATTTGTCCAACAAAACCCAAAGTTCAACGAAGACCATTCGATAAACAATTTGTCCATAAAATTCTTCAAAGTAAACCAAACTAAGATTGAAACCCAAATATTTGAAGGATTTAATCACATAGTCTTCCAAGGTACAAATTAACACTTATCTCCAAATAACATCAGTTACTCTTAAAGTCTCATATTGAAAAGTAATTAACCTAATCGCATATCCTCCATGATAGGTTAATAATTTCAATAGATAACCCAAAATCAACTTACTCTTAATTCATAAAATCATATAACTAAAAAGAATAAGTCATACTAACCAGGGACTTCACGTAGTCCAGTGGTAGGTGATAAATACCAGTCACACTTTAGTTGTGGGTTTGATTCCCGCAACTTTGTCTGACGTGACGGGTTGTCACACGGTCTACATGTTTTCGTTTTTATAAAACTCCAAAAATAACCCTAACATGTTTTAACCACAATAGTTTCTTTATACCTCTCATTTTCATCCAAATTCATTATGATATCAACATCTTAATTTTTGAAGTCTTATTTCACCGCCATAAGATAAAATAAAACGATTCCCAAAATGAATAACAGCATACCTTGATCATGGCATCCACTCGGTTTCATCGTCATCTTGTTCACATAGGTAGAAGTCCCATTCATTACAAATATGATTTAGAGATCCTTCAAAATCATTTTCTTCCTCCATCCAAATACACCTTGTACAACATGGGTCATATGGGTGTTCATAGAAAAACAGTTTTGGAAAATAATCATGTATGACATATAATTCCAAAACATATGATAAAACATGATTTCTATAAAATAGTCAGACAGAATTTGAGTTGAAACTTTCTATTATTGGTCCTTTTAAAATACCATAAGTATGTGCTGAGAGAATATATTTTAAAAGTAAATATAAATAGGTTGTTCAAGGGTCTCCTTCCTCAGCACCATTTTTAAAATCATAATATGCTTCAAATTCTTGTGATAAGGTAAAATATTTGAAAATACCTTGATAATATTTACCTTTCTTGAAAATATGAGAATATTTTGAAAATAGTATTTGTCTAAATACAACCCATGATCCACGATGATAACTAGGTATAGTGGAGGTGTTTGATATCTCAAACAACTGCTTGCAAGTGAGTTGTATGCTAGAAAAAGTTTCACAATCATCCGAACATGACTTTTCAATAATTATTGCAAGCATGTCATCAGGAAGAGATAGGAATGTCATTTGAGATCCTTCTCCTTCCATTCGTAACTGACATTACTTGACATGAAAAAAAGTTATAAAACAAGGATTTAACTGAAATAATAGATATAGGGACTAACCATGTGTCTAACAAAAACTCATAATCCCTAAAGTTGTCTAAACCGACCTTTGATACCAACTATAAGGCCCTAGCCTTAAACCTTACTTAATATTGAATTAAATGAATAATTCACATTGAGGATCTTTTCAGGTTTAGAGTTTTAGAGAATTAGGACATAACTATTACATCTCAAAAGATTACAAAGTAGACACTTCTACTAAGTTTCCATAAAATAAAAACTCTTAAAAAGAAACATGTCTAGTTCCATGTTTTAGACAGCCTGACATTTCCTTGATCTCATACTTGACCCTATTCAACATTATGTCCTGTGAAAAACATTTCAAAAAAACTTTGGGTGAGCATAAAAAGCTCAGTAAGGGGTACACAAATAAGGAAAAATGTTAGTTTTTCAAAACAACCAGTAAACCAAGAATAATTTATCAAAGTAATACTGTTCACCTTTATGAAGAAGAAAATACTCTTCATTGAATAAAATATCATTATTTACCCTTTTGTAACCAAAATATTACCATAAAACCCATATAAAGAACACATAACGTATAAAGGTAACTTGGGACATAAACATACTTAAGTGGAATAACCATCCGGTCGACTTCCACACATATCACTTAATGAAATAGCCATACGGCCGACTTCCATACCCAATGCATTGGAGGTTATAATGTAAAAAACCGTCCTGGTATTCACGGCACCACCCGTCATATGGTTAATCACGTAACCACCCATCAAATGTCCAAGTACCATTATAAAATCATGAGACATAAAACAAATATAATGGAAAGAAAACATTTCCACACTTTGATCACAATATATCACTTAAATATATTGACATAACAAATCCATTGTAAAAACCATTTTCAATACCAAAATACATAAAAGATTATATGGTATTTATTTTATTTTAAAAACATTACGGCTTGTTGAGGAACCCAAAGACCAAATAATACACGCGGCGGCGGAAAAGGTCGTTGTCACCGCGTACGTTAAAAAAACATTCATTTTTGTCGTTTAGTAAAATGATTCATAGAAAAAGATACCTTTTTATAAAATTAAAAGTCAAAGGGGTTTATACACCATATAAAAGAAAGCCTTGTATTAGAACAAAATATGCCTCAATGAAAGGAGATTGAGACGAAGTCCCTTACAAAGACGGTATCCTTGGATTAAGGATAAATCAATTACATAATTATGTGTGACAAATGAATACACCAAATATAAGCAGATATTAAGTGTAAAACAATATGAGGTTATTCACACATATTCATAGAAAGACATATTCAAGGATTACCAGTTTATCCCAATGAATCAAAATTGGGTTAAGAAGTTCCCTTACAAAAATTCGATAGCCTAACAGCATCACTTCAAAATTCAGAAAATGAGTTGATGAGAGATAAAAAGGGTATCTCATCACTTGTACATTAAATTTACAGAAATAAGGATATATAAGAACATATCCCAACATAATAAGATGTAATTTAAAATACATAACAAAATAAGTCTTTTTAAAGAAGAGGAGGGTGAAAGGTCCCCTTACCGATTTGGGTAACTTTCGAAACGCACATCCCATTGAAGAAGGGTCATACAATGAATATGTAAATACCCATAAATGAAATTATATTACACAAAGAGTATAATAATGGGAAGTACATACACCACTCAAAGGAAATGTTGGCAAATGTAGCATAAATCTCATGGGAATAAAAGTGAGATGAAAAATCCCTTACGAAAACTCGGCAGCCTAACGGTGCCACTTAAACTTCCAAAAATTGATTAATGAGATCAAATAGGGTCTCTCATCATATTAAAATAAAATTTAAGTCAATAGTAATATAAAAGAACATCCCCCAACATAACAAAGAGTATATTAAAATAATTGACATAAAGGAGAGTACTTAAAAATAAAGAGAGAGGTTGGATCTCTTATGAAAATTTGGCAGCCTAACAGCGCCACTCAAAACTTCCAAAATGGATTGATGAGAGAAAATAGGGTCTCTCATCATATGAACATAAAAATTACAGTAAGAGTAATATAAAATAACATCCCAATAATAATAAATATGATCTTAAAAGAAATGACATAAAATAGTGTACTTAAAAAGAAAGAGAGGGGTGGGATCCCTTACGAAAATTCGGCAGCCTAACGGTGCCACTTAAAAATTCTAAAAAAATGAATTGATGAGAGTAAGAGGGGGTATCTCATCATATAAAAATAAAAATTATAGTATGGTTAATATAAAATAACATCCTCCAACATAATAACATGTAGCATAAATGAAATGACATAAAATAGGGTACTTGAAAAGAAAGCGAGAGGTTGGATCCCTTACCTCAAGTCCGAATTGTCTTGTTCGTTTCTTTATATTCTTGAATAAAAAACTTTGGTCAATTTATAATTTCCTAAGGAACTCCTTTAAAGATTATTATTCAGTTCATATAAAATATTATAATGTTATAATAATTGTTTAATAATGTTAGTTCATATCAGACGTTTTTGCCGATGTTTGGTACATGAGTCAAAAAATGAACTTGTTTGAAAATGATTGCCCATGTAGTTATAAGTAAATCATTTCTAGAATAGTATTAATGAATAAAATATCATATATATCCAGTACATATTTATTTTATACTATTCCATAACATTTGGAGATAAAAAATGAAAAGCACCGTTCATGGAGACGGTAGGCCGTACGTACGCATGAACGCTACTTTCATTTTTTTGTCATATTAATGGAATTCAAAATAAATGAGATATATATATATATATTATAATTACATTATAATATATATGATATATAGGTCACATATGTTCATTAATTTCATTATTTATACATTCCATGTATTGCATGAACGTGTCACATCACTTGAGGGGGCGGTAGTCCACACTTCCTCATATGAAATTATCGCATTTGCACAACATGCAAAGAATAAAGGTATATTTTAAATATAAAAAACAGAAGCATATAGAAAACATAAATACCATATATATCATATATAAAATACTGTTACATCATAATGGACACCTTTAAAGGTGTTAAAATAATATTGAACAATCATCGTTTCGTGAGGCAGTAATTCGCCATCCACAGAAACAGTATGTTCTTTAACCATTAGACAGATGTGTGTGTAAGTGTTGCTCTAATCCTTCTTATAAAAACATCCAAGTATATTGAAGATACTGGTGTTGTTACAAAAGAAAGGAATAAAAAAAGTTTAGGGGGTTGGAGAAGCAAAATAATACAAAATAACACTAGGGAAGACTTTACCTTTAAATCGGGAAACTCTTTTTGATTTGAGCTCAAAGGCTTCCTTGGAAAGACTTCTGCCCAAAGTGAGGATTCTAGGAGTAATAGAGGGATTTGGAGAGACAAAATGGTCAGGGGTTTTCCAAGAAAAAGGCTTGAGAGTTGTGGGTAAGGTGCTATAGGTGGGGGCCTTTTATAAGAGGAGGGGAGGGGCACTCTTGGAAAGTCTTGAAAAGTAACATTATTATAAAATGATTTTTGGATTTTAAAGGTCCCACAATTATATATTTCTAGGATAAGGTGATAATAGTTCTAAATCCACACATCCAATAGGTTTTTGACAAGTTTAGGTCTTATATTTTACATTTTATTTTCATTTTATTTAAATCGTTAAATAATGAGGTAATCGTTGCATCATCATGGTGTCATAAATAATTAAATTTATTTAATGTCTAAAAATTATAAAAAAAATATCATGATGTAGGAAATATTTTTATATTTCTAATTAATATTTATGGTTAAAAATATGACTTGTATAACCCCATGTAAAAATTGTTTTAGTAAAACAACACATGTTTGTGACATTTTTAATTTTAACTTTAAATAAAAAGGTATTAATGTCATTTTCCTACCAAAGTGGCTCCATGGGGTCCCCAAGTTGACCCACGGATTGTCTTGGTCGGCCATGACTCATACAATAAGGGTAGAACATGTGTCAAGGTCATTTCATATTATTAAAACATTATTTTTACCTTAAATTACACTAATTACCTCTAATCGCGATTAAAAACTTAAAAGTTACTATTCACCAAAAAATTGTTTTAATCCCATTGAATCACATTTTACATCCTAATTAAAACCATGTATGTCAGATTTTTGAAATTCAAATCACAGAAGTGGTAAAGTTTCATTTAAACGAAAAATCAGTTTTTAAACTACCACTTAGTGGTTTCACTATTCATCAAAAATTGAAGTTTTTCAGAAAAATACCAAAAATTCACCCTAAGCTATATTTGATATTCCGAATTCAAAAATGATTTCTATTTTAAAAAATTCAAAACATATAAGTTTCATTAATTAATTTAATAATTAATTCCCGTTGTCAAAACAAATAGCGTGTTTTTAAGAAACAATATCTATAAAAAGATTGACACTAGTTTAAGTCCAATTTCAAAGTGAAATTAATTACAATGAACACTATTGGTTTAAATGGTAAAAATATATCCTAATTTCACTTTAAAACCAATTCAAAAGATAATCTAATCATATAAATAAATTAGATTAAAAAGAGGTTTTGAATTAAAATACAACATTTTTCACTATTCATTAAAAAATGAACTTCATCGGAAAAATACCAAAAATTTAAACAAAGTAAATTTTGATGTCCCGATTCTAAAGAAGAATTTTATTTTTTCAAATATAACACATAAAATTGTCAAAAAGTGTATTTAAAAGAGGTTCTCCATCAAAAGGCGGTTAATCGACCTTTTAAAGAATATTAGAAGATTTATACTTAAAATTGGATTCATTTGCATTTTAAGCCTCTAACATTTAATGAATAAAAGTAAAAAATATTTGACAAACATATATAATCATTTTGTAGTTAGTTCTGTTCATTCCCGTCATTACAACGGCTAGGTGTTAACTACCATTTAAAATAAAATTATTTTATTATTAGAGTGCAATGTAAGATTTCAAAGGAACTCGTTGTTGCGTATTGGGTAAGCCATCGAGCATAGCATTCCCTTTAAATTAATATTAACATTTTATTCACAAATAGGGATAAATATAAAAATGTCATATTCTTTATTTACCTGGGGTGTTACATCCTTCCCCCCTTTTGAGAATTGCGTCCTCGCAATTTTAAAATTGGGCTCGGAAACATCATTGAAAGTCCCACATCGGAACAAGAGTCGGTAAAACTATCACTTTAAAAGAAATAAAGATAAGTACAGAGGTCACCCAAGTTAACCCATACTAGGATTCCATGTAATAAAACATGAATATGGAAGAAAAATAAAAGGGTCATGTTCTGAGGGAGGGTGATAGAAAACATGTTTAGGAAAAAGTTAACCACAAGAAAATCACAAACTTGTGGTGGGTTAAACGGTATTCGATTCCCCAGTAGGAAAAGTTAATAGACAACATTTTTGTTTTAAGTTACTTTTCATTGAGGAATTTATTTTTGATCTTAAGGAAACATACTTACTTTTCATGTTGACTTTCAACTTTTACTAGATTTCTTACACAAACTCATACTTTCCCCAAATGATGAGTACTTAGGAAGACTTGCTCACATTAAGAGTACTATAATCAACTTCTAGAGAATCACCCAATCCACAAAAGAGAACTATATATTTCCCATATCTTTAGACCCTTACCAAAACCAAAATTGTTAGAACAAGATCAGATAATATAGAAAAGGATAACCCTTTATAAAAAGAAAATCTATTCTTAATCTCCAAAATTTGTCCAACAAAACCCAAAGTTCAACGAAGACCATTCGATAAACAATTTTTCCATAAAATTCTTCAAAGTAAACCAAACTAAGATTGAAACCCAAATATTTGAAGGATTTAATCACATAGTCTTCCAAGGTACAAATTAACACTTATCTCCAAATAACATCAGTTCCTCTTAAAGTCTCATATTGAAAAGTAATTAACCTAATCACATATCCTCCATGATAGGTTAATAATTTCCATAGATAACCCAAAATCAACTTACTCTTAATTCATATTTTGGTCGGAGTGGACACTCAAGAGGGGGGTGAATTGAGTTCCAATTAAAATTTCTGTTTTAAAACTTTGTCTTAAAAGCCCCCAAATAAAATACTAAATTAAACTGTAGTGAATTTATATCAAAGTAAGGGTTCGGTTGGGTTCTCAAGGGATT
Organism: Viscum album; assembly: GCA_963277665.1. Lineage (NCBI taxonomy): Eukaryota > Viridiplantae > Streptophyta > Magnoliopsida > Santalales > Viscaceae > Viscum > Viscum album. The sequence goes on from OY728146.1 coordinate 1,660,037,654, forward strand.
GATTATTTCCCATTTAATCAAAACAGAAAGGTTGATTAACTTTTTAAACTAACTTACTGATTTACAGCTAATATAAACACTTTGAAGTTTAATTATCAAAGTGACTTTAAAACAGTTTTGGTTTTAAAGTAATTAGCAGCGGAATAAAAGAATAATTTTGAAAGATATAGCATAGAAGATATAACCAAGAGGTTCAGTCACAAGCCGAGACTTAGTCCTCTCAAAAGCTTTTATAAAAAGATGATCCACACCCTGGATCGGGGATTACAACAGTATACAATTGTCCAGGTCCAAGACCTCTACCACTGTTATCTGTGGGAACAGAAACAACAGAAACCAGCTGTCCAGGTCACACAACCTCTACCACTATCCTAGTGGGAAATAAACAATGTAAAGAGTTTTAGTGGGGATTTTCAGATCCTCCAGTTAAAGTACAGGAGACAGTGTGTGTGTAAAATACAGCAGATAACACACACTGTTCGAAATGTAAAAAGTAAATCACAGAGGCAAAGATTTAGATTTTAGAAATGGCTCTAGTGATTTTCGTGCAGCTCTGGACTCCTTTGTTTGATCAGAATTCGTTCTGAGTCCTCTTTTGGTTTTTGTCTGGAAAACAGAGTATCGTCTGTTTCCTTGACTTCTAGGTGTAAGGATAGTTGAAGAAGCTATTAAGTGATGTTCTTGTTTTTGTTCTCAGCTCTTCTCTGGTATGCAGAAGTGTATGAGTTCTTCTTGTAAGATCAGTCGTCTCTTTGCATGTACACCAGCTCGGTTCAGCACTCGGCGTATTCGTCCTTGTGTTCAACACTTTTTCTTGCAGCACACGCGCATATCTTCAGCACCAAAGAATCTCTTATTTAACACACGAGCTCCGGCAAAAGATATGATTTCTTTTTGTAGGTACGAGGTACGGTTTCCTGACAACCAACAACACACATTAAATAAATGACAGAGCATTAAAATATTCCTAATATGACCATTGGTTAGATTAAATAAAGATAAATAAATTCAAACAGCTGTTTATGACTATCAGTGAGTCAAGTGATCGGTAGGTCATCAGCATCAGCATTGGTGAGACATCTTCGGTGACTCAAGTGATCAGCATCGATGAGACATCTTTGGTGACTCAGATGATTAGCATCAGTGAGATATCTTTGGTGACTCAGATGATCAGCATCGATGTGTCATGATTGGTGAATCTTTTGATCAGCATCGGTGTGTCATGATCGGTGACTCATTTGATCAACATCGGTGTGACCGTTGTCCTTTGATATGGATCGGTGCGACCGTTTTCCTTTGATATGGATCGGTGCGACCGTTGTCCTTTGATATAGATCGGTGCGACCGTTGTCCTTTGATATGGATCGGTGCGACCGTTGTCCTTTGATATGGATCGGTGCGACTGTTGTCCTTTGATATGGATCGGTGAGACCGTTGTCCTTTGATCCAGAGGACTTCCAGAATACTTGTAAATCAATAACAAAGAGATAAAACATGATCCAACCAATATACACAGATTCACTAAGAGATTGTGATTTTGTATATGAGAAATCCAACCGGATTAAGTAATTGATGATTTGTGATTATTAAAACAGCAATCATAGGAAGAATTCAACAATCTTCCAGAGGGCTCAATAATCTCCCCCTTTTTGATAATCACAAATCTTAGCCAATAACAAAGCTTAGCCATTAATAAATATAAGAAATCATCAATAATAAGGCATAATAAGAATAAAAACATAATGAGATATAAATATCCCCCTGAAATTATGCCTTTAAATACTTATGCAAGCATTGCCATAAAAAGATATAAATCTCCCCCTTTAGAGATGCATCTCCCCCATATCTCCCAAAGATCCATAGATATACAGATTTCTCCCATCTCCCCCATATCTCCCAAAGATCCAGAGATATACAGATTTCTCTCATCTCCCCCATATCTCCCAAAGATCCAGAGATATACAGATTTCTCCCCCTTTGGGATAATCAAAAAGGAGGGAAAACAGATAAAGAAGAGATTAAAAGAAGGCAGCATGGAGAATAAAAAAGAGAATAAAGTTTATAAGACATCATAGTACAAGCACAACAGGGTGCACCCTATCAGCAACAATGCACAACTATTTCTGGGGGTGTAACGGGGCTTTTCCCTTGTGAGAAGGATCAATGGTGGGTAAGTTGGAGGGTTTGGAGGCAGGTTGAACTGGTCGAATTTGAAATGGTGGTAAGATGACTCTGGAGGTTGGAGGAGAGGATGCCACCGGAATTTTCTGTGGAGCTGTAGGAGCTGGTTGAGAAGATTGTTGAGGAACTGGTTGGAGTTGAGAGAGAGCTTGAGCAACAGAGATCTGATTTGGAGCAACATCAGAGGCACTGAGAGGGTCAGTAGTAGGAAGCACAATGGAAGTGGCTTGTGCATTCAGATAAGGCTTCAAAAGATTTATGAAATTCTGAATAACTTCTGCACCATACTGCATAGCCTTCTCAAAATCATCCTTATTTTCCATGAACCGTTCCAAGGTTGGAGTAAAATCTTGCAACTGTCTAACTTGAGTCTTGAAAGCTTGAGTGACTGGAGGTAGTCTCAGATTTTTATCTAACACTTTGAAATTTGCGGTCAGCTCATGCTTGGTATAGATTTTTGAAAAGTAGTGATCAACCTTTTCCTTGATCTCTCTCTGAGCTTTAGTGGCATCTGCTGAATATAATGTTACCATCTTATGAATGTGATCATTGTGTTCCTTCATCTTCCTCAACGAGTCCAAATCAAGAACTTGCCTAATGGCGGCCAATTCATCATGCACAATCTGCCTTAGAGCCTCTAGCTCACGAGTAGTGATCTTGGTTACTTTGGCTGTACTATCTTGAGCAACTATCTGAGTTATCTCAGCTTTCAACTTTCTCAGATCAGACTTCTTAAGATGTTCAATCAGATTTTTCAACACTTCCATCATACCAGAGATGGTGGATCTAAATTCATTGGATAAAGAAACTAACCCAGATTGTAGATCCTTCAGAATATGATTTAGAGAGGCTATGTGCCTGCCAATAAACTCACCAGTATTGGCCAGGTCTGGTTTAATAGCATTTGAAATCTCTTCTCTGACTGTATCTCTCACAGCAGTAAGCAACTCCCTTTTGAATTTGTCAAAATCAGACTGAGAGACAATAGAACTAGGTAGATGAGCACCTGCAGCATCAACAACATGAGCAGACCTTGCCTCAACTGGTCGGCTTTCCATCATAACCGCAGTAGATTCTGATTCTTCTTCTTCTTCTTCAGAATATTCTAAACCCAAAACAGCAAAACCAGGGTAATCATCCTAGACAGCAGCACACAGAGTATATTTTGGTTTATCATAACTTGCTTTTCCACTGATCTCAAGAGATTCTCTCTTGCCATTGTCATCTGTTTTTGGTACAGTTTGATGTGTTTCTGTTGGATGAGCAGCAAGACCATCCACTGGTCGGTTATCATCATCATCATCATCATTATTACCATCATCATCTCCATTTTCATTTCCATTCTTCACAGAAACATCACTGTCAGATACTTCAGTGTCACTAGCTTCTTCATCATCAAGAACTGTTTCTAATTTAGGTAGGGGTAAAGGTGGACTGGCAGATCCAAAGTCTATTCTTCTTTTAGGTCTCACAGTATCGGGATCACTCCTATCATCAGGAGGTGAAATACTTCCTTCTTCTATTTCATCTTCTTTCATCCCTTGTTTACCAGACTCTTCAGTGTCTTTATTCCTTTCAACATTTGCTTCTTCTTCATTATCAGAATAAATTGTCTCCTCATCTGATTTCAAACCAAGGTCTCTCAAACCCTTCGGCCTCTTTCCATGATCAGTGGGATTGTAAGATTCATACAGCTTGTCCTCATCAGCAACCCAGGATTTTTTCCATGGGTTCCATTTTATTTTCATCCATTTACAAATTTCTTTATTAACACAAAAAGCACTATCAGAGTCGGCTATCTCATCAGTTTCATCAACACATTCCAGGTTCTTTAACATAGCAGAGATCATTTTGGAATAGAACAGGGCAGTGTCTTTCTTATAAGGTTTTACCATTCCAGCTATGTGCACCATTAGATATCTACACAAATTGATCTTCTCATGGGTCTTTAGTAAAAATAATAGAAAAACATCCTGGTATCTTACAGCAGAAAAATCTCCTTTCCTGGGGCAAATTTGGTGTTGAATAAACTTAAAGATAAGTCTACATTCACCATCTAGCTCTGATTCTATGATTCTCCTTGACTCTCTATTTCCAGTCAAAATCTCTAAAGCTAACTCATAAGAGAAATATTCAGTGGTTGGAGGAATGTTTCCATTATAATCCTCATACCGACCCTCGTGGGGTACATTCAAACATTCAGCCCATTGTTTAGATGAAAAAGATATTTTCTTTCCTTTCACTACAGAAGACATTATGGTAGCCTCGACACCATCTAAAGTAACTTGCAGATTTATATAAAACTCATGCACTAGCTTAGGGTAGTATACACGAGTGTTATCTAAGAACCAGGATTTCCATCCTTGTGAATCTAAAACTTGTAACAACAGCGACTTACTTGTCAAAAGCCAGGCGGAGATGACTTCCTTTTCTACAGCAACAATCTGAGTTTCCAGGTTCAGATTTACTGATCTTTGAGTGGTACTACTCGAGTCGCCTCGAGCACTCTTTGAAGGTACAGGACTTTCTGATCCTTTGCTCGGTCTCTTCTGCTTAGCCATTTGATGATTCTGGGGAAAGCAGGAGTTCGAAGGTTCGAAGTGGAGGAGAAGAGAGGAAATAAGGTTTGGCGGGAAATAAATGAAAGGTCGACGGTTTGGGGAATAGAAATAGTCGCGTATCATTTATTTCATCATTTAGGGTCCCCATAATAAAAATAAAAGTAGTTAATTAATCACAAAATAAAAAGTAATATAAATAAAGATCGGTTTCACAGATCAGTTTCACAGATCAGTTTCACAGATCTCTCATACACAATTCTTGTTTAATAAAATTCATTCTTTCAGAGCATAAAGGTTTTGTAAAAATATCAGCTAATTGATGTTCAGAATTAATAAATTCTAGAGAAATATCACCTTTATGATAATGATCTCTTAGAAAGTGATGTCTGATATCAATGTGCTTAGTCCTAGAGTGAGACACAGGGTTCTTAGATATGTTGATCGCACTAGTATTGTCACAGTTAATTGAAACCTGTTTAAAGTCAAATCCATAGTCCAATAAAGTGTGTTTCATCCACAGAATCTGTGCACAGCAACTACCAGCAGCAATATATTCTGCTTCAGTAGTAGACAATGCAACTGAGTTCTGTTTCTTACTACACCATGATACTAGGGACTTTCCAAGTAAATGACATGTTCCAGATGTGCTCTTCCTATCTAACTTACAGCCAGAAAAATCAGCATCTGAATAACTTATTAAGTCAAATGATTGTCCTTTTGGATAAAACAAACTTAAATTCACAGTATACTTAAGATATTTAAAAATTCTTTTAACATCCAGTAAGTGTGATTCTTTAGGATTAGCTTGAAATCTAGCACACATACACACACTAAACATGATATTCGGTCGACTAGCAGTAAGATAAAGTAAACTCCCAATCATGCCTCTGTAATAGGTTTGATCAACTGGTTTCCCAGTTTCATCAGCATCCAACTTACAGGTAGTACTCATGGGTATATCACTTTCCTTAATACTATCTAAACCAAAAAGTTTTAATAAATCCTTAGTATATTTACTTTGATTTAGAATAATACCATCTTTAGTTTGAAAGATTTGAAATCCAAGAAAATACTTAAGCTCTCCCATTAAGCTCATTTCAAACTCATTTTTCATAACCTTTGAAAATTTAGTACATAAAGAATTTTTAGAAGATCCAAAAATAATATCATCAACATAGATTTGTACTATTAACACATATTTTGAAGTCCTTTTTATAAACAGAGTGGCATCAGCTATTCCTTTTGTAAATCCTTTTGAAATAAGAAAGTTTGAAAGTCTTTCATACCAAGCTCTTGGAGCTTGTTTTAAACCATATAAATCTTTAGAAAGTTTAAAGACATGATTTTGAAAATGAGGATTTGTGAAACCAGGTGGTTGTTCTACAAAAACATCTTTAACAATAAAACCATTTAAAAAAGCACTTTTCACATCCATTTGATATAACTTGAAATTCAAATGTGATGCATAGGCAAGTAAGATCCTAATAGCCTCTAATCTAGCTACAGGTGCAAAGGTTTCCTCATAGTCAATTCCTTCTTCTTGATTGTAACCTTGTGCAACTAGCCTAGCTTTGTTTCTAATGATGTTTCCAGATTCATCAACTTTGTTTCTAAACACCCATTTCGTGCCAATGGTTATAGTGTCCTCAGGTCTTTCTACTAATTTCCAGACTTTGTTTCTTTCAAATTGATTTAGTTCCTCTTGCATAGCCATTACCCAAGATCCATCATTGATAGCATCATTGATATTTTTAGGTTCTAGCTGTGACAAGAAGGCTTGATGTTCAACCTGATTTCTAAGAGAAGCTCTAGTCTATGTCCCTCTATCAAGATTTCCTACAACAGCATCTAAAGGATGGTTCTTTAGAATCCTAGTTGGTCTTGAAAAGGTAGGGCTAGAGATTTCAGGTTCATCAACATGTTGGGGTTCAATAGAAGTAGGGTCTAGAAAATTTCCATAACTGGACGTTTTAACTACAGGTCCACTATCTTTATCATTAAGGTTCAAACCAGAGAGATCATCTTCAAGATTTTCAAGAGAGGTCTTAGGTTCATGTGGATCAGTTTCATCAAATTTGATGTGAACAAATTCTTCCACACATTTGGTTCTTTTATTGAAAACTCTATAGGCTTTACTGGAAGTTGAGTAACCTAGAAAAATTCCTTCATCATTCTTGGATGAAAACTTATCAAGATTATCTTTAGTATTAAGAATAAAGACTTTGCATCCAAAAACTTTGAAATAGTTAACCTTAGGTTTCCTATGGTTCCACAGCTCATAAGGGGTCTTCTTAAGAACAGGTCTGATCAAGACTCTATTGATAACATAACAAGTTGTATTCACAGCTTCAGCCCAAAAATAAACAGGTAGATCATACTCATTAAGCATAGTTCTAGAAATTTCTTGCAGGGTTCTATTCCCCCTTTCTACTACACCATTCTGTTGGGGTGTCCTAGGGGCAGAGAAATTGTGATTATATCCATTGTGTGAGCAGTAAGATTCAAACACATGATTTTCAAATTCACGGTCATGATCACTTCTCAGAGTTTTAATCTTAAATCCACTAAGGTTTTCTACAGACTTGGAGTATTTTATAAATCAAGAACAAGATTCACTTTTGTGAGCTAGAAAATATACCCAAGTATATCTAGAATAGTCATCTACAAGAACATAGACATAATGCTTCCCATTTAAACTAGAAACTCTAGAAGGTCCAAATAAATCCATGTGAACCAACATGAGAGGTTGAGAAGTTGACACTTCTTTCTTTGATTTAAAAGAAACTTTATGCTGCTTTCCCTTTTGGAAGGGATTAAAAACTTTATCTACTGGAAATTCAAGTTTGGGTAGGTCTCTAACTAAGTTCTTCCTAGCAAGTTTTCTAAGTGAATGCACATTGCAGTGTCCTAATATTATGTGCCAAAGCCAAGACTCTTTATGAAAAGCATTTAAACAAGTAATATTTTGGTTAGCTAAAGAATTTAAATCAACAGCATAAACTTTTTCATTTCTCAAAGTAGCAAACACTAAAACATTTTTAGAATTAAAAACATTGCAAGAATCATTTTAAAATTTAACATAAAAACCATCATCACATAACTGAGAAATACTTAGCAAATTGTATTTAAGTCCATCAACAAATAAAACTTTAGAAATTAATACTGAGTCAGTGTTACCAATCTGGATTAAGCCGATGATTTTCCCTTTAGAATTATCACCAAAGGTAACAAAACCTCCATCAACTCTGAATAAGCTTTTAAAGCATGAGAAGTCTCTAGACATATGTCTTGAACATCCACTGTCCAAATACCAAGGCTTTCTATAGGATCTCTTTAAGAAGGTTTCCTACAAAACAGATTTAGATAGGAAATGATTTTGGTACCCAGATTTTCTTGGGTCCAGACAGGTTAGCCAATAACACTTTAGGTACCCATATTTGTCTAATGGGTCTCATAAAATTTCTAGAATCAACAGATTTTGAAATATAAACCTTATTAGATCCATAACTATGAATATAACTAGTTAAAGTATATGAAGTTCCAGAGCTAGCCACATTCTGTCCAGATTTAGGAATGAATCTAGTTTTGGTAATCTTCCTTTGTCCAGGTTGGTATCCTATACCAGTAGTGTATCTAGGTGCTATTTTCTTACCTAGCATCTGAGTAAGAGTATCTTTACCATTTTTGAATTTCTCTAAGTATTTCTTGAGTTGCTCATTGGATAATTTTAATTCAGTATTCTCTTTAAGCAACTAAGCATTCTTTTATACTTCAATATCAAGATCAGATTTATGTTTAACAGTTAAAGCATACTGTTTTTTCAAACCTTTGTATTTGTCTTTCAGCTCATTACAGGTTTCTTCTAACATATCACAATATTCAAATAGTTCAGATTTAGACATGTTATCAGAGTCAGTATCATCTCTAGAATAATATGAATTAGAAGTAGGAGTTTATGAAGTTACCTCAGAAGTGTTTGTCATACCTTATTTCTGTGTTCAGTTTCAGAAACTTCAGATTCAGTGGAGCTATCCTCAGAAGCACTCCAAGTAGCCTTCATAGCCTTTTTGCACTTACTGTCCTTGTAATCATACCTCTTCTTTTACTTCAACTTTGGACAGACTGCTTTTATGTGTCCCTTTCTTTTGCACTCATAGCAGACAACTTCATCTGATTTGTCAGATTTCTTCCAATCCTTTTTTCAATGTCCCTTGTTGTCATACTTACCTTTGTAGTTTGAATTTCTGAAAAACTTCTTCTTCCTATAAAACTTTTTAAATCTTCTGGCAATGTGAGCCATCTCATCATCACTATCAGAATCACTTCCACTGTCTTCATAGCTTGAACTCTCATTTATATCATGAAGCTTCTCTTTATCCTTGTTCTTTGAAGTTGAAGTCTTGAAAGCAACTAACTTCCTTCTAGGTTCATCTTCTTCTTCTTTGTTAACCTTGAGTTCCTCTTCATACATCATCAACTTTCCAATTAGTTCCTTGACTGGTAGTTCACCAATATCACATGATTCTCTAATTGAGACAGAAGTTCCCCTCCATCTTTCAGGTAGACATCTCAGAATTCTCATAATTTGTTCCTTTGATGAAACATCCTTTCCCAGAGAATTCATTGTGTTGAAAATTTCATTAAACCTGAGATACATGTCAGAAATGGGTTCATCAGGTTTCATCTTAAAATTATCATACTTAATAGTATAAGTGTTCAATCTCATTTCCTTAACATTAGTTGTTCCTTCATGAGAAATATCTAAGGTATCCCAAATTTCATATGCAGTTTTACAAGCAGATATTCTATTAAATTACTCATCTCCTAGAGCACAGTACAAAGAATTCATAGCTTTACAATTATTATTGTAGGCTGTCTTAGTAGCTTCATTCCAAGTAGTTCTAACAGTAGTAGGAATTTTATATTCTGATTCTATAGCAGTCCAAATATCAAAACCCATGCTTTCTAAATGAATTTTCATCTTGATTTTCCACTAAGAATAGTTAGTGCCATTAAAAAATGGTGGTCTATTGGTAGCAACACCTTCAACTCTATTATCCATGATATCTTACTTAAGGCAAAGATTTTAACGAGATAAAAATTTAGAAATAACATAAATTTTAAGAACTTTAAAATACAACTAAAATCACAGTTAAACAAAAAACTTTTAGAAAATATTTAAATCAACCTCTGATACTAATTGTTGGTCGGAGTGGACACTCAAGAGGGGGGTGAATTGAGTTCCAATTAAAATTTCTGTTTTAAAACTTTGTCTTAAAAGCCCCCAAATAAAATACTAAATTAAAATGTAGTGAATTTATATAAAAGTAAGGGTTTGGTTGGGTTCTCAAGGGATTGATTATTTCCCAGTTAATCAAAACAGAAAGGTTGATTAACTTTTTAAACTAACTTACTGATTTACGGCTAATATAAACACTTGCGAGTTTAATTATCAAAGTGAATTTAAAATAGTTTTGGTTTTAAAGTAATTAGCAGTGAAATAAAAGAATAACTTTGAAAGATATAGAACAGAAGATATAACCAAGAGGTTCAGTCTCAATCCGAGACTTAGTCCTCTCAAAAGCTTTTATAAAAAGATGATCCACACCCTGGATCGGGGATTACAATAGTATACAACTATCCAGGTCCAAGACCTCTACCATTGTTATCTGTGGGAATAGAAACAACAGCAACCAACTGTCCAGGTCACATGACCTCTACCACTATCCCAGTGGGAAATAAACAATGTAAAGAGTTTTAGTGAGGATTTGCAGATCCTCCAGTTAAAGTACAGGAGACAGTGTGTGTGTAAAATACAGCAGATAACACACACTGTTCGAAATGTAAAAAGTAAATCATAGAGGTAAAGATTTAGAGTTTATAAATGGCTCTAGTGATTTTCATGTAGCTCTGGACTCCTTTGTTTGATCATAATTCGTTCTGAGTCCTCTTCTGGTTTTTGTCTGGAAAACAGAGTATCGTCTGTTTCCTTGACTTCCAGGTGTAAGGATAGTTGAAGAAGCTGTTAAGTGATGTTCTTGTTTTTGTTCTTAGCTCTTCTCTGGTATGCAAAAGTGTACGAGTTCTTCTTGTAAGCTCAGTCGTCTCTTTTCATGTACACCAGCTCGGTTCAGCACTCGGCGTATTCGTCCTTGTGTTCAACACTTTTTCTTGCAGCACACGCGCACATATTCAGCTCGAAAGAAGCTCTTATTTAACGCACGAGCTCCGGAAAAAGATATGATTTCTTTTTGCAGGTACGAGGTACGGTTTCCTGACAACCAACAACACACATTAAATAAATGACAGAGCATTAAAATATTCCTAATATGACCGTTGGTTAGATTAAATAAAGATAAATAAATTCAAACAGTTGTTTATGACTATCAGTGAGTCAAGTGATCGGTAGTTCATCAGCATCAGCATTGGTGAGACATATTCGGTGACTCAGGTGATCAGCATCGGTGAGACATCTTCGGTGACTCAGATGATCAGCATCGGTGAGATATCTTCGGTGACTCAGATGATCAGCATCGGTGTGTCATGATCGGTGACTCATTTGATCAGCATCGGTGTGTCATGATCGGTGACTCATTTGATCAGCATCGGTGTGACCGTTGTCCTTTGATATGGATCGGTGCGACCATTGTCCTTTGATATGGATCAGTGTGACCGTTGTCCTTTGATATGGATCGGTGCGACCGTTGTCCTTTGATATGGATTGGTGCGACCGTTGTCCTTTGATATGGATCGATGCGACCGTTGTCCTTTGATATGGATCAGTGCAACCATTGTCCTTTGATCCAGAGGACTTCCAGAATACTTGTAAATCAATAACAAAGAGATAAAACATGATCCAACCAATATACACAGATTCACTAAGAGATTGTGATTTTGTATATGAGAAATCCAACCGGATTAAGTAATTGATGATTTGTGATTATTAAAACAGCAATCATAGGAAGAATTCAACAATCTTCCAGAGGTCTCGACATCATAAAATCATCTAACTAAAAAGAATAAGTCATACTAACTAGGGACTTCACATAGTCCAGTGGTAGATGATAAATACCAGTCGCACTTTGGTTGTGGGTTCGATTCCCACAGCTTTGTCCGACGCGACGGGTTGTCACACGGTCTGTGTGTTGTCCTTTTTATAAAACTTCAAAAATAACCCTAACATGTTTTAACCTCAATAGTTTCCTTATACCTTTCATTTTCATCAAAATTCATTACGATCTCAACATCTTAAATTCTTGAAGTCTTATTTCACCGCCATAAGATAAAATAAAATGACTCCCAAAATGAATAACAGCATGCCTTGATCATGGCGTCCACACGGTTTCATCGCCATCTTGTTCACGTAGGTAGAAGTCCCATGCATTACAACAATGATATATAGATCCTTCAAAATCATTTGCTTCCTCCATCCAAATACACCTTGTATAACATGGGTCATATGGGTGTTCACAGAAAAACAGTTTTGGAAAATAATCATGTATGACATATAATTCCAAAACATCTGATAAAACATGATTTCTATAAAATAGTCGGACAGAATTTGAGTTGAAACTTTCTATTATTGGTCCTTTTAAAATACCATAAGTATGTTCTGAGAGACTATATTTTAAAATAAAATATAAATAGGTTGCGCAAGGGTCTCCTTCCTCAGCACCATTTTTAAAATCATAATATGCTTCAAATTCTTGTGATAAGGTAAAATATTTGAAAATACCTTGATAATATTTACCTTTCTTGAAAATATGAGAATATTGTGAAAATAGTATTTGTCTAAATACAACCCATGATCCATGATGATAACGAGGTATAGTGGAGGTTTTTGATATCTCAAACAACTACTTGCAAGTGAGTTGTATGCTATAAAAAGTTTCATAATCATCCGAACATGACTTTGCAATAATTATTGCAAGCATGTCATCAGGAAGAGATAAGAATTTTGTTTGAGATCTTTCTCCTTCCATTCATAACTGACTTTACTTGACCTGAAAAAAGTTATAAAACAAGGATTTAACTGAAATAATAGATATAGGGACTAACCATGTGTCTAACAAAAACTCATAATCCATAAAGTTGTCTAAACCGACCTTTGATACCAACTATAAGGCCTCGGCCTTAAACCTTACTTAATATTGAATTAAATGAATAATTCACATTGAGGATATTTTTAGGTTTAGAGTTTTAGAGAATTAGGACATAACTATTACATCTCAAAAGATTACAAAGTAGACACTTCTACTAAGTTTCCATAAAATAAAAACTCTTAAAAAGAAACATTTCTAGTTCCATGTTTTAGACAGCCTGACATTTCCTTGATCCCATCCTTGACCCTATTCAACTTTATGTCATGTGAAAAACATTTCAAAAAAACTTGGGGTGAGCATAAAAATCTCAGTAAGGGATACACAAAGAAGGAAAATTGTTAGTTTTTTAAAACAACCAGTAAACCAAGAATAATTTATCAAAGTAATACTTTTCACCTTTATGAAGAAGAAAATACTCTTCATTGAATAAAAGATCATTAATTTCCCTTTTTAACCAAAAGATTACCATAAAACCCATATAAATAACATATAACATATAAAGGTAACTTGGGACATAAACATACTTAAGTGGAATAACCACCCGGTCGACTTCCACACATATCACTTAATGGAATAGTCATACGGACGACTTCCATACCTAATGAATTGGAGGTTATAACGTAACCAACTGTCCTAGTATTCATGGAACCACCTGTCATATGGTTTATCACGTAACCACCCGTCAAATTTCCAAGTACCATTATAAAATCATAATACATAAAACAAATATAATGGAAAGAAAACATTTCCACAATTTGATCAAAATATATCACTTAAATATATTGACATAACAAATCCATTATAAAAACTATTTTCAATACCAAAATACATAAAAGATTATATGGTATTTATTTTATTTTAAAAACATTACGGCTTGTTGAGGAAGCCAAAGACCAAATAATACTCGTGGCGGCGGAAAAGGTCGTTGTCACCGCGTACGTTAAAAGAAACATTCCTTTTTGTCGTTTAGTAAAACGCTTCGTAGAAAAACATTCCTTTTGTATAAATTTAAAATTCAAAGGGTTTTATACATTGTATAAAAGAAATCCTTGTATTAGAAAAAAATATGCATCAATGAAAGGAGATTGAGACGAAGTCCCTTACAAAGACGGTATCCTTGGATTAAGGATAAATCAATTACATAATTATGTGTGACAAACGAATACACCAAATATAAGTGGATATTAAGTGTAAAACAATCAGAGGTTATTTACACATATTTATAGAACGACATATTCAAGGAGTACGAGTTTATCCCAATGAATCAAAATTGGGTTAAGAAGTTCCCTTGCAAAAATTTGACAGCCTAACGGCGTCACTTCAAAATTCAGAAAATGAGTTGATAAGAGATAAAAAGGGTATCTCATCACTTGTACATTAAATTTAAAGCAATAAGGATATATAAGAACATATCCCAACATAATAATATTTAATTTAAAATACATAACAAAAGAATTCTTTTTAAAGAAGAGGAGGGTGAAAGGTCCCCTTACCGATTTGGGTAACTTTCGAAACGTACATCCCATTGAAGAAGGGTCATACAATGAATATTTAAATACCTGTTGGGCAAAAATCCCTCAAGGTAACATTGCAGTATTTTTGGGTTGATTGTGTTTGTTGACAAAGCAGGTTTCCATGGAGAATTGTCGAGTTCCCGAGAAGTTGTTGACATTCCATGTTGACAAAGAACTTTGACAAAGGAAAGGACGATCTGGAGGCGGTACAAAAGAGCAGTACAAGGTGGCGCCGTTTTCCAGTGTTTGCCAAATTTTTGGGCCTGAAAATCGCCAATGGAAAATGGAGTGATATGTTGTTGGCGAAGGTTGAGGAGAGAGAAATGAAGGAGGTGTGCGGAAAAATCAAGCGTGGCGCGCAAAACTAGCGGGTTGCGCGAAATCTTGAAGTGTGGCGCGCAAAACAGCGGGTTGCGCGAAATTGTATTTCGCGCAAAAGATGTTTCAAGGCCGAAAGCTTGAAAATCGGTAAAGGCATGAGGCGCGCGAAATTTTGGAGGCGTGCGCGGAAAATTGAAGTGGCGCGCGAAATAGCGGATGAAGTATTTCGCGCAAGAGGTGTTACGAGGTCTGAAGCTCGTAAAATGGCAAAGGCATGAGGTGCGCGAAATTATGGAGCAGTGCGCAGAAAATGGTTGTGCGCGGAAGGTTTGTATTTCGCGATCAAAACGGATTACGCGCTCAAGGAGGGTTTTTCGCGCGGGGTCGATTTTGCCTATAAATATGAAGTGACCCTCCTCCATTCAGCAGAGTTCAAGACATAGAAAATACCCGAGCTCTGGTGCGCGAAATTGAAGTTAGAAAGGGTGTTGCGCGTAAACTTAAAGTTTGCGCGTAAAGTCAGCTGTTGCGCGAAAAGCTAAGGCTGCGCAGAAAATTTGTGTTGGCGCGTAAAAGGAAGATTGCGCGAAAAGTGGATTTCGCGCAAAATCAATGAATTGCGTGCAAGGCAGTTTCGAGGCTGCGCGTAAAATTTGGAGGTTGCACGAAAAAGGAATTTCGCGCAAATCATAGAAATTGCGCGCAAGGCACCGTAAGGGTTGCGCGTAAAAATTGAGGTTGCCCGGTACATCCGGTGCAAAGTGAGATTCATCTGCGGGTGAAAGTTAAACTTCCATAGAGCATCTACATACAAGAGAAGATGCATTCTTTCATGAAAATGAAGAGACCTACAGGTCTATAAACTGTGAGTGAATCCCTTCCAAGAGCAGTGAGCTCAGGAAGAGGAGGAAGGTGATCCTCTCCACCGGCAGTGAGCCAGAGAGAGAGAAATAGGGAGTGACCCTTGGGAAAGCAGTGAGCTGACCCTGAACCTTGTATAGGCAGTGAGCCTGGGCATAGAAGTGATCTAGCCCGAACATTGTAATCCACAGCTAGTGAAGTCTAGTGGAATTTGGTACGAACCGGCAACTTGTCGGCGTATGCTCCTTGGACGTAGCCCTTAGCGGTGAACCAAGTAAAAATCTCTGTGTCTGCCTACTTACTTTCCTGCATTGCATTCAAAGCATCATCATCAGGTAAATGTGACAAGTGATCACAGTAACCACACAAGTGCAAACAAAGTGACCCTTGTAACAAAGAGGTCAAGATCCAGTGGGGCAGAAAGAACTTTGAAAAAGAATATCCATACCCTGATTCACCCCCCCTCTCAGGGTATATAGGCCCCTATTGGCCCTAACAATACCCATAAATGAAATTATATTACACAAAGAGAATAATAATGGGCAGTACATACACCACTCAAAGTAAATGGTGGCAAATGTAGCATAAATCTCACGGGAATAAAAGTGAGATGAAAAATCTCTTACGAAAACTCGGCAGCCTAACGGCGCCACTTAAAACTTCCAAAAATGGATTGATGATATCAAATAGGGTATATCATCATATTAAAATAAAATGTACCGCAAGAAGAATATAAAAGAACATCCCCCAACATAACAAAGAGTATCTTAAAAGAAGTGACATAAAGGAGAGTACTTAAAAATAAAGAGAGAGGTTGGATCTCTTACGAAAATTTGGCAGCCTAACGGCGCCACTCAAAACTTCCAAAATGGATTGATGAGAGAAAATAGGGTATCTCATCATATGAACATAAAAATTACAGTAAGATTAATATAAAATAACATCCCAATCATAAGAAAGATGATCTTAAAAGGAATAACATAAAAGAGTGTACTTAAAAAGAAAGAGAGGGGTTGGATCCCTTATGAAAATTTGGCAGCCTAACGGCGCCACTTAAAAATTCTAAAAAAAATGAATTGATGAGAGCAAGAGGGGGTATCTCATCATATAAAAATACAAATTACAGTATTGTTAATATAAAATAACATCCTCCAACATAAGAACATGGAGCATAAATGAAATGACATAAAAGAGGGTACTTGAAAAGAAAGCGAGAGGTTGGATCCCTTACCTCAAGTCTGACTTGTCTTGTTCGTTTCTTTATATTCCTGAATAATAAACTTTGGTCAATTTATAATTTCCTAAGGAACTACTTTAAAGATTATTATTCAGTTCATATCACATATTATAATGTTATAATAATTGTTTAATAATGTTAGTTCATATCAGATGTTTTTGACGATGTTTGGTACATGAGTCAAAAAATGAACTTGTTTGAAAATGATTGCCCATATAGTTATAATTAAATCATTTCCAAAATAGTATTAATGATTAAAATATCATATATATCCAGTAAATATTCATTTTATACTATTCCATAACATTTGGAGATAAAAAATGAAAAGCACCGTTCATGGAGACGGTAGGTCGTACGTACGCATGAACGCTACTTTCATTTTTTTGTCATATTAATGGAATTAAAAATAAATGAGATATATATATATTATAATTACATTATAATATATATGTTATATATGTCACATATGTTTATTAATTTCATTCTTTATACATTCCATGTATTGCATGAACGTGTCACATCACTTGAGGGGGCGGTAGTCCACACTTCCTCATATGAAATTATCGCATTTGCACAACATGCAAAGAATAAAGGTATATTTCAAATATAAAATAAATAAGCATATAGAAAACATAAATACCATATATATCATATATAAAATACAGTCACATCATAATGGCCACCTTTAAAGGTGTTAAAAGAATATTGAACAATCATCGTTTCGTGAGGCAGTAATTCGCCATCCACAGAAACAGTATGTTCTTTAACCATTAGACGGATGTGTGTGTAAGTGTAGCTTGAATCCTTCTTATAACAACATAAAATTATATTTAAGATAGTGGTTTTGTTACAAAATAAAGTAATAAAAGATGTTTAGGGGGTTGGAGAAGCAAAATAAAACAAAAGAACACTAGGGAAGACTTTACCTTTAAATCGGGTAACTCTTTTTTATTTGAGCTCAAAGGCTTCCTTGGAAAGACTTCTGCCCAAAGTGAGGCTTCTAGGAGTAATAGAGGGATGTTTATAGACATAATTGGTAGGGTTTTGCCGAGCCAAAGGCTTGATAGGTGTGGGTAAGGTGGTATAGGTGGGGGCCTTTTATAAGAGGAGGGGAGGGGCACTCTTGGAAAGTCTTGAAAAGTAACATTATTATAAAATGCTTTTCAGATTTTAAAGGTCCCACAATTATATATTTTGAGGATAAGGTGATAATAGTTCGAAATATATACATCTAATAGGTTTTTTACAAGTGTAGGTCTTAGATTTTACATTATCTTTTCGTTTTATTTAAATCATTGAATAATGAGGTAATTGCTGCATCATCATGGTGTCATAAATAATTTAATTTATTTAATGTCTAAAAATTATAAAAAAAAATATTATGATGTGGGAAATATTTTTATATTTCTAATGAATATTTATGGTTAAAAATATGACTTTTATAACCCCATGTAAAAAAAATTTAGTAAAACAATACATGTTTGTGACATTTTAATTTTAACTTTAAATAAAAAGGTATTAATGTCATTTTCCTACCAAAGTGGCTCCATGGGGTCCCCAAGTTGACCCATGGTTTTTCTTGATCGGCCATGACTCATCCAATAAGGGTAGTACATGTGTCAAGGTCATGTCATATTATTAAAACATTATTTTTACCTTAAATTACACTAATTACCTCTAATCACGATTAAAAACTTAAAAGTTACTATTCCCCAAAAAATTATTTTAATCACATTGAACCACATTTTACATCATAATGACAACCATGTATGTCGTATTTTTGAAATTAAAATCACATAAGTGGTAAAGTTTCATTTAAACGAAAAAATAGTTTTTAAACTACCACTTAGTGGTTTCACTATTCATCAAAAATTGAAGTTTTTCAGAAAAATACCAAAAATTCACCCTAAGCTATATTTGATATTCCAAATTCAAAAATGATGTCTATTTTAAAAAATTCAAAACATATAAGTTTCATTAATTAATTTAATAATTAATTCCCGCTGTCAAAACAAATAGCGTGTTTTTAAGAAACAATATCTATTAAAAGATTGACACTAGTTTAAGTCCAATTTCAAAGTGAAATTAATTCCAATGACCACTATTTGATTAAATGGTAAAAATATATTCTTATTTAACTTTAAAACCAATTCAAAATATAATCTAATCATATAAATAAATTATATTAAAAAGTGGTTTTGAATTAAAATACAACATTTTTCACTATTCATTAAAAAATGAACTTTATCAGAAAAATACCAAAAATTTACACAAAGTAAATTTTGATGTCCCGATTCTAAAGAAGAATTTTATTTTTTCAAATATAACACATAAATTTTTCAAAAAGTGGATTTAAAAGAGGTTCTCCATCAAAAGACGGTTAATCGACCTTTTAAAGAATATTAGAAGATTTATGCTTAAAATTGGATTCATTTTCATTTTAAGCCTCTAACATTTAATGGATAAAAGTAAAAAATATTTGACAAACATATATAATCATTTTTTAGTTAGTTCTGTTCATTCCCGTCATTACAACGGCTAGGTGTTAACTACCATTTAAAATAAAATTATTTTATTATTAGAGTGCAACGTAAGATTTTAAAGGAACTTGTTGTTGCATATTGGGTAAGCCATCGAGCATAGCATTCCCTTTAAATTAATATTAACATTTTATTCACAAATAGGAATAAATATAAAAATTTCATATTCTTTATTTACTTTGGGTGTTACATCCTTCCCCCCTTTTGGGAATTGCGTCCTCGCAATTTTAAAATTGGGCTCGGAAACATCATTGAAAGTCCCACATCGGAACAAGAGTCAGTAAAACAATCACTTTAAAATAAAGAAATAGAAGTACAGAGGTCACCCGAGTTAACCCATACTAGGATTCTATGTAGGAAAACATGGATATGGAAGAAAAAGCAAAGGGTCCTGTTCTGAGGGAGAGTGATAGAAAACATGTTTAGGATACAGTTAACCACAAGAAAATCACAAACTTGTGGGGGGTTAAACGGTATTTGATTCCCCAGTAGGAAAATTTAATAGAAAACATTTTTGTTTTAAGTTACTTTTAATTGAGGAATTTATTTTTGATCTTAAGGAAACATACTTACTTGTCGTGTTGACTTTCAACTTTTACTAGATTTCTTACACAAACTCATACTTTCCCCAAATGATGAGTACTTAGGAAGACTTGTTCACATTAAGAGTACTATAATCAACTTCTAGAGAATCACCCAATACAAAAAAGAGAACTATATATTTTCCATGTCTTTAGACACTTACCAAAACCAAAATTGTTAGAACAAGATCAGATAATCCAGAAAAGGATAACCCTTTATAAAAAGAAAATCTATTCTTAATCTCCAAAATTTGTCCAACAAAACCCAAAGTTCAACGAAGACCATTAGATAAACAATTTGTCCATAAAATTCTTCAAAGTAAACAAAACTAAGATTGAAACCCAAATATTTGAAGTATTTAATCACATAGTCTTCCAAGGTACAAATTAACACTTATCTCCAAATAACATCAGTTGCTATTAAAGTCTCATATTGAAAAGTAATTAACCTAATCACATATCCTCCATGATAGGTTAATAATTTCCATATATAACCCAAAATCAACTTACTATTAATTCATAAAATCATCTAACTAAAAAGAATAAGTCATAATAACCAGGGACTTCACGTAGTTCAGTGGTAGGCGATAAATACCAGTCACACTTTGGTTGTGGGTTCGATTCCCATAGCTGTGTGCGACGCGACGGGTTGTCACACGGTCTGCGTGTTGTCCTTTTTATAAAACTCCAAAAATAACCCTAACATGTTTTAACCTCAATAGTTTCCTTATACCTCTCATTTTCATCCAAATTCATTACGATCTCAACATCTTAATTCTTGAAGTCTTATTTCACCACCATAAGATAAAATAAAATGATTCCCATAATGAATAACAGCATACCTTGATCATGGCGTCCACTCGGTTTCATCGTCATCTTGTTCACTTAGGTAGAAGTCCCATGCATTACAATAATGATTTAGAGATCCTTCAAAATAATTTTCTTCCTCCATCCAAATACACCTTTTACAACATGGGTCATATGGGTGTTCACAAAAAAATGTTTTGGAAAATAATCATGTATGACATATAATTCCAAAACATCTAATAAAACATGATTTCTATAAAATAGTTGGACAGAATTTGAGTTGAAACTTTCTATTATTGGTCCTTTTAAAATACCATAAGTATGTGTTGAGAGACTATATTTTAAAATCAAATATAAATAGGTTGCACAAGGTTCTCCTTCCTCATCACCATTCTTAAAATCATAATATGCTTCAAATTCTTGTGATAAGGTAAAATATTTGAAAATACCTTGATAATATTTACCTTTCTTGAAAATATGAGAATATTGTGAAAATAGTATTTGTTTAAATACAACCCATGATCCACGATGATAACGAGGTATAGTGGAGGTGGTTGATATCTCAAACAACTACTTGCAAGTGATTTGTATGCTAGAAAAAGTTTCACAATCATCCGAACATGACTTTGCAATAATTATTGCAAGCATGTCATCAGGAAGAGATAGGAATGTCATTTGAGATCCTTATCCTTCCATTCATAACTGACTTTACTTGACCTGAAAAAAGTTATAAAACAAGGATTTAACTGAAATAATAGATATAGGGACTAACCATGTGTCTAACAAAAACTCCTAATCCCTAAAGTTGTCTAAACCGACCTTTGATACCAACTATAAGGCCTTGGCCTTAAACCTTACTTAATATTTAATTAAATTAATAATTCACATTGAGGATCTTTTCAGGTTTAGAGTTTTATAGAATTAGGACATAACTATTACATCTCAAAAGATTACAAAGTAGACACTTCTACTAAGTTTCCATAAAATAAAAACTCTTAAAAAGAAACATGTCTAGTTCCATGTTTTAGATAGCCTGACATTTCCTTGATCTCATCCTTGACCCTATTCAACTTTATGTCCTATGAAAAACATTTCAAAAAAACTTGGGGTGAGCATAAAAAGCTCAGTAAGGGATACACAAAGAAGGAAAACTGTTATTTTTTTAAAACAACCAGTAAACCAAGAATAATTTATCAAAGTAATACTTTTCACCTTTATGAAGAAGAAAATACTCTTCATTGAATAAGAGATCATTACTTACCCTTTTGTAACCAAAATATTACCATAAAACCCATATAAAGAACACATAACATATAAAGGTAACTGGGGACATAAACATACTTAAGTGGAATAACCATCTGGTCGACTTCCACACATATCACTTAATAGAATAGCCATACGGCCGACTTCCATACCCAATGTATTGGAGGTTATAACGTAACCACCCATCCTGGTATTCACGGAACCACCCATTATATGGTTTATCACGTAACCACCCGTCAATTGTCCAAGTACCATTATAAAATCATAATACATAAAACAAATATAATGGAAAGAAAAAATTTCCACACTTTGATCACAATATATCACTTGAATAAATTGACATAACAAATCCATTAAAAAAACCATTTTTGATACCAAAATACATAAAAGAGTATATGGTATTTATTTTATTTTAAAAACATTACGGCTTTTTGAGGAAGACAAAGACTAAGCGGAAAAGGTCGTTGTCACCGCGTACGTTAAAAGAAACATTCCTTTTTGTCGTTTAGTAAAATGCTTCATAGAAAAAGATTACTTTTGTATAAAATTAAAATTCAAAGTGGTTTATACACCATATAAAATAAATCCTTGTATTAGAACAAAATATACCTCAATGAAAGGAGATTGAGATGAAGTCCCTTACAAAGACGGTATCCTTAGATTAAGGATAAATCAATTACATAATTATGTGTGACAAACGAATACACAAAATATAAGTGGATATTAAGTGTAAAATAATCAGAGGTTATTCACACATATTCATAGAACGACATATTCAAGGGGTACCAGTTTATCCCAATGAGTCAAAATTGGGTTAAGAAGTTCCCTTGCAAAAATTCGACAGCCTAACGGCATCACTTCAAAATTCAGAAAATGAGTTGATGAGAGATAAAAATGGTATCTCGTCACTTGTACATTAAATTTACAGTAATACGGATATATAAGAACATATCCCAAAATAATAAGATTTAATTTAAAAGACATAACAAAATAAGTCTTTTTAAAGAATAGGAGGGTGAAAGGTCCCCTTACGATTTGGGTAACTTTTGAAACGTACATCCCATTGAAGAAGGGTCATACTATGAATATGTAAATACCCATAAATGAAATTATATTACACAAAGAGTATAATAATGGGAAGTACATACACCACTCAAAGTAAATGGTGGAAAATGTAGCATAAATCTCATGGGAATAAAATTGAGATGAAAAATCTCTTACGAAAACTCGGCAGCCTAACGGCGCCACTTAAAACTTCCAAAAATGGATTGATGAGATCAAATAGGGTCTCTCGTAATATTAAAATAAAATGTACAGAAAGAGGAATATAAAATAACATCCCCCAATATAAAAAAGAGGAGCTTAAAATAAGTTACATAAAGGAGAGTACTTAAAAAGAAAGAGTGAGGTTGGATCTCTTACGAAAATTCGGCAGCCTAACGACACCACTCAAAACTTCCAAAATGGATTGATGAGAGAAAATAGGGTCTCTCGTCATATGAACATAAAAATTTCAGTAAGATTAATGTAAAATAACATCCCAATCATAAGAAAGATGATATTAAAAGTAATGACATAAAAGAGTGTACTTAAAAATAAAGAGAGGGGTAGGATCCCTTACGAAAATTCGGCAGCCTAACGGTGCCACTTAAAAATTCTAAAAAAAATGAATTTATGAGATTAATAGGGGTATCTCATCATATAAAAATACAAATTACAGTATGGTTAATATAAAATAACATCCTCCAACATAAGAACATGGAGCATAAATGAAATTACATAAAAGAGGGTACTTGAAAAGAAAGCGAGAGGTTGGATCCCTTACCTCAAGTCCGACTTGTCTTGTTCGTTTCTGTATATTCCTGAATAATAAACTTTGGTAAATTTATAATTGCCTAAGTACCTACTTTAAATATTATTATTCAGTTCATATCACATATTATAATGTTATAATAATTGTTTAATAATGTTAGTTCATATCAGACGTTTTTGCTGATGTTTGGTACATGAGTCAAAAAATGAACTTGTTTGAAAATGATTGCTCATGTAGTTATAAGTAAATCATTTCCAGAATATAATTAATGATTAAAATATCATATATATCCAGTACATATTCATTTTATAATATTCCATAACATTTGGAGATAAAAAAATGAAAAGCACCGTTCATGGAAATGGTAGGCCGTATGTACGCATGAACGCTACTTTCATTTTTTTTGTCATATTAATGGAATTAAAAATAAATGAGATATATAAATATATTATAATTACATTATAATATATATATGTTATATAGGTCACATATGTTCATTAATTTCATTAATTTCATTCTTTATACATTCCATGTATTGCATGAACGAGTCACATCACTTGAGGGGCGGTAGTCCACACTTCCTCATATGAAATTATCGCATTTTCACAACATGCAAAGAATAAAGGTATGTTTTAAATATAAAATACATAAGCATATATAAAACATAAATACCATATATATCATATATAAAATATAGTTACATCATAATGGTCACCTTTAAAGGTGTTAAAAGAATATTGAACAATCATCGTTTCGTGAGGCAGTAATTCGCCATCCACAGAAACAGTATGTTCTTTAACTATTAGATGGATGTGTGTGTAAGTGTAGCTCTAATTATTATTATAAAAACATCCAAGTATATTTAATATACTGTTGTTGTTACAAAATAAAGTAATAAAAAAAGTTTAGGTGGTTGGAGAAGCAAAATAAAACAAAGGAACACTAGGGAAGACTTTACCTTTAAATCGGGTAACTCTTTTTGATTTGAGCTCAAAGGCTTCCTTGGAAAGAATTATGACCAAAGTGAGGCTTCTAAGAGTAAGATAGGTATGTGTAGAGACAAAATGTGCAGGTTTTGGCTGAGCCAAAGTCTTGAGAGTTGGGGGTAAGGTGGTAGAGGTGGGGGCCTTTTATAAGAGGAGAGGAGGGGCACTCTTGGAAGGTCTTGAAAAGTAACATTATTATAAAATGCTTTTCGGATTTTAAAGGTCCCACAATTATATATTTCGAGTATAAGGTGATAATAGTTCTAAATCCACACATACAATATGTTTTTGACAAGTTTAGGTCTTAGATTTTACATTATCGTTTCATTTTATTTAAATCGTTAAATAATGAGGTAATTGTTGCATCATCATGGTGTCATAAATAATTAAATTTATTTAATGTCTAAAAATTATAAAAAAATATCATGATTTATTAAATCTTTCTATCTTTCTAATTAATATTTATGGTCAAAAATATTACTTATATAACCCCATGTAAAAGTTTTTTTGGTAAAACAACGCATGTTTGTGACATTTTAATTTTAACTTTAAATAAAAAGGTATTAATGTCATTTTCCTACCAAAGTGGCTCCATAGGGTCCCCAAGTTAAACCATGGATTTTCTTGGTCGGCCATGACTCATACAATAAGGTTAGGACATGTTTCAAGGTCATTTCATATTATTAAAACATTATTTTTACCTTAAATTACACTAATTACCTCTAATCGCGATTAAAAACTTAAAAGTTACTATTCACCAAAAAAATTATTTTAATCCCATTGAACCACATTTTACATCCTAATGACAACCATGTATGTCGGATTTTTGAAATTCAAATCACAGAAGTGGTAAGGTTTCATTTAAACGAAAAATCAGTTTTTAAACTACCACTTAGTGGTTTCACTATTCATCAAAAATTGAAGTTTTTCAGAAAAATACCAAAAAATCACCCTAATCTATATTTGATATTCCGAATTCAAAAATGATGTCTATTTTACAAAATTCAAAACATATAATTTGCATTAATTAATTTAATAATTAATTCCCGTTGTCAAAACAAATAGCGTGTTTTTAAGAAACAATGTCTATTAAAAGATTGACACTAGTTTAAGTCCAATTTCAAAGTGAAATTAATTACAATGACCACTATTGGATTAAATGGTAAAAATATATTCTAATTTCACTTTAAACCCAATTCAAAAGATAATCTAATCATATAAGTAAAGTAGATTAAAAATAGGTTTTGAATTAAAATACAACATTTTTCACTATTCATTAAAAAATGAATTTTATCGGAAAAATACCAAAAAATTACACAAAGTAAATTTTTATGTCCCAATTCTAAAGAAGAATTTTATTTTGTCAAATATAACACATAAAATTGTCAAAAAGTGGATTTAAAAGAGGTTCTCCATCAAAAGGCGGTTAATCGACCTTTTAAAGAATATTAGAAGATTTATGCTTAAAATTGGATTCATTTGCATTTTAAGCCTCTAACATTTAACGAATAAAAGTAAAAAATATTTGACAAACATATATAATCATTTTGTAGTTAGTTCTGTTCATTCTCGTCATTACAATGGCTAGGTGTTAACTGCCATTTAAAATAAAATTATTTTATTATTAGAGTGCAACGTAAGATTTCAAAGGAACTCGTTGTTGCGTATTGGGTAAGCCATCGAGCATAGCGTTCCCTTTAAATTAATATTAACATTTTATTCACAAATAGGGATAAATATAAAAATGTCATATTCTTTATTTACCTGGGGTGTTACAATGTAGGTGCATTAGACATTACATGCTGTTGTGATAGTTGTTGTGCTAGTAAAGCATGTTGTTGTGATAGCTGCTTTGATAAAATACATGCTTTGTGATAGGGTAATTTTATTTAATCATGTTGATAGAATGGACGCCAAAATTTGGTTTTTGGGGAGTATGGGCCCCCACTGACCAGAATTTGGTGGATCATTAGCTGTTTATTAGTTATAACACAGATAAGATGTCAAACTTTGATTCGTGGGGAGTATGGGCCATCACGGATCAGAATTTGGCACTTAGGTGTTGTTTTTCAGTTTTTTCTGGGTTTCGGAGAATTTTCTGATACATACATACTATACAGAAACCCAGTATACACGTCGTGTAGTACTTTAAACACACCGTGTATGGCCTTATGTTCGGGAAGAGAAATTAACTTTTTGAGTACACACTGTGTACCCAGAGTACACGCCGTGTAGTCTCTTCCTGTGTCACAAACCGTGTTGGCGGCGACACGGGGAAGGGAAATGCTTGGGGCGAACACACCGTGTACCGGATGTACACACCGTGTAGTTTTGACCCAGTGTCCATCGTGTAACTAACAACACGGGCGGAGGAAACCTTAAGACATACACGTTGTGTCCATTATGGAACACGCCGTGTAGTCTAACCTAGGGACCCAACCGTGTAACTAACAACACGGGTCAGTGTAATCCCTTTGAGTACACACCATGTGTATATCGAACACGTCGTGTAGTGTGAGTCGTGTATCCATCCGTGTAACTAATAACACGGGTCAGTGACACCTCTCCTTGAACACGTCGTGTACTTGTGGGACACGCCGTGTAGTCTTGTCCAAGGGCAGACCGTGTGGACTTAACCATGTGGATGGGAGATGGGGTGGTGTACACACCATGTGCGGTTGTAACATGTCGTGTAGCGTCAATCCGAGTAGTCGGTCGTGTCACAAACGACACGGACAGTTGGAAAATAACACCATACACGCTGTGTAGATGAAATACATGCCGTGTAGTTTTGTTCAATAGGAGCCGTGTGGATTAGCCGTGTGGCTTATCCGTGTGGCTTAGCCATGTATAAGGACCCGGGCAGGGGAAGGGAAGTCAAGTACACGCCATGTAGTCATCATACATGTCGTGTAGTCTTGTTTTGCAAATCTTGAAATGTCATCTTCATCCTGTTCCCTTTGTGGTTCCTTCGCTTTTAGTCTTGATAATCTTGAATCTAAGGCGTGTTTTGACCTTGTAGTGTCATGCCACCTAGACAAATTCACATTGTTCACCATGAGAGCAGCAACGAGTATACTCTAGAGATGGTGGGCCATGGGCTACCAGTGGATCCTCTAGCAGATCCAGATGCAGCGCCAACTATTATACCGGACACAGGCATGGAGGCGCAGTTCCATGAAGGCTTTATGCGGTTCATGCAGACCTTTCAGGGAGCACCGCAGGCTGCTACATCTATGGTCGAGCTGACACGTATCTTCCAGTAGCAGTATCCGCCTACGTTTTTAGGGGATGGCGGACCACAGGTTGCGGAGTCTTGGCTGGGGTCTATGCAGACTATTTTTGAGCATCTTGAGACGCCTCCAGGGCGGAGGGTCAAGCTCGCTACATATATGTTGTGTGATTCCACCAAGAGGTGGTGGGATGTTACCACCCAGACAGAGCATCATAGATACATGGTGTGGGAAGTTTTTCATGCAGTATTCTATGAATTCTTCTTCCCAGATATGCTGAGGGCAGATAGAGCTCAAGAGTTCATGAATTTGCAGCAGGGCGTTATGTCGGTGATGAACTACTCTACTCATTTCACTAAGCTTCAGCATTTTGAACCCGTTCTGGTGGGCGATGAGACGTTGAGAGTCAGACGTTTTGAGGATGGTCTTCGTTATGACATCTGAGCACTGGTGAATGTTATCAGGTTGCCTTCAGTACATGCTATTTTGAATCAGGCGCTGATTACAAAGAGGAACCTACAGGAATCTAGTGGTGTGGGTCAGGGTGTTTCAGCACCAGTTACTGGTACTATTTCTGCTGGCAAGAGGAAGAGACAGATGGACTTCTCTCAGGGTGGTAGTACCAGTCAGAAGAATGCTTCAGGTGGACAGGTCATGTGCTACCAGTGTGGTAGGGAGGGGCACAAGAGGTCGCAGTGTCCACGAGACCCATTAGAGTGCCGAGCTTGCGGCAGGATGGGTCATCTGTAGCATTTTTGCAGGGTGTTTCCACCGATGGCTAGTGAGAGGGGTTCTGTGCAGACTCCGCGTGTGGGAGTAGGACCAGCAGCTTCTTACCAGTCAGGGAACTAGAATACGTCAGGGCATGCAGGCAGAGATGGTGGTCGTGGTCATGGTATCCAAACATCAGGATCTCAGCAGCAGTAGGGTGGGACAGCTCAGGGTATCCAGGCTGTGTCATGGGGCCGCGACATTGGGCAGGCATATGTAGTGCAACAGACCCAGCAGGATCAGGATCCCAAACCTTCTACAGTCAGAGGTACTATTCTAGTAGAATCTATTTTATCTTCAGTAATTTTCGATACAGGTGCTACACATGGTTTCATATATGTACCCGTTGTGGAGAGCCTTAGGCTCTGTGTTTCTTCTTCTTCTAATATCATGATGCTAGACACTCCATTGGGGACTAGAACGGATGGTGTGCGTCAGTGAAAGGAGTGCCCCCTTGAGGTTGGTGGGTGTCACTTTCTTTGGGACCTCTATGACTTAGAGATGACAGCTTATGATGTCATTATCAGAATGGACTGGTTGGTTCCCTTTCGAGCCTTTGTAGACTTCTATCGTCGCAGGGTGTGTTTCACGTCACCAGAGGGTAGAGAGTTTCTATACAAGGGAGAATGAGATGTTCAGGCGAGTCGAGCTGGACCAGAGCATCATGGGCGAGGTGGAGTCACAGCCCAGATTGTGAGTTTATATCTGGACTACCAGGGGACTTGTCAGACAGATTTCCCTCCAGTGGTTGATCGTTTCAGGGATGTTTTTTCGGACGACTTTTCAGGTCTACCTCCAGAGCGAGAGGTGGATTTCTCTTTTGATCTAGTTCTAGGAGCAGCACTAGTGTCTATTCCTCCTTATAGGATGGCCACGCCTAAGTTGCAGGAGCTCAAGAGGCAGTTGGAGGAGTTACAGACGAAGGGTTTCATCCGACCCAGTAATTCTTTGTGGGGTTCTTAGGTCCTCTTTGCGAAGAAGGTGGATGGTACCCTCAGACTCTGTGTGGATTATCGGAAGTTGAACCAGTTGACGGTTAAGAATCGATATCCTTTTTCGAGGATAGATGATCTTTTTGATCAGCTTCATCGAGTACGAGTGTTCTCGACGATTGAATTGAGATCAAGATATCATCATCTGCGCATTAGACCATCTGATATACCTCTCATAGCTTTTAGGAGTAGGTACAGTTTATATGAGTATACGGTTATGCCATTCGGACTCATGAACGCACCAGCAGTTTTCATGGCTTTGATGAATCGTGTGTTCCATCCTTATCTGGACTCTTTTTTGGTAGTATTCGTAGACGATATCTTAGTGTACTCTCACACTAGACATGGCCATGCCACCCATCTTGAGATCTTATTGAGTACACTGAGAGAGCATCAGCTATATGCTAAGCTCTCAAAGTGCCACTTTTGGATGGACCAGATTCACTTCCTGGGTTATATCATCTTAGAGGAAGGAGTTTCCATAGACCCATAGAAGGTGAGGGAAGTAGTTTCCTGGGAGCAGCCTAAGAACGTGTTTGAGATACAGAGTTTCTTAGGGATGGCTGGTTACTATAGACGCTTCATACAGGACTTCTCCCACTTAGCAGTGCCATTGATGGGTTTGACTAAGAAGGGTGTGAAGTTCGTTTGGTCGGAAGCTTGTGAGACAACCTTTTAGGACCTAAAAGGAAGGTTGACATCAGCATCGATCCTGATACTCCCAGAGCAGGGGAAGAGCTATATATTTTATTTTGATGCATCAGGTATTGGGCTGGGAGCAGTGTTGATGCAGGGAGATCGAGTTTTTGCGTACGGGTCTCGACAGTTGAGGTCACATGAGAGGAATTACCCGACACATGATCTTGAGTTGGCTGCAGTTTTGCATGTGTTGCGCTGTTGGAGACATTATCTCTTGGGAGAACATTTTGTGGTTTTCACTGACCACAAAAGTCTCAAGTAAATTTTTACTCAGCGTGACCTGAATCTGAGGCAGTGAAGGTGGGTCGAATACCTTCAGTCCTTAGATTTTGAGCTTACCTATACACCTGGTAAAGGTAATGCAGTAGCTGATTCACTGAGCAGGAAGACTCAGATACAGGCAGTGCAGGAGGCCAGTGGTGAGTGGCAGCTTATGGATTTGTTCTCTAAGATGCATCTGGAGGTGCACGACAGTCAGGGGCAAACTTATATTTCCTATTTAGCTATGACTTCTACCCTCCTGGATAGAGTGAGGGTGAGACAGCTATCTGATGCATAAGTCCTAGTTCTACGGGAGTCGGTGGCAAGTGAGGACCCTCCTCCTGGTTGGACGATAAGCGAGGACGAGGTTCTGTGTTTCCATGGACGAGTGTGGGTTCCAGGGGATATACACGAGGAGATGATGTGAGAGTTTCATGTTTCAGCTTGGGCAGTTCATCTCGGGGTTACCAAGATGTACCGTGACATGAGACGTCAGTACTGGTGGCCGGGTATGAAGAGAGATGTAACCGGTTTTGTTACGAGGTGTTCCACCTGTTAGCAGGTGAAGGCAGAGCATCAGAGGTCAGCCGGATTGTTATAGAAGTTGCCCATTCTGGAGTGGAAATGGGATGATGTCGCGATGGATTTCGTGACTGGTTTGCCGAGGTCACCTCGAGGCAATGATGTCGTGTGGGTTGTAGTGGACAGACTCACGAAGGTGGCTCATTTTTTGCCGATCAAGGAGACCTTTGGTGTTGACGAGCTCGGAAGGCTGTATATCCAAGAGATCGTACGTCTTCATGGGGTCCCTCATTCTATTGTTTCAGATAGGGATGCCCGTTTTACGTCTCATTTCTAGCAGGGTTTTTAGAGGGCACTGGGTACACAGGTGCTTCTGAGCACAGCTTACCACCCTCAGACCGATGGCCAGTCAGAGCGTACGATATAGGTGCTTGATGACATGATGCAAGCATGCGTCCTAGACTTTGGGGGCTCTTGGGAGAAGCATATACCCCTAGTCGAGTTTGCCTACAATAATAGATTTCAGGAAACTATCGATATGGCACCATAAGAGGCTTTATATGGTAGGTCATGCTGATCACCCTTGTACTGGTTAGAGGCAGATGAGACAGCTTTATTGGGACCACGTCTCGTGTAGGAGACTTCTGAGCAGGTCCAGTTGATTCAGAAGCGGATGGCTATTGCACAGTCTCGTTAGAAATCTTATGCTGATCTTTGCAGATGGCCTTTAGAGTTCGTGGTCGGGGATCAGGTTTTCCTGCATGTTTCACCGAGGCTGGGACACAAGCGGATCAGGAGACAGGGTAAACTTTCACTGAGGTATGTGGGGTCATTTGAGATTCTGGAGAGAGTCGGGCTAGTTGCCTATCGGTTGCAGCTACCGCAGCGGTACTGAGCCATGCACGATTTCTTCCATGTGTCTCAGTTGCATCGCTATCATTCATACTCGTCTCACACCTTTCATCCAGAGGAGGTTGAGCTTGAGGTAGATGCATCCTTTGAGGAGCATTTGATTCGTATCGTGGACAGGATCACGAAGGTCCTCCGAGGCCGGTCAGTTCCTCTCATACGGGTTCTATGGAAGCATGGTCGAGTGCAGGACGAAACCTGGGAGCGGGAGACCGATGTACGTGCTCAGTGGCCGGAGTTATTCACGGCTTTATCTTCACCACCCTTGGAAGGGAAATTCGGGGACGAATTGCTATAAGGGGGGAAGTTTGTAAGAACTCGGTTCTTATTTTTGAGGTACGGGTTTCTTCCTTTCTCTTTTCCTTAAGTGTTTTTGAGAAAATAAGGAAAATGAGGGAAAATTCCAAATTTTGGAAAGTACACGCCGTGTACTTTTTCCACACGTCGTGTACTTCTGGCCGTGTGGGATGGGTACACGGGGCGTGTGTCCATGTCGGCGATGAAGGGTGTAGGAACCGACTACACGTTGTGTAATGGTCCTTTACACATCATGTAGTCAGTTGGAAGGCGAATAGTAGGGCGGTGGCCAGCTGTGGGGAAGCACACGCCGTGTACCCATGAAGGCACATCGTGTAGTCATGTCGGCAAGTGAACAGTGCCATGCTGGCGGGAAGCCGCCAGAGGAACAGTTAAAAAAATGGGAAGTACGCGCCTTGTACTTTGTTTTTTTTGATTAAAATAGGCAGTAGTCTCCCCTGTTCATAGGGAAGGCTTATAACGGGAAGAGGGATCGGGAAAGGATGGCTGAACCTTCGGAGATCCGCCGAGCACGCGTCCGGAATCTGTTTCTGCCTCGGACGATCTCGTTGGAACCGCACGGGTAATCCCTTTGCTCTCCTTAAGTCGTTCTTACCAATTCTTTCCCGAGGGAAAGTTATTTACGTTTGAATGGGTTTTCTTCTTCGTCAGATCTATGTCGTTCTTGGGCATTTCTGGAATCGACGTTCACGTATATTGATCGTTGGCGTTTAAGGTAGGTGGTTTGGTGTTTATTTTTCCAACTGTTGTGTGTTTAGTGTATTTTAGTACCACGAACCCATGTTGGGGTGTCGTGTGGCTGAGGTCGTGACTATTTTAACTACCTAGAATTGTATAGGTAATTAATTGTGATATCAAAATGCTTTTTGGGATCGCTGATTGGATCCAGGACCACCCCGGGGGTGCGTTCCTCTGTTTAGCCATTTGGCCAGGATACCCGAGGGTATGCCTCTAAAGTAATGATTGTAAAATTTCCTTGAGAGGAATTGCTTGTGAATATTTATTTACATGTTGGGCATGGCCCAGTTACCTGTTTAGCCTGAGGGCAGTGTTGTGATTAGCCTGTGGGCAACTTCTTCTGTGCCTGTGGGCAGTTGATTCTGTGTCTGTGGGCGACACTACTTATGCCTGTGGGCAATATCTCTATGCCTGTGGGCAGTTTCTCGTGTTGGTTTCTCTTTACCCGAGGGTGGGAGTTTACGTGTCTGAGGACAGTGGCTGATTACTTATAATATTCACTGTGGTGATATTTTGAATTAAATGATTAAATGAACATTAAAATGGAAATATAACTGGTTAAGTTAGTTACTTTCAGTACTGCTTACTTTATTGCATTTTATTACTGCACACTGTTGTTGCATGTTTACACACAGTTGGGCACGGGCCTTTGGTGGGTGCCTACTGGGAATTTATTTCTCACACCCTGTTTGGGTCATGCTTTTCGGCCCAAACAGATTATGTTTCTGTAGGTGTAGATAAGGGCAAGGGCCCTTATACAGGTACTTGATTGCTGCTGAGGAGTAGGGGAGCATGGGACCGGGCTTAGGATCACGATGCTACCGGCTGTTTATTCTATTTTTCTTTTCTGTACTTGTACTTCAATTGTATTTGTACTGCTATGTAACATGTTCTGGTTGTTTTCTTAGAATTTGAGACATGTTGCATCATATCTATATATCTGGCTGGTTATATCTACTGCAGTTGTTTATTTCAGTTGTGTATGGTTTACTGCTTCCGTTGTTGCTGTATGTTTATTTTGTATTCCACTGCGCTACACTTTGACAAATGAGGACGTGGTTTCCCCACTATCAGACCTGGGCCATTACTGCTAGTCGACAGCCTCTGGCGTTTGGGGAAATGCGCTTGAGGTCACGTGGCGAACCGGGTTCGGGGCACCCGTTGAGTGGCACCCGGATCCGGGACGTTACACAATGGAAAGTGGGGGTGGTGGTGGAGTGATGAAATTATGGAGGTAAAGAAATCAGATAATATTAACATATTAGGAAAAGATGAAAAAAAATATATAAACAAACCTAGTTGTTCCTGCACTTGAAAATCGATGTCATGGATGAAAATAGAGTAAAGAAGCCAGTAGAATAATTAAAGATGGAAATCATATGATGGGGAAAACATATTAATACCGATTCGAATATTTATGGGATTATGAAGTGGAAAACATATAGTAGCAATGTGATGAGTCATCAACCAGTTGTGAGGTTGAATGGATCGAGAGAAGGACGAGCAGATGAGATATGTCATTGTAATGCAAGAAGTGTGAATTGACACATGTCATATATGAAGAAGAAAAATGCAAATAATATTTTTGCATGAATGAACTTGAAAATTCGTTACTGTTGATCATCCCCGTTGTATGAACGCTGTAAAATCATTTTCAGAAACAGACTAATAAAAATGGTAGACAAACCCATCAAATGAATACAATCAAACCAAAAGAGAAATCTAAATACATATTCATCATAGTGAATAAGAAGAATTTGGAAAAAAATCATTCCAAATGAACCAATTGTAATGAATATCAATGTGCAAAACCATAAAGAAATTAATATAAGTTGTAAGGCATAACTAGGGGTGTAATTTCGGCCCGAGCCTGCCATGCAAAGAGTCGGGCCGCTGACCACTATTCGAGTCGGGCCGGGCCGGCCCGAACAACCCCATGAGGTGGCCCGAGCCCGGCCTCGGGCCGACCCAAACCATCGGGTCGGGCCGGGATTTTTCGGGCCGGTTCGGGCTTTTTTGAGTCGGGCCATGGTGCACTTTTATTATTTTCAAAATAATTGTCTCTTAATTTTTTTTTATTTAAACATTTTTTTAACATTTTTTTAAAATGTTTCTTTACATTTATTTTTAAATGCATGTTTTTTGTAAAAACGTTTATTTTATTTTTTATTAACATTTTACAGTGGATGGATGTGTTTTTTTGTCAAATAGATTTATATATTGTGAATATATATATATATATATATATATTATTAGCAAATTGTAAAAAAAACAATGAGAGGTGCACAGCTGTCGTGTGTGAGTTTAAAGCCTTATTATTTAAATGTTTTTCTAACATTTATTTAAAACATTTTTTACATTTATTTTTTTTTAACTTATTTATAATTTTTTAAGCGTTTGTTAATATTTTTTATTTAAACATTTTTATTTAAACCGTTTTTTGACATCTGTTTAAAACGTTTTTTTACATTTATTTTTAAATGATTAATTTAAAACATTTTTGAATTTTTTTAAACACATGCTTTTTACAAGTATTTTTTTAAAACATTTAACTTTTTTTCATATTTTAATGTAAAAAGTATTTTTTTAAGTGTTTGTTTTAAAAAAAATAATTTAAATGTTTGTTTTAAAAACTTTTTTAAACATTTTTATTTAAACCTTTATTTAAACCATTTTTTAACACTTGTTTAAAACGTTTTTTTACATTTATTTTTAGACGTTTAATTTAAAACATTTTTTTGAACGCATATTTTTTACATGTATTTTTTTAAACATTTAACACATTTTATGTAAAAGCATTTTACAATGGGTGGATATGTTATTTTTTTCTAAATAGATTTATACATGTCTGTGAATTTATATATATTATGTACAAATTAAAAATAATAATGAATTATTGGGGGGTGCACAGCAGTGGATGGTGGGTTTAAAGTGTTGTTATTTAAGCGTTTTTTATCATTTATTTAAAACGTTTTTTTTACATTTATATTTTA